>CM077167.1:60425830-61025830 GCA_039583875.1 Platanthera guangdongensis | reverse complement strand
GGTGTATGTTGTGTTGTGTTCATTATTATGTGATTTACATTATTTCTGTGCTGAGATAGATTTTGCTATTTGCCTAAAATTTTGAAGGAAAAATTAGAACCTATTCACCCCCCCCTCTAGGTGTCTAGGCTCTTGAAATCAAGTCTTTCACTATTGCTAGCAGTTTAAGTGGACAGACAAAGCGGTCTGTATAGATTGAACTGGCGACTTGCTAGGGGGTTAGTGTTCTACGTCATGTTTCCCAGTTTGCTTTCAGGCAGATAGGATGGTTATCTGCCCAAGTTCGCAAGTCTTGTGTGAACTGACATTGTATCCGTTTTTACTGTGTTCGCACCAGGGATGTTTGGTGGTGTGGACTTGGTCTGGATTTGGACCAAGTCCAGGTCAGCTTAGTCCAGAGGTCGTGCGGCCTGTGCAAGTTGGTTTGTTCATCCTCCCAGCTCGGCAGCAGCTGCTATGTGTGACTTGCCTATGAGATCGCTTTCTGCGATCTAGAGCTTTGTCTGCATATGGGCGGACTGGGGTGGTACTCACTGAGTCCTCCTGGTTGGTCATCTGGCTGGGCTTGGCAGTCTCTCTTGGCTAAGTTACAGCAGACTGATGTGTATCCTCATCCTTTCATATACTCTTATTGTTCACACTGGACAGGGCAGTTATCCTATCATCTAGGGCGGTGATCTCACTCCTCTCCGCGCCTATAAATAGAACCCCCTGTCACATCAACAATATCAAGTGAACAATAAGTCAACTAGCGAAACGTTTCTGTGGTTTGAAGAGGTTTGACTGATTTGTGCTGTGCAGCTTGTGTAGATAGCGCTGAGGAGCCAGGAATTTTATTCTGACTGAGTGCGGACTCTGCGGGTAAAAGCCAACGGTTTTCAGCAGGTCGCGGTTTGCGACTAAGCGATTTTTCTTCTGCAACTTCTTCCCTGTTCAAATAAGCTGTCCGCCTCTAGGTGGCTTGTTTAGTTCGGAGGTAGTAGTTCGCTTGTTCTGGTGGCTAGGCGACCTAGCGGTCAGGCAGCCTGTAGTTCAGTGGCTCTAGATCGCAGAACACACAACCACACTGAGCCCAAGCAAGCCAAAACACAACAAGGAGAGCAAGAGTCTTGTACTAATCAAAAAATATCTTTACACAGCAAGGCATACATGACAAGACATGATTGCCAATATATCTGATGGAGCAAGAAAAATCACAAGCTGACGATAAACTGCTAGGCCTCAAGAGGAAACCTCCAGTTCTGCTGCTAACCACTAAGGAGTCCGCTGAAGCCGCCTGGTCGCAAGACCGAAACTGAATGTATGTGGTCACTAAACCATCTTTTATTGACCGAACTTATTTAGTCATTAAAAGAAATTTTAGTGTTGGGAATGTTGCCCTCAATGTTCCCTGGATTTGAAGAGGCATCACCATCAATACTAAGAGCATAATTGTTTTTGATGTATGTTCAAGTTCAATGTGTGCAAGATGTTCTTTAGAACAAGATTAGACAAGTTGTCTAAGTAATAGTGACAAGTGGTCATAAGGAAGAATGTTGGAGAGACAAATTTGTGTAAGTCCACAAGCGTTGAGTGAAACTAGTTCACTCAATGCCAGATGTCAAGAAGCGTTGAGTAAAGCATGGGTATTCAAAGACTGACTGTTGACAAAGAAGGATTTTGGCTATGTCCACAAGCGTTGAGTGAAGGCAGTTCACTAAACACCATATAACAAGAGAAGTCGGGTAAAGCTCAGTCAGCTTAATGACCAGAAGGTTTGAAAATATCAAGGAAAGTTTGAAGAAACCTAATCTAGGAAGAATACTGAGTCTGTATCTGGCAATGAATATTACTAACGTGATGAACCACACAATAGGATCTAGGATAAACCACATGCGAAGGATGGATATAAAAATACTATCCAGGTGGGAAAGTGTTTTTACAAAGGATGGTTCTACACCACAGAAACAACCACAACTGAAAAAGAAAAAGACAACCCCCAGGAAACCTGAATCTTCTAGTGATTCAGAAGAACAAGTGATCTTCAGTTCAGATGAAGAACAACCAGAATCTGCAAGGAAATCATCTGCCCCTAAGAATTTAGATGACAGTTAGATGCATGGAGAGCATATTTCAGAAAGCACCATCCAACTGGATCAAGTTTAGGATATACTTCATCTATGAGGAGCCAATGAGCTTTCTCCAGCTCAACAAGAGGCATTGCCTCCAGAAGTTGCTCATGAGAAAAAACAAACTGCATTAGAGAGTGAAACAACCACTCAAACTATCCTTGAGGTAATACATGATATTAATCAAACTACACTAGATACTGAGCCAGATACACTAACTATGCTTCTAACTGATGTTGAACAGACAAACCATGACAACATCCCTGCACAAGATATACCAATGGAGGATTCATCTGCATTAGATGATGCTCCATTAACTGTATAAGATACATATGTTCCTCCAGTTCAACTGCAATAAGAATTCACTCTTGAGGAATTGTTTCCTGACTTACAAGAAGTAAGGGCTGAGGAAGAGGTGCCAAGGACTGAGGGGGTGTTGCCAAGGACTAACAAGGAGCTGCCCTCTAGTCCAAAGGACACAGTAAACCTTGAAAGTTTTTCTGAATCTGATGATGGAGAAGCACTCAGAGAAAAGAAGAGAAAATTGATGGTTTATAGGAAGAAAAGCTCCAGCTATAAGAAAACTTTACAGACTGCTTCACAACCCTCAGCTCCAGCAGTTGACTTCAGTTCACTATTGGTTGCTCTGCAAGTTAAAATGGATGAGCAAAGACAAGCTCTTGAAAAATATGTGGATGAAAGCCATAAGGAACTTCAGTTTACTTTGGCTCAAGATATAAAATCAATCATATTTGAAGTAAACCAGAATAAGAAAGAGATAACAAACTGCTTTCATAAAGGAGGTAATGCTGTAGTTTATCTGGCTAAGCAACAACAAGCAGCAAAAACACATATAAATGATATAGCAGTTAAACATGATATGTTTTGGAGAATCAGATAAGAATGAATGATAATCTTACTGAATCCCACAATGTGATTATTACAGAAATAAACAATCAAGCTGCTATTATTAAGGCAAAGTATAATTTTGATCAACAACTTCAAGAACAATTGGCTGCTATTCAAACAACTATACAAGCCTCACAGAAACTCCTCTCTGATCAGCTACAAAAATTCAGACCATTTTATAAGGAAGACACCAATTATCTGGCTGAACAAGTAAGATTTCAGAAAGATGACTTAAGAGATCATGTTGAAAGAGAAGTCATAAAGGGGGAGAGGGTGTTAGTTAATACTAGCTCAGAGCATGCTAAATGGATAACAAATGTTGTTCGAGCAACTGTTTGATATCATACCTTGTGTGATCATGATAATATAGCTGAGTCAGACATTCAAGTTGCAGGAATTGAAGGGGGTCTGCAGGAGGTAGCTCAAATCATATACCCCCCTTCTAACTTTGAGGGAATTCAACAACTGGTTCACCAGATGTATAACCCTCCAGAGGCTACTAATAATGTTATAATTGAGAATGTGGAAATGTCAGAGGCAGCATTGAATAAAGAGCAAGAAGCTCAACTCACAAAGAAAAGGTTTAGAGAACAGGCTGAACTGAATCAAGATTTTGAAAGATGGAGTCCCACCTCCAGAAATATAATACTCACTGCCTGGCAAACTGTCAAAGACAAAATGCATGATAGAGGCAAGTGGTATTCTGAACTTGAGTGGAGCAAATATCTGTAGAGACAAGATTCTATACATCAGTTCATAAGGGATCACAAGGCTAGGAAAATACATGCTACAACTGTGGAGCCCAGTAAATACTTTCCCAAACCTTATCACTATTTTGAAAGGCAAAAAGTTAAGGCTGAAGAACTTAAGAAGAAGGATCTTAAAGGCAAGAAGCCAGCTGAAGATACTGAAGCTCCAGTACAAGCAAGGGTCCAGTCTTGCAAAGGCATAGTGATCAAGGAGTCTGATCAGCCTTAGGATAGATTGACTAGATTTTAGAACATTGTAATCTTCAGTTTTAATATCTATGTAATTTGTTGTTAACAATTTTTTTAAGTTTAAACAAAATAATGATTCATGCTTATTATGTTTGTATCATATTCTGTGATGATATAATATACTTGTTTTGTTTATATGTTACCCTGTCATTGAATGCTTTTGTACATCATATTATTTATTTTATTATAAGTGATGCATATCATTGACTAAGAGTTATGACTTCTCCAAATATGGGGATATTGTTGGGTACATTAGAAAATGTGTACCAGATTTGGAGAAGCCTCACCTAACTCAATGATATGCATCAAGTTGTATTTAATGTTGTGTTGAGTTATCATGTGCAGGTTAAGTAAATGGAAGAAAAGTTTTTTAAGTGCAAGTGTCGACACTTGAGAATGGCTGTGTCGACACCAAGGGCTAGATTGTGTCGAAACCCAGAATTTGTGTCGACACACAGAAAATCTGTCGACAATGCTGTGTCGACACCAAGGGCCAGATTGTGTCAACACCCAGAATTTGTGTCGACACACAGAGAAGCTGTCGACACATTCCAGAATTCTGTCGACAACGACTCTGTCGACAAGCATAACTTGTGTCGACACACACCAGAATTCTGTCGACACCAACTTTGTTAAGACAAGTAGTGATTGTGTCGACACACAGGACTTGTGTCGACACATTCCATAGAAGCTGTGTAGAGAAGTAAAAGTGCAGCTGTGTCGACATCATCAAGACTTGTGTCGACACATGGACTATGTGTGTCGAGACATGTGAAGTATTCACTCGACATTCTCTGCTGCTGAGTCAAAGTCCAATGAAGGTTGAAGTAATACAACTGGAGACTTGACAGCTGTCATTACTGACATTGCTATCACATCTGTCAGAGGTGTCAGAAGACCGTTTGGAACCGGAACAACCGGTAACCATGGATGAAGCCTATATATAGATATGCTCTCTTAACAATTGAAAATAAAATGATCAATTGTGAAGAAGTGATCGTGAACACGATCAGTGAATGAAGAATAATCTCTGAAGGATTGAAGATCTAGAAGAAGAGAAAGAAGAAATAGTCAACAGATTGTAGAGAGAGAAAAATAAAAAGGAGAGAAGTTCTCATCCAGTGAAGGCCGATCCTGAACAGTCTGCCAGAAGAATTCAGATCAATTCTGAAGAAGAATTTATATTAATTTCTGAATTAGATGGAAGCTGATTAAAGATCAACTCCAACACCAAGAAGATCAACCTTAATTTGTTCAGATTCAAGAAGTTTTGAAGAAGCTAAGACAGGTTGATCCTTAAGTAATCAGTTCTATCAAGAACTGATCAAGAAGACTTCAACCAATTTTCTCTCCATCTGGTTGAAGATATTATTATCTTTTCATCAATAAATTTTATAGGATCTGTAATAAATCTGAGTGTAGGAGATTTATTTCTCTGAGTTGTAAGCCTAAATTATAAAGGCTGAGGTAGGGCTGAGTTCCTGAGGTAGGGGAATCTGTTCCTTGAGTTGTATGCCTGTGAAAGAGGCAGAGGTAGGGCTTTTGCCTGAGTTATAGGAGTGGGGTTTCACTCTGAGTTGTAGGCCTGTAAAAGAGGCTGAGGTAGGGCTTGTGCCCGAGTTGTAGGAGTGTGGATTCACTCTTAGTTTTAGGAACCATTCTTGGTTCTGAGCTATAAGATCTGCGGATCTGAGAAGAAAGAAGGAAGTTAGGCCGAATCTAGTACACTGCTAGATAGGCGAAGGGGGAAAGTGGATGTACCCATCATTTGGGGAACCACTATAAATCCGGTGTGCAATCCGTGGAATGTTGTGTGTATGTGAATGCTGTGCTGTGATATCTGCTGAATAAATTGCTAAACTAGATAGATTTGTCTGCCTAAGTTAGAAAAAGAATTGAACCTATTCACCCCCCTCTAGGTGTTTAGGACATCTTAAAACTAATTCTTTCAAGTAGTATCAGAGAGAGGTTACTCAAAGAATAGACTTAACAGTATGAGTAGATCTCCAAGGCAGAAATCTATTAGGCAAAATGGGTTCCATTGAAAATCATAAGGAGTTTGGTTCCATGAAGTTACCTATATGCAGGAAACAGATTTTTGGCATATGGAAAGAAAGAGTTAGACTGTTTATGGAAACTTCAGATCCAAGAATTTATATGACGGTCAAAGAAGGGTCATTCATCCAAATGAAAGTCTCAGTTCTTGATGCAAATCTCAGGACACCAAAGCAGTATTCTGAAATGACAAAGGATGAGATTATCTTCGCTACTATGGATAAAAGAACACAGAATATAATAGTCAGTGCTATAGATGACTAAACATTTCAAAATTTGATTCACTACAAAACCTCCAAAGAAATATGGGACACCCTGATTGTCTACATGGAGGGATCAGAAGAATTGAGAAAAGACAGAAAGTCTATGCTGAATCAGGAGTATGAAAGTTTTAGACAATCTAAAACAGACAACATAACTGAATGTTACAAGAAGTTATTCAGAATAGTTAATGAATTGATGTCATATGGAAGAGTATTCAACACATATGAGTTAAATGATAAGTTTTTGAGATCATTAACTAAGGACTGGGACACCAAGATATATGTCATTAGGGAAGTGGCCAGACTATCAGAAATCTCACCTCCTACATTATTTGGCAAACTGCTTTCATATGAGATGCAGCTGATGGCCAGAAAGGAGGAGGAGAAAAGTAATAAAGTTGATTACAGAGATAAGTCAGTGGCTTTCAAGACTGAAGAAATAAGAAAGGACAGAAGGATGTCTCCATCTCCTCCTAGGAAAGCTGTAGAAGTAGTTTCAAAAAGTTCTGACAGTCACACATCAGATAGTCCAAATTCTGATGAATACTTAGCTGCTCTCAAGAAAATTTCAAAGGTTCTTGAAGAAGAAATAGTGGAGATCCAAGCCATCCTCCTCACAATCCAAGGATGATTACTATCAGAAAAAGAAATCCTCTAGGAAGGATAGGTATGGCTCTAAACCTAGTAAATTATCTTCAACTAAGATTGTTTGCTATTGTTGCAACATGCCTGGACATGTGGTAGCTGATTGTCCTGATAAAAGGAAAGAATCTAATGATAAGAAGAAACTAAAAAAATAAGGGCAAGAAGGATAAATCCTTTGTGGCAAAGAAGCAAAAAAGCTGGTCAGATTCTTCATCATCAGATTCTGAGGCTGAAGCTGAAGCTGAAGCATACATAGGACTATTTGCAACTGAAGAGGATGCAGAAGAGGCCTAGTTCTTGAAATTGTTGGACTCAGTAAATGGAATTGAAGAATATTGTTGTAAACGGCTGATGGCCTTGATAGAAGAAGATCAGGGCCAGGATCATCCTGGTCCTAGTAAGGTAAATAATTCTTCAATAGTTTCTGATTAATATACTGGATAAGAATCAGAAGCATCTGCATCAAGAGATGTGGATGAATCTGAATCTGAAGGGGATGTTCATCATCTTATAGATGAATATGGTGATCTACTGCAAGCACTTAAGAAAAGCAGAATCCTTAACAAAGCACAGGCCAAAGAAATTGTCGTCGTAAGCTGGATGCATTAGATTCAGAAAAAATGCTGGATCTAAAGATGAATGAAGTAGCTAAACTGAAAAACATAACTGTTATTCATATGGGTACAGTTACATTCAAGAATGATCAAATCAATAGTATGGAAGTCAAACTTCAGAGGGAGAAGGATCTGGTGGCTAAATTCTCAAAGCTAAAATCAGTCTTACCTCTAATTGATGATTTCATTCCTCAAAAGGGTAAGAAAGGATTAGGCTTTAAGGGAAATACTAGGGCAGCTAATTCCAAAAGAAAAAGCAATGCCCCAGTTCAACCACTTGCTTTCAAACCCCCCATTGAAATCAGGAAGGTGCAACAGCCTACCAATAGATATGATCATGATATCATACATGGTTATGGTAAGCCTGATATTCTGAATGACAAGGGTGTAGCTCCAGCACTCAAGTAAAGAACTACTGTACCAACAGTGTTAAGAACAGCTGACAGCAATGCTGTTAAAACTGTACCTAAAAAGAGGTATAATAGATATGAGTGTTGGTGTTGTGGTAAGATAGGGCATTATGCCAAGGATTGCTGGCACAACACCAGTGTCAGGAAGAATGTCATCTTACCTGTGAGGAAGGCTGTTGGTAAGAATATCAAGTTTCAATCTAACTTGAACCTAGAACCCAATAAGCATTGGGGTTCTAAGGTAAATTAATTTTATTTACTGCAGGTGGGTCCAAGTTGCCATACCCTATATGGTACTTGGACAGTGGATGTTCCAGGTACACGACTGGAACAAGAAGAATGTTAAAGGACTATACTCATATAGAGAGTGGACCCAAAGTGATATTTGGTGGATCAGAAAAAGGGGTCATAAGACGGTTTGTGAACATTTCTACTAGTTCTATAACAATCACTCAAGTGACTTATGTAAAAGGTTTGAAACATAACTTGATAATCATAAGTTAGCTGAGTGATCTTGGGTATGACACT
Organism: Platanthera guangdongensis; assembly: GCA_039583875.1. Classification (NCBI taxonomy): domain Eukaryota; kingdom Viridiplantae; phylum Streptophyta; class Magnoliopsida; order Asparagales; family Orchidaceae; genus Platanthera; species Platanthera guangdongensis. The sequence continues at coordinate 61,017,300 of CM077167.1, read as the reverse complement.
TCATTTATTAAGAATGGGTGTCAGATTAAAAGGACAAGTGATCAGAAGGTGATCTTGTCTGGTTATAGAATATGGAATGTTTATTATTTAAATTTTGATTATGAAAACATGAACTCTCCTGTATGTTTAGTTGTAGATGAGAAAGCATCTCAGCGTGTCCAATGGCACAAGAGGCTAGCTCATCTGAACTATAAGACTATAGGCCAACTCTATAGTTTAGAGTTAGTGAGGAATGGTCTTCAGTTTAAGTGCATAAAAGAGGGTATATGTTCAGCTTGTCAAAAAGGCAATCAAACCAAATCCTCTTTTCATAGTCTTGATACCAAAGACTCTGTGAGGTGTTTGTACCTCTTGCATATGGATCTATTTGGTCATATGCCAGTTCATAGTCTAGGTAGGAAAGTCTATACTTTTGTGGTAGTAGATGACTATTCTAGATTTACATGGATTTTCTTTTTAAGGCAGAAATCTGAAACCCCTACTGTCTTTCATAACTTTGTTAAACAAATTTAGAATGAACTTAATAATTCAGTGGTCAAAATCAGAAGTGACTATGGAACTGAATTTCAGTCTGAATGTATGACAAGGTTTTGTGAAGAACTAGGGATTCATCAGGAATTCTCCTCACCTAGAACACCTCAGCAAAATGGAATTGCTGAAAGAAAGAATAGGACTCTTATTGAGGCCAGTAGAACTCTAATAAGTGACACTTCTCTCCCAGAATATTTCTGGGCTGAGACAGTAAATACTGCTTGTCATGTTCTCAATAGAGCATCCATAACTAAGAGCCACAAAAAGACATCCTATAAGATTATGAAGGGCAGAAAACCAAACATATCCTACTTTAGGATCTTTGGTAGCAGCTGTTATGTGCTTAACACTGGCAAGTCTCACCTAACTAAGTTTGCTGCCAAATCCCAAGATGGGATATTTGTTGGGTACAACAATAACAATAAGGCATATAGGGTCTACAACTTGACTACATAAGTTGTAGAAGAATCTGTTCATGTAGTGTTTGATGAATCTGAGCTAATTAACTGTGAGTTGTCTATTAATTCTTGTAGCTCAACAAGTTTAAAAGAAAAGTTGGACATGCTGACCATTAATGAAGACCAAACTGCAAGGCAGGATGAGGAAAATGATGGTTGCTGTCCAGGGGGAGTACAAGGTCCATAAGCTAACATTGAAGACAATGAAGTTCAGCATGGCAGTGAAATTGAAGAAGTTTAAATTGTTGATAGAATGCCTCCAGCAATATGGAATCTAAAGGATCCTCTAGCACACCAAATTATTGGTGATCCAAGACATGGTGTGCAAACCAGAAGCAAACATATGAACATAGTTCTTTGCACAAGTTTCCTGTCATAGGTAGAACCAAAGAGATTTGAAGAAGCCATACAAGACTCCAACTGGATTGATGCAATGCAGGAGGAGCTAAATCAATTCAGAAGGTATAAAGTATGGGAGCTGGTTCCAAAACCAAAGGATCATAATATTATTGAGACTAAGTGGATCTACAGGAACAAACTAGATGAAAATGACATCATAGTGAAGAACAAAGCAAGACTGGTTGCCAAAGATTATAGACAGGAAGAGGACATAGACTTTGATCAGACATTTGCCCCAGTGGCAAGGTTGGAAGTAATAAGGCTATTCCTTGCCTTTGCTGCTTTCCAAGGTTTCAAAGTATACCAAATGGATGTAGAGTCAGCATTCCTAAATGATAATCTGAAAGAAGAAGTCTATGTTGAACAGCCCTCAGGTTTTGTTGATCCATTTTATCCTGATTTTGTTTATAGGCTTAAGAAAACCTTATATGGTTTGAAACAAGCGCCTAGGACTTGGTATGAAACATTGCCTACCTTCCTCATTGAGAATAAATTTTCGAGGGGCAAAATAGACAAGACTCTAATCCTTAGGGAGTCAAAGGTCAAGATGATCCTAGTACAGATTTATGTTGATGACATAATCTTTGGATCATCAGAAAACAACATTTGTAGGAAGTTTGCAAAACTTATGTAAGAGAAGTTTGAGATGAGCAGCATGGGTGAGCTGAAATTCTTCTTGGGACTCCAAGTAAGACAGACTGATGATGGCTTGTCCATATCACAGTCTAAGTTCACCAAAGAGTTAATTAAGAAATATGGTATGGAGTCATCCACCACCATGAGAACTCCAATGGGGACAAGTATGCCTTTAGGCAAAGATGATGCAGGAAAACCTATAGATGAGTCTTTATATAGAAGGATAATTGGCTCCCTTCTATACTTAACTGCCAGTAGACCAGACATTATGTATGCTACATGTGTCTGTGCTAGGTACCAAGCAAGCCCTAAAGAATCTCATTATAATGTAGTTCAAAGAATTTTGAGATATCTTAAGGGAACACCTAATCTTGGTCTTTGGTACCCTAAGAATAGCGACTTTCTACTGACTAGTTTTTTAGATGCAGACTTTGCAGGTTACACAGAAAATAGAAAGAGCACCACTGACACATGTCAGTTTCTAGGTGGAAGATTGGTGTCATGAAGTAGTAAGAAGCAGACATGTGTGGCAATTTCCACTACTGAGTCTGAATATGTTGCTGCAGCCAGCTGCTGTGCTCAGCTTTTATGGATTGAACACCAACTTGATGAATATGGTCTCAAGGTAAGTAGAACTCCACTATTTTGTGATTCTACAAGTGTTATTTCTATTGCTAAAAATCCTGTATCACATAGCAAAACAAAGCATATAGAAATTAGATTTCACTTCATTAGTGAGCATGTTGAAAAAGAAGATATCTGTTTGAAATTTATCACCACAAATAATGAAATTGCTGACATGTTTACTAAACCACTAGATGAAACTAAATTCAATTATTTTAAAATTGAATTAGGCATGTTAAACCTAGTGTAACTTAGTAAATCTGACTAAGTAATTCAATGTCGACACAAAAGGAAATATGTGTCGACATATAGTAGTTGATGTCGACACAAAAGGAAATCTGTATCGACATATAGTAGTTAGTGTCGACATATAAGGAAAGTTGTGTCGACACAACACAATAGTGGTGAGATAGTGGTGTCGACACTCAGAGTTTGGTGTCGACACATAGAAGTTCTATCATTTAGATAGTAGTGTCGACACATGCAGTCGTCTGTGTCGACACACAGATATTAGAGTCGACTGTTAAGAAGTCTGTGTCGACACATCGTAAAATGTGTCGACACATAGTGTTGTCTGACTCTGTCGAGACATTAGAAGTCTGTGTCGACACAATCTCTACAGTGTCGACACATTAAGTATTTATTACTCCGCCTTTTGACCTTCTGTGTTGACAAACATATAAATATGTCACATAACAACTTTGTCGACTACGCTCTAAACATTTTCGAGACCAAATCTTTGAGTCGACAAACCTTCATCTCTCTTCTCCTCAAATTTCTTGTCACCAATGGCACCAAAATTGGAGAACAACATCAACGAAGGCTATGAATTAGTTCGCAATGCTTTTGAGAGTGCTGCGACTGAGATCAGAGATGTGATAACCCTAATCAAAGCGAGTGGTTTGGAATATCTCGTTTCAGAACCTACCAAGATCTGAAAGAAGGAGGTTCTTGAATTTTATACCGCAGCAACCCTGGATTCAACTGGATTGAAGATTAAGTCATCAATTCAAGGAAGCAAGGTGAAACTTATACAGAAGTGTCTGAGGAAGACACTAAGTTGCCTAGGACTCAGGAAGATGATGAAGTCACATCTTCAATGACAAATGAAGCTCTTCAATTGTGTGGACTGGATCCCACGACTAAGATTGAATCATCAATGCAGAGGAAGGGGATGAACTCCCAAGGAAAGTTTCTTTCAGATATTATGGGAAAAGTAATTATCTGCAAACCAAGAGGACATGATAGGATCTCCGCCTATACGTTCAGCTTAATGACCAGAGTTATTTTCAGAGTAAAAACTAACTGGTCTGCTGTGATCTTTGAAAAGATCAAGGAAAGTTTGAAGAAACCTAATCTAGGAATAATACTAAGTCTGTATCTTGCAATGAATATTCCTGAAGTGATGGACCGCACAACAGGATCTAGGATAAACCACATGAGAAGGATGGATATGAAAATACTATCCATGTGGGAAAGAGTTTTAACAAAGGATGATTCAACACCACAGAAACAACCACAACTGAAAAAGAAAAAGACAACCCCCAGGAAACCTGAATCTTCTAGTGATTCAGAAGAACAAGTGATCTTCAGTTGAGATGAAGAACAAAAAGAATCTGCAAGGAAATCATCTGCCCCTAAGAATGTAGATGATAGTCAGATTCAGGGGGAGCATATTCCAGAAAGCACCATCCAACTAGATCAAGTTCAGGATGTGCTTCATCTAGGTGGAGCCAATGAGCTTTCTCCAGCTCAACAAGAGGCATTGCGTCCAGAAGTTGCTCATGAGAAAGAGCAAGCTGCATTAGAGAGTGAAACAACCACTCAAACTATCCTTGAGGTAATACATGATATTAATCAAACTACACTAGATACTGAGCCAGATACACTAACTGTGCTTCTAACTGATGTTGAACAGACAAACCATGATAACATCCCTGCACATGATATACCAATGGAGGATTCATCTGCATTAGATGATGCTCCATTAACTGTATAAGATACAGATGTTCCTCCAGTTCAACTACAATAAGAATTCACTCTTGAGGAATTGTTTCCTGACTTACAAGAAGTAAGGATTGAGGAAGAGGTGCCAAGGACTGAGGGGGTGTTGCCAAGGACTGACAAGGAGCTGCCCTCTTATCCAAAGGACACAGTGAACCTTGAAAGTTCTTTTGAATCTGATGATGGAGAAGCACTCAGAGAAAAGAAGAGAAAACCGATGGTTTACAGGAAGAAAAGCTACAGCTATAAGAAAGCTTTACAGACTACCTCACAACCCTCAACTCCAGCAGTTGACTTCAGTTCACTGTTGGTTGCTCTGTAAGTTCAAATGGATGAGCAAATACAAGCTCTTGAAAAATATGTGGATGAAAGCCATAAGGAACTTCAGTTTACTTTGGCTCAAGATATAAAATCAATCAGATTTGAAGTAAACCAGAATAAGAAAGAGATGACAGACTCCTTCCATAATTGAGGTAATGCTGTAGTTTATCTGGCTAAGCAACAACAAGCATCAAAAACACAGACAGATGATATAACAGTTAAACAGGGATATGTTTTGAAGAATCAGATAAGAATGAATGATAATCTTTCTGAATCTCACAATGTGATTGTTCTAGAAATAAACAATCAAGCTGCTATTATTAAGGCAAAGTCTAAATTTGATCAACAACTTGAAGAATAATTGGCTGCTGTTCAAACAGCTATACAAGCCTCACAGAAACTCCTCTCTGATCAGCTACAGAAATTCAGATCTTTTTATAAGGAAGGAACCAATTATCTGGCTGAACAAGTAAGATTTCAGAAAGATGACTTAAGAGATCATGTTGAAAGAGAAGTCATAAAGGGGGAGAGGGTGTTAGTCAATGCTAGCTCAAAGCATGCTAAATTATTGGGTACATTGGAATACATGTACCTGATTTGAAGAAGCCTCATCCTACTCAATGATATACATCAAAATGTATTTGATGTGTTTTGAGTTTAGTTGTGCAGTTTAAGTATTTGCAGGGAAAGCTGAAAAGTTTCTAAGTCCATGTGTCGACACCCAGAAGAAAAGTGTCGACACTTAAGAAGACTTGTGTCGACACCCAGAGAAGCAGTGTCGACACTTGGAGTAATTATGTCGACACCAGGGATGCAGAGTCGACACCAGAAGGAAAGTGTCGACACATACAGGCTGTGTCGACACACAATGAAGAAATGTCCAGAGAAGCTGTGTCGACACTTAGAAGTAGTGTCGACACCCAGAGGAACTTTGTCGACATCAGAAAGTGTCGACACTTGGAGGCTGTGTCGACACTCAGCAAAACTTCAACAGAGTTTAAGTACAAGTGTCGACATAATGAAGAATGTGTCGACACACAGCAGAAGACTCAACACATGAAGAAAGTGTCGACACTAAGAGGCTGTGTCGACACTCAACAAATTTCAACAGAGTCTAAGTACAAGTGTCGACACAAAAGAGCTGTGTCGACACTCAGCAAAAGTATCAACACAGAAGGCATGTGTCGACACTAAGGAGATGTGTCGACACTTAGCAAGTATCAACACAAGAAGATGTGTCGACACAAAGGAGTTGTGTCGACACTTACAAGAAATTAACTAAGTATCATAGAAGAAGAACTTATGTCGACACACAGGATCAGTGTCGACACATGTTGAAGAAGCAGTGTCGAGAAGCAGATTCTACAACACAAGGAGTTGTGTCGACACCATGATGGCTAGTGTTGACACTTAGTCTACTTGTGTCGACACTTGGTATATAAGTGTCGACACTTAAAGACTGACTGTCTCGACACTTTCAGACAGTTACATAAATTTCAAGAAGTGACTGGATGACTTGACAGCTGCCATTCCAGCCGGTCTACTACACCTGTCAGAGTTGTCAGAAAGTTGTTAGGAACCGGACCAGCCGGTCACCATGAAGAAGGCCTATATAAAGGCCTATTACTTCAACAAAAAGAGAGGATTGAAAAGGAAGATTAAAAACACAATCAATTAAAAGTGATCAGAATATCTAAGAAGTTGGAGAGAGAGAGCTCCTTCCAAGAAGACAGCTGTTGAACTAGGATGTGAAGATAAGTTTCAGATTGAGATCTGATTCTTAAGTTAGCAGTGATTGAAGATCAGCTGCATAGAGACTCAACCCTATTGTGTTCTAAATTCAAGAAGCTTTGAAGAAAGCCAAGGGAGGTTGATCTCAGCAAAGTTCTTCCAAGAACTCTTCAAGAAACCAGACAACTCTTCTCTCTTATTCTGAGTTGTAGGTTTACACATTGTAATTTTAATTTCTTGTAGGATCCTAAGGGATCTAAGTTGTAAGCCTGAAATTATAAAGGCTGAGTGGTAGGGTTTGTGTTCCTGAGTGTAGGAGATCCATTTCTCTGAGTGTAGGCCTTGTTGAAGGCTGAGTGTAGGTCTTTGTGAAGACTGAGTGGCAGGGCTTTTGAGCTTGAGTTATAGGAGTGGGATCACTCTGAGCTGTAGGAACCTGGTTGGGGTTCTGTGTGTAAGATCTGAGGATTTGAGGAATAGTGGAGGAGTTTGGCCGAATCTAGTACACTACTAGATAGGCGAAGGGGGAAGTCGATGTACCCAAACCTTGGGGAACCACTATAAAACTATGTGTACTCTGTGTGTATCTGATTCTGTGTATGCTATTTATAGTTCTGTAAATTCTGTGATTAAATCTGCCTAAAAGTTTAAAAGGATTAAGGTCACCTATTCACCCCCCCTCTAGGTGATTAGGTACAATTTCTTTCAAGTGGTATCAAAGCGAGGTTACTCAAAAAGGACATAACTGTCTGAGTAAAAGATCCTGTTGGAAGATTCAGCATAATCAAGAAAATCAAGAAAATGGGTTCAACAGAGAATCATAAAGAACTTGGATCCATGAAGTTGCCAATTTGCAGAAAGGAGATCTTTGGCATCTGGAAAGAAAGGGTTAAACTATTTATGGAAGCCTCTGACCCTAGAATCTATATCACAGTCAAAGAAGGGCCATATGTGCCAATGAAGGTATCTGTGTTAGATGCAAATCAGAGAACTCCAAAAGACTATTCTGAAATGACCAAGGATGAGATTATTCTGGGCACCATGGACAAGAGTGCCTAGAATATTATAGTAAGTGCAATAGATGATGCCACATTCCAGAATTTGATTCACTGTAAAACATCAAAGGAAATGTGGGATACACTGATAGTGTACATGGAGGGCTCTGAAGAAGTTAGACAGGACAGAAAGTCTTTACTAAATCAGGAGTATGAAAGTTTCAGACAAGGCAGGTCTGATAGTATAACATAATGCTACAAGAAATTCTATAGGATTGTCAATGAGTTGATGTCTTATGGAAGAGAATTCAGCAACTATGAGCTGAATGATAAGTTCTTGAGATCCCTAACTAAAGACTGGGATACTAAGATTTGTGCCATAAGGGAAATGGCCAAATTAGCAGACATTCCTCCTCCAACATTGTTTGGCAAACTGTTATCCTATGAGATGCAGTTGATGGTAAGGAAGGAGGAGGAGAAGACTACAAGAAGTGAGCATAAAGAAAGAGCAGTGGCATTCAAGACAGAAGCCACCAGAAAATATAAAAGTAAGTCTCCATCTCCACCTCCAAAAGTTGCTGAGACTGAGACAGATGAGTCAGAAAGCAAGAATTCTGAAAACAGTGAGAGTGATGAAGATTTTGCAGCTTTCACTAGACATTTTCAGAAGTTTCTTAAGAAGAAACAGTGGAGTTCTAAGCCATCCACTTCACAGAAGTCATCAAAGTATGACAGGAGAAAGCCCAAGACAAGTAGAACTACATCTTCAAAGATAGTCTGTTATTGTTGTAACAAACAGGTACATGTTGTTGCTGACTGTCCAGAGAAGAGAAAAGTGTTAACTGATAAGAAGAAGACTCAAATCAAGGGCAAGAAGGAAAGGTCCTTTGTTGTTAAGAAGGACAAAAGTTTGTCAGATATGTCTTCTTCAGAAACTAATTCAGAAGCTGAAGCTTACATTGGACTGTTTGCTGAAGAAGAAGAAGATGAGTTCATCCAATTAATAAACTCAATATATGAGCATGAGGACAATCAGTGCCAGGGACTGATGGCCTTATCAGAAGGAGACAAAATCCAGGAGCAGCCTGGACCCAGTCAGGTACAAAATTATTCTGTTAGTTCAATTTCTAGTACTGGATCAGAATCAGATTCATCAACATCAAGTGATCAGAGTGGATCTGAATCTGAAGGAGAAATTCATCAATTGATTGATGAATATAGAGTAGTGTTGCAAGCTTTAAAGAAAAGCAAATCCTTGGCCAAGAGTCAGGCTAAGGAGATTGTCAGTCTTAAAGTTGCTGCAATAGATTTTGATAAGTTGATTGATCAGAAATTAAATGAAATAGCCTGACTGAAGCACATAACTGTTATTCAGATGGGGACTATAACATTTAAAAATGATCAAATCAGAAATCTGGAGATTATTCTTCAGAAGGAGAGATATGTAGTTGCAAGTTTTTCTAAACCAAAGTCTGTTCTACCTTTGATAGATGAATTTGTACATCAAAAGGGTAAAACTTGATTAGGGTTTACAAAACCTGCTAGGACTGTAAAGTCCAAGTTTAAGGGCAAAGCCCCAGTACTCAACAAGGAGCCTGCTGTAGACAAAACAGCCAGGGCTGTACCTAAGCAAAGGTACAACAGATTTGAGTGCTGGTGTTGTGGCAAGGTAGGCCACTTTGCCATAGACTGTTGGCACAATTCTAGTGCCAAGGTGAGTAGCAATCTGCCTGCTAGAAAAGCTACATGTAGTTTTGTTAAGAGGCAAACTAACCATCACCAAGGACCGAAGAATTCTTTGGGTTCTAAGGTTAACTAATCTGTTTTGCAGGTGAGTCCAAGTGACCATGCCCCAATATGGTACTTGGACAGTGGATGTTCCAGGAACATGACTGGAACTAGGGGATTGCTAAAGGACTACACACCAATCAAGGATGGTCCTAAAGTCACCTTTGGTGGTTCTGAAAAAGGAATCATCAAAGGTTTTGGTAATATTTCTAGCAACCTTATTACTATTACTCAAGTGGCTTATGTTAAAGGTTTGAAACACAACCTCATTAGTATAAGTCAGCTGAGTGATCTAGGATATGACATCTCATTTGTCAAAGATGGTTGTCATATCAGGAGGTCAAATGATCAAGAGATCATTCTGATAGGTTATAGGAAGAGAAATGTCTATTGCCTAGACATTATGTGTGAGAACAATGTTTCTCCAGTGTGTCTTGTAGCTGATGAGAAAGTCTCTCCTTGTATCAAATGGCACAAGAGGCTAGCCCATCTTAACTACAAGACAATTGGCCAACTCTTTAGCAAAGAGTTAGTGAGGAATGGTCCTCAGGTTAAGTGTATTAAAGATGGGATATGCTCAGCTTGTCAAAAGGGCAAGCAGACTAAATCCACCTTTAATAGCATTGAAAACAAAGATGCTGTGAGGTGTTTATACCTCTTGCATATGGATCTCTTTAGTCCTATGCCAGTTCACAGCCTAGGTAGGAAGTTCTACACATTTGTGGTTGTAGATGACTACTCAAGGTTTTCCTGGGTGTTCTTCCTTAGACAGAAATCTGAAACACCTAATATCTTTTATAGTTTTGTCAAACAAATTCAGAATGAGTTAGACAGTACAGTGGTCAAAATAAGAAGTGACCATGGTACTGAATTCCAGTCTGATAATATGACAAAGCTATGTGAAGAGTTTGGGATATTTTAGGAATTTTCGTCACCAAGAACACCTCAGCAAAATGGCATTGCTGAAAGGAAAAATAGAACCTTGATTGAGGCTGGTAGAACCCTATTAAGTGACACATCTCTCCCAGAATATCTCTGGGCTGAGGCAGTAAACACTGCATGCCATGTAATCAATAGGGCTACTATCACAAAGAGCCACAATAAGACCCCCTATGAGATTATGAAAGGCAAAAAACCAAATCTATCCTATTTCAGGATCTTTGGTTGTAAATGCTATATACTTAACAATGGTAAGTCTCACTTAACCAAGTTTGCTGTCAAATCCCAAGAGGGGATCTTTGTTGGGTACAGCAACAACATTAAGACTTATAGGGTCTACAACTTGACTACTCAAGTTGTAGAAGAGTCTGTTCATGTAGTATTTGATGAAGCTAGACTCATTAACAATGAATTGTCTAGAAGTATTTGCAGCTCTACAGGTGTGACTGAAAAAGATGGAAAAGCTCACTATTGAAGAAAGATGTACTGCAAGTCAGCATGTGGATGATAGTGGTTGTTGTCTAGGGGGAGTACTAGATACACCTGATGTAGAAGAAGACCAAGGGGTGCAGCAAGTTGAAGAAGCTGAAGGAGTTCAATCTGAAACCAGACTGCATCCAGCTAATAGACATCTAAAAGATCATCCAGCAAATCAAATTATTGGTGATCTCAGACAAGGGGTACAAACAAGGAGCATAAATCTAAGTTCAGTACTCTACTCCAGTTTTCTATCCCAAGTTGAGCCAAAGAAATTTGAGAAAGCCATCCTAGACCCTCATTGGATTGAGGCAATGCAAGAGGAGCTGAATGAGTTCAAAAGATGCAATGTCTGGGAGCTTATTCCTAAACCAAAAGACCACAATATAATTGGAACTAAGTGGATCTTCAGGAACAAGATGGATGAACATGGAGTCATTATAAAGAACAAAGCAAGACTGATTGCAAAAGGTTATAGGTAGGAAGAAGGTATTGACTTTGATCAAACCTTTGCTCTAGTAGCCAGACTGGAAGCTATAAGGATGTTCTTGGCTTATGCAACCTATCAAGGGTTTAAAGTATACCAAATGGATGTTAAGTTAGCCTTTCTGAATGGAAATCTGAAGGAAGAAGTCTATGTGGAACAGTCATCAGGTTTTGTTGATTCAACTAAATCTAATTATGTTTATAGACTTAGGAAGGCTTTGTATGGGTTAAAACAAGCCCCTAGGGCTTGGTATGAAACCCTGTCTAGTTTCCTCATTGAGAATAAATTCACAAGGGGGAAAATAGACAAGACTCTATTCCTTAGGGAATCCAGAGGCAAGATCATTCTAGTCCAAATATATGTAGATGATATCATATTTGGGTCTACTGAAAGTAGTCTTTGCAGAAAGTTTGCAAAACTAATGCAAGGACAATTTGAAATGAGCAGTATGGGGGAACTTAAGTTCTTCTTGGGTCTCCAAGTTAGACAGACTGAGAATGGTTTATCCATATGCCAGTCTAAGTTCACCCTAGAATTAATAAGGAAGTATGGTATGGAATCATCCAGTACCATGAAAACTCCTATGGGGTCAAGTATGTATCTTAGCAAAGATGATGCAGGGAAACATGTAGATGAGACTTTGTATAGAGGGATAGTTGGCTCCCTATTATATTTGACTGCAAGTAGACCAGATATCATGTATGCTACATGTGTCTGTGCTAGATACCAAGCTTGCCCTAAAGAATCTCATTTGACAGCAGTCAAAAGAATTCTGAGATATCTTAAGGGCACTCCTTATCTAGGCCTTTGGTACCCTAGCAATGAAGACTTTAAACTGACAGGTTATTCAGATGCAGATTTTGCAGGCTGTAAGGAAGATAGGAAAAGTACAACAGGTACCTATCAATTCCTAGGTGGAAGACTGATATCATGGAGTAGCAAGAAACAAATAAGTGTGGCTATCTCCACAGCAGAATCAGAGTATGTGGTTGCAGGAAGTTGCTGTGCTCAACTTCTATGGATTCAACATCAGCTAGAAGATTATGGTATTCAAGTAAGTAGAACACCTCTATTTTGTGATTCTACTAGTGTTATTTCTATTGCAAACAATCCTGTCTCCCATAGTAGGACTAAGCACATAGAAATAAAATACCATTTTCTAAGGGAACATGTGGAAAAAGGAGATATTTCACTAGAGTATGTTAATACAGATAATCAGCTAGCTGACATGTATACTAAGCCCTTAGATGAAACCAAATTCAATAGGTTTAAAATTGAATTAGGTATGATAAACTTAGAATAGTTTACAAAAAATTGGCTAAGTAAAATAGTGTCGACACACAGAGTTGTCTGTGTCGACACATAGAAGTGGTGTCGACACTTCAGAGAAAAGGTGTCGACACATCTAGGAAGTTTGTGTCGACACTTCAGAGAATTTGTGTCGACACATACAGGGTAGATGTCGACACATCCAAGGTGGTGTCGACATTTAAGATTTACACAGAATTAGTCTAGTAAAGTCTCGACTAAGTGTCGAGCAAAGTGGTGTCGACACATAAACAAGTGTCGACACATATATTCTGTCGACTATGCTTGTGTCGACACATAGTTGTCGAGACATTATAAGTCCGTGTCGACACTTTTCAACAGTGTCGACACAATTTGAGTATTTTGATGCGCCCTTTCATCTTCGATTCTAGAAAGGTATAAATAGGTTTTCGCCATTGTCTGTCGACACGCTCGCCAAAGTTTCGATACCAAACTTGTGTGTCGACACCTCTCTTCTCTCAATTCAAATTTCTTCAAACCCTAATGGCGCCCAAGCTTGAAGAGAATGTGAATGAAGGATATGAACTCGTGCGACACGCATTTGATGATGCAGAACCCGAGATCAAAGACGTGATAACCCTAATTGCAGAGAATGGATTAGAATTTCTTGTTTCAGAACCGATCAAGATCTGGAAGAAGGAGGTCCTGGAATTTCTGAATGGAGCAACAATAGATGAATCTGGACTCAAGATAAAGTCTAGAGTTCATGGGGCAAAGGTGAAGGTCTCTCCCAAGAGTCTGAGAAAGGTACTACAACTACCTAGAACTAAGGAAGAAGATGTTTCTGCTTCTAAGACTAGAGAAGCACTAACATGGTGTGGACTGGACTCCAACATGAAAATTGGATCTGTGTTCAATAGAAAGGGAATGAACATGCAAGACAAATTTCTATCTGAAATTGTTGGCAAGGTTATCCTGAGCAAACCTGGAGGACATGATAGAATATCTGCTTCTATGTTAAGTCTAATGACAAGAATTATCTTCAAACTGAATACTGATTGGTCTGCAGTTATGTTTGAGAAGATAAAAGAGAGTATGAAGAAGCTCAATTTGGGTAGAATACTAAGTCTATACATAGCTGGTAGTATACTAGAGGTAATGACCCAAGCTGCAGGATCCAAAATTAACCACATGAGGAGAATGAATTTGAGGATCTTCTCTAGGTGGGATAGAGTGTTAACCAAGGAAATGCCAACTCCTGAGAAGGTAACACCCCAAAAGAAGAAGAAAAAGACATCCCCTGTGGCTCAAGAGTCATCAAGCAGCTCTGAAGAGCAAGTTGTCTTTACTCCTGATGAGGAAGAAACTGGAAATGCTGGACAATCTCCAGCTAGACAAGAAGATGCATAAAGGCATGGCGAGCTACCACCAGCAAGCCCAATTCACCAGGATTCAATCCAGAGGGAGCCTCTACTGGTGGACGGGCCAACTCCACTAGAGAGTGAACAAGCTACTCAGACCATACTTGAGGTAATAACTGAAATTAATAACTTAGATTTCCCTATTGAGGATGATGTTTTGTCTGATTCATTACCTAATGCTAATCAGCAAACACAAACACATAGCCAACCCTAAGATGTTATCATGGAGGACACATCTGTTGCTGATCAAGTTGTTGATGAGATAAGAGTTTCTCCACCCCATCATCAACAGGAATTTACCCTAGAAGAGCTATTCCCAGATCTTCTACAAACAGATTTTGAGAAAGAGAAAGCTGCTGCTGAGGGGGAGAAGGCCCATGTTGAGGGGGAGCATGTAGATATTGTTGAGGAAACTGCAAGGAAGGAGACTGAGGTGCCAAAAGATGTTGAAGGGCTACAAAGGACTGAGAAGGAGTTACCTCCAAGTCCTAAGGACAGAGTGAATATTGATAGCACATCTGCATCAGAGGATGAAGAGGCTGCAAGAGCCAAGAAGAGGAAATTCCAAGTCTTTAAGAGAAGGAGCCAGAATTATAAGAAAGCTTTACAAACAATAACACCACAGCCTGCACCACAGCCAGTCCCATCTATAGATTTCAGTTCTCTGATGGTTGCTTTACAAATAAAGATGGATTAGCAAAGACAAGCAATAAAAAAGTGTATAGATGAGGGGCATAAGTCACTACAATTTGATCTGGCCCAAGACATAAAGTCAATCAGATTTGAAATGAATCTGAACAAGAAAGAGATGATTGACTGCTTTCATAAGGGAGGAAATGCAGTAGTCTATCTAGCCACTCATCAGGAAAAGATCAAAACACAAGTAGATGATATTGCAGTGAAGCAAGGCTATGTCCTGGAGAACCAGCTGAGAATGAATGATAATCTCACTGCTTCACACAATGCAATAGTAACAGAAATGAAGAATATAGCTACTGGTCAGACTTCAGCAAGTGCTACAGCTAAGGCAGAATTTGATAAAGCATTATAAGAAGGTATCACTGCTGTTACTTCTACACTTCAAGATTCTCAGAAGCTAATCAATGAAAAACTCCAAAGGTTGAAACCTTTCTACAAAGATGGAGTAAACTATCTAAATGCCCAGATAAGATTCCAGAAAGATGATCTAAGAGATCACATTGAAAGAGAAGTCATAAAGAGGGAGAGGGTTTTTGTCAAAGCCAGCTCTGATCATGCAAAGTGGATTTCCAATTCCATCAGAGCCACCCTTGGATATCCTCCATTATGTGATGATGACAATGTTGCAGAGTCTGGGATTAATCCTGCATATCTTGGAGGAGAGCAAGCCGAAGTAGCTCAAGTGATCTATCCTCCACCAGACTTTGATATGATACATCAAGATATACAGTCAATGTATAGCCCTCCTGAGGGAAATCAGAAGGTCATCATAGAGAAAGTAGTTCAGCCAGTACCTGAGGCAATTCTGAAAGAACAAGAAGCTTTACTAAAAGAACAAGAGACTCAATTGTCTAAGAAGAGATTCAGAGAGCAAGCTGAACTTAGGACTGACTTTGAACAATGGAGCCCCACTTCCAAGAATATCATTCTGACTGCATGGAAGGCTTCCAAGGACAATATCCAGGATAGAAACAAGTGGTATTCTGAACTGGAGTGGATAAAGCATGAGAGTAGGCAAGAGGCCATTGTGCAATATAGAAGAAAGGCTAAGATGGGAAAGCTACCTCCTACTGCCCAGGAGCCTAGCAAGTACTTTCCAAAGCCTTATCATTACTTTGAAAGGCAGAAGATCAAAACTGAAGAATTGAAAAGGAAGGATCTTAAAGGAAAGAAGCCTACTACTGCTGAAGATGCTGATGCCCCAGTCCAAGCAAAGATATAATCTGGAAAGGGCATAGTGATCAAGGAGCCTGAGCAGCAATATAATAGAATTTATCTTTAGTTTACAGTTGTAATCATTTGATTTTAAACTCTCTGTAAACTTTTGAATAATGTTGAAGTTGTTAGAACAATGTGATATATGTTAAATCTATTACATTAATGTTCTATAATATTTGTGTATACATGTTTTGCTTATACATGTTTAAGTACTTACCCTGTCATTTAACATTGTTTTACATCATGCTATGAATTTGTTATGTATGGTGTATTCATTGACTAAGGGTTATGACTTCTCCAAATAGGGGGAGATTGTTGGGTACATTGGAATACATGTACCTGATTTGAAGAAGCCTCACCCTACTCAATGATATACATCAAAATGTATTTGATATGTTTTGAGTTTAGTTGTGTAGGTTAAGTATTTGCAGGAAAAGCTGAAAAGTTTCTAAGTCCATGTGTCGACACCCAGAAGAAAAGTGTCGACACTTAAGAAGACTTGTGTCGACACCCAGAGAAGCAGTGTCGGCACTTGGAGTAATTGTGTTGATACCAGGGATGCAGAGTCGACACCAGAAGGAAAGTGTCGACACATACAGGCTGTGTCGACACATAATGAAGAAATGTCCAGAGAAGCTATGTCGACACTTAGAAGCAGTGTCGACACCCAGAGGAACTTTGTCGACATCAGAAAGTGTCGACACTTGGAGGCTGTGTCGACACTCAGCAAAACTTCAATAGAGTTTAAGTACAAGTGTCGACATAATGAAGAATGTGTCGACACACAGCAGAAGACTCAACGCATGAAGAAAGTGTCGACACTAGGAGGCTATGTCGACACTCAACAAATTTCAACAGAGTCTAAATACATGTGTCGACACAAAGGAGCTGTGTCGGCACTCAGCAAAAGTATCAACACAGATGGCATGTGTCGACACCAAGGAGATGTGTCAACACATAGCAAGTATCAACACAAGAAGATGTGTCGACACAAAGGAGTTGTGTCGACACTTACAAGAAATCAACTAAGTATCATAGAAGAAGAACTTGTGTCGACACACAGGATCAGTGTCGACACATGTTAAAGAAGCAGTGTCGAGAAGCAGATTCTACAACACAAGGAGTTGTGTCGACACCATGAAGGCTAGTGTCGACACTTAGTCTACTTGTGTCGACACTTGGTCTATAAGTGTCGAGACTTAAAGATTGGCTGTCTCGACACTTTCAGACAGTTACAAAAATTTCAAGAAGTGACTGGATGACTTGACAACTGCCATTCCAGCCGGTCTACTGCAATTGTCAGAGTTATCAGAAAGTTGTTAGGAATCGGACCAGCCGGTCACCATGAAGAAGGCCTATATAAAGGCCTATTACTTCAACAGAAAGAGAGGATTGAAAAGGAAGATTAAAAACACAATCAATTAAAAGTGATCAGAAGATCTAAGAAGTTGGAGAGAGAGAGCTCCTTCCAAGAAGACAGCTGTTGAACCAGGCTGTGAAGACAAGTTTCAGATTGAGATCTGATTCTTAAGTTAGCAGTGATTGAAGATCAGCTGCATAGAGACTCAACCCTATTGTGTTCTAAATTCAAGAAGTTTTGAAGAAAGCCAAGAGAGGTTGATCTCAGCAAAGTTCTTCCAAGAACTCTTCAAGAAACCAGACAACTCTTCTCTCTCATTCTGAGTTGTAGGTTTACACATTGTAATTTTAATTTCTTGTAGGATCCTAAGGGATCTGAGTTGTAAGCCTGAAATTATAAAGGCTGAGTGGTAGGGCCTGTGTGCCTGAGTGTAGGAGATCCATTTCTCTGAGTGTAGGCATTGTTGAAGTCTGAGTGTAGGTCTTTGTGAAGACTGAGTGGTAGGGCTTTTGAGCCTGAGTTGTAGGAGTGGGATCACTCTGAGCTGTAGGAACCTGGTTGGGGTTCTGAGTGTAAGATCTGAGGATCTGAGGAATAGTGGAGGAGTTTGGCCGAATCTAGTATACTACTAGATAGGCGAAGGGGGAAAGTGGATGTACCCAAACCTTGGGGAACTACTATAAAACTGTGTGTACTCTGTGTGTATCTGATTCTGTGTATGCTGTTTATAGTTCTGTAAATTCTGTGATTAAATCTGCCTAAAAGTTTAAAAAGATTAAAGTCACATATTCACCCCCCCCCTCTAGGTGATTAGGTACAATTTCTTTCATAAATGGATAACAAATGCTATTAGAGCAACTCTTGGATATCCTCCCTTGTGTGATGATGATAATACATTTGAGTCAGACATTTAAGCTGTAGGAATTGAAGTGGGTCAGCAGGAGGTAGCTCAAATCATATACCCCCTTCTAACTTTGAGGGAATTCAAAAACTGGTTCACCAGATGTATAGCCCTCCAGAGGCTACTAATAATGTTATAATTGAGAAAGTGGAAATGTCAGAGGCAGCATTGAATAAAGAGAAAGAAGCTCAACTCTCAAAGAAAAGGTTTAGAGAGCAGGCTGAACTGAAGCCTGATTTTGAAAGATGGAGTCCTGCCTCCAGAAATATAATACTCACTGCCTGGCAAGCTGTCAAAGACAAAATGCATGATAGAGGCAAGTGGTATTCTGAACTTGAGTGGAGCAAATATCTGCAGAGACAAGATGCTATACATCAGTTTAGAAGGGGTCACAAGGCTGGGAAAATACCTGCTATAGATGTGGAGCCCAGTAAATACTTTCTCAAGACTTATCACTATTTTGAAAGGCAAAAAGTTAAGGCTGAAGAACTTAAGAAGAAGGATCTCAAAGACAAGAAGCCAGCTGAAGATACTGAAGCTCCAGTACAAGCAAGGGTCCAGTCTGGCAAAGGCATAGTGATCAAGGAGCCTGAATAGCCTTAGGATAGATTGACTAGATTTTAGAACATTGTAATCTTCAGTTTTAAAATCTATGTAATCTATTGTTAACAAAGTTTTTTTAAGTTTAAACAAAACAATGATTCATTCTTATTATGTTTGTATCATATTCTGTGATGATATAATATACATGTTTTGTTTATATGTTACCCTGCCATTGAATGCTTTTATACATCATATTGTTTATTTTATTATAAGTGATGTATATAATTGACTAAGGGTTATGACTTCTCCAAATCGAGGGAGATTGTTGGGTACATTGGAAAATATGTTCCGGATTTGGAGAAGTCTCACCTAACTCAATGATATGCATCAAGTTGTATTTGATGTTGTGTTGAGTTATCATGTGCAGGTTAAGTAAGTGGAAGAAAAATTTTCTAAGTACAAGTGTCGACACTTGGGAATGGCTATGTCGACACCAAGGGCCAGATTATGTCGACACCCAGAATTTGTGTCAACACACAGAAAATCTGTCGACAACGCTGTGTCGACACCAAGGGACAGATTGTGTCAACACCCAGAATTTGTGTCGACACACAGAGAAGCTGTCGACACATTCCAGAATTCTGTCGACAACGATTGTGTCGACACGCAGAACTTGTGTCGACACACATCAAAATTCTATCGACACCAACTTTGTCAAGACAAAGAGTGATTGTGTCAACACACAGGACTTGTGTCGACACATTCCACAGAAGCTGTGTTGAGAAGTAAAAGTGCAGCTGTGTCGACATCATCAAGACTTGTGTCGACATATGGAGTATGCGTGTCCACACATGTGAAGTATTCACTCGAAATTCTCTACTGCTGAGTCAAAGTCTAATGAAGGTTGAAGTAATATAACTGGATACATGATAGCTGTCATTACTGACATTGCTGTCACATCTGTCAGAGGTGTCAGAAGACCGTTTGGAACCAGAACAGCCGGTAATCATGGATGAAGCCTATATATAGATATGCTCTCTCAACAATTGAAAATAAAATGATCAATTGTGAAGAAGTGATCGTGAACATGATCAGTGAATGAAGAATAATCTCTAAAGGATTGAAGATCTAGAAGAAGAGAAAGAAGAAATAGTCAACAGATTGTAGAGAGAGAAAAACAAGAACGAGATAAGTCCTCATCCAGTGAAGACAGATCCTGAATAGTCTGACAGAAGAATTCAGATCAATTCTCAAGAAGAATTCAGATTAATTTCTGAATTAGAAGTAAGCTGGTTGAAGATCAACTCCAACACCAAGAAGAGCAACCTTACTTTGTTCAGATTCAAGAATCTTTGAAGAAGCTAAGACAGGTTGATCCCTAAGTAATCAGTTCTATCAAGAACTGATCAAGAAGCCTTCAACCAATTCTATCTCCATCTGGTTGAAGATATTATTATCTTTTCATCAATAACTTTTGTAGGATCTGTAATAGATCTGAGTGTAGGAGATTTATTTCTCTGAGTTATAAGCCTAACTTATAAAGGCTGAGGTAGGGCTGAGTGCCTGAGGTAGGGGAATCTGTTTCCTGAGTTGTAGGCCTGTGAAAGAGGCTGAGGTAGGGCTTTTGCCTGAGTTGTAGGAGTGGGGTTTCACTCTAAGTTGTAGGCCTGTGAAAGAGGCTGAGGTATGGCTTGTGCCTGAGTTGTAGGAGTGTAGATTCACTCTGAGTTGTAGGAACCATTCTTGGTTCTGAGCTGTAAGATCTACAGATCTGAGAAGAAAGAAGGAAGTTAGGCCGAATCTAGTACACTTCTAGATAGGCGAAGGGGGAAAGTGGATATACCCATCATTTGGGGAACCACTATAAATATGGTGTGCAATCTGTGGAATGTTGTGTGTATGTGAATGCTGTGCTGTGATATCTGCTGAATAAATTGCTAAACTAGATAGATTTGTCTGCCTAAGTTAGAAAAAGAATTGAACCTATTCACCCCCTCTAGGTGTTTAGGACATCTCGAAACCAATTCTTTCACTAACTCAAGGCGAGAGTTCTGTGGATGACTACTTGCATGAGTTTACAAGATTGGGAAGGTATGCAGGCTTTACGTTTACGGACAAGAAACAAAAAATAAATCAGTTCTATGAAGGGTTGAGAGACGACTTGCGATTGCTTCTCTCAGGACCAATGATGCAAGGATTTTTTACCTTGGTCAATACGACCCATTCCCTCGAGCAAGATATGAAACATGTGCAACGTAAGAATGACTTGACAGAGAAGAAGCCAGAATTCAAAGTACCTAGTTTTCAAAGACTGGGTATTGACGGTGGAACAAGAAGTCAAGAACTTCTGTACCAGCTCCTTATTTTATGTCTGGAGCGACGTCTGGGCGAGGTTCGCTCATGTGTTACACATGTGGAAAGGTGGTACATATAGCCCGAGAATGTCAGAGTGTCCCTCTAAAGATGGAGAAAAAGACAGGTGCAACTTATGCTGAAAAGGGAAAAGCAGTGGTGGAGTCAACTGCATCTCAAGCGCAACCCTGATTCTATAATCTTGGCCAGCACGAGGCAATAAAACAAAGTGACGTAGTGATATATAAAAGTTCAGATATAGTTTTTACTACTTTCCATACTTAGTACGTTATACGTTGCTTGTGTATGATTTATTTGAATTTGGCTTTGTCCTGCTATCAGAACATCCGACGAGTATACTGTTTGATACTGGTGCTTCTCATTCATTTCTATTTAAGGAATTCGTATCGTGGATAAGAGTGCCTACCCTTGTGTCAACAGATAGAGTAAAGGTGTTTCTACCTAATGGATGTGTGATGCATGCGGATAGGTCTTGCGGTGTTAAGGTGCGTATAGGAAGTCATGACTTTGGTTTGGAACCATCTGTGCTGCCGATATCAGAGTTTGATGTAATCTTTGGTATGGACTGGCTCTCAGAGCAGCGTGCCTATATAGATTGCAACTTTAAGGAAGTCATATTGGTGCAAAATACCAAACGAGAGACTAAATTTGCTAGCATGCGAGGATCAAACAAGATATTAATGTCTATTCTCTAGGTAGTCAAAGCTTTTCGGAAGGGCGCTGAGTTGTATTTCACGCTATTGGAGGCTGTAGAGCTGAAGCCTAGTTTGAATGGCGTTCCTGTTGTATCAGAGTTTGCAGATATGTTACCTAAGGATCTCCCTAGGTTATCGCCCCAGAGGGATATTTACTTTACTATTATGTTGGTGCTAGGTGCAAAACTGGTGGCCCGCTCACCGTATCGAGTAGGGCCAAAAGATATGTCAGAGCAGAAAGTTCAATTGTGATAATTGCTAGAGCAAGACTATATACGTCCAAGTATGTCACCTTGGAGTGCACCCGTCCTTTTTGTAAAGAAGAAGGACGGAAGCTTGTGTCTATGCATTTATTATAGAGATTTGAACAAGTTAATGGAGAAGAACAAGTATCCGATACCACAGATTGATGACTTTTTCGATCAGCTGGTGGGATCAACAGTCTACTCGAAGCTAGATTTAAAGTCTGGCTATTGCCAGTTGAGGATTCTGTAATGTGACATTCCCAAGATGGCGTTTGGTACACGCTAAGATCATTATGAATTCACTGTAATGTCGTTTGGGCTAACAAATGCGCCATCAGTATTCATGGGATAAATGCATCGGACCTTTCAAGAGTACTTAGATTTATCTGTGATCATCTTTATTGATAACATATTGGTGTACTCTAAGTCTGAAAAATAACATGCAGAACAATTGAGGTTAGTTTTGCACACCCTGATAAGAAATAAACACTTTGCCAAGTTCTCAAATTACGAGTTTTGGTTGTCATTAGTGACTTATCTTGGCCATGTAGTTAGTGGAGATGGTATTGCGGTGGATTCGGCGAAGATAGTTACAATACAAGAGTGGCATGTGTTGTCAGAAGTTTCCTTGGACTTGCTGGCTACAACAGGCGCTTTATAAAGAACCTTTTGTAGATAGCCTTACCTCACAGTACAATGACGCGGATAGATCAGAAATTTATTTGGACGCCTGAGTGTGCATGGGCTTTTGAAGAGTTGATGAGTCGTTTGACCACGACGCCTATTTTGAGTTCGCCATGTGGTACAGATGGCTATGAGATTTATAGTGATGCTTCAGGGAGCAGCTTAGGCTGCATACTTCTTCAGTTTGGAAAATTTATTACTTTTGTCTCACGCTAGTTGAAAGTGCACAAGCGGAATTTTCCAGTCCACTATTTGGAGTTGGCGACTGTAATCTTTGCACTGAAGCTGTGGCGACATTACTTGTATGGCGTGAAGGTGTATATATTCACGAACCATAAGTGCCTAAAATACTTGATAGAGCAGAAAGATCTGAACATCCAATAATGGATGTAGATGGAGTTACTTGGGGACTACACCTTCCAGATACATTACACTCCCGGGAAGGGAAATGTGGTCCTAGAT
This sequence comes from Platanthera guangdongensis, assembly GCA_039583875.1. NCBI lineage: Eukaryota > Viridiplantae > Streptophyta > Magnoliopsida > Asparagales > Orchidaceae > Platanthera > Platanthera guangdongensis. Next base: position 60,994,040 of record CM077167.1, on the reverse strand, counting down.
GCCTTGAGTCGTAGGTCTCTAATAAGGGCAAGTTGGCTGCAGATGCACGATAAACATTTCATCCATGAGTGTGAGGCGTTAGATATTTCTTGTGTTGACAAGAATTCCACTACAAATACGTGTTTGAACTGAATGAAGGTACAATATGACCTCGCAGATAGGGTTCGACGAGCAACTGAACTTGATGAGAGTATGAAGCGCTATACAGAGGAAGGGTCAAATTCCCAATTCTCCATGGAAGACGGCCTTTTGCAAAAATACGGTCGTTTGTGCGTCCTGAATGTGGCTAAGTTATGGCAGGAATTGATGTATGAGGCACACTTCACGAAGTACTCAATTCACCCAAGGAGCACAAAGATGTACAAGGACATGAGAAAGATGTTCTGGTGGCCGGGTTTGAAGAAAGATATAGCTCTTTACGTGGCAAAGTGCCAGACTTCCGGTATGGATGTTCGATGATATATCGATGGATTTCATGCACGAATTGCAGAGGTCCCCGGACGGAAATAATGTCGTGTGGATCATTGTTGACCGATTAACAAAGGTCTCACACGTTATACCAATTAAGAAAGACGATTAAGTTGACAAATTGCCTAAATTGTATGTTGACAACATAGTATGATTGCACGGTGTGCCTCGTAGCATTGTTAGTGACCGAGATGGGCGCTTTACTTCTACTGATTGGAGGCTAGTCCACTAGTTGTTGGGTACTCATCTGAAGTTCAGTACGGCCTTTCATCCGCAAACAGATGGTCAGACCGAGAGGACCAATAGGATAATGGAGGATAAGCTCCAGATGTGGGCCTTGAATTTTAGGAAGAGATGGGAGGACCATATTTATATGATCGAGTTCACCTATAATAATAGCTATCAAGCTAGCATTCAGATGGCACCGTTAGAAGCTTTATACTGTAGGAAGTGTCGTAGTCCTTTAGCTTGTGTAGAAACAGGCGAGTCAAAGTTATTTAAGCGTAAAGAGGTCAAAGATGTAAATTTGACTATACACGCTATACGAGAGCGGATTTTGGTGGCCCAGGATAGACAGGCAAAGTACTACAACTCCATGCACCGAAACGTGGAGTTTGCGGTTGGTGATTGGGTATATTTGAAGATCAAGCCATTCAAAGGCGTGTCCTAGATTCAGAGCTTGAAAAAGTTGAGTCTGAGGTAACTTGGTCCGTTTGAAGTGGTTGAGCGGATTGGAGAAGCTGCCTATCAGTTAGCTCTTTCAGCGCAGCTGATTGATTTGCACGATGTGTTTCACATATCGGTGCTGCGAAAAGCTTTGAAGGAGCCTACGAAAGTGATAGATGATGATCAAGTACCGGTCGATAGTGGGCTGACGATGAAAGTTAGGCCCATTCGGATCGAGGATACAGAGGTCAGGCAACCGCAGAACAAAATAATCAGGATGGTCAAAGTCCATTGAGACAATTGTGGTCGTGAAGAATTTACATGAGAGCGTAAGCAAACCATGCATAAACAATTTCCTGAGTTATTTTTGTAATAGTTTTATATAGTTTTCCTTTGAATATATATATAAGATTTTGGGACGAAATCTCTTTGAGGAGGGGAGATTTGTAATGTCCCAAAAATCGTGAAAAGGAAGATTTAGAAGTTAGCACGTGACGGTAAAGTTAACGCCGACATTAGCTATGGAATATAATCGACTGAGGGCTCGGGAAAGTACCGCGTGGCAGTAAAAAAGGTACCACGTCGCATTATCACTCAACGCACTCGATGCTCTCAATGCTTACGACGAATCGTCGAGAGGCTTATCACACGACGGTAGTGTGCTATCATTTGGCGCTAGCACTCAACGCTCTTGATGCACTCAATGCTCTTGACGCACTCAATGATCTCGAAGAAGCGTTGAGTGACTACCACGTGGCGGTAGTCAGCTAACATGCAGCGCTAGCAAGAGTTAAGGTACCGCTTAGCGGTAGTAAGGTAACGCGCGATGGTAGCACTGCCACGTGGCAGCTCGGTAGAGGCTATTTTGGAGTGACAGCGCGATGTCGATTGGGCCAAGCATCAACCGTCTATGTTACCGTATGATGATAGTGGATACCGTGCGATAGTAGCCCCCAAGTATAAGTTGTGGATTAAATTGAACTCTCATTGTTTCCTCTATCTTGATACTTGGATTTCTTGAGGGAAAGAGGCTGGGGCTGAGTGTTGCAAGCTAAGGGAAGGAGATCCTATGATCAGAATCAAGAGCCGAAGTAAGATCTGTAAAGAGGAAAGCAAGGCGCTCATTTCCATCTGGATCGAAGACTTACTTATGCCTCCAAAAAGATCTATAAGGGTAACAATCTTCCTTCTTGGACAAGTGAATTCCTCTTTTTTGCATAGACATGGAATCCCTCACCAAAAGGTGGAGAATCGAGGGAATTTTGATGGGTTGATACGTGATACCCCCGTTAGTAATGCATATAGATCCAGAAATCATAGTACGGAATAGACACGCTGTGTGAAGCCCATCTGGACAAGTTAGTATGGATTGATAATGAGTTGATTTGCTTGCCGGATAAGACTCTGTGGATAAAATGTGTGGATAAACGTGTAGAATTCGGGGTCTGGGAGTGTGCAGGATACTGCAGTGATAGTACTGGATGTGATCTCTAGGAAAAACACCCAAAAATATGGGAAAGGTGATTTCCGTCCTTACCGCATGGCGGTAGTACAACTGCTGACGATAGCTTCCAGAGAGCTATTTTTGTAGAGAATCTTGTCTCATGGAGACCTGAGGGCTATTGTTATGAGGCCTGTCTCATGGAGAGCTGGGGGTCGTATTTTGGAGCGTGAGATTAGTCAGCTCATCTTTGGTGTCCACGAGTGCCATCCTTGGGCATGACCTAGTTATGCATGTTGTTAATGGGCAAGGGAAAGCTGACTCACGTTGTGGCTTGCAAGCCTGATGATTTTAGCAACGGGCTATGTCTAACCTGTACCCATTCTATAGCCCTCGACTTGGAGCGAGGCAGAGGCTTAAGCATGCCTTGAATTTGTCGTATCATAGAGTGAGACTTTGACTTCGGCCATGGGAAGTCTCTAATGCTCAAAGCTGCCGTCATATGAATGGTGGTGGGGCGTGAATTCTCGGCACACCAATAATGTGCCCTGAGTGCACGAGGCCTGTGACTGATCGAGCATGCGTTTGTGTTGAATGGTGCTTAAATTGCATGTTCGGTGGCCAAGATATTGTCTATATACTATACATGCAGGGAAGGAATACCGCTGCCCCGGGTATGGGGTAGGGTCGTTATAAATTGGTCAGCTAAAGCTGACCTTTGCTTTGTTTGCCGCCCTCGTGGTGGATTGTCCCTATGCAGGTGCTGGAGAGCCGATCGAGAAATAGCAAGTTGCTTCCCTTGTTGCTTTGCCGGTCCTTGAAGGCCATACGAAGAATTATTATATTATTCATGTGTGGTCGGCCTGCGTGCCGATGTATGCAAATACTCTTGTAAACAAAAATACCTGTAAGGCCTTAAGACCTTTAATTTTTTGTATTTTTGTAAACATTCTTGTTATATATATATAGTGGACATTCACATATATTGAGTTCAAGTTAACTGAAAGTAATGGTATACCTCTGATACCAATTGAAAGGAGGGGTTAGACCTGATTTACTCTAGCGGGGGGTGAATAGAGTAATTAAAAATTTTGTCTGTTTTAAAGTTTTATATCAGAGTGAAAATAGGTGATACCAATAATACGTAAAGAAAAGAAAAGCAGCCTAAGTTATTCTATCTATCACAGTCACAGTAAAATAAACCAGACAATGAGCAACCAGACAACACAAGAAATTTATAGTGGTTCCCTAACTTGGGTACATCCACTCTTCTACCACACTGGTAGGAATCCACTAGCAGGTTTTGATCAGGTGACTGCCACCTTTGAGATTTTGATCAGGTACTCAAAAACCAACTCAAGTCTTTTGATCAGGAGACTTGCAACCAAGGAATAACTTTTGAAGGGAGTTAAAGAATCCTTTTACAGGAGGTGATGGTGTCTTCTCTTTCTCAAACAATTGAGAAGACTAGTGGATATTTGATGTTGACAAAGCTCCCCCTGAGATATTGAATTGTTCAGGAAGATTGGAGCATTGCTTCAGGGTGTAGGTCTTCAGCCTGTTCTGTCAAAGTTTAGGAATCCAGTAGACTGATGTAGAGTGGTTGTCTCTGAGGATTCCAAACTCTGAAGAAGACTCTTGATTTGTGTTGATTGTTCTTCTTCAGATTCCAGTATTGACAAGGAAATGAACAATAATGATTTCAACACACAAAAGAGAATTTTGGATTGATTCAGTGCTCTGGATATTCTTCTCTGTTGTTCTGTGTATGTCTATCTCTACTTCTTGTTCTTGTTGTTCTTGTTGTTGTCGACTGAAGAAAAGAATCTATATTATATTTTGCAGTCAAATTCTCCTTTTAAATTTTGAATTCTGACATTAAATACTGATTGCATGGAGAATGAAATACGGTTCGAATGTCTGTCATAAATGAGTTTCTCCAACTATCCCTAATAAAATAAGCAAGTAATTATCCTGATGAAGACCATAATCAATGCTGCCACTAATGGCTATATTCAGAGAATATATGCATTAATTACTCAGGATAATACTGCTAAATATTAAGGAATAAGGACAGAAGGAAGAAAACTTCTCATTCTGGAACTGGAAAGAAATCGTCGACCTCTGAACGGAATTCGTCGACCTGAGACCAAAGTTCGTCGACCTGAGAATTCCAGTTTGTCTGTAACACCCCAAATTTCAGGATTTCGAAAAGTTGGGTGACACGGCCTGGGACACGGGTGTGTCCCAGGGCTTGTCCTTATCGGGTGAGCAGCCGGCGAGTGGTCGACGAAAATCCGTTCTACGAACAAATGAGGGAACACGCCATCTGACATGGGCGTATCAGAGGTCGTATCCTCCTCTAGTCGACGAAATTCAGTTCGATGAATTCGAGCTCCAGGCTTGTCTGTTGCCGTGTCTGGGCACACGGCCTGTGATACGGTTGTGTCACATGCCGTGTCCTTTGCTGGACGTGCCTAGGGCATTTGAGGTCGGGTAAACATAAGCAGGACACGGTCGTGTCTTGGGGTACACGGCCTGTGACATGGGCGTGTCACTAGCCGTGTCTCGCTCGGGTTGAGTTGGTTGTGTGCAACCTGAAGAACACAGGCACAAACACGGGCGTGTCTGAAGGCGTGTTAGGTGACACAGCCCGTGACACGGGTGTGTCACATGGCCGTGCACTAGTCTGGTTGAGTCGGTTGTGTGGAGCTTAAGGCACGCGGCCCGTGAAACGGGCGGTGTCACACGCCGTGTCAGGCATTATTGAGCCTTTTGTCCCAAAATCATGGTCGTCCATTTTCTCAGCTAAGATCTGATGGCTGAGAGCCCTCCCTGCTTCCTTAAGGCCGGAAAATGAGATGAGAAAGCTCATTTGCTTTTGGCCACTATCTTTCTACAAACCTAGAGAGAGGAAGAAGGAGGAGGAGAGCCGGCCACCGGTGGAGCTGCGGAGTTCCGTTGAGAGATCTGAGGCCAGCGTTGAGGAGGCAGAGCTGCTGCGGTACTTTTTAGCCAGCTAGAATCTCATGGCGCCAAAGTGATCTTCAAGGGTAACGACCTTTCTTCCTAGACCTGTGAAGGCTTCCTTTTTAGCATATGCATAGGATTCCTCCCCCAGAGGGTGGCTGTTAAGGGAGTCCTTTGGGTTGATTCATGGAATCCCCAATCAATTGGCATATAGATCCGGAAATGGAGTACGGAATAGGCATGCTGTGTGAAGCCCATTTGGACAGGTTGGTCTGGATTGGTGATGTTGCATATACGCACCGGAGAAGACTCTGTGATTGAAATGTGTAGTTTAAGTAGTCGATGGGTTGGACCTGCGAAGGGTAGTAGCAGGAAGTACTGGAGTGATAGTCCGGGAAAACACCTATGTGATGCTTGTGATGATAAATGGGTTGTACCTGTGAAGGGCAGTAACAGGAAGTACTATATTGGAGATCCAGGAAAATACCATTGATGTTTATGATGCTTGGTGGGTTGTGCCTGTGAAGGGTAGTAGCAGGAAGTACTGACATGAATTCCCAGGAAATACCCGCAAATGTAGGTTTGAGCTAGGGATGGAAAATGAGTTCTGTCGCTAACGCGAGGCGTGGCACCTAGAGAACCTATGAATGTGAAGCCAGTCCTGCGAGTACATGATGTATATGTATGAGCTGGAAGAGATCTTACGGCTTTATGCCAAACAGGTAAGGTGAAACCGACCCGCGCCTTTTCTTAGCCACGAGTACGATGTACTCGATGATGGCAAGACAACTTGAGCAAGGAGGGGTGGCTGATCCGACCTGCGTTATGTCCATCCGACGTGAGACCTGAAGGTGCGGTCTATTGGAGCGCATAACGAGAGTCTTAGGCATGCGCGCCATGACACCATGGGGGGCTACGGGCCAATCCCGGGTTAGTAAGACTATAATCTCCTGTTGCACGCCATGGAGTAAATGCTCAACTTTTACCGTTGGGTTGCGACCCTAATACGGTGGTGGGACCCTGGTTAGCCGGTACACTAAGAATATGCCCGGAGTGCACGGATCGTCGGGCCGCATGGCTGACGGTTGTGATTGAATGTTTGTGCGTGAGTGCACAATATGTGGTGATGATATATATGCATATGAATTGCTATGCCTGCAGGGAAGGAACGCTACTGCCCCGCGAAAGGGGTAGGGTCGTTATAAAATTGGTCAGCTGAATACTGACCATTGCCTTGTTTGCCACCATTGGGTGGGCTGTCCTTGTACAGGTGCTGGAGAGCGGAGCGGGACATATAAAGGCTAAGATCCCTGCTGCTACTACTGATGCTACCGCTAGCCCTCGAAGGCTATGTTCAAAACATGATGTTTGTTTATATATGGCCGGCCTGCGCACCAATGTTTGGAAGCCACTTTGTAACGAACATATGTAAGGACATAAGGCCAACTGACTTTGTATTTGCTGGACATTCCTGTTTATATATCAATGTGGATATTTGTATGGTGGACATTCATATATGGAGTTCAGTTTCGTGTTATAAGCTTCCGCTAGAATGCTATGAGTTAGGATGCGCAACTTTGGTATCACACCGTGACTTCGCCGCCTGTTTTGTGGTATATGGTGTGGGGCCCCGGCCGGACCTTCTATTATATACTATATGAACGGATGGAGTCGTTACATTTTTGGTATCAGTTGTCTCAGTCTTTCCCTTTCGAATTCGTGGTCGAATTCTTTTCTGGGGTGGCGAGCACGTGTACGTGCGAACCGCATTAGCGCAAATGAACTCCTGAATGTCCACTTAGGAATTCAAATACATGTGTTTGAGGAACCTACACGTTCCTATCTTGTTGTTCGTGCTTGTGTGACGTTGCTAATGTGTGTGTCGTATCCACCTTTAGGTGACTCGAAGTGGTGTTGGGCAGTCGGAGCCCCAGCACTCGGATGAGAGTACGGCACCAGCTGAGGTGCCTACACCTCCGCCTTCTACAGAAACTGTGTGATTAGTTGCTGAGGCCCTGTTTGCGATGATTCAAGCACAACCTGCTGGGCAGGCGCACAGGCAAGCACAGCCACCATTGAGGCCAGAACAGGTTGCTGCGAGGCTAGAACCTGCTGCGGCTGTGGATCCTCGAGCAGCGGAAAGGCAGTTGAAGCAGTTCATGAGCTTCAATCTGCCTACGTTTATGGGGGTGGGATCCCCTACGCAGGCAGAGGATTTATTTTCGCGCATCAAGTGGATAATAACGGCGATCAGGACGGAGGAAGACCAAAAGGTCACCTCGGCCACCTTCTTACTGGAAGAAGAGGCTCGTTTATGGTGGGACGAGATGGAACTACACCACTTAGCGGGCGGGCCGTTAACACAAGTGTCGATTGAGGAGTTCTCGCGACTCTTCCTATCAAAGCACCTACCAGCAGCACAGCACATTGCCATGGAAAACGAGTTCCAAAGGCTGATGCAAGGAGATGGCAGTGTTGAAACTTACATGCATGAGTTCACGAGGTTGGGACGATATGCGGGCTCAATCTTCGCCGACGGGCAGCGGAAAACGAATCGGTTCTATGAAGGATTGCGGGACGAGTTGCGATTCCCGCTTTCAAGTTCAGTGAACCAAGGATTCCAGGCGTTGGTTGACACTGCATGCGCGCTGGAGAAAGACATGAAGAGGGTGCAAGGGAAGCGGGTCTTGGTTGTGACGAAGCCAGAATTCAAGGCGCCCCGGCCTGGGAAATCATATTATAACAAGAAATGGGGCAAGGGGTCCAAGTCGTCTGGACAAGCTCCTTCTTCGGTTGCAACGGGAGCAACGTCGGTGGCCACGTCAAGGCCGGAGACTCGTACGTGCTTTACTTGTGGGCGAGTGAGGCATATAGCCCGTGACTGTCGGGTTGTTCCGCCGAAGGGAGAAAAGAAGGCGGGAGCGTCCTATGCTGAGAAGGGAAAGGTAGTGGTGGAGTCCTCTGCATCCCAGGCGCAGCCCCGAGTCTACAACCTTGGCTTGCAAGAGACCATCAAGCAGAGTGACGTCGTCACAAGTACGAGTTAAGTTATTGTCTTGTTTTGCTTATTACTTGCTTTGTTTGTGGCTTGTGTGTGATGTGATCGCCACAGGCTTTCTGATGATTTGGAACATGCTGACGCGAGCACTATTTGATACGGGTGCTTCGCATTCTTTTCTATCTAAGGACTTCATAACACGAATTGGCGTGCCTAGTCGTGTGAAGACATATAGCATCAGGGTGGTGTTATCGAACGGTTGTTTGATGCTCACGGATCGAGCTTGCGATGTGGCAGTTTGAATTTTAAGTCGGGATTTCTGTTTCACTGCATCTGTACTGCCGATATCAGAATTTGACATGATCTTTGGTATGGACTGGCTCGCGGAGCAGCATGCCTTGATTGATTGTAATGCCAAAGAGATCACATTGGGTAAGAATACCGAGCAGGAGACTAAGTTCGCAGGGATTCGAGGAGTGAGTGGGACCTTGATGTCTGTACTCCAAGTCATCAAGGCTATTGATGCTTAAGATCACGGTAGTGAACCAGTCGCACAAGTAATATAAAATGAGGGTTTTCCCAAGTATCGATCTCACAAGGAACACAGTAAGGTGGAGTTAATTTCGAGGAGGACTTGGGATTGAAGTCCTCAGGTCGGAGCTAACTAAGGGGAGGTTTTGATGTTGCGGAAACAGAAAATAAAATACTAACAACTACTCCTATGCAACGCCGCTATGCGATGCTTCGCCAGGCGGGATGGAAGACTAGTCGGGCTGCTATGCACTGAATCGCTAGGCGGATGGAAGAGTAGGCTCGCAAATGAGGTGGTGAGAATGGTGGAATGAGGGTCGTAAGCACCTCTTCGCAACGCACGCCACTGCCAACTGCTAGTGCGACAAGGGTGGATGGATGGTGGATCGAAAATAAGGCGCAACTCAAGCAACGAAAACATACAATCACATAGACATAATTGTATAAAAACGTCTACACACTAAGCATACTTCATCAATATTAATAAAGTTAAACACCAATATTCAACAATAAAGCAAGTACAAGTCAATAGATCGACCGAATCCGAAGCCTTGCTGAGGATTCACGGTTGGAATCGTCGGGTTGTCATTTCGCGTCCAAGCTCGGTCCTCAACTGCGTCCGGGGTAGAGAAGGGCTGTCACCACCTTCCAATGGCCCGTCTTCTTCGTCTCACGATAGCGAACGAAGTTTGCTAGCTTTCCTTTTCTTGATGGCTATGGCGTTAAACCCTACTTGAAGCTCACAGATGAAGGAGAAGGCCGAGAGGAAGCTCCGGCTCGGATTTGGCGGTGAAAGCTTGCCCGGAGCACCTCCCTAGGGTGGAAGATGAAGGGGAACGACAGAGAAGGCGGAAAACGGAGGAGGAAAACGAGCGATCTCCGGATCTCTGGATTAGGGCGAGACCTGCACTATTTATACAAAAGCAGAAATGAATAATGCGCACGATCACAGGCGCACGACCAGTGGTCGTGCGCACTATGTCCCGTGCTCGTGCGCACAGGCATGGAATATCAGGAAGAAGAACTGGGATAATGTGCACGAGTAGTGGCGCACGACCAGTGGTCGTGCGCACTAAGTCCAATGATCGTGCGATTACCCAGACAGGACTCCAGAAAAGAGGAATCAATGCACACGATCAGTGGCGCATGACCGGTGGTCGTGCGCAGTATGTCCAGTGGTCGTGCGCTTACCCAAGGCTGATTCTGGAAAACGTAGAGTAGTGCGCACGATCAGTGGCGCACGACCAGTGGTCGTGCGCATTATATCCCATGATCGTGCGCAGTATTCCTGTTTCACAACCATCCCGGAACACGCACACGACCCCTGTACCGAAAGGAAAAACCAATCACTAATCTGTGCAGACATTCCAGACAATCACAAAAAGGAGTACAAACTATAAAAATAACACAATACACAACCACGGGCATAAATGTGCACTTCCTATGGAAATAAAGATAAGATGAGATATGAACGATATAGAACTAAAAGTGAAGTGCAAATGCGTGAAAACTAGCCCAGATGAGTCCGAAAATAGGTATAAAACATGGACTCATCACACCCCCAGACTTAACTATTTGCACGTCCCGAGCAAACAAAATCTAAGCAGATTGGGAAAAATACTAGTTAACAAAGAAATTGCGATACGAAGTACCATGCGAAGTCGCATGCTCGCGCACGTAAAAATATAATAGAAGAAATTTCTAAGTATACAAAATAGTTTATACTTTTCACAATGCATATCAAAATTTTATTATTACTCAAAAATGGAATCACGGTGAATCATTCGGTCACGCGTAGGGAGAAAGTAGACTAATCGCTAGGCGAGCATTGCCGAAGATCGGGGCTCCGGATAACCTCCAAAGGAATCCACCAATGTCGGTGACCATATGCTTGCCTTTTCGCATTCTCTCCACGGCACTGGTTTAGTTCACACACGAATCAGTAGGACTTTAGGTGAAGAGATGGGGCTTGGGTTTCGGTGAGGTAAACAAGGATAAACAAGAAGGCTATGCACCTAACCCAAAGGAGCTAGTATGAAGGGAATCCATCAGCTAACCAAAAGATATGCGGGTATACCACACCCCCAGACTTAACTTTTAACATATAGGTGTGTGCACCCCCTACTCCAAATATAATCACATTTCCAAAATGATTTTCAATTTTACTTTTCCTTTTCACTTTTTTTTCTTTTTCTTTTCTTTACAAATATTTTTCTTTTTCTTTCTCTTCATTTTATTTTCACAATTCAGTAAATATAACATTGGAGCACATCCACATAATCACAAGTAAAATCACCACATCACATCCCAAAATGAAAATGTAAACTCTAAAGCTCAACTCGGGAGTGCGACTAGGATTGGCTTGGAGGCTTTGGTGAAATCATGGTGGAGCTGAATCAAAAGGAGGGGTAGGCACAACAGGGCTAGCGAGGACAAGACGTTAGGAATGGTACAAAGCTCAACCGGGCCAAAATGATGGCCTACATCACGATCATGCATGACTAACCTATACCCATGCTTCAAGAATAGCTTGGGGCAAGTTCTTAGCCAACGAGAAAGACTATCCATCCTCCCAACTCGAGCAATATGAACCTAACAGCCGTCTACACACATCCCTAAGCTATCATCGGATTCACACCGGATTCACCAACTTTTGAGTAGAATAAAAAGTATTTACGCAATTAGAAAAATATAAAACTAAAAGCATACAAAAAAATTAAATCTACTCAAATTTCTACATGAGACGAGAGCAGTTGACTAGAAACACAACAAGGCCAACATTTTACCCCGCCTCACAATCCTATGTTAGCACCATAATTTTTCCAAATCTAACGAAGAAATGAGTTTAACTCGCAGCACGCAAAAAGCTAAGCACGCGCTCATGTGGGTGCAATGGTGTGTGATGCAATGAACTATGCAAAATAAAACAATAAAAGCTTCTAGTATGCACATGAGATGTGCACGTGCAAAAGGTAACAAAACTAGCTCTCCCCAGACTTAAACTAAGCAATACAGCAGATGATATAGAAATTAAAATAATAAGTAGCTAAGGGAAGAGGTTACCCAATGCTCAGCCAGTGAGCATACCAGAAGGCGCGTGGAAACCTGAAGCAGGCCCGCCATACGAAGAATCAGAACCCCGCCAATGCGATGTTGTCAAGAATACCTGCAGGGGTGAGCTCCGCAAAAACAAAACAAAATATACAAAAAGGAAATGCTAAAACTAAAAATAGACAAGAAAAATAAAATGCAGAAAATGAAAGATAAGTACTGGGGTTATTGTCATCCCAGCACGACTTATTAAATTCTAAACAGTTCTAGCTAATGGGCCTATGAAATAAAAAGTGCACAGGTAACTGGCCTAATATCCGTTTCGGTAACGGGTACCGATACAGTGATAGAGCAGTTACCCCTCTACCTAAATAGTAATACCTGCCCAACACAGGTAGAGGAAATAGGAAGTAAGAAGAGAAGGAGCGCTGGTCCTCACTCTTCACACCACAAAACACATCCTTGCCTAGCAAGGTTTCGTCCACCACAAGTTTGTTGGGGGAGAAGGTGACGGCAGGGGCTTCCACTGTGAAGGAGGTAGGAACCTCCTCACACAAGAGGATGCACTCGTCGACAGCCTGAGCGCAAGGCTCAACATCAACCCAACTTACCCGTGGAGATTCAACCTGCACAGGCTCAGAAAAGGAAGGTGGGTCAAGAAATAAAAGAGACGAAGAACATAAAGAAATAATTGGGGGAGTGATCCCGGTTTCACTCCCCAAAGGCTGAGGTAGAAAAATATCGTCAGTAATCTCGACAATGCTACAAGGCTCGGCTGGATCCATAGAGGCCTCAACCAAGACTTGGACTTCCTCCTTTGGTATCAAGGGAGAATCCTCGACACCAAGAAGGTTGTCCTCCTCCATGAGAGTGGAAACAACCCATGTATCACAAGCCTCAACTTGTGTTGCATCATCGAAAATGTCGCCAGAGATTACTGAAGTAGAATGCACAAAAGGGGGAAGAACTGTTCTTGAATAAAAGTCAAGCGCAGGTTCCTCACAAAGAATTGGATCCATGCTTGGAGATGTATGCACATGAGAGTTAGGCTCAGCCACGTCGAAGCCTCGATCAGCCACACATCTGGAGGTTGTGTCCACATCATTCCATTCAACAAATGAAGGTGACAGGGATACATAACCAGAAGATGAAGGTGTGCTACCAAGGGTAGGAGTCGGGATGATCCGGATGTCCGGCTCATCATCCTCTTCCATAACACGGAGGTACTCGGCACAATCCTTCAGGACATGATCTGTTCTACGATAATACAAAAACTTTCTCCCATTACGCTGTGGTCCTTGTGGGGCCGGAGAGGAATAGGAGAACGGTGTATATGGCGAGGACGATTGACCACAAGCTCGGGGCACAGTGTTCGAAAGGCTGTACGAATACAACATCTCATGCATTGTGCGCTGAGGCTTATGCTCTATATCTCTCGTAGGGCATTCATGACTAGCGTGGGAAGGCTTCCCACACCAACGACATTGGGCATACGAATATCCCCACATGGTGTCGAAACAGCAGATTCAAAATAAATTGTGCAAATTACTAAATCCAACAATATATTACTACAATTGCCTAAAGAAACAAGAGAAAGGCAGGCAAAACAGAAATAGAACAAAACAAAAGCGATTTACAAAGGAAAAGGAAAGCAATCTCATGTCTCCCTCTCCAAAAACTCACACGACTGTGTTCCCCGGCAACGGCACCAAAAACTTGATGCTTAAGATCACGGTAGTGAACCGGTAGCACAAGTAATATAAAATGGGGGGTTTTCCCAAGTATCGATCTCACAAGGAACACAGTAAGGCGGAGTTAATTTCGAGGAGGACTTGAGATTGAAGTCCTCAGGTCGGAGCTAAATAAGGGGAGGTTTTGATGTTGCGGAAACAGAAAATAAAATACTAACAACTACTCCTATGCAACGCCGCTATGCGATGCTTCGCTAGGCGGGATGGAAGACTAGTCGGGCTGCTATGCACCGAATCGCTAGGCGGATGGAAGAGTAGGCTCGCGGATGAGGTGGTGAGAATGGCGGAATGAGGCTCGTAAGCACCTCTTCGCAACGCAAGCCACTAGCAACTGCTAGTGCGGCAAGGGTGGATGGATGGTGGATCGAATATAAGGCGCAACTCAAGCAACGAAAACATACAATCACATAGACATAATTGTATAAAAACGTTTACACACTAAGCATACTTCATAAATATAAATAAAGTTAAACACCAATATTCAACAATAAAGCAAGTACAAGTCAAGAGATCGACCGAATCCGAAGCCTTGCTGAGGATTCACGGTTGGAATCGTCGGGTTGTCATTCTGCGTCCAAGCTCGGTCCTCAACTGCGTCCAGGGTAGAGAAGGGCTGTCACCACCTTCCAATGGCCCGTCTTCTTCGTCTCACGATAGAGGACGAAGTTTACTAGCTTTCCTTTACTTGATGGCTATGGCGTTAAACCCTACTTGAAGCTCACGGATGAAGGAGAAGGCCGAGAGGAAGCTCCAGCTCGGATTTGGCGGTGAAAGCTTGCCCGGAGCACCTCCCTAGGGTGGAAGATGAAGGGGAACGGTGGAGGAAAACGAGCGATCTCCGGTTCTCTGGATTAGGGCGAGACCTGCACTATTTATACAAAAGCAAAAATGAATAATGCGCACGATCACAGGCACACGACCAGTGGTCGTGCTCACTATGTCCTGTGCTCGTGCGCACTGGCATGGAATATCAGGAAGAAGAACTGGGATAATGCGCACGAGTAGTGGCGCACGACCAGTGGTCGTGCACACTAAGTCCAATGATCATGTGATTACCCAGACAGGACTCCAGAAAAGAGGAATCAATGCACACGATCAGTGGCGCACGACCGGTGGTCGTGCGCAGTATGTCCAGTGGTCGTGCGCTTACCCCAGGCTGATTCTGGAAAACGTAGAGTAGTGCGCACGATCAGGGGCGCACGACCAGTGGTCGTGCACATTATATCCCATGATCGTGCGCAGTATTCCTGTTTCACAACCATCCCGGAACACGCACACGACCCCTGTACCGAGAGGAAAAACCAATCACTAATCTGTGCAGACATTCCAGACAATCACAAAAGAGAGTACAAACTATAAAAATAACACAATACACAACCACGGGCATAAATGTGCACTTCCTATGGAAATAAAGATAAGATGAGATATGAACGATATAGAAATAAAAGTGAAGTGCAAACGCGTGAAAACTAGCCCAGATGAGTCCGAAAATAGGTATAAAACATGGACTCATCAGCTATTCAGAAGGGCTCGGAGTGCTACTTCATGCTGATTCAGGTTGTTGAGCCAAAGGCTAGTGTGAGTGATGTTCTGGTTGTATTGGAGTTTGTAGATGTGTTCCCTAAAGATCTTCCTGGGCTACCACACCTGCGGGAGATCGACTTCACGATTGAGTTGGTGCCAGGTGCGAAACATATGGCCCGCTCGCCATATCGCGTCGTGCCAAAGGAAATGGTGGAGTTGAAAGTCCAATTATAATAGTTGTTGGAGCAGGGATATATTCGCCCAAGCACGTCGCCTTGGAGCGCACCTGTTCTGTTCCTGAAAAATAAGGAAGGTGGTTTGCGGTTATGTATTGACTACCATGAACTGAATAAGCTGACCGAGAAGAATAAGTATCCGATTCAACGGATTGATGAGTTGTTCGATCAGCTAGTGGGATCAACCGTCTACTCGAAGTTGGACTTGAAATCTGGATATTACCAGTTGAGAATCCGGGAAGGTGACATTCCCCAGACCACATTTGGAACACGTTACAGTCCTTATGAGTTCACGGTAATGTCGTTTGGACTGTGCAATGCGCCATCAGTATTCATGGACCTTATGCACCAAATGTTCCAAGAGTACCTGGACTTGTTCGTGATTGTGTTCATTGACGATATCCTGGTGTACTCGAAATCTGAAGCTGATCACGCAAACCACTTGCGGTTAGTGTTGCATACTTTGCGAAGTAAGAAGCTCTATGCCAAGTCCTCGAAGTGCGAGTTATGGCTGTCATCGATGGCCTTTCTTGTCCATGTGGTGAGTGGAGAGGGCATCGCAGTGGATCCGACAAAGATAAGGGCCATATAGGAATGACCGGTGTTGTCTTCGGTGGCCGAAGTCAGGAGCTTCCTTGGACTGGCGGGCTATTACAGACGGTTTGTTGAAAACTTCTCGCGGATCGCTTTGCCTCTGACCACACTGATGCGAACAGATCAGAAGTTCGTTTGGACGCCAGAGTGCATACGAGCTTTTGAAGAGCTGAAGAATCGGTTGACCACGACACTTGTGTTGTCATCGCCATGTGGTACCGAAGGGTATGAGATCGATAGTGATGCTTCAGGAAGCGGCTTAGGCTGCGTTCTTCTGCAAAATGGGAAAGTGATTGCTTATGGCTCACGCCAGTTGAAGGTGCACGAGTGAAATTATCTCGTCCATGACTTAGAGCTGGCGGCAGTGATCTTTGCACTGAAGCTATGGCGGAATTATCTGTATGGCGTGAAAGTGGATATCTATACGGACCACAAAAGCCTAAAGTACTTGTTGGAGCAGAAGGACCTGAATATGCGACAACGAAAGTGGCTGGAGTTCCTTGGGGACTACACCTTTGCTATTCATTATACTCCCGGGAAGGGAAATGTGGTCGTTGATGCCTTGAGTCGGAGGGATTCGGTAAGGGCAACTTGGTTGCAGAGGCACGATGAACGTCTAATCTAGGAGTTGGAAGAGTTAGAGATTTCTTGTGTTGACAAGAATTCCACAGCTGATGCATGTTTGAGCTGGACGGAGGTGCAATATGACCTTGCAGACAGAATTCAACGAGCAACGGAGCTGGATGAAACTATCCAACGCTATGCAAAGGACGGGCCAGAGGGCAAATTCTCTTGGGATGATGGCCTTTTGCGGAAAGAAGGCCGATTGTGCGTCTCGAGTACGGGTAAACTACGAGAAGAATTGATGTACGAAGAGCACTTTACCAAGTACTCAATTCACCCTGGGAGCACAAAGATGTTCAGGGACATGAAAAAGCTGTTCTAGTGGCCAGGACTGAAGAAAGATATAGCTCGCTACATATCCAAATGCAAGACTTGTGCTTTCGTAAAGGCAGAATGCCAGAAGCCTGGTGGTTTCTTGAAGTTGTTGCCGATTCCGGAATGGAAGTTCAATGATATTTCAATGGATTTCTTGCACGGGTTGCCGAGATCTCAATGCGGGAATGATTCAATCTGGGTGATTGTATACCGGTTGACAAAAGTAGCGCACTTCCTTCTGAACAAACGAGACGATTCAGTGGAAAGTTTGGCAAAGCTCTATGTGGAGCAGATCGTACGGCTACATGGTGTTCCTCGTAGCATTGTGAGCGATCGTGATGGGCGATTTACTTCAAATGATTGGAGGTTAGTCCATCAGCTGTTGGGTACAAAATTGACGTTCAACATGGCCTTTCATCCCCAAACGGATGGCCAGATGGAAAGGACCAACAGGACAATGAAGGATATGCTCTGAATGTGCGCCCTGGACTTTGGTAAGAGATGGGAAGATCATCTCTATATGGTGGAGTTTGCCTACAATAACAGCTACCAAGCGAGCATCGGTGTGACACCGTTTGAAGCTCTGTATGCTCGGAAATGCCATACACCGTTATCTTGGGCAGAAGCGGGTGAAACCAAAGTCTATAACCGTAAAGAAGTCGCGGAAGCTTCCTCGACGATACGCACTATTTGGGACAGGCTACTAATAGCCCAGGATCGACAAGCAAAATACTATAGCGCCAAGCACCAAAACATGGAGTTCGCGGTGGGCGATTGGGTCTATTTGAAGATTAAACCCTTCAAAGGCGTGTCCAGGATTCGACGATTGAAAAAGTTGAGTCCGAGGTATCTTGGTCTGTTTGAAGTGGTAGAGCGAATTGGAGAAGCTGCATATCGGCTAGCTCTTTCGATAAACTTGGGTGGATTATAGGATATGTTTCACATCTCGGTGCTTTGGAAAGCCGTCAAAGATCCAGCTCAAGTGATCGAGACTTATCATGTGTCGGTCGAGTATGGGCTAACGACAAAGGTTAGGCCCATTCGGATCGAGGATCGCGCCGATAAACATTTGCGGAACAAGACAATCGGGATGGTCAAAGTCCGGTGGGACAATTGTGGCCGTGAGGAGCTAACATGGGAGCGAGAACAGACCATGCGAGCAGAATTTCTCGAGCTCTTTGGGTAACTGTTATGCAGTGCGTGTTCAGTTATATGAGGAGGTTATGGAATAAAACACCTTGTGTTTGATATCCTTCCTATGTGCAAATTTTGGGGACTAAATTTTTGTAAGGAGGGGAGGGTTGTAACACCCCAAATCCAAGGATTGGGAAAAGTTGGGCGACGCGGCCTGGGACATGGGCATGTCCCAGGGCGTGTCCTGCTCGGGTGAGCAGCCGGAGAGTGGTCGACGAAAATCCATTCTACGAATAAATGAGGGAACACGCCATCTGACACGGGCATGTTAGAGTCTGTGTCCTCCTCTGATCGACGAAATTCAGTTCGACGAAGTCGAGCTCCAGGCGTGTCTGTTGTCGTGTATGGGCACATGACCTGTGACACGGGCATGTCACAGGCTGTGTCCTTTGCTGGACGTACCCAAGGAATTTGAGGCCGGGTAAACACGGGTAGGACACGGTCGTGTCTTGGGGTATACGGCCTGTGACACGGGCGTGTCAGTGGCTGTGTCCCACTCGGGTTGAGTTGGTTGTGTGCAGCCTGAAGAACACGGTCACAGACACGTGCATTTCTAAAGGCGTGTTAGGTGACATGGCCCATGACATGGGCGTGTCACATGGCTGTGCACTGGTCTGGTTGAGTCAGTTGTGTTCCGCTTAAGGCACATGGCCCGTGACACGCCTGTGAGGCATGTCACCGGCCGTGTCAAGCAAAATTGAGCCTTTTGTGGCAAAAGCGTGGCCGTCCATTTTCTCAGCTAAGATCTGATGGCTGAGAGCCCTCCCCACTTCCTTATGGCCGGAAAATGAGATGAGAAAGCTCATTTGCTTTTGGCCACTATATTTCTACAAACTTAGAGAGAGGAAGGAGGAGGAGGAGAGCCGGCCACCGGTGGAGCTGCGGAGTTCCGTTGAGAGATCTGAGGCCATTATGGAGGAGGCAGAGCCGCTGCAGTACTTTTCAGCCGGCTAGAATCTCATGGCGCCGAAGCAATCTTCAAGGGTAACAACCTTTCTTCCTAACCATATGAAGGATTCCTTTTTAGCATGTGCATAGGATTCCTCCACCAGAGGGTGGATGTTAAGGGAGTCCTTTGGGTTGATTCATGGAATCCCCAATCAATTGGCATATAGATCTAGAAATGGAGTACAGAATAGGCATGCTGTGTGAAGTCCATCTGAACAGGTTGGTCTGGATTGGTGATGTTGCATATACGCACCAGAGAAGACTCCGTGATTGAAACATGTAGTTTAAGGAATTGGTGGGTTGGACCCGCGAAGGGTAGTAGCAGGAAGTACTGAAGTGGTAGTCCAGGAAAATACCCATGTGATGCTTGTGATGCTTGTGATGATAAATGGGCTGTACTTGTGAAGGGAAGTAGCAGGAAGTACTGGATTGGAGATCCAGGAAAATACGCTTGATGTTTATGATGCTTGGTGGGTTGTGCCTGTGAAGGGTAATAGCAGGAAGTACTGGCATGAATGCCCAGGAAATACCAGCAATTATTGGTTTGAGCTAGGGATGGAAAATGAGTTCTGTCACTAATGCGAGGCATGGCACCTAGCTTACCTATATATGTGAAGCCAGTCCTGCGAGGACATGATGACTATGTATGAGCTGGAAGAGCTCTTACGGATTTATGCCAAACAGGTAAGGTGAAACCGACCCGCTCCTTCTCTTAGCCGCGAGTACGCTGTACTCGGTGATGGCAAGGCGACTTGAGCAACGGGGGGTGGCTGATCCGACCTGCGTTATGTCCGTCCGACGTGAGACCTGAAGGTGTGTTCTATTGGAGCACATAGAAAGAGTCTTAGGCATGCGCTCCATGACACCATGGGGGGCTACGGGCAAATCTCGGGTCAGTAAGACTATAATCTCCAGCTGCACGCCATGGAGTAAATGCTCAACTTTTACCTTTGGGTTGCGACCCTGATACGGTGGTGGGACCCTGGTTCGCTGGTACACCAAGAATGTGCCCTTAGTGCACGGATTGTCGGGCCGCGTGGCTGACGGTTCTGATGGAATGTTTGTGTGTGACTGCACAATATGTGGTGATGATATATATGCATATGAATTACTATGCTTGTAGGGAAGGAATGCCACTGCCCCGGGAAAGGGGTAGGGTCATTATAAAATTGGTCAGCTGAATGCTGACCGTTGCCTTGTTTGCCACCATTGGGTGGGCTGTCCTTGTATAGGTGCTGGAGAGCCGAGCGGGACATATAAAGGCTAAGATCCCTGCTGCTGCTGATGCTGCCGCTAACCCTCGAAGGCTATGTTGAAAACATGATGTTTATTTATATGTGGCCGGCCTGCGCGCCAATGTTTGGAAGCCACTTTGTAAAGAATATATATAAGGCCATAATGCCAACTGACTTTGTATTTGCTGGACATT
Organism: Platanthera guangdongensis; assembly: GCA_039583875.1. NCBI lineage: Eukaryota > Viridiplantae > Streptophyta > Magnoliopsida > Asparagales > Orchidaceae > Platanthera > Platanthera guangdongensis. The sequence goes on along the minus strand of CM077167.1, from coordinate 60,973,300 downwards.
CCTGTTTATATATCAATGCAGATATTTGTATGGTGGACATTCAGATGTGGAGTTCAGTTTCGTGTTATAAGATTTCGCTAGAATGCTATGAGTTAGGATGCGCAACACTGGTATCACACCGTGACTTCGCCATCTGTTTTGTGGTGTAAGGTGTGGGGCCCCGACCAGACCTTTTATTATATACTATATGAACAGATGGAGTCGTTACATCGTCGACCTGAGCTATGCGAACTGCGTACTCAGAATGACTTGCCAAATCTGTAGTCTGAGTTCGTTGTGCTGAGAATCTATCTTCATCGACCTGAGTTCAGCGAAAACTGGAAAGAATCTGCTGATGCTGAACTCTAGAGTTCGTCGACCTGAGCTCGCATATCGTCTAGCTCAGCTTAGAGAATGATCTCTGAGTTCGTCGAGCTGAGTTCGACGAACGTCGAATTCATATACAGAACTGATTTTCTTCTAAGTCTTGAGTCTTCTTAGGTCTTCTGCTGGCTGGTCCATCAAGGTTGAATCGAAGGACTTAGCCTAAACTTTAAGACACAAAGACATGACCCAGGCTATACATGGTGGGTCAAACTTCCTAGTTGGTGAACCTAGCCCAAATCCAACTAGGGATCCAACAATTTCCCCCTATTTGGGTGAGGTCACTAAAAAAAATAAAATAAAATAATCATAAAGCAACAAACAATATATCTGATAGAAAATTTAAAACATCTAGTAGATATTTACAAAGATGCTTCATGATATAACAATAAGAGTTCAAAAAATATAAAAACTAAGCAGAATGTTCAATTTCTCTTCTTTGCCTTTTCCTTATCAGCTTTATCAGAACTTTCAGAAGGCTGTCTGAATATGATTTCTCTGTTTGAATTGATAACTTGTCTCTTTGATATTGTCATATCAGCAGCTCCAATTATGTTGAGAGAAGTAGCTCTTGGTACCACAGCCTCTAGATGTAAATACATATAATAATCTACATTAAAGAATTTATTTGCTGTCTCATACCTTTTCAGTTCTTCTTTTCTGTATGATGACATGGTGGAATATTGAGATGGATCTCTGCCTTCAGCTTTAGCTCTGTTAATCTGGGAAAGTTCAACAAGTTCTTGAAATCTAGTCATTTTAGCAGTGTTTTCTTGTTCAGGATCCACAAATGGGATTGGTGGAGACTCTGGCCTTTTAGGACTATTGACTTTTTCAGTTGCTAGCTGTTCTTGTCTACTGCTGCTGCTGTGTCTGTGCTGGCTGCTTTCCTAAGTTCTAGAAGATCTGTCAGGTTGTCTTTGATAAGTTTTAGTATAAGATGTAGATTTTTGAGAAGTAAGTCCTGAGGCACCAATAGCAGGTGGAGGAGGAGGAGGTGGATCAATCCTGTATCTTTGAGAAGGTGGAGGAGGAGAGTATCTCCTGCTTTTATATCTAGCTTTCTGCTCATTCTTGGATAGCCACATCCATGCTAGCATACCCTTATAGGGAGTGATATTCTGTAGAATATAATATGGAACATCATGATTTGGGTTTGTTTTGGGAGCAGCAATTGGAGCAGCTTTTCTCTTCTTGGAAACTTTCTTCTTAGTGGAGGTATCATCATCAGAATCATCTTCCTCATCTTCATCATCAGAAGATCCTTGAGGATTGTCATATAGTGCATCTATAGCTTTCAGAGCTTCTTTAGAGATCAGCAACTTATCAGCCTGAGGAGGAGCTGGAGGTAGAACAACTGGTTCAGCAACTTTTTCAGCAACTAATAAATTCTCTTGTTCTATATCTGCCATCATGATCTCATCCAGAGCTGGCAAGGGACTGTCATACATCTTGTATGTTGGAGCTGAAATGGCTTCTAAATAAGAACTATTTTTGGAAGGGGATGGTACAATGAGAGACTCTGCTCTTGGTGGGGATGGAACAGCTGGAGTATCTACACTTGCAAAACTGGCCTTGAGTTGCATGACAACTTTGGGGCTTATTGGAGAAGTGTAAGAGACTATAGCCATAGAAGGATTTGGGTTGTCTTCTGGAAGAAAGTTCAAATGAACTGTATCAAAAGTATTTAACAAACTAAAAATATTTTCTGTGGGATTGATAATATAATTACCAGCAATCAAAATTTCTGGTAAAAATATCTGTTCATCTGTACATATCATCTCAAAATCATTGGACTCAGCTATCTGCAGAACTGCCTGCTCATCTGTCTGAACATCTGCTGTTGGGGACAAAACTGGAGCTTCTTCATGAGATATCTCCCCCTGCATGGTTTCAGTGGGTCCTGAAGCCATGCCCCAAAAGAAGGGACAGAAGTAGCAGTAGAGATAAGGGCAGAGAGGGATGAGATGGATTCAGCAAGAGGTTTAATAGCCTCTACTATCAGATTTTTGATGAGTGTAGTGAGAATTGCCAGAAGAGGTTGAATGGAAGGGGGGTCCAATTGCATGAACTCAGAAGGTGTCTGAGTTGATACAGAAGGATTGATGGGAGATGATGGTGGAGGGGATGGTGTGGAATCTGACATGAGATCATCTTGAGGAGATGGAGTATGGATTGGAGTTGATAGTAGTTCAAACGATGGTAGGGATAGAAGGTTGGAAAGTGGTATGTTATCAAGATGTTGTGGTAAAGGAGATGATGGTGGTGTACCATATGGTGGAGATGGAGTTGGCGTAGGTTGATGTACAGGAGATGCATGTGGTGTTGGAATATGTATTGGAGATTTAATAGGTGTGGGTTCGTGGACTGGAGATGTTGGTGGTGTTGGAGTAGGGACTGGTGATGTAGCAGGTTGGTGTTGTTATTGAGGAGGGGAAGAAAGACTGGTGGAAGGGACATCAGCTGGAGGTGGGGGAGTAGCTGTTACTGCCCTTGTATCCTCAGGAGCCCTGAAAGAGGTTAAAGCCCTGAAAGAGGTTAAAGCCCTGAATGGCTTGGTGATGGACCTCTCCCATCTTCCAAATAAGGCATTAGTGAGCCTTTTGGAAGCATTTATGAATATGGTCTGGGAGACTATGGATTCAATTGCTTTTTCCTTGATAAAAATTCCCAAAATTCTTCCAAAGCAAACTTCCTTCTTGTTATTCTTCTTCTTTATTAAATCAAACAACACTTTAGCCCAGTTGATGTCTTTCCTGTTAACAACTGCACTCATTACCAGGAATTGTTGTCTGGTAACATAATCATGGGCGGTGTGCTTTCCTAGCAACACCTTTGCCGACCACGTCTGCCAAGAACTTGTATTCAGCAGACATGTTCTTCTTTAGAACTTTGTTAGGGTTTTCTCCAGTAAAACCCATTTTGTCTAACATATTTGCATATTTAGAGTCATCCATATCCATGTATTCTTCACCATTCAATAATCCAAAGAGTTCAGTTAAAACCGCAGGGGTTAGTGAAACTTGATTACCTGAGATAGTTCCTGTCATTGTATCTACATCAGGAGTAGAGGAGGTGAAGACCCACTCTCTTATTTATGTAGCTGCTATCTTGATTCGAGTGGTCATCAGATTCTTTAACTGCAGATCTTCAAATAACTTCAGAATTCCCAAGAAGATCGGGTCGCAATGTTGGAATGACTCGAAATCTATATCAAAGCCCATATCAAACTTCATTGCTGCAAGAGAGCTTCCTGGAATCGCCATGAATTCGCCTCCAACAAAAATAAAGAGATCAAGTGCAAGAGAACTGAAAGCGTGGGACGGAGCTCGAAGAAAACCTAGATATAAGGTTTTTCAGAATATGAAACGACAAGCTCCATTCGACGAAAAATAGAAATTCTTCGATCTGAGGTAGACGAAATATTTTATAGTCAAAAGAATTCGTCGATCTCTGTCAGAAGAAGGGAAAACCTTTCGCCATCCTCCAGTTGACGAAAATTTTTCTGAAGCCAGATCGTCGATCTCCGGTCGATGAAAATGACTCACACAGAGAGTTCGTCGATCTCAGTTCGACGAATTATCTCACAAAATTTTCTCGGTTCGTCAATCTCCGTTCGACAAATTTTGAAGAGTTCGTCGACCATAGACAGAAATTAATATAATGTCTCTCCATTTATCATACCAAGCTGATTTATGAAGAACAGATGATTTCTCTCATCCAAGGGTTTGGTAAAGATATCTACTCTTTGCAAATCAGTGTATATATAGACAAGCTTAATTTTATTTTTGTCTACACACTCTCTAATGAAATGGTGCCTAATGTCTATATGCTTAGTTCTACTGTGATGAACTGGATTTTGTGCAATGGAAATTGCACTTGTGTTGTCACATAGTAGAGTTGAATTATTTAAGTTGAACTCATAGTCTAGGAGTTGGTTCTGAATCCACAGCATCTAGGAACAACAACTACCAGCTGCTATATATTCTACTTCAGCAGTTGATGTAGACACAGATGACTGCTTTTTACAAAACCAAGAGACCAATCTAGCACCAAGGAATCGACATGTTCCAGAGGTACTTTTTCTGTCTACTCTGCATCCAGCAAAGTCAGGATCTGAATATCCAGTCAACTCAAACTCTGACTCAGTGGGATACCAAAGTCCTAGACTAGGATAACTCTTTATATATCTTAAAATCCTTTTTAAGAAAATTAGATGAGATTATTTAGGGTTCATTTTGAACCTAGCACAAAGATATGTGACAAACATTATATCTGGTCTGCTTGCTGTAAGGTATAACATAGACCCAACAATGCCCCTATATAACTTCTAATCAACAGGTTTCTCATGCTCATCAGAATCTATTACAGCATTTGTAGCCATGAGTGTTTTCTTTGCTGAGTCATTAGTCATCCCAAACTGTTTGATAAGCTCCTCAGCACACTTAGCCTGGGATATGAAGATGCCATCAGACAGCTGCTTTACTTGGAGACCAAGGAAGTAGGAGAGCTCACCCATGCTACTCATTTCAAACTTTGAATGCATGAGGTCAGAAAACCTCTTGCATAGTTTGGAATCTATAGACCCAAATATAATATCATCTACATAAATTTGTACTAACAAAATTTGATCATTATGGTGCATGGTGAATAATGTTCTATCTACAATGCCTCTAATAAACTTATGCTCTATAAGAAAGCTAGCTAGGGTTTCATACCAAGCTCTTGGAGCTTGCTTTAGATCATAGAGAGCTTTATGCGATCTAAAGACATATGAGGGATGAGTTGGAGAGATGAAACCGGGAGGTTGTTCAACATAAACCTCTTCTTTAAGTTTTCCATTCGGAAAGGCACTTTTAACATCCATTTGATAGACCTTAAATTTCGTGTAGGCAGCATATGCAAGGAAGATCCTTATTTCTTCTAGACTTGCAACAGGTGCAAAAGTTTGGTCGTAGTCAATACCATCTGCTTGCCTATAACCTTGAGCAACCAACCTTGCTTTATTCCTGATTATGACACCTTGGGCATCTAGCTTGTTTCTATATACCAATTTAGTTCCAATGACTGGGTAGTTTTTTGGTCTTGGAACTAAATCTCAAACTCTGCATCTCTCAAATTGGTTGAGTTCCTCTTGCATTATAATAATCCAGTGTGGATCTTGCTCAGCATCTTTGATGGATTGTGGCTCAATTTGAGATATGAAGCAGGAATGCATCAAGTCTTGGTTGAGTTGATTCCTTATCTGCATACCAATTGAAATGTCTCCAATCACTTGAGATACATGGTGATCTCTCAGTGTGACAAATTCTGTGGGAGGAGTTGGTTTTTCAACAGCTTGGGGAATTAATTCCTCTTGTGGAATTATGTTAGATGTTGTTGGCTCTTCACTGATTTGTGTGTCTTCATCTTCACTTTCTTAAGCAATGTGTGGAGAAGGATGGCTAACTGCCTCATTGGTCAAGGTCAGTTCATTTAACTTCTCACACAAATTTGTTTCCTGTAAAGATTCACCAGTAGAAGAAGTCTTTTGCTTGTAAACCATGTTAATCTCATCAAATGAAACATGGATAGATTCTTCAATTTTCATAGTAGATTTATTATAGACCCTATAAGACTTGTTTACTTGGGAATATCCAATAAATAAATCCTATTTCAGCATTGTTTTCAAACTTTCTAATGTGTTTCTTATTATTATTGTGGATGTAACACAAACAACCAGATATTTTAAAATAATCTACTTTTGGTTTCTTCCCTTTAAGTAGCTCATAAGGAGTCTTATTCTTAAGCTTGTGTATAAGATGAAAGATAATAGTTGTCAACCTAAATCACCTAGAGGGGGGTGAATAGGTGAGTTGTGCATCTTTTGCGGAATAAAAAATCTCAGAACACAGCGCAGATCTATCTACTAAAATATCACAGACGAGACAAGATTTATAGTGGTTCCCTGTTCTTGGGTACATCCACTTTCCCTCACCGATCTAGCAATGAACTAGACTCGGCTACTCCACTATCTCAGATTGAAAATCAATCCTACCCTCGGAACCAAGCTCCTACAATCTCAATCCAATCCAACTGGATCTACAACTCGGAAGAAACACCTTCCTACAAACTCGGAGTGGAAAAATCCTACACTCGGAGAAAGATTCTCCTACAGAAATGAAATACAAGTATTGAAAAATACAAACAATGAAATTGTCTGGTTCAGATCTGAAAATAAAACAGAAACTGGAATCTTCTTCTCGGCGTGTGGCTTTATCAGAAAAATTAAAGAAAGATTCTCGGCAACAGTAGATCTGAACTCCTTGCTTCCACGATCGGACAGAGGATGAGTATGTGAAAAACGATCTCGATCTGGAGAGCTTCTTCAGTCTATTTCCTCTGAAGATTGAAACCTTTGCCGGAGAAGGACAACAGCGGCGGCGGCTTTCATTCCGTGAAAAGAGAGAGGAAACATCGATTCTTTTGGAAAGCGGCAGCTGCAAAACTTAGAATAATTTTCTTCTTGAAAGATCTGTTTTCTTGTTAGTGTTTGTCGATTAGACAAGACCTTTTATAGGAGTACTAATAACGGTCATAATTAGTTTTAATGACGTACACGTGGACCAATCATGTCACAGAATTTAAAAATCTGTCAAATCTGGACTTAGAAGAAATTTCAGAGAAAATGAGGTCATATACACGAGTAGGTATAAAACTACTCGAGTAGGTCAAGGACTACTCCAGTAAGCAAAGAAATATTACTCGGGTATATAATTCATGACTACTCGAGTATATAGAATACAACTACTCGAGTGCATATAATCAACTACTCGAGTACTTTAGAAGATCTACTCGAGTACACAAAAAATTTTCTCGGGAAGGAGTTGAGCTACTCGAGTACAAGTTATACTACTCGAGTAGGCAGAATTGAACTACTCGAGTGATTAGAAAAACTACTTGAGAGAAACACTTAGAAATATTCTGCACACGGGAAAGACAGCTACTCGAGTAGTCAGATTGAACTACTCGAGAGGAAATAAATTATCTCGAGTATGTGAAGGACTTACTCGAGTATTTCTTAACTACTCGACACAGAGAAGAGAGTTACTCGACACAGTGTCGAGACTTACTCGAGTATATAAAGTAGCTACTCGAGTAAATGACTTAGAAAAAATTTGGAAACTAACTTTTGGGCAACTTGAGTAGGAAGAATGATCTACTCGAGTAGTTTAAGTAAGCTACTCGAGTATGTCTGTGAACTTACTCGAGTGTTTTAATTAACTTCACGAGTGGAGGAATTTTCTTACTCGAGCATGCATAAGTTTTACTCGAGTATATCTTAAGTAATCTACTCGAGTAGTTAAAGACCTACTCGAGAGAAACACTTAGAAAAATTTCTGTCACCAATTTTTCTTCTACTAGAAGGGAATCAGCACCAAGTCTTTACACAATCCTATAGCTTGAATATGAAGTGTATCCTAATAGAGAGGCTACACATGAGTCAACACTTTGGAACACATAATGAGGGATTACACTATATGGTCTTGTGTTTGGTGACCCATTGTAGACTGACATTGGTCTACACTTCCCATTGGAGTCCTGCAAACACATAACTCAAACAAAGCATCAAATATAACCTAATTCATCTTAGTTCTAGGGTGACTTCATCAAATCTGGGTTAGTGTGGACATTGTTCCCAACAATCTCCCCCTATTTGATGAAGTCAGAATCCTTTACACTAAGGTGAATTATAGACATAAAAAGAAGCTAGGTAGAAAATGTGCAAGCAAGCAATAGACTATGAGAAAGGATAATAAGAGCAAAAACTTAGAATTATATAAATAAGAATATCCAACATTATCAATTCTACAGTCAATCACTCCACTCTATCAAAGATCCTTGAAAGTCAGCCTTGATTCTGTTGTCTGTCCAATTTCTCTTGTTGTCTCCTCTGGTAGCAGTAGGGTTTTGGATAATACTTGGGAGGCCTAGGAAGGGCTGCATGGGTTGTTCCTCCCATATTCTTTATCATAGATGCTTCTCTTGGTCATGGATTTTTCATAAAGTTCCCATTCATATGAGCTGTAATGAATGTTCTTGCTCTCATGGATTTCCATAACTAGTCTGAGAGTTTAAAGAATCAGGGACTTGGAGGTTGGAGACCAAACTTCAGCATGTTCAGTAGCTTTAGAAGGAGCAGACTTGCTAGCAGAGGGGCCTTCACCATACTTCCTTTTCTTCTTGTAAGTTTTGATCTCTGGAGGATCCTGAAGGAAGATGTCAGCAGGGTCTTCTTCCCAGCATGGAGCATAGGTGTCTGGAGGAGCAACTGTGTCTCTAGGTCTGGGAGAGAAGGTAGGTTGTAGAGGAGCAGCTGGAGCAGATGAAGCAGATGCATCTGTAGCTAGAGGATTTAAATGATGAGGAATGATGTTGGGGTCAATAGCAAGGTCTGGTAGAATCTGATTGTGCATCCAGACAATAGTGTCATAGGTATAAAATTTGGCACTCTGTATCTGGGCTAGCACATCATCATGAATTGTCTTCACATGAGTTTCCCATACATCTGACTTCTGAGCAGCTGATTTTTCTACTTGTTCTTTGAGTTTTTTGATCAATCCCTCCCCCTTTCTGATTTCAACAGATAGCTTTTCTATAGTATCTTCTTTAAAGAGGCCAACTTCATCACAGTTTTTCATTTTGTTGGTTTCATTTCTCTTGTCTAGCTCTATCTGATTATTTGCAAGGGTAACACACTGTTCCATAACATTTCTAACACTAGTGATAGTGTGGTCGAGGGCTTTGCCACCAAGTTGAAATATGTACTTGAGCTGGTCAGTATTATGCTGAATTTCAGTAAAGCCTCTGCTCATCTCAGTCTCGAGAGCAGTTACCTTGTCAGTCACAGTCTTTACAGAAGTATCAAAATAATTTCTTTGTTCTTGAAGAAGAAGTGCAAGTTGTTGCAGCAAATCTGAGGAGTAAGAGACTGTAGCAGCAGTAGCAGGAGGAGCAGCAGAAGGGAGAGGAGGAGCTACCCAGGGAGATATTTCTTCAATGATGACAGAGCTGTGAGCTCTAGTGGTAGGAAGGATAGTACCCCCTTCTTATGTAACCTGAGGGAGAGAGAAATCTAGGTTTCTGAGAGGAGCTTCTACTAGCTCTGGAGAGGGCTCATCAGAAATAAGAATTGTATCTTGCTGGTCTTTGAGGGCAGCAGGAGATTGTGCTGGAGTCCTGGCTGGAGAATGTTCAGGAGACTGTGCTGGAGTTGAGTCCTTGGGACATTTAGAGGATGGAGATGTAGGAGATAGAGGAGGAATAAGCATCACTTCTTCAGAGAGCTCTGCAATCATAGCATCTATGGCAGCAGCTGTGGAGAGAAGAGATTCTTGAGGTATCTGATCTAAAGGAGTTGCTAGAGTATGAGGTAGGGAAGAAGTTTCTGGCTGAGGAGAGGGCTTCCTGACTTGGATAGAAGGAGCAGGCACCCCCTCACTTAGTGTACCAGAGGAGCTGGCCACATGATGAGGAGAGAGAGATGGAGTCCTGTCCTCTAGAGCTGGAACCTCTGGAACTTCAGAAGTCTTTGCAGCTTGGGCAAGATTCTTCAGCTTGAGCTCCCATCTCTGAATAGAAGAAATGGAGACCTTCTTCATGTTGTGAAGAGGGGTACCTTTGGAGAAGTCGAATACCTGAGGATTTGTTTCATGGAGAAGCAGAGAGATTATTCTGGTGTAGTTGGGGGATTTTAAGCAATCTTTGATTTTGTCCAGAATTAGCATCCCAAACTGATATTTCTTGCGGTAGACAATGACTTGCATTATGTCGAAGAAATATAGAGGAATGTCTCTTATGGAGTTGGTCTTGCACAGCAGAATCTTGCGAATAATATCAACCAGAAATTTGCCTTCTGCGTTCATGTCTGACCTTTTGATGTACTGAGCATCAGCCAAAATGCCACAGAAAAGGGATGTTCTGTTAGAGTCTTCATCATCTAAGTCATCTTCTTCGTCGACTAGCGGCAATCGGAGAAGCTGAGAGACAAAGGTCTTGTTGAGTTTAACTTTCAAACCTTTCACTTTTGATTTCAGGACTAGTCCATGTCGCTTGACCTTTAGATTTGAAAAGAATTCGGCTACTTCTGGGAAGAGAATCTGGCAGGGTTCTTGCAGGATGAAGGAGAGACCTGCGGTATCTAGAAGAATGAGCAAGTTGTGAAAGTCGTCTGAAAGCTCGGCGATCCCGGCGGTAACGAGTTCCGATCCTACACCAATCTTGGAGACGGCGGCCATGATCCAGAAATTGGGAGGAAATTCTGTCGTGGGGAAAAGGAAGAGTCGCGGCTCTGCAATTGCTCGAATGAAGATGAAGTGGCGGACGGGTAGTCGAGTGAATGGAAGTGATTTCGTGTAGAATGATTTTTGGAATTCCGAATTTATAAAACCCTAGGTTTAAGTCTAATCATCGGGAAGAAAATAATTTGAAGGAAAGGCGGCACGGGAAAATTTGAAAGCCAAGAGGCATATACACGAGAGGTAAAAGAGGTACTCGAGTATATAGGGAGTTACTCGAGTGGGCTTCGATACCACTCGAGTAGGTTTATAGAATCTGCAATGACTCGAGTAGAAGAGTTGACTCACTCGAGTAGATGAACTGTACTACACGAGTATATTAATTGCCTTACTCGAGTAAGTTGAAGGAGTACTCGAGTAGGTCTGTTGAGTACTCGAGTAGATACTTTGAATACTCGAGTAGGTCAGGTTTTACTTGAGTCAGAGAAGGAAGAAAACTTTGAAAATACCATATTTTGACTAACCTTTTAATTTCCTTTGCTTCATGAAGTCCAAACTTCTCTAATCTTCCTTGTTGAGCATCCCAAGTTCAGTTTTGAAGAATGAGAACTTGGTCTCGTCCAGCGGCTTCGTGAATATATCTGCAACTTGCCTGTCTGTGGAGACATATTGGAGATCTATGTCCCCATGCTCTACATGCTCCCGGATGAAATGATACCTTAGCTCGATATGCTTTGTCCGGCTGTGCGAGACTGGATTGTTGGCTATTGCAATTGCACTGAAAGAGTCGCAAAACAGTGGGACATCCTTGAACTTCATGTTGTAATCTTCGAACTGATTCTTGATCCAAAGTAACTGTGCGCAGCAGCTGCCTACAGAGATGTACTTTGACTCGGCCATTGAGATTGCGACACAGTTCTGCTTCTTACTACTCCAGGAGATTAGCCTTCTTCCAAAGAATTGGCAAGTTCCTGAAGTGCTTTTCCTTTCGTCTTTGCTACCTGCAAAGTCTGCATCTGAAAAACCAATTAGTTTGCTGTCATTACTTCTTGGGTACCATAAGCCAAGATTTGGTGTACCTTTAAGGTATCTCAAAATCCGCTTTGCAGCAACGTAGTGAGAATCCTTAGAGTTCACCTGAAATCTAGCACAGACACATGTTGAAAACATTATGTCAGGTCTACTGGCAGTAAGGTAGAGCAAGAATCTAATTATGCTTCTGTACTTGGTTTCATCAAAAGGTTTCCCTTTTTCATCCTTGTCCAGAGACATAGTTGAGCCCATTGGAGTCCTCATAGAGGTTGCGTTCTCCATTCCGAATTTCTTAATTAGCTCTTTGGTGATCTTGGTCTGCGAGATGAAAATTCCATCTTCAGATTGTTTCACCTGAAGCCCTAAGAAATACTTGAGCTCGCCCATACTGCTCATTTCGAACTTCCCTTACATAAGTTTTGAGAACTTTTGCAGTAGTTGTCATCCGTAGAGCCAAAAATAATGTCGTCGACATAGAATTGCACTGGCAAAATCTTGCCTTTAATTTCCCTAAGAAATAATGTCTTGTCTATCTTTCCCCTTGTGAACTTGTTCTCAAGTAGAAAGCTAGACAACGTCTCATACCAAGCTCGAGGAGTTTGTTTCAGACCATATAGAGCCTTGTGCAGTAAATAGACGTAATTAGGAAAGTTAGGATCAACGAAACCTGGGGGTTGTTCCTCATACACTTATTCCTTTATGTTACCATTTAGGAAGGCAGACTTTACGTCCATCTGATAGACGGTGAAGCTTTTGAATGCAGTTTATGCTAGGAACAACCTTATTGCCTCCAGTCTTGCCACTGGAGCATATGTCTGGTCGAAGTCGATTCCTTCTTCTTGACGATAGCCTTTAGCGACGAGTCTGGCCATGTTCATTATGATCGTCCCGTCTTCATCCATCTTGTTCCTGTAGACCCATTTTGTTCCAATGATATTCTTTCCTTTGGGTCTTGGAACAAGCTTCCACACATTGCAGCGCTTGAATTGATTTAGCTCTTCTTCCATTGCCATTATCCACGATGCGTCTGAGTTTGCTTCCTCAAACTTCTTTGGTTCAACCTGTGAGAGAAAACTTAAATAAAGATTCTCGTTAGTTGTACCTCTTCGAGTTCTGACACCATCCCGGGGATCTCCTATGATTTGGTCCATGGGATGATCCTTCAAATGTTTGAGCTCTAGAGTTCTTGCATCTGGATTATCTTCAATCACTGGAGTGATTTCTTCATCTTGGATGACGTCTTCATTTTGATCATCAGCCTCTCCAATAGGATTTGGAGTGGTGATCTTAATGAACTTTTCGCATTTGTCTTCGGACGGTTCATACGAGCTAGTTTCTTGCAGCTTTTCACCTGCATCTTCAATGAGCACACTAGACGGATTGCTTTGCAGCAAGTTCGTCTCATCAAATACAACATGTATCGATTCTTCTACCACCATGGTTTTTCTATTAAATATCCTATATGCCTTACTATGGCTACTATAGCCTACAAAAATACCTTCAAAACTCTTTTCGCTGAACTTGGTGGTATGATACTTACCATTGTTAAGTACGAAGTATTTACAGCCAAAGATTATAAAGTATGAGACTGTTGGTTTCCTGCCTTTCAGAAGTTCGTAAGGAGTCTTATCGTGGTCTTTGTTTATGAGTGCTCGATTTTGCATGTGGCATGCAGTGTTGACGGCTTCAGCCCAGAAGTACTCCGGAAGTGAAGCATCACTCAACATAGTCCTGCAGGCCTCTATGAGTGTTCTGTTCCTTCTCTCAGCCACTCCGTTCTGTTGTGGAGTACGAGGAGAGGAAAACTCATGAAAGATACCTAAGCTTTCACAGAATTCTGTCATGGCCCTAGATTTGAACTCTGTTCCGTTGTCACTTCTGATTTCGACTATGGAGCAGTTATATTCATTCTGGACTTGCCTGACAAAATGAGTAAAGATGTCGAAGGTATCTGACTTGTGTTTCAGAAAGAACACCCATGCAAAGCGCGAGTAATCATCAACAATTACCAACGTATAATCCTTACCTCCCAAACTTCTAATTTACAGTGGACAAAACAAGTCCATGTGCAATAGATGGAGACATCTGTTTGAGTCTTTGCCAATAACACTTTTAAAGGTAGCCCTTATTTGCTTGCCTTTTACGCATGCATGACAAGGTCTATCTTTGACGCACTTGATATTTGGGGCATCAAGTACTAAGTTATTTAAAAATAATTTATTAATAGTTTTGAAATTAATATGTGCTAGTCTCTTGTGTCATTGGTCACCAGGAGACGCACTATCTTTTGCTAAAAGACACACTGGTGTAGAGGAATGTATACAAATGAAATTTAAGCAGAAAATATTCCTGCTTCGAGTGCCAGATAGAATCGTTTCCATATTGTCAACGGATTTTATCAAGCACTTATCAGCATGGAATTCAACTATGTATCCTTTATTGCAGAGTTGGCTTATGCTAATGAGATTGTGTTCCAATCCTTCGACGTAAGCCACATCCGAGAAGGATACATTGTCGTTAGTAATCATACCATAGCCTCTAGTAATTCCATGGTCTGAACCTCCAAAGATGACCTTTGGTCCGTTCACGACTGGAGTAAAGTTCTGAATGAGGTTTCTAGTCCCGGTCATATGCCGAGAACATCCGCTGTCCAAATACCAGATATGCGTTTTGTTGGCCTTTGGACATACCTGCAATCATAATCAATTTGCCTTAGGAACCCAAACACGTTTGGGTCCTTGGTCTCGGGTTAGAGCACTCCCCCTACGAATGTTAGCATTATGAGCGGTCTTTCACATATTGCTGACATGAGGGGTTGCAGCGTTTTTGGAATTGAACCAGCAATCAATGGCGAAGTGACCAACCTTGCCACAACTCCAACAGTCAAATCTATTGTACCTTTGCCTCATGATCTCCTGCTTGACCTTTTGGAATTGTGATCTAGCAGTGGCAGCATTCTTGGAGGAAGAAGATTCGTGATAATGACAATCACATGTCTTCTTCTCCTTAGGAGTCCTTTCCACAACGGGCTTTGGCTTTGGTGCCTTCTTGAAGTTATGACCGTGATTGAAAGGGTCATAGCTCTTAAGAACAACTTCTTCATAAGGATCCTTAAAGACACTTTCGCCAAAGTCTCTAGGTCGGGTCCATCCTTGATAGCGGGACTTTGGCTGTACATAGGTAGGCCTGACAAAGTGCCCGTAGGATGAGTCAAAATCAAACTCATTAGATGGAAAGATGACTTTCTTGAATGTAGTTTGATCTTGAGGGGCTTTCCGTTTCTCTTTGGCTAAGGCATTTTGGCAGCCTTATTCTTCCTTTGATTCTTGTTTCTCCTAGAGGATTTACTAGGAGCTTCTTCATGGCCTAGTCCAGCTCCCTTGGCCTTTGCTGAGAATTCAGCAACGAATGGAAGAACTGTTTTGTGCTTCAAGAAACTTTCAACCAGTTTCTTTTCAGCCGCAAGTTGGGCTTCCAACTCTTTGATGATCTTCTCCTTAAGGTCAATGTGCTCAAGAGCTTGTTATATTCTTCAATAGCATTATTGAAGTTTTCTTCGAGGGAGTCAGTCTTTGCGACTTTCTCCCTCAAGATGCTCTCTTCGGCTTTTAGAGATTTGATCTCTTTAGCCTGAGTTTTCACGACTCGATGACATTTGTCGTAAGCCATGATTAACTCCTTGTACTGGGCCATTAGCTCTGACTCATCGTCGGAGGAGCTATCCTCACAATCACGTTCAGATACTTCAGAATCTGAAAGAGGGGTATGAGAGTTTACCTTCGCAGTGAAATGGGGATCTTGATCATCATCTGTTTGAGCCATTAGCCCAAAATAAGCTTCTTCTTCTTCTTCACTTGACTCAGATGAGTCGGAGTCACTAAGAGTCTTGCTCTTTTTAGCTATGATGTTCTTCTCTTTCCTCTTCTTATTGTGTGAGGATTTCTTTTCTTCTCTTCTACCGCACTCCTTCTTCTTATGAGGGCAGTCGGCGATGACGTGACCTGTCTTGTTACAGCAATAGAAAATAATGTCAGTCGAAACATATTTGTTCTGTTTGGAGGAATACCTGTTGTGGCTACTTGAGCCTTTTCTTTGCCGATCACCATCATGTCATGATCTTCTATAGGAGGCATCCTTGCCTTTCCATTGCTTTTTCTTATTCAAGAACTTCTTGAACTATCTTGAGAGCAGTGAGAACTCTCCTTCTGATAGCTCAGAGCCTGAGGTACTAGGCTCAGAAGTTTCTTCTTCTTTACTAATCTCTGGAGCTGGAGCAGGGGAGACAGCCTTTGTCTTTCTAGAGGTGTCTGCGGATTAAGTTCTGCAGCATTGAGTCATCAACTTCACTTGCTATAATGTTTTTAGCTTTCTTGTCTAGTGAGACAAGTGTAATCTCATCCTTATCTAGATCCATCAGCTTCTTTGGAACCTTCTTGGTAGGATCTATAGTAGAGACAGTCATAGGGATGTAAGGACCTTCTTCAACTATCATGAAGATCCTCAGATCCACAGCTTCCATAAAGAATTTGATCCTTTCTTTCCACATGGGAAAGTTGTTCTTGTTGCATAGGGGAAGCTTGACAAAATCCTTTGCCTTGTCCATGATAGCTAGATCTCAAATAACAACTATTGCAGGAACTGATCAAGGTGTTAACCTTTTAACAATCAACCTGGCTCTGATACCAATTGAAAGATAATAGTTGTCAACCTAAATCACCTAGAGAGGGGGGGGGGGTGAATAGGTGAGTTGTGCGTCTTTTGCAGAATAAAAAAATCTCAGAACACAACACAGATCTATCTACTAAAATATCACAAACGAGACAATATTTATAGTGGTTCCCCGATATTGGGTACATCCACTTTCCCTCACCGATCTAGCAATGAACTAGACTCGGCTACTCCAATATCTCGGATTGAAAATCAATCCTACCCTCAGAACCAAGTTCCTACAATCTCAATCCAATCCAACTGGATCTACAACTCAGAAGAAACACCTTCCTACAAACTCGGAGTGGAAAACTCCTACACTCGTAGAAAGATTCTCCTACAGAAATGAAATACAAGTATTGAAAAATACAAACAGTGAAATTATCTGGTTCAGATCTGAAAATAAACAAAAACTGGAATCTTCTTCTTGGCGTGCAGCTTTATCAGAAAAATTGAAGAAAGATTCTCGACAACAGTACATCTGAACTCCTTGCTTCCACGATCAGACAGAGGATGAGTATGTGAAAAATGATCTCGATCTGGAGAGCTTCTTCAGTCTATTTCCTCTGAAGATCGAAACCTTTGCCGGAGAAGAACAGTGGCGGCGGCTTTCGTTCTGTGAAGAGAGAGATAAGAAACAGCGATTCTTTTGGAAAGCGGCAACTGTAAAACTTAGAATAATTTTCTTCTTGAAAGATCTGTTTTCTTGTTAGGGTTTGTCGATTAGACAAGACCTTTTATAGGAGTACTAATAACGATCATAATTGGTTTTAATGACGTACACGTGGACCAATCATTTCACCGAATTTGAAAATCTGTCAAATCTGGACTTAGAAGAAATTTCAGAGAAAATGAGGTCATATACACGAGTAGGTATAAAACTACTCGAGTAGGTCAAGGACTACTCGAGTAAGCAAAGAAATATTACTCGGGTATATAATTCATGACTACTCGAGTATGTAGAAGACAACTACTCGAGTGCATATAATCAACTACTCGAGTACTTTAGAAGATCTACTCGAGTACACAGAAAAGTTTCTCGGGAAGGAGTTAAGCTACTCGAGTACAAGTTATACTACTCGAGTAGGCAGAATTGAACTACTCGAGTGGTTAGAAAAACTACTCGAGACAAACACTTAGAAATATTCTGCACACGGGAAAGACAGTTACTCGAGTAGTCAGATTGAACTACTCGAGAGGAAAGAAATTATCTCGAGTATGTGAAAGACTTACTCGAGTTTTTTTAACTACTCAACATAGAGAAGAGAGTTACTCGACACAGTGTCGAGACTTACTCGAGTATATAAAGTACCTACTCGAGTAAATGACTTAGAAAAAATTTGGAAACTAAATTTTGGGCAACTCGAGTAGGAAGAGTGATCTACTCGAGTAGTTTAAGTAAGCTACTCGAGTATGTCAGTGAACTTACTCGAGTGTTTTACTTAACTTCATGAGAGGAGGAATTTTCTTACTCGAGTATGCATAAGTTTTACTCAAGTATATCTCAAGTAATCTACTCGAGTAGTTAAAGACCTACTCGAGAGAAACACTTAGAAAAATTTCTGTCAGCAATTTTTCTTCTACTAGAAGGGAATCAGTACCAAGTCTTTACACAGTCCTATAGCTTGAATATGAAGTGTATCCCAATAGAGAGGCTACACATGAGTCAACACTTTGGAACACACAATGAGGGATTACACTATATGGTCTTGTGTTTGGTGACCCATTGTAGACTGACATTGGTCTACACTTCCCATTGGAGTCCTGCAAACACATAACTCAAACAAAGCATCAAATATAACCTAATTCATCTTAGTTCCAGGGTGACTTCATCAAATCTGGGTTAGTGTGGACATAGTTCCCAACAATCTCCCCCTATTTGATGAAGTCAGAATCCTTTACACTAAGGTGAATTATAGACATAAAAAGAAGCTAAGTAGAAAATGTGCAAGCAAGCAATAGACTATGAAAAAGGATAATAAGAGCAAAAACTTAGAATTATATAAATAAGAATATCCAACATTATCAATTCTACAGTCAATCACTCCACTCTATCAAAGATCCTTGAAAGTCAGCCTTGATTCTGTTGTCTGTCTAATTTCTCTTGTTGTCTCCTCTAGTAGCAGTAGGGTTTTGGATAATACTTGGGAGGCCTAGGAAGGGCTGCATGGGTTGTTCCTCCCATATTCTTTATCATAGATGCTTCTCTTGGTCATGGAGTTTTCATAAAGTTCCCATTCATATGAGCTGTAATGAATGTTCTTGCTCTCATGGATTTCCATAACTAGTCTGAGAGTTTAAAGAATCAGGGACTTGGAGGTTGGAGACCAAACTTCAGCATGTTCAGTAGCTTTAGAAGGAGCAGACTTGCTAGCAGAGGGGCCTTCACCATACTTCCTTTTCTTCTTGTAAGTTTTGATCTCTGGAGGATCCTGAAGGAAGATGTCAGCAGGGTCTTCTTCCCAGCATGGAGCATAGGTGTCTGGAGGAGCAACTGTGTCTCTAGGTCTGGGAGAGAAGGTAGGTTGTAGAGGAGCAGCTGGAGCAGATGAAGCAGATGCATCTGTTTCTCTAGGTCCACTTATATATCTAACCTTTTTGAAGGTTACTGCCCCAACCATGACTTCTCCAAAGCCTTCAGTGTGGCCACAATTGGAGTCACCAAAGATCACCTTTGGTCCCAGCTTGGACTTGTAATTGATTAAGTTGTCCTTACTGCCAGTCATATGCTTGGAGCATCCACTGTCCAGATACCATTGTTGATTAAAAGATAGACAACTCTTCACCTGCATAAACAGAAGTTAGTTGTTCTTGTCCCAGGTTACCTTGGGTCTATCTTTCTTCACATAATTAAAACTTGATATATAAGAATATTTAGGTTGACATTCATAACCTAAGGGATAATATCTTCTTGATGGAATAATCCATTGATTAAATTGATTAGAAGATCTTGGTTGATTATAAATTCCAGCAAAATTAGAATTTCTGTTAGCATGAACTGGGTTCGACGAATCCGAGTACGTTCGTCGATTTGAGTTCGACGAATGAGGATGAGTTCGTCGAACTCCACTCAGAGAATGAGAGTATTCATTCTCTGGGCCCCAAAATAGTCGATCTCGGGTCGACGAACCAGGCTGGTTTCGTCGAACACAGTTCAACGAATAATTATAGTTAAAATTTACGTTTCGAGTTCATCGACTTGAGCTTGACGAACTGTACATGTTTCGTCGATCGGAGTTCGGCGAAAACTGCTGAACATTGTTATAATTTGAATTTTTCTTACTCTTTCCCTTTTCTTATTCTTTGGTTTTGCATCTGTTTGTTTAACATTATTATTGTTATCTACCTTTTCTTTACCCTTTTCTGAAATAAATTTTATTGGTGTTGACAGAATATTCTTCTGAATCAGTGGGGGTTGGCTTGATGAAGCACCTAAGCCAAGCTTGCCATTTAGTCTGGCATTCACTGTGCTAGTGATGTCCATCAAATTGATGCTTCTCCCATTTAGGGATTCTTCAAGTTTCCTTGCCTCAGCCAATTCAGATTTTAATGATATAATTTGTTCATTTACTAGGGTTAATTCATCTTTTAACTTAGTGTTTTCAGAAGTAAGGTTATCTTGTTCACACAATTTTTCCCTAAGTATTTTGTTTTCTTTTTTAGAGTTTATTTAATCTATGCACATGGATTTAAATTCAATTTTAAAATTATTAGAATTATAATCAAAGGAAGATAGTACTTGATCAACTTCAGATTCTGAAGCTTCATCATCTGATTGTTCTGATTGGTCTTCAGTATCAGATTGGTTGGAGCAGGCATTCATAGCCATAAGGCAGACTTCCCTTGCCTTTGCCTCTTCTTCCTCTTCACTTGAGCTTGAAGATGATGATTCTTATTCTGTGTCACTCTAGGTTTCAGCCACAAATCCCTTCTCCTTCTTTTTATGTTTACTGGAGGAAGGCCTGCAGTATTGTTGTCTTCTGGAGTCCTTCTCTCTTCTTCTTTCTTTTTTCTGATTCTCTGGACATTCTGTGATGAAGTGTCCTAGTTTCCTGCACCCAAAACATACTATTTCTTTAGTGGGTGTTTTGTCATACCTGGGTTTGTTATCATGCATGGATGGCTTTCTACTGAAATCTTTTCTAGCCATTTTATAGAATCTCTTGGCTAAGAGACTTAGGAGATCTTCATTTGGTGCCTGAGCTTAAATTTCTTTAGTAGCTTTAAAAACTATATTTTGCTCCTTTCTTGCTGGTGGAGGAGTCCTTTGTTCTGCAGCTTCCCTGGACTTGATCAACTGCTCATAAGATTTGAGCTTTCCCAGAAGAGATTCTGTGGAAATCTCATTCAAACTTTTGGCCTCCTTGATTGGCCAGATCCTGGAATCCCATGATCTTGGGAAGCACATGAGGATCTTGTCATTTATCTCAGTGAGAGAGATGTCTTTATCCAAGGTCTTCAACTCACTGATGATTGTACTTAATCTGCTGTACATATCACCAACAGATTCTGTCTCTTCCTTTTTGAAGTTCTCATACTGGAGATGAGAGTGGATCTTCTATCTTTCCTCTCATTAGCAGAACTAGCTCCCATCTGGTTGAGAGATTCCCAAATAGCCTTTATTGATGTGCATTCAGCCACCTTCTGAAAGATGTCATCAGACATAGTCTGAGCCAGAATATTCATGGCCTTTGCATCAGCAATCTTGGCCTTTTTCTAAGCATCTGTCCACTCAGGTGGTGGAACAACATATGTGCTTGATGTTGAGGTAGATGTAGATGCTGTTGGTTGTGGAGGACCTGTCAAAATAGAATTGTAGATGTCTTCATCAATAGAATTCATGTACAACCTAATTCTTGCCTTCGAGATGGCAAACTTGTTCAGATTGCAAACTAGAGGTCTAGTGCTTGCATAATTCTTATTTTGTGCTATGCTGTGAAATAATTATACCTAAGAGAAATAAGGATCAGATCTAACAAAGGATCTTTTAGTTCAAGCGTTAGCTTGTACAACCAAAAGAACACCCCTCTGATACCAATTGAAAGTAATGTTATACCTCTGATACCAATTGAAAGGAGGGGTTAGACCTGATTTACTCTAGAGGGGGGGGGGGGGGGTGAATAAAGTAATTAAAATTTTTGTCTGTTTTAAAGTTTTATATCAGAGTGAAAATAAGTGATACAAATAATATGTAAAGAAAAGAAAAGCAGCCTAAGTTATTCTATCTATCACAGCCACAACAAAGCAAACCAGACAATGAGCAACTAGACAACACAAGAAATTTATAGTGGTTCCCAACTTGGGTACATCCACTCTTCTACCATCCTGGTAGGAATCCACTAACAGGTTTTGATCAGGTGACTGTCACCTTTGAGCTTTTGATCAGGTACTCAAAAACCAACTCAAGTCTTTTGATCAGGAGACTTGCAACCAAGGAATAACTTTTGAAGAGAGTTAAAGAAACCTTTTACAAGTGCTGAGAGGAGGTGATTGTAACACCCCCTATTTTATTCGATGATTTTATTTGATTTGATATCGTCATATTTATGACATCGGGGCGTTACCCCTTTTTATG
This sequence comes from Platanthera guangdongensis, assembly GCA_039583875.1. Classification (NCBI taxonomy): domain Eukaryota; kingdom Viridiplantae; phylum Streptophyta; class Magnoliopsida; order Asparagales; family Orchidaceae; genus Platanthera; species Platanthera guangdongensis. The sequence continues at coordinate 60,951,346 of CM077167.1, read as the reverse complement.
TCATGTTGTCGGCGCTGTACCGTTAGTGCATTTTCGCGTCCGTTTGGTCTGATTGGCCAGATTTTTGGGGTTTTTGTCGAAATTGAAAGTTTTCGAGTTGATAGGTTACGTTTTGTGGTTTTGATTTCGTCGTTAAATTAGTAGCATTAGTGTTCGCCTTCGGTGCAAGTTTCGTTTAATTCGGCGCGCGTTTGGGCTTCCGTTCTGAGTCTTCTCGAGTAGCTATGGCTCTACTTGAATAGCCCGTTTCAGATTTTGCTCAGACGCCATTTTGAGGTTCAAAACGGAGTCGTATCAAAACTTTGTTCATCTAGACGAGATCTACAACTTTCATGTTGACCACTTTTCGATTTGAAGTCGTTTTAAACCACTAATTTTGTTTTTCTGCTGGAACTCGTGTGGTGAGTTGCTACTCGAGTATATGCTGCTACTACTCGAGTAATACATGTTTTAACTCAAGTAATGAGTCTCTACTCGATTATATTATGCTACTAATTTAGTAGGTAAGCTGTTACCCGAGTAGGTATGCTGTTACTCGAGTAGGTATGCTGCAACTCGAGTAGATAAGTTGGAACTCGAGTGGTTCATGTTGTCACTCGAGTAGGCCATTTCTGTCTACGTTCGGGCACCGTTTTGAGGGTCAAAACGGCATCGTATCAAAAAATAGTTAACATGAAATTTGTTTGTCTCGACGGGATCTACAACTTTCATGTTGACCACTTTGCGATATGAAGCTGTTTTGAACTCCTAATTTCATTTTCCGCACACCCGCTCGTAAATAGTACGTTTTTAGACAAAAATTTTCATAAATACCAATATATATATGTATACTTAGAATTAGAACGGGACCACTCTTACTATAGGACTTCTTCTTCTTCTTCACTGAACCCAACCAGAATTGAAGAAATGTGAGGACGGCGATGGCAGAGCGTGAGATTTTGTGAACCTTCCGGTCGCCGCCGACGGAGTTCCGGTGCTCGAAATCTTCATTCGAGCATAGATTTGAAAAGCTCTCGTCAAGATCTACGTCACCGTGGTAATTTTTTTTCCATTTCTTGAGATTTCTCGTTATGGTTTTTTGGCCCTAACTTCTATTTCGTCCACTCTTGTCTAGATTTCGGCTTCTCTCGTCTCCCTTTGTCCCGATCTGCGACGAGGTGTGATTTGAAGGCTATCTTTGATAAAGCCAAGGCAAGTGGCTCTTTTCCTCTCCTTTTCCTTAAGTTCTTATGCTAAGACTTTCACCTTATATTAATGTTCCTAATTCCTTTAGAGTATAAGATGTTTTAATTTTTTTAGGGCTTACGCTTAGGGAAAAATTTTCGACGCCATTTAGCGTAGGATGCGTTGCGCTTAGTATAGGTCAATTGTAAGTCGTGGTCTTTGATTTAGTGTTGTAATACTTAGGTGTTGTGAAAATTTTGAGATGATGATGTTGGGGGTAGGAGTGTTGGTTGTGGTTAGCATACCACCCAATCGGGAGGCCCCTTCTTTCTGTGGATCATCACAGTGGGGGTATGCTTAGTTTCTCCTCTCTTGGACTGTTGGGTTTTGGTTGGCCCGGTTTGGCCATGTTTGTGGACCACAGTACCGACTGTGAGACGGTTGAGGATCCAGAGTTGGGCTTAGGGCGCTTGAGGTCGTCGCTTTCTCTGGCCTGTAATGCAGTCATACCACGTGTTGATGATCCACCCTCTTCTGAGCTGTCTTGTGATCAGTTGTTCTTTTTTGTGGTTTATGCCACAGTTTTGCTAAATTTTGCTGGTTGTGCCTAGACTTGTTCACCTTCGCACTTGGTGCATTCTTTTTAAATTTAGAGGTTATTATAATGGCTAACCTTCCTCTATATATTCTATTTGGCTAATTGTTGATGTTTTCTTTTGCATTCTTCCTCCTTTGGTTGGGTTTGGTACACCCTCCTTCGTTTGGCTTACTCACTTGCTTACCTATTCTTTTGCCACTTGTTTTTTTTGTTCTGCTTGCTGAGGTGTTCTTCTCTTAAATGCCTCAGGTTCAGGGCTGTAGCCAGTGGTGCGGCTGAGTAGTTTTGTTGCTGGGTTTACTGAGGGTGCATTGAGGTTGTGAGGTAGCTTTTGTTCTTTTGTAGTATGCTTCAGACTTGTGAAATTTTAGTGGGTTCGTGTCAGGTGTTTGAAGCCCACTGATTGTTTATTGTCGTTCTTGGATATTTGGCTAGTTGCTAGTGTTTACTTTTGTGTTAGTAGTTCTTGCTCTCTAGGAAAGATTTATGCTAGGATGCTTATAGGTATTTTCAACTATAAAACCAACTAATATTACTATATTATGCACATCATGTTTTAAAACTCTAAATCACTATATTTAAATACCGTACAAACTACTTCGATATTATTACTATAAATTTAGGGTAATGCATGCCATGAGTTTTTTTTGGGATGCTATACTCATATAGAATGTCTAACCTATTTACTATAGTATTTTCCGCTGCGTTTAATTACTTTCCTTCTGGTGGACTCGTGAGCCACTAAGCCGAGGGATACGACTAACTGCCTAACTTAAAATAAACTCATTCAATAAAACATTTAAATCACATTTTTTGTATTGAGTCGGAGTGTTGCCTGAGCATCTGCAGTTATCCCCTGCTGATGTGACATCATGACGCGCATTTTCCCTTACTCTGATATTTCGACGTTGTGGTGAAAATGCGGGTTGTGACAGTTAGTATCAGAGGGAGGTTTTGCAAGAGGGGCAGTTGGATTGGCAAGTTGGTCGAACAACTTGCCCTTAAGCAAAACTCTCATCGTGTCATTCATTGCATACACACACCGGTATGTCATCAGTAGATCTTGATGGAAGCATGAACACTACACTCATAGTACAAAAGAAGAAGTATACAGGGCATATTATGTAGTATGGGATGCATAATATATGTTTGTATATGGATCCACCATATACGGTGACATGTGACAGTTATGTAGTATGGGATGCATAACCACCATCACATGGATGCCCATTAGCACGTTTTACCTTTTTCGTTACATAGAATATTATGTAGTATGGGATGCATAATATTGTATGTGTACGCCGCTCATACATACATTAAGGCTTTTCTTTAGAATGCATAGCACTGCATACAAATCATATCATTGCATAAGCACACATGCCAAGTTAAAGATCTACAGGATGACATATGTACACACATGATTTGAAATAAAAAAGTAATCATTCATGCACTCATATAATAGGCACAAGAGTCAAAAGTATAAGGGTGTTTCCCCCTAAGTAGGACATGTCATCATTTATTTTAAATCCCAGAGCAAGCTAGCAGCATGAGCAAGTATCTAAGGTTTTATGTCTAAGCTAAGTTGTAAGTCTAGCATGTTACGCTAGGTGTTGATAGATTGTTTATTGATTGTCTAGAGTGCCGCCTAAGCGTCCGGTGACGAGGACTACTCCCCAGTCGGAGGTAGAATCTTCTGGTGCCCAGAGTGAGGCAGTGATAGAGGGATTGCGACAGAGTAATGAGGCCATGTCGAGGCGGATGCTGGAGATGCAGTCGTAGATTCAGTCGTTGTTGTCAGTCGTGGCGAGTCAGCCGCAGAGGGCGCAAGATCCTGCCGTGGATCTATCTGTTCCCGTCCCCCCCCCCCCCCCCCCCCCCCCCCCGCACCTCTGGTGCCCCCGACGGTGTTGCCAGTAGAGATGACTTTCATTTTGCACTTTCAAAGGTTAGGACCCCCTACGTATGATGGCAAGGCAGATTTTATGGCATTAGATGACTGGATGATTTCCATCGAGGAGATGTTCACCTACTCTGGTATCTCTGCGGACCAGAGATTGATGGTTGCTGCTTATCAACTCAAGGGCATGGCCAAGAGTTGGTGGTTGAGGGATAAAGAAAGCTTGAAGGATGGATGCTCATGGGAGTCCTTCAAGGAGTTGTTATTGAAGAAGTTCTTGCCGTATGTGGAAAGAGACCTGTTGATGAATGAATTCCTTCACTTAAAGCAGAGGCAGCTTACTGTTAGTGAATACGAGGTAGAGTTCAGTAAGCTGAGCCACTTTGCTCCTGACTTGGTGTCTTTAGAATTCAACCGAGTCAAACGATTTCTGGGTGGTCTTCGGAATGACATCCAGCAGCTTACCAGTGCCTACGGATCCGGGACTTATTCTGAGGTGGTAGATGCTGCTCTAATGGTGGAATCCATTGACAATGCCAAGGTCAGAGGTCAGCAGATGAGGAAGGATAAGAGGAAGTCTGTTGAAGGCAAGGAATCACAGGAATCCAGGACTATTGGGAAGAAAAGAGGCAAGGAAGTGTGCAGTTTTTGTGGTCGGGCAGGCCACCCGTTCGAGAGATGTTACCAGAGACTGGGAGCTCAGAAGCAAGAGCAGGTGCTCGCGTGTAACGCCCCGAAACTTAAAGGAGCAAAGGGGAATAATTTGGGCCAGTTTGAGTTCTGGCTGCAGGCACACGGCCTGGGACACGGGCGTGTCCCAGGGCGTGTCAAGCCTGTGTCGACACTAAGGCGTGAAGTCGACACTTTGGTCTCGACATTGTGTCGAGACTGGGCACACGGCCTGCGACACGGGCGTGTCGCAGGGCGTGTCGACCCGTGTCGACACTTAGCCGTGAAGTCTACACAGTGCTTCGACGTTGTGTCGAGACACGGCACACGGCCTGCGACACGGGCGTGTCGCAGGGCGTGTCAACCCGTGTCGACACTCGTCCCGCGAAGTCGACACTTTGGTGTCGACAGTGTGTCGAGACATGGCACACGGCCTGTGACACGGGCGTATCGCAGGGCGTGTCGACCCGTGTCGACACTTAGCCGTGAAGTGCCGAGACCATGTACACGGCCTGGAGCCCAGGCGTGTCAAGGTGACACGGGCAAGGACACGGGCGTGTCCGAACCCGTGTCAGCGCTCGGGTTGAAAACGGGAGAAAATCATGGGGTACACGGCCAGCTACACGGCCGTATAAGTTGGAACACGGGCGTGTCAGATCGAACACGGGCGTGTTCGATGCCCGTGTGAGGTTCCAGGTGATTCGATTTTGACGGCGAATGAGGCACACGGCCCTGGACACGGGCGTGTGCCAGGCCGTGTTCGGCCCAGATTGGGCATTTCAGTCCCGAATCGAAGCCGTTCATTTCTTTGACTGAGGATCCAATGGCTGGGGGTTGTTCCTGAAGGGATATACCCGGGTTTTGACTTAGAAAACCCTCACTTTTTCCACTTGTTATCTCTCCAAACCCTTGGAGAAAGAAAAGCTAAGGCAAGAAGAAGAGGAGCTAGATCCGCCATTGGAGGAGCTTCAGAGCTCTGAATCGCAAGCCGACTCCGGATCCACGGAGGCAACGCAAGTGCGGTGATTTCCATCCGATTACTTTTCGATGGCGCCAAAGAGGACCGCAAGGGTAACGATCCTCATCTTGAGCATGAGTAGCTCTCTTTCTTTGCATAGGAAGCCCCCCTCTCGCGAGTTTGCGAAGAGTTGGAGGCATTCCTTCGGGTAGATATGTAAAGTCCCCGTTGTTTAGCGTCCGTATGCGAGAACGGACTTAGGCATTTTGGTTGAAGCCTACCCGGACATGTTAGTCCGGATCGGTGATGTTGCATTGCATAAGGCCGGAGAAGACTCCGTGCTATTTGGTGTTTTCGGGTTTTCTACGCGGTAGATTGCAGCAGGGAGCCTTGGGGACTAACCCAAAGGTGCACCCGGAAAACTGGGCGGACACGAGGTCTTGCCAACTTGGTGGCTTGGAAGCCAACTTGAACATAACGAGGTTATGTGACTTGCGGTAGAATGGGACTCGGTGAAAGTTTGACCCGCGCATATGGCTTAAATTGTCGTTGCGATGTGAGCACGGGTTAGATGGAGCCGTACCCGCTTTATGTCGTCCGGTTAGAGCGACCTAAGGTTACATGGGACTCGCCGTTGGCATAAATGGGGGTCTTCGGTGGTCCATGGCTTAATTTGACGTGACCAATACCATGAAGACAAATTGCTCATAGGAATGGCCGTCCAAGAGGCGGTGGTGAGTCCGGAATGTTCATGGCTTTATTTGACGTAACATCGACCGGTTCACCGAGAATGTGCCCTGAGTGCACGGGACGTGTGGCCGTACGAGCCAACGTCTGTGATGAAATGGCTATGTTTATATGGTTATATTGCTCGCTTAATGAAATGCAGGGAAAGAGCATCGCCGCCCCGAGTTGGGGGCGGGATCGTTATAATTTGGTCAGCATTGCTGACCGTTGCTTTGTTTGCCACCGTGCGGTGGTTTGTTTGCTTGCAGGTGCAGCTGGACCAAGCGGTCAATAGCGGGCTAAAGCCCTTTTTGCGAAGCTGGCCCTCGAAGGCCCGAATGGAAATGTTTTATGTTTTGTTCATATATGGCCGGCCTGCGTGCCGAGGTTTGGAAATCATGTAAAAGACAAGTGAAACATTTTGTAAGGCCTTAAGGCCGACTTTTGAGTATTTTGTAATAACATTCCTATTATCTTGCTAGTGGACATTCATGCTTGTGCTGGGTTCTTGTTTTGCAACTTTAATAAATTGCTTCCGCTAGAATGCTCTGTGTAGGACGTTGAGATTGGTTGGATGGTTTCCATAAGTAACCACCCGGTCTGTCTGTGGTATATGGCGTCGGGCCCCGGCCGGACCTACTGCTATATGCTATGCGACGGATAGGGGGTGTTACAATTTGGTATCAGACTACTGGTTTTGGTCGGGCTTAAAGTGAATTCGTGGGCGAATTCTTTTTAAGGGGTGGTGAGCACATTGTGTGCGTCATCGTAATAACAGTAAAAAGAACCCATGAATGTCCACTTAGGAATGAAAATACTCGTGTTTGAGGAACCTGCGTGTTCCTATAATTGCTGTTTGCAATGTTATTTGGTCGCTTAACGGTGTTTTGTACCACTATAGGTGACCGGAAGCGGTGTTGGACAGCCTGAATGTCCGGTTTCTGAGGAGCATAGTGCACCCGGTGAGGTGTTTGAGCCTCCTCCTTCGTATGAAACCGTTAGAAGGATTGTAGAAGCGCTGTTCGCTGTGACGGGTGCACAGCTAGGAGGAAATGTACAACCCTGCGCCCCTGCTGTGGCTTCAACGCCGGTGGGCGCGATGCAGCAGATGACCTTTGGTAGACCATTGGGGCAGCAGCTGGTTATGAACTTAGTGCAGGGAGCGCACACGGTTGAGGAATATTTGCAAGCTTTTCTTATGATAAGTCGCTACCCATGCTTTGAGTCGGATAATGAGCAAGCTACAGTCGATAGATTCTATAATGGCCTACGCGCCGAGTTACGAGTCCTACTGCTAGGACCAAAGTTGTTGGGATTCCGAGCCTTAGTGGAATCAGCTAGATCATTGGAGGCAGAGTTGAAGAAGACCCTCCCGATGCCAGCGACCATGGTATCGAACTATACAAACCCCATAAGAGCTGCATCCAGCAGAATGCTGGAGAAAGGGGTTATGAAATCGACTAGTAAAGCTACTTACACTTGTTATACTTGTGGAAAGAAAGGGCACTTTGCCCGAGACTGTTGGAATGGTGCTCGGAAGGGGAAGAAACCTATGTCAGGAGCAGTCAAGGATGTCAGTGCGAAGGAAACGGCATTCAAAGTGCCGAACACCTCAAGGTCGGCATATCGAAAATGGTATAAGAAGCATAGGACTTCGGGTTCAGCTCCTTCTGGTACTTCGGGGGCAACTACAAGCCAAACCCCGGGAACATGTTACAATTGTGGGGAGCCGGGGCATTATGCCCGTGAGTGCCTAAAACCCTGGAGGAAACACGCCGTCGTGATGACAGGTATGGTTTAAAGATAGTTTTACCTTAAATACTTGTCGCCCTTGTGCATGTTAGCTTAGAACTATTTGTGCTAAGTTTTGCTGCGGCTTTACTTTATCTTCAAGAGCACCGTTCGTTTAGGGAACTTCGCGTTCCTTTATTAGGAATCTTATTGTGCCTTGGAATACCTCCTTCGATGGAAAGAGATAAATTGGATGCGTTATAGTCCAATGGTGCTCGTTCGGCGAGGGTAGAATTCGTTGCTCTTAGTTTGTGGTTTGGGAATTAGGAGTACGATCTGCAAGCATCGTTACTTCCGTTGGTGGAGTTTGACGTTATATTTGGCATGGACTGGCTCTCGGAGCAGCAGGCCCTTATAGAGTGCGGTAGCAAGGAAGTCAAGCTGGGAGCAAACCGTGAGACGACTTTTACGGACTTAAAGGGGGTCGAGCAAGACGTTGACGTCTGCTCTTCAGGTGGTGAAGGCGGTTCGTGCTGGAGCAGAACTGTTCTTTACACTAGTAGAGGTTGCAAAGCCGAAGCCCGCGTTGGATTGTATTTCAGTGGTGTCGGAATACCCTGATCTGTTCCCCGCAGATCTTCCTGGAGCTAGTGTCAGGTGCAAAGCCTGTGTCGCGATCTCCGTATCGGCTAACGCCTAAGGTAATGGCGGAGCTGAAAGTTCAACTGCAAGAGTTGTTGGAGCAAGGGAATGCGCGTCCAAGTTCTTCGCCTTGGAGCGCACCGACCCTCTTTATTAAGAAGAAGGATGGAAGGCTGAGGCTGCGTATTAATTATCGGGAGGTCAACAAGTTGACGGAAAAGAGCAGGTACCCAATCCCAAGGATCGATGATCTTTGTGATCAGTTGGTAGGGTCAACGGCGTACTCTAAATAGATAAGGGAGGGGGCTATCCCTAAGAAAATGTTGAGTACAGGACACGGGCGCTACGAGTTTACGGTCATGCCGTTTGGGCTGACTAATGCGCCGTCAGTGTTCCTGGATTTTTATGAACAGGACATTCAGGGAGTACTTGGACCAGTTCGTGATCGTCTTCATCGACGATGTTTTGGTGTACCCGCAAAGGGAGGAAGATCACTTCCAGCGTCTTCCTTTGGTGTTGGAGACGCTAAAGAGAAATCAGTTGTATGCCAAGTTCTCGAAGTGCGAGTTTTGGCTATCCTCAGTGGCGTTCCTCGGGCATATAGTGAGTGGAGAGGGTATTGCGGTGGATCCGGCAAAGATTGTTGCGATACGAGAGTGGCCTGAGCGGGCTACGGTAGCGGAAGTCCGGAGTTTGCTGGAGCTTGCCGGCTACTATAGGCTCTTCGTGGAGAACTTCTCGCGGATACCGTTACCTCTCACTACTTTGACGAGGGAGGAGCATAAGTTCTTTGGACGCCGGAGTGCGCGCGAGCTTTTGAGGAGTTATAAGGTCGGTTGACTACGACGCCTGTGCTGACTTCGCCAAGTGGAACCGAAGGCAATGAGATTTTTAATGACGCGTAGGGCAGCGATTTGGGTTGCGTACTACTGCAACACGGAAGCATAATAGCGTATGGCCGTGAGTTTTGCCTTGAAGCTATGAAGGCATAATTGTATACGTTGTGAAAGTGGATCTCTACGCCGGTCACAAGAGCGTGAAGCATCTGATTGATCAGAAGGATCTGAATATACGACAGCGCAGATGGATGGAGTTTATGGAGACTATACATTCAAGATCCACTACGTGCCTGGCAAAGGGAATGCGGTTGCGGACGCGTTGAGTCGCCGAGCCCCAGCTCAAGCCAATTGGCTATCGATGCACGATGAGCGGTTGGTGCGGGAGTTGGAGGCGTTGGAGATTGTTTGTGTGGATAAGCAAGCAAGTGCTGAGGCAGTGCTGAATTGGACTGAAGTCCAATATGACCTGGCTGATCGGATTCGGCAGGCTTTGGATATGGATGCTCATATGAAGCAGTTCATGATAGAGGCTCTGGATGGGTCAAATTCTCAATTCGGCGTGGTGGACGGATTGCTGTGGAAAGACGGTCGTCTGTACGTCCCAAGCGTGGGCGATTTACGGGTGGAGTTGTTGTACGAGGCGCACCATACCAAGTACTCGATTCACCCGGGGAGCACGAAGATGTACCGCGATATCAAGAAGCTATTTTGGTGGCCGGGTTTGAAAAAGGATGTGGCGCTATATGTAGCGAAGTGCCAAACCTGCGCCTTGGTAAAGGCGGAGTGCCAAAATCCGGGAGGATTTCTTAAGTCCTTGCCTATTCCGGAGTGGAAATTCGACGACATCTCTATGGACTTTGTGCATGGTTTGCCAAGGTCGCAGAAGGGGAACGACGCCATTTGGGTGGTGGTCGATCGATTAACAAAGGTGTCGCATTTTATTCCGTATAGGAAGGATGATCCGGTGGAGAAGCTGGCGAAGCTTTATGTGGATAACATAGTGCGGCTTCATGGTGTGCCCCGCAGCATCGTGAGTGACCGAGATGGGCGGTTCACGTCCAATGATTGGAGGCTGGTGCAGCAAATGTTGGGAACAAAGCTGAAGTTTAGCACAGCCTTCCATCCTCAAATGGATGGGCAGACCGAGAGGGTCAATAGAACGATGGAAGACATGCTTCGCATGTGTGTCTTGGACTTTGGAAAGCAATGGGAGGACCACCTTTATTTGGTGGAGTTCGCATACAACAACAGCTACCAAGCAAGTATTCAGATGGCGCCTTTCGAGGCCCTATATGGTAGAAGATGTCGCACGCCGTTGTCTTGGTTAGAAACGGGCGAGTCAAAGTTGTATAAGCGAACGGAAGTGGATGATGCTACTTCTTTGGTGAGAACCATTTGGGAGAGGTTGCTTATCGCTCAGGACCGGCAAGCAAAGTACTATAATGCCAAGCACAGGAACGTGGAGTTCGCTGTGGGCGATTATGTATACTTGAAGATCAAGCCGTTCAAGGGTGTCTCGCGGGTGCGGCGATTGAAAAAGCTAAGCCCGAGGTACCTTGGACCGTTCGAGGTTCTGGAGCGAGTAGGAGAAGCGGCCTATCGGCTGAAGCTTTCAGTGGAGCTAAGTGGTTTACATGATGTATTCCATATTTCGGTGCTTCGGAAGGCGGTGCAAGAGCCTACGCAAGTGATCGCGGCCAATCAAGTGCCGGTGGATAGTGGGCTAACGACAAAAGTCAAGCCCGTGCGGATTGAGGACTCGGAGGTCAAGCGGCTACGCAATAAAGAGATCAGGATGGTCAAAGTCCGGTGGGACAATTGCGGTCGTGAGGAGCTCTCTTGGGAGTGAGAGCAGACGATGCTTGACGAATATCCGGAGTTGTTCCGCTCAGGTACAAATTTTGTTTTGTACATGTTTTTCCCTTTATGTAATTTCGTGGGCGAAATTCTTTTAAGAGGGGTAGAGTTGTAACGCCCCGAAACTTAAAGGAGCAAAGGGGAATAATTTGGGCCAGTTTGAGTTCTGGCTGCAGGCACACGGCCTGGGACACGGGCGTGTCCCAGGGCGTGTCAAGCCTGTGTCGACACTAAGGCGTGAAGTCGACACTTTGGTCTCGACATTGTGTCGAGACTGGGCACACGGCCTGCGACACGGGCGTGTCGCAGGGCGTGTAGACCCGTGTCGACACTTAGCCGTGAAGTCGACACAGTGCTTCGACGTTGTGTCGAGACACGGCACACGGCCTGCGACACGGGCGTGTCGCAGGGCGTGTCAACCCGTGTCGACACTCGTCCCGCGAAGTCGACACTTTGGTGTCGACAGTGTGTCGAGACATGGCACACGGCCTGCGACACGGGCGTGTCGTAGGGCGTGTCGACCCGTGTCGACACTTAGCCGTGAAGTGCCGAGACCATGTACACGGCCTGGAGCCCAGGCGTGTCAAGGTGACACGGGCAAGGACACGGGCGTGTCCGAACCCGTGTCAGCGCTCGGGTTGAAAACGGGAGAAAATCATGGGGTACACGGCCAGCTACACGGCCGTGTAAGTTGGAACACGGGCGTGTCAGATCGAACACGGGCGTGTTCGATGCCCGTGTGAGGTTCCAGGTGATTCGATTTTGACGGCGAATGAGGCACACGGCCCTGGACACGGGCGTGTGCCAGGCCGTGTTCGGCCCAGATTGGGTATTTCAGTCCCGAATCGAAGCCGTTCATTTCTTTGACTGAGGATCCAATGGCTGGGGGTTGTTCCTGAAGGGATATACCCGGGTTTTGACTTAGAAAACCCTCACTTTTTCCACTTGTTATCTCTCCAAACCCTTGGAGAAAGAAAAGCTAAGGCAAGAAGAAGAGGAGCTAGATCCGCCATTGGAGGAGCTTCGGAGCTCCGAATCGCAAGCCGACTCCGGATCCACGGAGGCAACGCAAGTGCGGTGATTTCCATCCGATTACTTTTCGATGGCGCCAAAGAGGACCGCAAGGGTAACGATCCTCATCTTGAGCATGAGTAGCTCTCTTTCTTTGCATAGGAAGCCCCCCTCTCGCGAGTTTGCGAAGAGTTGGAGGCATTCCTTCGGGTAGATATGTAAAGTCCCCGTTGTTTAGCGTCCGTATGCGAGAACGGACTTAGGCATTTTGGTTGAAGCCTACCCGGACATGTTAGTCCGGATCGGTGATGTTGCATTGCATAAGGCCGGAGAAGACTCCGTGCTATTTGGTGTTTTCGGGTTTTCTACGCGGTAGATTGCAGCAGGGAGCCTTGGGGACTAACCCAAAGGTGCACCCGGAAAACTGGGCGGACACGAGGTCTTGCCAACTTGGTGGCTTGGAAGCCAACTTGAACATAACGAGGTTATGTGACTTGCGGTAGAATGGGACTCGGTGAAAGTTTGACCCGCGCATATGGCTTAAATTGTCGTTGCGATGTGAGCACGGGTTAGATGGAGCCGTACCCGCTTTATGTCGTCCGGTTAGAGCGACCTAAGGTTACATGGGACTCGCCGTTGGCATAAATGGGGGTCTTCGGTGGTCCATGGCTTAATTTGACGTGACCAATACCATGAAGACAAATTGCTCATAGGAATGGCCGTCCAAGAGGCGGTGGTGAGTCCGGAATGTTCATGGCTTTATTTGACGTAACATCGACCGGTTCACCGAGAATGTGCCCTGAGTGCACGGGACGTGTGGCCGTACGAGCCAACGTCTGTGATGAAATGGCTATGTTTATATGGTTATATTGCTCGCTTAATGAAATGCAGGGAAAGAGCATCGCCGCCCCGAGTTGGGGGCGGGATCGTTATAATTTGGTCAGCATTGCTGACCGTTGCTTTGTTTGCCACCGTGCGGTGGTTTGTTTGCTTGCAGGTGCAGCTGGACCAAGCGGTCAATAGCGGGCTAAAGCCCTTTTTGCGAAGCTGGCCCTCGAAGGCCCGAATGGAAATGTTTTATGTTTTGTTCATGTATGGCCGGCCTGCGTGCCGAGGTTTGGAAATCATGTAAAAGACAAGTGAAACATTTTGTAAGGCCTTAAGGCCGACTTTTGAGTATTTTGTAATAACATTCCTATTATCTTGCTAGTGGACATTCATGCTTGTGCTGGGTTCTTGTTTTGCAACTTTAATAAATTGCTTCCGCTAGAATGCTCTGTGTAGGACGTTGAGATTGGTTGGATGGTTTCCATAAGTAACCACCCGGTCTGTCTGTGGTATATGGCGTCGGGCCCCGGCCGGACCTACTGCTATATGCTATGCGACGGATAGGGGGTGTTACATCGCGATTCATGGCGCCCCCAAAGAGAGATTAGCTTGTTCCAGTTGCAACAAGACGGGGCATGATGCAGCCCATTGCTGGAAGGACAAGACATGTTATCTATGTGGATGGAAGGGGCATGTCAAGACCCGTTGCCCGCAAGCTCAATCCCCATTGCAGCCAGTGCCACTTCAGGTGTTGAAGCCAAATATGACTTCTGTGGAGTTCGGGGTCCCAAAAGAGGGGTGACCGCGCACCTACTACCCTCAAGCGAACGATCTAGGCACAAGATTAGGAACTCAAGTGACAGACCCAAGGTCTCAGCGTGGAGGACCCACCGCATACCCGGAAGACTAACAAACTCTTCCCCTCCCAAGCCAAAGGCTGAGCTAAGACACCTTCAGAGGGCACTCTTGACCGACCGGAACATCTAAGGAGGGCCCCCAAGACCAACTCCCTCCTATCCAGATGTGTCTCCTTGTGTCTACACAAAATGCTCCTCACCCGTCGTACTGATGGCGTAAACTCGCCGAGCAATTCCACGACACGCTGCCCAAACCGGGCCACGAACAACGTAACTTCATTGTCCTAAAAGGCTGATAACATGCCATTAGGGGCTTCCCGGCAACTGTACCTCGGGGCCCCCACGGGGCGAGCGGTTCTCGAGAACACCGCCCGCCTAATACGAAGAAGAAAGCTACATGTTCTCAGAGCATCACAGATATTAAAAGAATATTACAGGAATATGAATTCCATACTTCGGCACGCAGGCCGACAATATAAACAAATAAGGCCTTCGAGGGCCGGCACAAGCTTGGGCTTAAGCCCGCTACTCCCCGCCTGATACTGCAACACCTGTACGCCAACGTCTCGCCAAGCGGCGGTCAGCTATACGCCAGTTGGTTAACATAAGCTGGCCGAACATATTGAACATACCCCTTTTTCGTGGCTATGGTGCGCATTCCCTGCAAATGGAAAATATACAACTTCCTCGGAGCCTTCTCCGGGAACCCCAGAACATCACCAATCCGGCTCACACGTTCGGATGGGCTTCACACAGCATGCCTAAACCCGTACTCACGCTTCCGGGTGCTAACACAGTTAATTGCGGGGGCGTACACGTCAACCCGTCGGAGAGCTCCCTTCCTCCACCCGTTGGTGGAGAGGGGCTTCCATGCAAATATGGAAACTGAGGGCTTCACCTGCCCAAGTAAAAATTTCATTACCTTTGACGCGTGTTTGGCGGGGCCGCAACCGTGCTCATTGCCCGAGGCTCCACGTCTAGCATCCGTAGTGGTTGTCCGTGCCCGAATCCGACCACTGTGGGAGAGTTGAAAGCTCCGAATGATTTTTTCCCTCCATGGCCGAGCCTCTCCATGGCCTACCGTGCTCCAAGTGGCCGGCCGCTGCTGTACGAGGCCGATCCCGGCTCCAAGTAACACCGAGGAAGTCGATCCCGACCTCCACAACTTCAGGCGGCGTCGGGGAAGCTGATCCCAACTGGCCTAGCTCCAAACGGCGCCGGGAGAGGAGCTCCCGGTCGACCTAGATGTAGGCGGTGCCGGGAGAGGAGCTCCCGACCGGCCTCGCTGTAGGCGGCGCCAGGAGAGGAGCTCCCGACCGGCCTTGCTTTGCCCTAGGCGGTGGCGACGAAGAGAGAACTGAGAGAGAGAGAGAGAGAGCCGAGGTGGGGTGCTGCTCCAGGCGGCCGACGGGAGAGAGAGATAGGGGGCGTGGTCGGGTGATGCTCCAGGCGGCCGACGGGAGAGAGAGATAGGGGGCGGGGTCGGGTGTTGCTCCAGGCGGCCGGAGAAAAAGAGGGCCGGGGTGGGGCGCTGCTCCAGGCGGCCGGCGGGAGAGAGAGATAGGGGGCGGGGTCGAGTGCTGCTCCAGGCGGCCGGAGAAAAAGAGAGCCGGGGTGGGGCGCTGCTCCAGGCGGCTGGCGGGAGAGAGATATAGGGGGCGAGGTGTTGCTGCTCCTCGCTGGGGCGGCGGCCGGAGAGGGAGGGAGAGAGGCCAGCGGCTTCCCCATGCCCTAGCGGGGAAGAAGCCCAAACCCGATCCCTTCCCTCTTCTATTTCTCCTTTTTCTTCTTTTTTTGTCCCTTTGCTGTACCCCCTCCTCATCTTAACTTCTCCCATTTATCTATATAACATATATATATATATATATATATATATATATATATATATATATATATATATATATATATATATATATATATATATATATATATATATATATATATATATATAAATATATATATATAATGAATATAAATGAGTATTTATATAATGAATACAAATATTATAAACAAATAGGTGTGAGGTAAATGTATATATATGGTCACATGAAACATAAAATCTCCACACGCACGAGGACCCGCACGTCCTCGAACAGGGCTGTACCACACTACCGCTGAAAGCACACCCCAAGTCCGCCACTTGGGGAGGATCCCGCTCGGCCGGATATGGGGTTGTACACAATCCCCGCTCTTTTCGAGGTTTGCACAAGCTCGGAAAGAAATGTCCAACCCAAGTATCCGGTGAGTGGGAGCCGACCCAAAGAAACTTTTTGAGAAAAACTGAAAACTGCACTTAGAACACTAATCTCTCCATGCCCTTTTGATCTTTTTGAACCACTCGAAACCTGAAAATGCTCCCTGCTATTGGATTGCACTTATACCTCTACCTACAATAAGTACAAAGTTTCTCAAGATATCGTGAAAAAATGAAACCAAATATTTTGCAATGTGCTGAACACGTGGAGCTAATCCTTTCCCCCCAAGTGTGCCCACCGCCCTGCCCAGCTAATGAGAGTCTGCGCAGCGGGTCTACTTGGGGCCGAGCCGAGCTCGAGGTGCCGAAGACGATCTCAAACCAACCAAACCTATCTCCCACAGGCGAGCCTACGGACCTGCCAGCTAGATGAGAGCCTGCGCAGCGGGTCTACCTGGGGCCGAGCCGAGCTCGGGGTGCCGATGAAGATCTCAAACCAACCAAACCTATCCCCCACAGGCGAGCCTACAGACCTGCCAACTAGATGAGAGCCTGCGCAGCGGGTCTACCTGGGGCTGATCCGAGCTCGGGGTGCCGATGACGTTCTCAAACCAACCAAACCTATCCCCCACAGGCGAGCCTACGGACCTGCCAGCTAGATGAGTGCCTGCGCAGCGGGTCTACCTGGGGCCGAGCCGAGCTCGGGGTGCCGATGAAGATCTCAAACCAACCAAACTTATCCCCCACAGGCGAGCCTACGGACCTGCCAGCTAGATGAGAGCCTGCGCAGCGGGTCTACCTGGGGCTGAGCCGAGCTCGGGGTGCCGATGACGTTCTCAAACCAACCTAACCTATCCCCAAAGGCGAGCCTACGGACCTGCCAACTAGATGAGAGCCTGCGCAGCGGGTCTACCTGGGGCCGAGCCGAGCTCGGGGTGCCGATGACGTTCTTAAACCAACTAAACCTATCCCCCACAGGCGAGCCTACGGACCTGCCACCTAGATGAGAGCCTGCGTAGCGGGTCTACCTAGGGCCGAGCCGAGCTCGGGGTGCCGATGACGTTCTCAAACCAACCAAACCTATCCCCCACAAGCGAGCCTACGGACCTGCCAGCTAGATGAGAGCCTGCGCATCAGGTCTACCTGGGGTCGAGCCGAGCTCGGGGTGCTGATGACGATTCCACAACCAAAACCTATCCCCCACAGGAGAGCCTACGGACCTGCCAGTTAGATGAGAGTCTGCGCAGCGGGTCTACCTGGGGCCGAGCCGAGCTCGGGGTGCCGATGAAGATCTCAAACCAACCAAACCTATCCCCCACAGGGGAGCCTTCGGACCTGCCAGCTAGATGAGAGCCTGCACAGCGGGTCTACCTGGGGCCGAGCCGAGCTCGGGGTGCCGATGAAGATCTCAAACCAACCAAACATATCGCCCACAGGCGAGCCTTCGGACCTGTCAGCTAGATGAGAGCCTGCGCAGCGGGTCTACCTGGGGCCGAGCCGAGCTCGGGGTTGTGCAGAACCAAGAACCAGGACCTCTCCCCCACAGGCGAGCCTTCGGACCTGCCAGCTAGAAGGAGCCAGACAGCGGGTCTACCTGGGGGTCTCCTCTCCAATGCAAATATAAAGCTAACATAAAGGTAAACAAATAACTCAAAAGAACTGTTAACCCGATCAATCAAGTCAAAGTCCGACACTGGGCATCTCTACCCGCTATGTCCACCCTCCTGAGAACGAGGGTCGATCATACAATATTCTCCCTAAGGCACGTTTTGATCTCCAGGACCGAACATCCTAGCGACAAGAGGGGAATGGGAGGGGACTTCTTTCATCACATGACCCTGGTCGTCACTTGGTTCCTCTTCAATAGCCATGACGTTCGACTGAGTTTTTCTGTACTGGTCACTCTCCATGCTCACCGCACCATAACTGTTGAAGCCAAATATGACTTCTGTGGAGTTCGGGGTCCCAAAGGAGGGGTGACCGCGCACCTACTACCCTCAAGCGAACGATCTAGGCACAAGATTAAGAACTCAAGGGACAGACCCAAGGTCTTAGCGTGGAGGACCCACCGCATAACCGGAAGACTAACAAACTCTTCCCCTCCCAAGACAAAGGCTGAGCAAAGACACCTTCGGAGGGTGCTCTTGGCCGACCGGAACATCTAAGGAGGGCCCCCAAGACTAACTCCATCCTATCCAGATGTGTCTTCTTGGGTCTACACAAAATGCTCCTCACCCGCCGTACTGATGGCACAAACTCGCCGAGCAATTCCACGACATGCTGCCCAAACTGGGCCACGAACAACGTAACTCTGCTGTCCTAAAAGGCTGACAACAGGCCATTAGGGGCTTCCCGGCAACTGTACCTCGGGGCCCCCATGGGGAGAGCGGTTCTCGAGAACACCGCCCGCCTAATACGAAGAAGAAAGCTACACGTCCTCAGAGCATCACAAATATTAAAAGAATATTACAGGAATATGAATTCCATACTTCGGCACGCAGGCCGGCAATATAAACAAATAAGGCCTTCGAGGGCCGGCACAAGCTTGGGCTTAAGCCCGCTACTCCCCGCTTGCTACTGCAACACCTGTACGCCAACGTCTCGCCAAGCGGCGGTCAGCTAAACGCCAGTTGGTTAACATAAGCTGGCCGAACATATTGCACATACCCCTTTTTCGGGGCTATGGTGCGCATTCCCTGCAAATGGAAAATATACAACTTCCTCGGAGTCTTCTCCGGGAACCCCAGAACATCACAAATCCGGCTCACACGTCCGGATGGGCTTCACACAGCATGCCTAAACTCGTACTCACGCTTCCGGGTGCTAACACAGTTAATTGCGGGGACGTACACGTCAACCCGTCGGAGAGCTCCCTTCCTCCACCCGTTGGTGGAGAGGGGCTTCCATGCAAATATGGAAACTGAGGGCTTCACCTGCCCAAGTAGAAATTTCGTTACCCTTGACGCGTGTTTGGCGGGGCCGCAACCGCGCTCATTGCCCGAGGCTCCACGTCTAGCATCCGTAGTGGTTGTCCGTGCCGGAATCCGACCACTGTGGGAGAGTTGAAAGCTCCGAATGATTTTTTCCCTCCATGGCCGAGCCTCTCCATGGCCGACCGTTCTCCAAGTGGCCGACCGCTGCTGTACGAGGCCGATCCCGGCTCCAAGTAACACCGAGGAAGTCGATCCCGGCCTCCACAACTTCAGGCGGCGTCGGGGAAGCTGATCCCGACTGGCCTAGCTCAAAACGGTGCCGGGAGAGGAGCTCCCGGTCGACCTAGCTGTAGGAAGTGCCTGGAGAGGATCTCCCGGCCGGCCTCGCTGTAGGCGGCGCCGGGAGAGGAGCTCCCGGCCGGCCGTGCTTTTCCCTAGGCGGTGGCGACGAAGAGAGAACTGAGAGAGAGAGAGAGCCGAGGTGGGGTGCTGCTCCAGGCGGCCGATGGGAGAGAGAGATAGGGGGCGGGGTCGGGTGCTACTCCAGGCGGCCGATGGGAGAGCGAGATAGGGGGCGGGGTCGGGTGCTGCTCCAGGCGGCCGGAGAAAAAGAGGGCCAGGGTGGGGCGCTGCTCCAGGCGGCCGGCGGGAGAGAGAGATAGGGGGTGGGGTCGGGTGCTGCTCCAGGCGGCCGGAGAAAAAGAGAGCCGGGGTGGGGCGCTGCTCCAGGCGGCCAGTGGGAGAGAGAGATAGGGGGCGGGGTGTTGCTGCTCCTCGCTGAGGCGGCGGCCGGAGAGGGAGGGAGAGAGGCCATCGGCTTCCCCATCCCCTAGCGGGGAAGAAGCCCAAACTCGATCCCTTCCCACTTCAATTTCTCATTTTTCTTCTTTTTTTATCCCTTTGCTGTACCCCCTCCTCATCTTAACTCCTCCCATTTATCTATATAACATATATATATAAATATATATATAACATATATATATAACATATATATATATATATATAATGAATATAAATGGGTATTTATATAATGAATACAAATATTATAAACAAATAGGTGTGAGGTAAATGTATATATATGGTCACATAAAAAATAAAATCTCCACACGCACGAGGACCCGCATGTCCTCGAACAGGGCTGTACCACACTGCCGCTCAAAGCACGCCCCAAGTCCGCCACTTGGGGAGGATCCCGCTCGGCCGGATATGGGGTTGTACATCAGGCCTTGCCGCCACCACAGCTCTTCGACAAATGGAAGGGCAAGCTGAATGTGGTGTCCGCGGATGAAGCTCAAAAGTCGACCCAAGTTATTTCAGGTTAGATCTGTTGGGTACATTGGTCTAAATGTACCTGATTTGAAGAAGCCTCACCCAACTCAATGATATACATCAAAATGTATTTGATGTGTTGTTGAGTTACTTGTGCAGGTTAAGTATTTGTAGGACTGAAGCAAAAATTTCTAAGTCCATGTGTCGACACCCAGAGGGAAAGTGTCGACACTTAAGAAGACTTGTGTCGACACCCAGGCAAGCAGTGTCGACACTTGGAGTCATTGTGTCGACACCAGGGATGCTGAGTCGACACCAGACACAAAGTGTCAACACAAGGAGCTGTGTCGACACTCAATGAAGAAAGTACAGTAAAGCAGTGTCGACACTTAACAGCAGTGTCGACACCCAGTGAAGCTGTGTCTACATCAGAAAGTGTCGACACTTGGATGCTGTGTCGACACTCAGCAAAAGACTGCAGATACTAAGTTCAAGTGTCGACACCCAGAACAATGTGTCGACACTCAACAGATGAGTCAACACTTGAAGTAAGTGTCGACACCAAGAACAATGTGTCGACACTCAACAGAAGAGTCAACATTTGAAGTAAGTGTCGACACCCAGAACAATGTGTCGACACTCAGCTAAAGACTCTACACTTGAAGAAAGTGTCGACACATGGAGCTGTGTCGACACTTAGCAAAGAACAGCAAGATCAACAAATTATTCTAAGTACAAGTGTCGACACTAAGGGAATGTGTCGACACTCAGCTGAAGTCTCAACAAAAGAATCAAGTGTCGACACAAGGAGCTGTGTCGACACTCAGCAAGTATCAACACTAAAGACATGTGTCGACACCAAGAAGCAGTGTCGACACTTATCAGATACAACACATGAAGATGTGTCGACACAAAGGTGTTGTGTTGACACTTAGAAGAATACAGCAAATTACTGAAGTACAAGTACTTGTGTCGACACACATTATCAGTGTCGACACATGAAGAAGAAATGGTGTCGAGATAAAGAATCAACAACACAAGGAGTTGTGTCGACACCTTGTAGGCTAGTGTCGACACTTAGACAACTTGTGTCGACACTTGGTCTATAAGTGTCGACACTTAAAGACAGAAAGACTCGACACTTAAAGACAGTTACAGTATTTTCAAGAATTGACTGGATGACTTGACAGCTGCCATTCCAGCCGGTCTACAACACATGTCAGAGTTGTCAGAATTCTGTTATGGACCGGACCAGCCGGTTACCATGAAGAAGGCCTATAAATAGGCATATACAGTCTACAGAAAAGATTGATCAAATAAAGAGTTGAAGTTGTTAAACAACATCAAGTGGTTTAAATCATTGATCAAGTATTCAACAAAGAAGATCTAGCTATTCCTTGAAGAATCAAGTGCAGATCTAAGAAGTTAGAGAGAGAGAGCTCCATCCAAGAAATCAGCCATTGGAACTAGGCTGAGAAGAAGGGTTCAGATTTATTCTGGATCTTAAGAAGCAGAGATCAAGGATCAACTGCAGAAGGAGTCAGTCTTATTGAGTTCTACTTTCAAGAAGCTTTGAAGAAAGCTAAGTTAGATTGATTCCAGCTGAGTTCTTCCAAGAACTCATCAAGAAACTCACAACTCCCCTCTCTAGTCTTTGGGTTGCTGAGTTAACAATTGTATAATCATTTTTTATCTTGTAGGATCCTTTGGATCTGAGTTTTGTAAGCCTGTAATTATAAAGGCTGAGTGTAGGGCTTTGGGAGCCTGAGTGTAGGAGATTGTAATCTCTGAGTGTAGGCCTTTTGTGGCTCAGTGTAGGCCTGGGTGGCTGAGTGTAGGCCTTTGTGGCAGAGTGTAAGCTTTGTGGAAAAGCTGAGTTGTAGGGCCTTGGGCCTGAGGTGTAGGAACCAGTTTGGGTTTTGAGATAGTGGAGAAGTTTGGCCGAATCTAGTACACTGCTAGATAGGCGAAGGGGGAAGGTGGATGTACCCAAAGCTTGGGGAACCACTATAAAAATCTGTGTCTACTGTGTGATTGTTGTTGGCTGTGATTGTTGCATATGTGCTGTGTTATAGTAGATAGAATTCTGTGAAATTTACTGATTGCTGTCATTAAAGGTAAAAAGATTCAAGTCACCTATTCACCCCCCCCCCCTCTAGGTGATTAGGTACTATATCTTTCAAGTGGTATCAGAGACAGGTTGCTCAAAAAGGACTAACAGACTGAGGAGATCCTGATTGGCAGATTCAGTATAAGTCAAATTACAGCTTGTAGATCTAACTTTTTATGGGAAAGGGGTATGCCCCTTCCCCAAGCTCTGTCTTTCATCCTCTCTAAGGATATGATCCCGATGTAATCCCTTTGCTTTGATATATATATATATATATATATATATATATATATATATATATATATATATATATATATATATATATATATATATATATATATAGGCTAATGCCACCTTCAAAGAAAGGAAATCTTTGGGATCTGAAAGGAAAGGGTAAGGCTGTTTATGGAGGCCTCATACCCTAGAATTTATATCACAGTAAAGGAAGGGCCATATGTGCCCATGAAGATATCAGTCTAGATGCAAATCAGAGAACACCCAAGGATTTCTCTGAAATGACAAAGGATGAGATTGTCCTAGCCACCATGGACAAAAGGGCTCAAAACATTATAGTGAGTGTCATAGATGATGCAACTTTTCAGAATCTAATACACTGTAAGACAGCCAAAGAGATGTGGGATACTCTTATTGTGTATATGGAGGGTTCTGAAGAAGTAAGGCAAGATAGAAAATCCTTGCTAAATCAAGAGTATGAAAGTTTTAGACAAGAAAAGGGTGACAGCATAATTGAGTGCTATAAGAAATTCTATAGGATAGTGAATGAACTCATGTCTTATGGACGAGAGTTCAGTAATTATGAACTAAATGACAAGTTTCTAAGGTCCCTAACTAAAGATTGGGACACCAAGATCTGTGCCATCAGAGAAATGGCTAAGTTGGGAGAAATTCCTCCACCTACACTGTTTGGCAAATTGTTGTCATATGAAATGCAGTTGACAGTGAGGAAAGAGGAGGAGAAATCATCAAGAAATGAACATAAGGAAAGAACAGTAGCTTTCAAGACAGAAGCCCCCAGAAAGTACAGAGGTAAGTCACCAACTCCACCTCCAAAGGTTGCTGAATCAGAGTCAGATGAGTCTGTCAGCACAAAGTCTGAAAGCAGTGAAAGTGATGAAGACTTTGCTGCCTTCACTAGACATTTTCAGAAGTTCTTGAAGAAGAAACAGTGGAGGTCTAGGCCTTCTACATCACAGGGAAAGGAAGATTCTTATCAGCAAAAGAAGGCTTCAAAGAAGGACAGGAAGAGGACTAAATCTAGTAAGGCAACTGTTTCAAAAATAGTGTGTTATTGCTGCAATAGACAAGGCCATGTTGTTGCAGATTGTCCAGAAAAGAGAAAAGAGTCTATTGACAGGAAGAAGACTCATTTCAAAGGCAAGAAAGAGAAGTCTTTTGTTGCCAAGAAGGAGAAGACTCTGTCAGATATTTCTTCTTCAGAAACTGAGTCAGATGTTGAGGCATACATAGGGCTGTTTGCTAAAGAAGAAGAAGAAGAGTTCATGCAGATTTTGGAGTCTATATATGAACAAGAAGACAGTCAATGTCAAGGGCTAATGACATTGACAGAAGGTGACAAAATCCTGGAACAGCCAGGACCCAGTAAGGTACAATGTTCAACTCTAAGTTCAATTTCTTGTGCCAGTACAGATTCAGATTCATCATCATCAAGTGATGAGAGTGCATCTGAGTCTGAAGCAGATATTCATCAGTTGATAGATGAATACAAGGTTCTGTTGCAAGCTTATAAGAAGAGCAAGTTCCTAGCCAAAAGTCAGGCAAAGGAAATTGCTGATCTTAAAGCTGCTGCAACTGAGGTTGAGAAGTTATTTGATCAAAAGCTTAATGAGATAGCCAGACTGAAACACATAACAGTGATTCAGATGGGGACTATCACCTATAAGAATGATCAAATCAAGAGTCTGAAGATCAATCTTCAGAAGGAGAGAGAGCTTATTGCTAGGTTTTCCAAACCTAAGTCAGTGTTACCCATAATTGATGAATTTGTTCATCACAAGGGTAAAGCTGGACTATATTTTATTAAACCTGCAAGGACTGTCCAGTCCAAGTCCAAGGGCAAAGCCCCAACATTCAACAAGTCTGCTGTAGATAAGACAGCAAAGACAATACCTAAGCAAAGGTACAATAAGTTTGAATGTTGGTGTTGTGGCAAAGTTGGCCATTTTGCAATAGATTGTTGGCACAAAGCTAGTGCCAAAGTGAGTAGCAAACTGCCTATTGGAAAACCAGTAGGTAGCTTTGTCAGGTTGCAAACTAACAAGTACCAAGGACCCAAGAATTCTTTGGGTTCTAAGGTTCATTAATCTGTTTTGCAGGTGAGTCCAAGTGGCCATGCCCCAATATGGTACTTGGACAGTGGATGTTCCAGACATATAACTGGAACTAGGGGACTACTAAAGGACTACATTCCAATCAAAGATGGTCCAAAAGTCAACTTTGGTGGTTCTGAAAAAGGAATCATCAAAGGATTTCGTAACATTTCTAGTAACTTGGTTACCATTACTCAAGTGGCTTATGTTAAAGGGTTGAAACACAACCTAATAAGTATAAGTCAATTAAGTGATGTAGGGTATGACATCTCATTTGTTAAAAATGGTTGTCATATCAAGAGGTCAACTGATCAAGAGATCATTTTGACTGGTTATAGGAAAAGGAATGTCTATTGCTTAGACATTATGGTTGAGAACAATGGTTCTCCAGTGTGTCTTGTAGCTGATGAGACAGTCTCTCATTGTGTCAAATGGCACAAGAGGCTTGCCCATCTTAACTACAAGACTATTGGCAAACACTTTAGCAAAGAGTTGGTGAGGAATGGTCCTCAAGTTAAGTGTGTTAAAGATGGTATTTGCTCAGCTTGTCAAAAGGGCAAGCAGACTAGATCCACCTTTAGAAGCATAGAAAACAAAGATGCTGTGAGGTGTTTATACCTCTTGCATATGGATCTCTTTGGTCCAATGCCAGTTCACAGCTTAGGTAGGAAGGTCTATACCTTTGTAGTTGTAGATGACTACTCAAGGTTTTCCTGGGTGTTCTTCTTAAGACAGAAATCTGAAACACCTAGTGTCTTCTATAGCTTTGTCAAGCAAATTCAGAATGAACTAAACAGTACAGTGGTCAAGATTAGAAGTGACCATGGTACTGAATTTCAGTCTGATAGCATGACAAAACTATGTGAAGACTTTGGGATATTTCAAGAGTTTTCTTCACCTAGAACACCTCAGCAAAATGGCATTGCTGAGAGGAAGAATATGACCATGATAGAGGCTGGTAGGACCCTATTAAGTGATACATGACTGTCAAAATATTTTTGGGCTGAAGCAGTTAACACTGCATGCCATGTTATAAATAGGGCTACCATCACTAAAAGCCTAAACAAGACCCCCTATGAAGTTGTGAAAGGCAGGAAACCAAACCTATCCTACTTCAGGATCTTTGGTTGTAAATGATTCATACTTAAAAATGGGAAGTCTTACTTAACTAAGTTTGCTGCCAAGTCCCAAGAGGGAATTTTTGTTGGGTACAACAACAATAGTAAGGCTTATAGAGTCTACAACTTGTCTACACAAGTTGTAGAAGAATCAGTACATGTAGTATTTGATGAGACTAAACTTATTAACAATGAGTTGTCTAGTAGTGTATGCAGCCCCACAGGTTTAACAAAGAAGATGGACAAGCTCACTCTAGAAGAAGAATCTACCGCAAGGCAGCAAGTAGAAGACAGTGGCTGTTGTCCAGGGGGAGAACTACATGTACCAATTGCTGATGATGTTCAAGGAGTACAGCATGATGGAGATGCTGAAGAGGTTCAACCAGAAGTTAGGATGCCTCCATCCAATAGGCATCTTAGAGATCATCCAGTAGAGCAGATTATTGGAGATCCAAGACAAGGGGTACAAACAAGTAGCAGAAATCTGAATGCAGTAATCTACTCCAGTTTTCTATCCCAAGTTGAACCTAAGAAGTTTGAAGAAGCCATACTAGATCCACAATGGACTGAAGCAATGCAAGAAGAGCTTAATCAGTTCAAGAGGTGCAAGGTCTGAGAACTTGTTCCTAAACCTAAAGATCACAATATAATAGGAACTAAGTGGATCTATAGGAATAAGATGGATGAACAAGGGGTCATCATTAAGAATAAAGCAAGACTGGTTGCTAAAGGATATAGGCAAGAAGAAGGTATTGACTTTGATCAAACCTTTGCTCCAGTAGCCAGACTGGAAGCCATAAGGATGTTTCTTGCCTATGCAACCTATCAAGGATTCAAAGTTTACCAAATGGATGTCAAGTCAGCATTTCTGAATGGTAATCTTAAAGAGGAAGTCTATGTGGAACAGCCTTCAGGTTTTGTTGATTCAACTCTACCTCATCATGTCTATAGACTTAGGAAAGCTTTATATGGGTTAAAGCAAGCCCCTAGGGCTTGGTATGAAACCCTATCTTGTTTCCTCATTGAGAACAAGTTCTCAAGGGGGAAAATAGATAAGACTCTATTCCTTAGGGAATCTAGAGACAAAGTTATACTAGTCCAAATATATGTAGATGACATTATATTTGGGTCTACTGAAAGTAGCCTTTGCAAAAAGTTTGCAAAGCTAATGCAAAGTCAATTTGAGATGAGTAGTATGAGAGAGCTGAAGTTTTTCTTGGGTCTCCAAGTTAAACAGACTGAGAATGGTTTATTCATATGTCAGTCCAAGTTCACCCTAGAACTCATAAGGAAGTATGGTATGGATTCATCCAGCACCATGAAGACTCCTATGGGGTCAAGTATGTCTCGTAGCAAGGATGATGCAGGGAAACCTGTAGATGAAACCTTGTATAGAGGGATAGTTGGCTCCCTATTATACTTGACTGCAAGTAGACCAGATATCATATATGCTACATGTGTCTGTGCAAGGTATCAAGTCTGCCCTAAAGAGTCTCATTTGACAGCAGTCAAAAGAATATTGAGATATCTAAAGGGCACTCCCTATCTAGGCCTCTGGTACCCTAGGAATGGGGATTTTGAACTAACAGGTTATTCAGATGCAGACTTTGCAGGATGCAAAGAAGATAGAAAAAGCACTACTGGAACCTGTCAATTCCTAGGTGGGAGACTAATTTCATGGAGTTGCAAAAAGCAAACAAGTGTGGCTATCTCCACTGCAGAGTCAGAGTATGTGGCTGCTGGAAGTTGTTGTGCTCAACTTCTGTGGATACAACATCAGCTAGAGGACTATGGATTTCAGGTAAGTAGAACTCCACTCTTTTGTGATTCTACTAGTGCTATTTCAATAGCTAATAATCCTGTATCTCATAGTAGAACAAAACATATTGAAATTAAATATCATTTTCTTAGGGAGCATGTAGAAAGAGAAGATATTTTACTTGAATATGTTAAAACAGATGAACAACTAGCTGATATGTATACTAAGCCCCTAGAAGAAGCTAAGTTCAATAGGTTTAAGATTGAACTAGGAATGATAAACTTAGAGTAAGTTTACAGAATTGAAAATGGCTAAGTAAAAAGGTGTCGACACATAGAGATTTCTATGTCGACACAGAATGTAGGTGTCAACACTTCAGGAAAAAGGTGTCGACACATCTAGGAAGTTGGTGTCGACACTTCAGGATATTAGTGTCGACACATGTCAAGTAGGTGTCGACACATCCAAAGTGGTGTCGACACTTAAGTTTTACTCAGAATTTTCTAAGTAAAGTCTCGACTATGTGTCGAGTTGTGTGGTGTCGACACATAAACAAGTGTCGACACATAGAATCTGTTGACTAAACTTGTGTCGACACATATGTGTCGAGACATTATAAGTCAGTGTCGACACTTATTGCCAGTGTCGACACAATTTAAGTTAGCTGTCCCGCCTGTTCATCTTCAAAATTAGAAAGGTATAAATAGGGTTTTGTCTTAGTTTGTCGACACGCTTTCAAAGTTTCGAGACCAAACTTCTGTGTCGACACCTCTCTTCTCTCAAGACAAATTCTACAAACCCTAATGGTGCCTAAGCTAGAGGAGAATATCAACGAAGGATACGAGCTGGTGCGCGGTGCTTTTGAGGATGCCAATCAAGAAATCCAGACTGTCGTAACCCTAGTTGCCGATTCAGGCTTGGAATATATTGTTTCAGAACCTACTAAGATATGGAAGAAAGAGGTACTAGAATTCCTAAGTGGAGCAAAGGTGGACGAATCTGGATACAAAATCAAATCCAGATTTCATGAAGCAAAGGTTAAGGTATCCCCTAAGAGCTTGAGGAAGATTCTACAGCTACCAAGAACTCAAGAGGATGATGAGGTTACTGCTTCAAAGACCAGGGAAGCTCTAACCTGGTGTGGACTAGATTCTACAATGAAGATTGGTTCTGTTTTTAATAGAAAGGGCATGAACAATCAAGGGAAATTCCTCTCAGAGATTGTTGGCAAAGTCATACTCAGCAAGCCAGGAGGGCATGACAGAGTGTCTGCCCATATGTTTAGTATAATGACAAGGATAATTTTCACTCTAAAAACTGACTGGTCTATGGTAGTTTATGAGAAGATTAAAGAAAGCTTGAAGAAGCCCAACCTGGGCAAACTTTTAAGTCTTTACCTTGCTGGTGTAATACCTGAAGTAATGAGTACAGCTGCTGGAAGCAAAATAAAACATATGAGAAAAATGGACATGAGGTTGTTCTCTAGATGGGACAGGGTGTTGACTAAGGAGATGCCAACCCCTAAGAAGATAGTTTCTGAGAAGGAGATTCCTCCAAAGAAGAAGAGAAAAACTGCTCCAGTGGCACAAGTTTCCACTAGCAGTTCTGAAAGTGAAGAACATGTGGTTTTTACACCAGATGAGAATGAAGAAGAGACTGCTGTGAAGTCCCCAGCACCTCAAGATGATGCTGAGATCCAGGGGGAGCTACCTCAAGCAAGCCCCATCCACAAGGATCACAGCCAGGGGGAACTTCCAGTTGTAGATGAACCCACTACACTGGAAAGTGAACAAGCAACTAACATTATCCTAGAGGTAATCACTGAACTCAATACTTTAGATTTTCCTATGGAAGATACTGATTTGTCTGATGTTCATCAGCAAACTCAGCTGAATAGTCAAGTTCCAGATGCTGTTATAAAAGACACATCTGTTGTACTAGAAGTAGTTCCTGATTTAGTGGTTGAAGAACCTAGAATTACTCCAGCTCCTTCACCACAAGAGTACACTATGGAAGATCTATTTTTAAATCTAGATCAATAAGATTTTGACAAGAACCATGCTGCTACTGAAGAAGAGAATGCTGCTGCTGAGGGGGAGCAAGTGCATATACATGAAGTCCCTGTCAAGAAAGAAACTGAGAATGCACCAGCTGTGCAAACTGAGAGGCCCCCACGCCCTAAGGAGAGGGTAGATATAGCCAGCTCCTCAGCATCTGAATATGAGGAGGCTGTCAGGGAAAAGAAAAAGAAACTTTATGTCTTCAAGAGAAGGAGTCAGAGTTACAAGAAGGCTCTACAATCTATTGCACCACAGCCTATAGTTCAGCAAACACCATCAGTTGATTATAGTGCTTTAATGGTGGCAATGCAAATTAAACTGGATGAGCACAGGCAGGCAATAGAGAAGTATGTGGATGAAGGGCAGAAATCATTACAATTTGATCTGGCCAGGGATATTAAATCCATAAGATTTGAGATGAATCTTAACAAGAAGGAGATGACAGACTGTTTCCACAAGGGTGGAAATGCAGTAGTGTACTTGGCTACACACCAGGAAAAGATAAAATCACAAGTGGATGACATAGCATTGAAGCAAGGGTATGTTCTTGAAAATCAGATAAGGATGAATGACAATCTTACTGCTTCCCATAATGCAATAGTCACAGAACTGAAGAATCTGGCTGCAGGGCAGACTCCAGCTATAACAAAGGCAGATTTTGACAAAGTATTTCTAGAAGAAATCACTGCTCTTAAGACTGCCATCCAAGATTCACAAAAGCTAATCACTGACAAACTCCAAAGGTTAAAACCTTTCTTTAAGGATGGAGTCAACTACTTGGATAATCAAGTGAGATTTCAAAAAGATGATGTGAGAGAACATATTGAAAGAGAAGTCATAAAGGGGGAGAGGGTTTTAGTCAAGGCCAGCTCTGATCATGCCAAATGGATATCAAATTCTATCAGAGCTACACTGGGTTATCCTCCTCTTTGTGATGATGATAATGTTGCTGAATCTGGAATTCATCCTGCCTATCTAGGAGGGGAGCAAGCTGAAGTGGCTCAAGTCATCTACCCTCCTCCAGATTTTGACATGATTCATGCTGATGTACAGTCTATGTATAGCCCACTTGGGGGAAAGGACAATGTTATTATTGAGAAAGTGGTTCAGCCTATTTCTGAAGCCATGCAAGAGGCACTGCAGAAAGAAGAAGAGACAAGATTGTCTAAGAAGAGGTTTAGGGAACAAGCTGAACAAAGGCCAGACTTTGAACAGTGGAGCCCTACCTCAAGAAATATCATTTTGACTGCCTGGAAAGCTGCCAAGGATAACATTCAAGACAAGAACAAATGGTTTTGTAAAATTGAATGGAGGAAACATGAATCAAGACAGGAGGCAATAGTTCAATACAGAAGGAAGGCCAAGATGGGAAAGCTACCTCCTATTGCTCAGGAGCCTAGCAAGTACTTTCCAAAGCCATACCATTACTTTGAAAGACAAAAGATCAAAGCAGAAGAGCTTAAGAAGAAAGACTTGAAAGGAAAGAAGCCTGCTGATGCTGAAGTTGCTGATGCTCCTGTTCAAGCTAAAGTTTAAGTTGGCAAAGGAATAGTGATTAAGGAGCCAGAACTGAAATAGAATAAGAATTTTCTTGAAGTTTACTTTGTAATCTTTTTGATGTAAAACATTTTGTGAACTTCTGGAAATAAATATGACAGATATTAGAACAATGTGTTATATGTTAAAACTATTTCATATTTGTTCTGTGATGATGTCTATGTCTATTTCATATTTGTTCTGTGATGACATATTTGTATACATGTGTTATTAATACATGTTTATGTTTACCCTGCTGTATATAATCCTGCTTTACATCATTTTATAATTTAATTATGAATGGTGTATATCATTGACTAAGGGTTATGACTTCTCCAAATAGGGGGAGATTGTTGGGTACATTGGTCTAAATGTACCTGATTTGAAGAAGCCTCACCCAACTCAATGATATACATCAAAATGTATTTGATGTGTTGTTGAGTTACTTGTGCAGGTTAAGTATTTGCAGGACTGAAGCAAAAATTTCTAAGTCCATGTGTCGACACCCAGAGGGAAAGTGTCGACACTTAAGAAGACTTGTGTCGACACCCAGGCAAGCAGTATCGACACTTGGAGTCATTGTGTCGACACCAGGGATGCTGAGTCGACACCAGACACAAAGTTTCGACACAAGGAGCTGTGTCGACACTCAATGAAGAAAGTACAGTAAAGCAGTGTCGACACTTAACAGCAGTGTCGACACCCAGTGAAGCTGTGTCTACATCAGAAAGTGTAGACACTTGGATGCTGTGTCGACACTCAGCAAAAGACTGCAGAGACTAAGTACAAGTGTCGACACCCAGAACAATGTGTCGACACTCAACAGATGAGTCAACACTTGAAGTAAGTGTCGACACCAAGAACAATGTGTCGACACTCAACAGAAGAGTCAACATTTGAAGTAAGTGTCGACACCCAGAACAATGTGTCGACACTCAGCTAAAGACTCTACACTTGAAGAAAATGTCAACACATGGAACTGTGTCGACACTTAGCAAAGAACGGCAAGATCAACAAATTATTCTAAGTACAAGTGTCGACACTAAGGGAATGTGTCGACACTCAGCTGAAGTCTCAACAAAAGAATCAAGTGTCGACACAAGGAGCTGTGTCGACACTCAGCAAGTATCAACACTAAAGACATGTGTCGACACCAAGAAGCAGTGTCGACACTTATCAGATACAACACATGAAGATGTGTCGACACAAAGGTGTTGTGTCGACACTTAGAAGAATACAACAAATTACTGAAGTACAAGTACTTGTGTCGACACACATTATCAGTGTCGACACATGAAGAAGAAATGGTGTCGAGATAAAGAATCAACAACACAAGGAGTTGTGTCGACACCTTGTAGGCTAGTGTCAACACTTAAACAACTTGTGGCGACACTTGGTCTATAAGTGTCGACACTTAAAGACAGAAAGACTCGACACTTAAAGACAGTTACAGTATTTTCAAGAATTGACTGGATGACTTGACAGCTGCCATTCCAGCCGGTCTACAGCACCTGTCAGAGTTGTCAGAATTCTGTTATGGACCGGACCAGCCAGTTACCATGAAGAAGGCCTATAAATAGGCATATACAGTCTACAGAAAAGATTGATCAAACAAAGAGTTGAAGTTGTTAAACAACATCAAGTGGTTCAAATCATTGATCAAGTATTCAACAAAGAAGATCTAGCTATTCCTTGAAGAATCAAGTGCAGATCTAAGAAGTTGGAGAGAGAGAGCTCCATCCAAGAAATCAGCCATTGGAACTAGGCTGAGAAGAAGGGTTCAGATTTATTCTGGATCTTAAGAAGCAGAGATCAAGGATCAACTGCAGAAGGAGTCAGTCTTATTGAGTTCTACTTTCAAGAAGCTTTGAAGAAAGCTAAGTCAGATTGATTCCAGCTGAGTTCTTCCAAGAACTCATCAAGAAACTCACAACTCCCCTCTCTAGTCTTTGGGTTGCTGAGTTAACAATTGTATAATCATTTTTTATCTTGTAGGATCCTTTGGATCTGAGTTTTGTAAGCCTGTAATTATAAAGGCTGAGTGTAGGGCTTTGGGAGCCTGAGTGTAGGAGATTGGAATCTCTGAGTGTAGGCCTTTTGTGGCTGAGTGTAGGCCTGGGTGGCTGAGTGTAGGCCTTTGTGGCTGAGTGTAGGCTTTGTGGAAAAGCTGAGTTGTAGGGCCTTGGGCCTGAGGTGTAGGAACCAGTTTGGGTTCTGAGATAGTGGAGAAGTTTGGTCGAATCTAGTACACTGCTAGATAGGCGAAGGGGGAAAGTGGATGTACCCAAAGCTTGGGGAACCACTATAAAAATCTGTGTCTACTGTGTGATTGTTGTTGGCTGTGATTGTTGCATATGTGATGTGTTATAGTAGATAGAATTCTGTGAAATTTACTGATTGCTGTCATTAAAGGTAAAAAGATTCAAGTCACCTATTCACCCCCCCACCCCCTCTAGGTGATTAGGTACTATATCTTTCAAGTGGTATCAGAGCCAGGTTGCTCAAAAAGGACTAACAGTCTGAGGAGATCCTGATTGGCAGATTCAGTATAAGTCAAATTACAGCTTGTAGATCTAACTTTTTATGGGAAAGGGGTATGCCCCTTCCCCAAGCTCTGTCTTTCATCCTCTCTAAGGATATGATCCCGATGTAATCCCTTTGCTTTGATATATATATATATATAGGCTAATGCCACCTTCAAAGAAAGGAAATCTTTGGGATCTGGAAGGAAAGGGTAAGGCTGTTTATGGATGCCTCAGACCCTAGAATTTATATCACAGTAAAGGAAGGGTCATATGTGCCCATGAAGATATCAGTCTAGATGCAAATCAGAGAACACCCAAGGATTTCTCTGAAATGACAAAGGATGAGATTGTCCTAGCCACCATGGACAAAATGGCTCAAAACATAATAGTGAGTGTCATAGATGATGCAACTTTTCAGAATCTATTACACTGTAAGACAGCCAAAGAGATGTGGGATACTCTTATTGTGTATATGGAGGGTTCTGAAGAAGTAAGGCAAGATAGAAAATCCTTGCTAAATCAAGAGTATGAAAGTTTTAGACAAGAAAAGGGTGACAGCATACTGAGTGCTATAAGAAATTCTATAGGATAGTGAATGAACTCATGTCTTATGGACGAGAGTTCAGTAATTATGAACTAAATGACAAGTTTCTAAGATCCCTAACTAAAGATTGGGACACCAAGATCTGTGCCATCAGAGAAATGGCTAAGTTGGGAGAAATTCCTCCACCTACACTGTTTGGCAAATTGTTGTCATATGAAATGCAGTTGACAGTGAGGAAAGAGGAGGATAAATCATCAAGAAATGAACATAAGGAAAGAACCGTAGCTTTCAAGACAGAAGCCCCCAGAAAGTACAGAGGTAAGTCACCAACTCCACCTCCAAAGGTTGCTGAATCAGAGTCAGATGAGTCTGTCAGCACAAAGTCTGAAAGCAGTGAAAGTGATGAAGACTTTGCTGCCTTCACTAGACATTTTCAGAAGTTCTTGAAGAAGAAACAGTGGAGGTCTAGGCCTTCTACATCATAGGGAAAGGAAGATTCTTATCAGCAAAAGAAGGCTTCAAAGAAGGACAGGAAGAGGACTAAATCTAGTAAGGCAACTATTTCAAAAATAGTGTGCTATTGCTGCAATAGACAAGGCCATGTTGTTGCAGATTGTCCAGAAAAGAGAAAAGAGTCTATTGACAGAAAGAAGACTCATTTTAAAGGCAAGAAAGAGGAGTCTTTTGTTGCCAAGAAGGAGAAAACTCTGTTAGATATTTCTTCTTCAGAAACTGAGTCAGATGCTGAGGCATACATAAGGCTGTTTGCTGAAGAAGAAGAAGAAGAGTTCATGCAGATTTTGGAGTCTATATATGAACAAGAAGACAGTCAATGTCAAGGGCTAATGACATTGACAGAAGGTGACAAAATCCTGGAACAGCCAGGACCCAGTAAGGTACAATGTTCAACTCTAAGTTCAATTTCTTGTGCCAGTACAGATTCAGATTCATCATCATCAAGTGATGAGAGTGCATCTGATTCTGAAGCAGATATTCATCAGTTGATAGATGAATACAAGGTTCTGTTGCAAGCTTACAAGAAGAGCAAGTACCTAGCCAAAAGTCAGGCAAAGGAAATTGCTGATCTTAAAGCTGCTGCAACTGAGGTTGAGAAGTTATTTGATCAAAAGCTTAATGAGATAGCCAGACTGAAACACATAACAGTGATTCAGATGGGGACTATCACCTATAATAATGATCAAATCAAGAGTCTGGAGATCAATCTTCAGAAGGAGAGAGAGCTTGTTGCTAGGTTTTCCAAACCTAAGTCAGTGTTACCCATAATTGATGAATTTGTTCATCACAAGGATAAAGCTGGACTGGGTTTTATTAAACCTGCAAGGACTATCCAGTCCAAGTCCAAGGGCAAAGCCCCAACATTCAACAAGTCTGCTGTAGATAAGACAGCAAAGACAGTACCTAAGCAAAGGTACAATAAGTTTGAATGTTGGTGTTGTGGTAAAGTTGGCCATTTTGCAATAGATTGTTGGCACAATGCTAGTGCCAAAGTGAGTAGCAAACTGCCTATTGGAAAACCAGTAAGTAGCTTTGTCAGGTTGCAAACTAACAAGTACCAAGGACCCAAGAATTCTTTGGGTTCTAAGGTTCATTAATCTATTTTGCAGGTGAGTCCAAGTGGCCATGCCCCAATATGGTACTTGGATAGTGGATGTTCCAGACATATGACTGGAACTAGGGGACTACTAAAGGACTACATTCCAATCAAAGATGGTCCAAAAGTCAACTTTGGTGGTTCTGAAAAAGGAATGATCAAAGGATTTGGTAACATTTCTAGTAACTTGGTTACCATTACTCAAGTGGCTTATGTTAAAGGGTTGAAACACAACCTAATAAGTATAAGTCAATTAAGTGATGTAGGGTATGACATCTCATTTGTTAAAAATGGTTTTCATATCAAGAGGTCAACTGATCAAGAGATCATTTTGACTGGTTATAGGAAAAGGAATGTCTATTGCTTAGACATTATGGTTGAGAACAATGGTTCTCCAGTGTGTCTTGTAGCTGATGAGACAGTCTCTCATTGTGTCAAATGACACAAGAGGCTTGCCCATCTTAACTACAAGACTATTGGCAAACACTTTAGCAAAGAGTTGGTGAGGAATGGTCCTTAAGTTAAGTGTGTTAAAGATGGTATTTGGTCAGCTTGTCAAAAGGGCAAGCAGACTAGATCCACCTTTAGAAGCATAGAAAACAAAGATGCTGTGAGGTGTTTATACCTCTTGCATATGGATCTCTTTGGTCCAATGCCAGTTCACAGCTTAGGTAGGAAGGTCTATACCTTTGTAGTTGTAGATGACTACTCAAGGTTTTCCTGGGTGTTCTTCTTAAGACAGAAATCTGAAACACCTAGTGTCTTCTATAGCTTTGTCAAGCAAATTCAGAATGAACTAAACAGTACATTGGTCAAGATTAGAAGTGACCATGGTACTGAATTTCAGTCTGATAGCATGACAAAACTATGTGAAGACTTTGGGATATTTCAAGAGTTTTCTTCACCTAGAACACCTCAGCAAAATGGCATTGCTGAGAGGAAGAATATGACCTTGATAGAGGCTGGTAGGACCCTATTAAGTGATACATCACTGCCAGAATATTTCTGGGCTGAAGCAGTTAACACTGCATGCCATGTTATAAATAGGGCTACCATCACTAAAAGCCTAAACAAGACCCCCTATGAAGTTGTGAAAGGCAGGAAACCAAACCTATCCTACTTCAGGATCTTTGGTTGCAAATGCTTCATACTTAACAATGGGAAGTCTTACTTAACTAAGTTTGCTGCCAAGTCCCAAGAGGGAATTTTTGTTGGGTACAGCAACAATAGTAAGGCTTATAGAGTCTACAACTTATCTACACAAGTTGTAGAAGAATCAGTACATGTAGTATTTGATGAGACCAAACTTATTAACAATGAGTTGTCTAGTAGTGTATGCAGCCCCACAGGTTTAACAAAGAAGATGGACAAGCTCACTCTAGAAGAAGAATCTACCGCAAGGCAGCAAGTAGAAGACAGTGGATGTTTTCCAGGGGGAGAACTACATGTACCAATTGCTGATGATGTTCAAGGAGTACAGCATGATGGAGATGCTGAAGAGGTTCAACCAGAAGTTAGGATGCCTCCAGCCAATAGGCATCTTAGAGATCATCCAGTAGAGCAGATTATTGGAGATCCAAGACAAGGGGTACAAACAAGTAGCAAAAATCTGAATGCAGCAATCTACTCCAGTTTTCTATCCCAAGTTGAACCTAAGAAGTTTGAAGAAGCCATACTAGATCCACAATGGACTGAAGCAATACAAGAAGAGCTTAATCAGTTCAAGAGGTGCAAGGTCTGGGAACTTGTTCCTAAACCTAAAGACCACAATATAATAGGAACTAAGTGGATCTACAGGAATAAGATGGATGAACAAGGGGTCATCATTAAGAATAAAGCAAGATTGGTTGCTAAAGGATATAGGCAAGAAGAAGGTATTGACTTTGATCAAACCTTTGCTCCAATAGCCAGACTGGAAGCCATAAGGATGTTTCTTGCCTATGCAACCTATCAAGGATTCAAAGTTTACCAAATGGATGTCAAGTCAGCATTTCTGAATGGTAATCTTAAAGAGGAAGTCTATGTGGAACAGCCTTCAAGTTTTGTTGATTCAACTCTACCTCATCATGTCTATAGACTTAGGAAAGCTTTATATCGGTTAAAGCAAGCACCTAGGGCTTGGTATGAAACCCTATCTAGTTTCCTCATTGAGAACAAGTTCTCAAGGGGGAA
The DNA here is from genome assembly GCA_039583875.1 of Platanthera guangdongensis. NCBI lineage: Eukaryota > Viridiplantae > Streptophyta > Magnoliopsida > Asparagales > Orchidaceae > Platanthera > Platanthera guangdongensis. The sequence continues at coordinate 60,913,389 of CM077167.1, read as the reverse complement.
AATAGATAAGACTCTATTCCTTAGGGAATCTAGAGGCAAAGTTATACTAGTCCAAATATATGTAGATGACATTATATTTGGGTCTACTGAAAGTAGCCTTTGCAAAAAAGTTTGCAAAGCTAATGCAAAGTCAATTTGAGATGAGTAGTATGGGAGAGCTGAAGTTTTTCTTGGGTCTCCAAGTTAAACAGACTGAGAATGGTTTATCCATATGTAAGTCCAAGTTCACCCTAGAACTCATAAGGAAGTATGGTATGGATTCATCCAGCACCATGAAGACTCCTATGGGGTCAAGTATGTCTCTTAGCAAGGATGATGTAGGGAAACCTGTAGATGAAACCTTGTATAGAGGGATAGTTGGCTCCCTATTATACTTGACTGCAAGTAGACCAGATATCATGTATGCTACATGTGTCTGTGCAAGGTATTAAGCCTGCCCTAAAGAGTCTCATTTGACAGCAGTCAAAAGAATATTGAGATATCTAAAGGGCACTCCCTATCTAGGCCTCTGGTACCCTAGGAATGGGGATTTTGAACTAACAGGTTATTCAGATGCAGACTTTGCAGGATGCAAAGAAGATAGAAAAAGCACTACTGGAACCTGTCAATTCCTAGGTGGGAGACTAATTTCATGGAGTAGCAAAAAGCAAACAAGTGTGGCTATCTCCACTGCAGAGTCGGAGTATGTTGCTGCTGGAAGTTGCTGTGCTCAACTTCTGTGGATACAACATCAGCTAGAGGACTATGGATTTCAGGTAAGTAGAACTCCACTCTTTTGTGATTCTACTAGTGCTATTTCAATAGCTAATAATCCTGTATCTCATAGTAGAACAAAACATATTGAAATTAAATATCATTTTCTTAGGGAGCATGTCGAAAGAGAAGATATTTTACTTGAATATGTTAAAACAGATGAACAACTAGCTGATATGTATACTAAGCCCCTAGAAGAAGCTAAGTTCAATAGGTTTAAGATTGAACTAGGAATGATAAACTTAGAGTAAGTTTACAGAATTGAAAATGGCTAAGTAAAAAGGTGTCGACACATAGAGATTTCTATGTCAACACAGAATGTAGGTGTCAACACTTCAGGAAAAAGGTGTCGACACATCTAGGAAGTTGGTGTCGACACTTCAGGATATTAGTGTCGACACATGTCAAGTAGGTGTCGACACATCCAAAGTGGTGTCGACACTTAAGTTTTACTCAGAATTTTCTAAGTAAAGTCTCGACTATGTGTCGAGTTGTGTGGTGTCGACACATAAACAAGTGTCGACACATAGAATCTGTTGACTAAACTTGTGTCGACACATATGTGTCGAGACATTATAAGTCAGTGTCGACACTTATTGCCAGTGTTGACACAATTTAAGTTAGCTGTCCCGCCTGTTCATCTTCAAAATTAGAAAGGTATAAATAGGGTTTTGTCTTAGTTTGTCGACACGCTTTCAAAGTTTCGAGACCAAACTTCTGTGTCGACACTTCTCTTCTCTCAAGACAATTTCTACAAACCCTAATGGCGCCTAAGCTAGAGGAGAATGTCAACGAAGGATACGAGCTGGTGCGCGGTGCTTTTGAGGATGCCAATCAAGAAATCCAGACTGTCGTAACCCTAGTTGCCGATTCAGGCTTGGAATATCTTGTTTCAGAACCTACTAAGATATGGAAGAAAGAGGTACTAGAATTCCTAAGTGGAGCCAAGGTGGACTAATCTGGATACAAAATCAAATCCAGAGTTCATGGAGCAAAGGTTAAGGTATCCCCTAAGAGCTTGAGGAAGATTCTACAGCTACCAAGAACTCAAGAGGAAGATGAGGTTACTGCTTCAAAGACCAGGGAAGCTCTAACCTGGTGTGGACTAGATTCTACAATGAAGATTGGTTCTGTTTTTAATAGAAAGGGCATGAACAATCAAGGGAAATTTCTCTCAGAGATTATTGGCAAAGTCATACTCAGCAAGCCAGGAGGGCATGACAGAGTGTCTGCCCATATGTTTAGTATAATGACAAGGATAATTTTCACTCTAAAAACTGACTGGTCTATGGTAGTTTATGAGAAGATTAAAGAAAGCTTGAAGTAGCCCAACCTGGGCAGGCTTTTAAGTCTTTACCTTGCTGGTGTAATACCTGAAGTAATGAGTACAGCTGCTGGAAGCAAAATAAATCATATGAGAAAAATGGATATGAGGTTGTTCTCTAGATGGGACAGGGTGTTGACTAAGGAGATGCCAACCCCTGAGAAGATAGTTTCTGAGAAGGAGATTCCTCCAAAGAAGAAGAGAAAAACTGCTCCAGTAGCACAGGTTTCCACTATCAGTTCTAAAAGTGAAGAACAAGTGGTTTTTACACTAGATGAGAATGAAGAAGAGACTATTGTGAAGTCCCCAGCACCTCAAGATGATGCTGAGATCCAGGGGAGCTACCTCAAGCAAGCCCCATCCACAAGGATCACAGCCAGGGGGAGCTTCCAGTTGTAGATGAACCCACTATACTGGAAAGTGAACAAGAAACTAACATTATCCTAGAGGTAATCACTGAACTCAATACTTTAGATTTTCCTATGGAAGATACTGATTTGTCTGATGTTCATCAACAAACTCAGCTGAATAGTCAAGTTCCAGATGCTGTTATAGAATACACATCTGTTGTACTAGAAGTTGTTCCTGATTCAGTGGTTGAAGAACCTAGAATTACTCCAGCTCCTTCACCACAAGAGTACACTATGGAAGATCTATTTTTAAATCTAGATCAACAAGATTTTGACAAGGACCATGCTGCTACTGAAGAAGAGAATGCTGCTGCTGAGGGGGAGCAAGTGCATATACATGAAGTCCTTGTCAGGAAAGAAACTGAGAATGCACCAGCTGTGCAAACTGAGAGGCCCCCAAGCCCTAAGGAGAGGGTAGATATAGCCAGCTCCTCATTATCTGAAGATGAGGTGGCTGCAAGGGAAAAGAAAAAGAAACTTTATATCTTCAAGAGAAGGAGTCAGAGTTACAAGAAGGCTCTACAATCTATTGCACCACAACCTATAGTTCAGCAAACACAATCAGTTGATTATAGTGCTTTAATGGTGGCAATGCAAATTAAAATGGATGAGCACAGGCAGGCAATAGAGAAGTATGTGGATGAAGGGCAGAAATCATTGCAATTTGATCTGGCCCAGGATATTAAATCCATAAGATTTGAGATGAATCTTAACAAGAAAGAGATGACAGACTGTTTCCACGAGGGTGGAAATGCAGTAGTGTACTTGGCTACACACCAGGAAAAGATAAAATCACAAGTGGATGACATAGCATTGAAGCAAGGGCATGTTCTTGAAAATCAGATAAGGATGAATGACAATCTTACTGCTTCCCATAATGCAATAGTCACAGAACTGAAGAATCTGGCTGCAGGGCAGACTCCAGCTATAGCAAAGGCAGATTTTGACAAAGTATTTCTAGAAGAAATCACTGCTCTTAAGACTGCCATCCAAGATTCACAAAAGCTAATCACTGACAAACTCCAAAGGTTAAAACCTTTCTTTAAGGATGGAGTCAACTACTTGGATAATCAAGTGAGATTTCAAAAAGATGACGTGAGATATCATATTGAAAGAGAAGTCATAAAGGGGGAGAGGGTTTTAGTCAAGGCCAGCTCTGATCATGCCAAATGGATATCAAATTCTATCAGAGCTACACTGGGTTATCCTCCTCTTTGTGATGATGATAATGTTGCTGAATCTGGAATTCATCCTGCCTATCTAGGAGGGGAGCAAGCTGAAGTGGCTCAAGTCATCTACCCTCCTCCAGATTTTGACATGATTCATGCTGATGTACAGTCTATGTATAGCCCACCTGGGGGCAAGGACAATGTTATTATTGAGAAAGTGGTTCAGCCTATTTCTGAAGCCTTGCAAGAGGCACTGCAGAAAGAAGAAGAGACAAGATTGTCTAAGAAGAGGTTTAGGGAACAAGCTGAACAAAAGCCAGACTTTGAACAGTGGAGCCCTAGCTCAAGAAATATCATTTTGACTGCCTGGAAAGCTGCCAAGGATAACATTCAAGACAGGAACAAATGGTTTTCTAAAATTGAATGGAGGAAACATGAATCAAGATAGGAGGCAATAGTTCAATACAGAAGGAAGGCCAAGATGGGAAAGCTACCTCCTACTGCTCAGGAGCCTAGCAAGTACTTTCCAAAGCCATACCATTACTTTGAAAGACAAAAGATCAAAGCAGAAGAGCTTAAGAAGAAAGACTTGAAAGGCAAGAAGCCTGCTGATGCTGAAGTTGCTGATGCTCCTGTTCAAGCTAAAGTTCAAGTTGGCAAAGGAATAATGATTAAGGAGCCAGAACTGAAATAGAATTAGAATTTTCTTGAAGTTTACTTTGTAATCTTTTTGATGTAAAACATTTTGTGAACTTCTGGAAATAAATATGACAGATATTAGAACAATGTGTTATATGTTAAAACTATTTCATATTTGTTCTGTGATGATGTCTATGTCTATTTCATATTTGTTCTGTGATGACATATTTGTATACATGTGTGATTAATACATGTTTATGTTTACCCTGCTGTATATAATCCTGCTTTACATCATTTTATAATTTAATTATGAATGGTGTATATCATTGACTAAGGGTTATGACTTCTCCAAATAGGGGGAGATTGTTGGGTACATTGGTCTAAATGTACCTGATTTGAAGAAGCCTCACCCAACTCAATGATATACATCAAAATGTATTTGATGTGTTGTTGAGTTACTTGTGCAGGTTAAGTATTTGCAGGACTGAAGCAAAAATTTCTAAGTCCATGTGTCGACACCCAGAGGGAAAGTGTCGACACTTAAGAAGACTTGTGTCGACACCCAGGCAAGCAGTGTCGATACTTGGAGTCATTGTGTCGACACCAGGGATGCTGAGTCGACACCAGACACAAAGTGTCGACACAAGGAGCTGTGTCGACACTCAATGAAGAAAGTACAGTAAAGCAGTGTCGACACTTAACAGCAGTGTCGACACCCAGTGAAGCTGTGTCTACATCAGAAAGTGTCGACACTTGAATGCTGTGTCGACACTCAGCAAAAGACTGCAGAGACTAAGTACAAGTGTCGACACCCAGAACAATGTGTCGACACTCAACAGATGAGTCAACACTTGAAGTAAGTGTCGACACCAAGAACAATGTGTCGACACTCAACAGAAGAGTCAACATTTGAAGTAAGTGTCGACACCCAGAACAATGTGTCGACACTCAGCTAAAGACTCTACACTTGAAGAAAGTGTCAACACATGGAGCTGTGTCGACACTTAGCAAAGAACGGCAAGATCAACAAATTATTCTAAGTACAAGTGTCGACACTAAGGGAATGTGTCGACACTCAGCTGAAGTCTCAACAAAAGAATCAAGTGTCGACACAAGGAGCTGTGTCGACACTCAGCAAGTATCAACACTAAAGACATGTGTCGACACCAAGAAGCAGTGTCGACACTTATCAGATACAACACATGATGATGTGTCGACACAAAGGTGTTGTGTCGACACTTAGAAGAATACAACAAATTACTGAAGAACAAGTACTTGTGTCGACACACATTATCAATGTCGACACATGAAGAAGAAATGGTGTCGAGATAAAGAATCAACAACACAAGGAGTTGTGTCGACACCTTGTAGGCTAGCGTCAACACTTAAACAACTTGTGGCGACACTTGATCTATAAGTGTCGACACTTAAAGACAAAAAGACTCGACACTTAAAGACAGTTACAGTATTTTCAAGAATTGACTGGATGACTTGACAGCTGCCATTCCAGCCGGTCTACAGCACCTGTCAGAGTTGTCAGAATTCTGTTATGGACCGGACCAGCCGGTTACCATGAAGAAGGCCTATAAATAGGCATATACAGTCTACAGAAAAGATTGATCAAACAAAGAGTTGAAGTTGTTAAACAACATCAAGTGGTTCAACTCATTGATCAAGTATTCAACAAAGAAGATCTAGCTATTCCTTGAAGAATCAAGTGCAGATCTAAGAAGTTGGAGAGAGATAGCTCCATCCAAGAAATCAGCCATTGGAACTAGGCTGAGAAGAAGGGTTCAGATTTATTCTGGATCTTAAGAAGCAGAGATCAAGGATCAACTGCAGAAGGAGTCAGTCTTATTGAGTTCTACTTTCAAGAAGCTTTGAAGAAAGCTAAGTCAGATTGATTCCATCTGAGTTATTCCAAGAACTCATCAAGAAACTCACAACTCCCCTCTCTAGTCTTTGGGTTGCTGAGTTAACAATTGTATAATCATTTTTTATCTTGTAGGATCCTTTGGATCTGAGTTTTGTAAGCCTGTAATTATAAAGGCTGAGTGTAGGGCTTTGGGATCCTGAGTGTAGGAGATTGGAATCTCTGAGTGTAGGCCTTTTGTGGCTGAGTGTAGGCCTGGGTGGCTGAGTGTAGGCCTTTGTGGCTGAGTGTAGGCTTTGTGGAAAAGCTGAGTTGTAGGGCCTTGGGCCTGAGGTGTAGGAACCAGTTTGGGTTCTGAGATAGTGGAGAAGTTTGGCCGAATCTAGTACACTGCTAGATAGGCGAAGGGGGAAAGTGGATGTACCCAAAGCTTGGGGAACCACTATAAAACTCTGTGTCTACTGTGTGATTGTTGTTGGCTGTGATTGTTGCATATGTGCTGTGTTATAGTAGATAGAATTCTGTGAAATTTACTGATTGTTGCCGTTAAAGGTAAAAAGATTCAAGTCACCTATTCACCCCCCCCCTCTAGGTGATTAGGTACTATATCTTTCAAGATCCTAACCATGTTTTGTTTTCTAGGTATGATCTTAATGTCAACGTTTTTTTCCCTCAGTCATATATTTAATCTTATAGGAAAGTTTAAGGTAAGTAACCACTGGGCGTGTGTCCTTTTCGATTCCGGTGCTACCCACTCATTCATGGCTAGATCTTTTGTAGAGTGTCACCGTTTGACCCTCAATCCGGTTGGCGACCCGTTCTGTGTCAAGTTCCCCTCAGGTGATTCCGTTGTGTCAGATCAGGGAATTCAGGGTTGTCCAGTCCAGTTGGGAGATTATCTCGCGGTTGCAGATCTAAAAGTTATAGACCTGGAAGATTTTGATGTAATCCTGGGCATGAATTGACTATCGAAGTATGATGCAGTAATCCAGTGCAAGGTCAGGCGTTTGGGCTTCAAGATGGATGACGGTCAATGCATGAGCGTTTATAGTTATTCGCGCCAAGATTCACCGATCATTTCTGCGGTAAGTGCTCGAAAGCTTTTGAATTTAGGATTCTTTGCCTGTTTGGTTTCAGTGTTGGCGACCGTTGTTAGTTTGCCGCTTGTGGAGGAGATTGCGGTAGTGCGCGAGTTTCCTGACGTGTTTCCTGATAATCTTCCTGGTCTTTCGCCTGAGAAAGATGTTGAGTTTGTCATAGATTTAGAATCGGGTACCCGTCCTATCGCTAAGGCTCCATACCGTATGGCTCCGCATGAGCTGGGAGAGCTGCGTACCCAGTTAGACGAGCTGTTGTAGAACAGTTTCATTAGGCCAAGTTCGTCACCGTGGGGTTCTCCCATTCTGTTTGTAAAGAAGAAAGATGGATCAATGAGGCTGTGTATAGATTATAGAGAATTGAATAAAGTGACCATCAATAACAGATATCCCTTGCCGAGAATCGATGATTTTTTTGACCAGCTGCGTGGTAGCTCTGTATTTTCCAAGATTGACCTGCGTTCGGGTTATCATCAGTTGAGGATTCATGAGGCAGACATTCCACGAACTGCTTTTCGTTCGCGGCATGGACATTTCGAGTTTTTGGTAATGTCTTTTGGAATGACTAATGCACCCGCCGCATTCATGGATTTGATGAGCTGAGTATTCAAGGACTTCCAGGATTATTTTGTCATTGTGTTCATAGATGACGTTCTAGTCTACTCCCGCAATGCTGAAGAGCATATGCAGCACTTACGATTGGTTTTGTCAACTTTGCGAGAGCATACGTTGTATGCTAAGTTGAGCAAGTGCGAGTTTTGGTTACCTCAAGTCTCCTTCTTGGGCCATGTGGTGAATAAAGATGGGATAAAGGTTGATCCGGAGAAGATAGCTGCAGTGATGGATTGGAGTTGGCCTACCACTCCCAAGGAAATAAGAAGTTTTCTAGGGCTGACAGGCTACTATAGAAGGTTTGTGGAGGGATTCTCTACATTATCTGCGCCTTTGACAAAGTTAACGCAGAAGCATGTAGCCTTTATTTGGAGTGATAAGTGTGAAGAGGCGTTCCAGGAGCTGAAGAGGAGATTATGCACTGCACCAGTTTTGACCTTGCCTACTGAAGGACTGGAGTATGCCATGTATGTGTACGCATCTCATGTTGGGCTCGGATGCGTGTTGATGCAGGAGGGCTAGGTGATTGCGTATGGGTCTAGGCAGCTAAAGGTTCATGAATGGAATTACCCTACACATGACCTGGAATTTGCACCAGTGATCTATGCCCTCAAGTTGTGGAGACATCTGTTGTATGGTGCTATATGCAAGATTTATACTGATCATAAAAGTTTGAAATACGTCTTCATACAGAAGGAACTGAATTTGCGCCAACGTAGATGGCTGGAGTATGTGGCAGACTATGATGTTGAGATCCAGTACCACCCGGGCAAAGCTAACGTGATAGCCGACGCCCTAAGCAGGAAGACAGCTAAAATTTTTAACCTTTCGGTGGATTCACTGGTGGAAGAATTTCTAATGATGGGAATTTCAGTGGGAAGTGGCAGCTCGACTAGTGAATTAGAAGTGTTAGAGCCTTCATGGATTACGCTTACTACATTGCATCAAAAGGAGGATACAGATCTGTTGCATCTTTATAGTAGACCTGTGAAGGGTGAGTTGCCAGAGTTTTCTATTGATGATATGGGAACCCTGAGATACCGTGGAAGGCTTTGCATTCCTGCTGTTAAGGATATTAGATATCAGGTGTGCAAGGAGGCACATGGTTCTAATGTGGCCTACCACCCCAGTTCGACCAAGATGTACCAGGATTTGAAACAGATTGTTTGGCGGATGGGTATGAAGGGTGATATAGCAAGGTTTGTATCTGAATGTTTCACCTGTAAGCGAGTTAAGACCGATCATGGAAGGCCTGGAGGCAAGTTAACACCTTTGGAGATCCCGAGTTGGAAATAAGAGATTATCTCGATGGACTTTATTACTGGATTGTCGAGATCTCCCAGAGGGCATGACTCAGTTTGGGTGATTGTGGATAGATTGACAAAGAGTGCTCACTTCGTGCCGTTCAAGATTGACTACTCCATGAAGAAAATAGTTGAATTGTATTTGGACGAGGTCATCAGGTTGCATGGAGTACCTATCAGTATTGTATCTGATCGAGAGTCCAGGTTCACGTCCCGTTTCTGGAAGAGCTTGCAGGAGGGGTTGGGTACCGACTTGAGGTATTCCACCGCCTACCATCCGCTGACAAATGGACAAACAAAAAGAGTAAATCAGATCGTGGAGGACCTGATTAGATGTTACATTTTGGACCACGATGGAGCATGGGATGAGCGTCTGAGGCTAATGGAGTTTGCCTACAATAATAGATGCCAGGAGAGCTTGCAAATGGCTCAATTTGAAGCTTTATATGGGAGACGTTGCAGGATTCCTTTATTTTGGGCTGAGGTTGGTGAGAGACTGTTGCTAGGTCTAGAAGCCCTTGAAGAGATGGAAATTTCAGTTAGGCTCATCCGAGAGAAGCTTCGGGTAACCCAGGAGCACTACAAAAAGTATGTCAATCGGCGCAGGACCGATTTTGATTTTGTCGTCGAGGATATGATTTTCCTAAAAGTTTCCCCGATGTCTGGTGTGAAGCAATTTGGTAAAAATCATAAGTTGGACCCGAGATATGTGGGACCCTTACGAATTATTGAGCGAATTGGTGTTTCAGCTTATAGGCTGTACCTACCGGCAAATTTTCCCAGAGTGCACGATGTTTTCCATGTGAGTCAGCTGCGGAAGAGCGTGTTGAGCGACAGGAAGAATCTCGATGTTGTGCCCCAGTTGGAGCCAAACCTTTCTTTTGTGGAGGTGCCTGTTCGTATTTTGGAGTCTCGGGATCGAGTGCTGCGGAGAAAGACAATCCCCATGGTCAAGGTTCTTTGGAGAAATCAAGACGTCGAGAGTGCAACGGGGGAATTTGAGTCGGCGATGAGGAAATCTCATCCGCATCTTTTCCTTTAGTTTTGGTAAGTCTCCTTGTTTTTATGATGTTTGATTCTATTGTTTGGATTGGTTTTGGTGTTGTATTAAGTTTCGGGGAAAAACTTCCTTTTAGGGGGAGTGACTTTAACACCCCCGATTTTTCTCGATCATTTTATTTGATTTGATATCATCATATTTATGACATCGGGCGTTACCCCTTTTTACGTCATGTTGTCGGCACTCCACCGTTAGTGCATTTTCGCGCCCGTTTGGTCTGATTGACCAGATTTTTGGGATTTTCGTCGAAAATGAAAGTTTTCGAGTTGATAAGTAAAGTTTTGTGATTTTGATTTCGCCGTTAAATTTGTAGCGTTAGTCTTTGCCTTCGGAGCAAGTTTCGTTTAATTCGTCGTGCGTTTGGGCTTCCGTTCTAAGTCTTCTCGAGTAGCTATGGCTCTACTCGAATAGCCCGTTTCAGATTATACTCGGATGCCATTTTGAGGGTCAAAACGGCGTCGTAGCAAAAAATGTTAACATAAAATTTGTTCGTCTCGACGAGATATACAACTTTCATGTCGACCACTTTTCAATTTGAAGTCGTTTTGAACCCCTAATTTTGTTTTTTCTGATGGAACTCGACTGGTGAGCTGCTACTCGAGTATATGCTACTACTACTCGAGTAATACATGTTTTAACTCGAGTAATGAGCCTCTACTCGAGTATATTATGGTACTACTCGAGTAGGTATGTTGTTACGCGAGTAGGTATGTTGTTACTCGAGTAGGTATGCTGCTACTCGAGTAGATAAGTTGGAACTCGAGTGGTTCATGCTGCCACTCGAGTAGGTCGTTTCTGTCTACGTTCGGGCACCATTTTGAGGGCCAAAACGGCATCGTATAAAACAATGGTTAACATAAAATTTGTTCGTCTCGCCGAGATGTATAACTTTCATGTTGACCACTTTGCGATATGAAGCCGTTTTGAACTCCTAATTTTATTTTCCGCGCACCCGCTCGTAAATAGTATGTTTTTAGACAAAACTTTTCATAAATACCTATATATATATATATATATACGTATACTTAGAATTAGAACGGGCCCCACTCTTCCTATAGGATTTCTTCTTCTTCTTCACTGAACTGAACCAGAATTGAAGAAACGTGAGGACGATGATGGCGGAGTGTGAGATTTTGTGAACCTTCCGGTCGCCGCCGACGGAGTTCCGATGCTCGAAATCTTCATTCGAGCATAGATTTGAAAAGCACTCGGCGAGATCTACGTCACCGTGGTAATTGTTTTTCCATTTCTTGAGATTTCACGTTAGGGTTTTTTGGCCCTAACTTCTATTTCGTCCACTCTTGTCGAGATTTCGGCTTCTCTTGTCTCCCTTAGTCCCGATCTGCGACGAGGTGTGATTTGGAGTCTTTCTTTGATAAAGCCAAGGCAAGTGGCTCTTTTCCTCTCCTTTTTCTTAAGTTCTTATGGTAAGACTTTCACCTTATATTAATGTTCCTGGTTCCTTTAGAGTATAAGATGTTTTAATTTTTTTAGGGCTTACGCGTAAGGAAAATTTTTCGACGCCGTTTAGCGTAGGATGCGTTGCGCTTAGTATAGGTCGATTGTAAGTCGTGGTCTTTGATTTAGTATTGTAATACTTAGGTGTTGTGCCAATTTTGAGATGATGATGTTGGGGGCAGGAGTGTTGGTTGTGGTTAGCATACCACCCAACTGGGAGGCCCCTTCTTTTTATGGATCAGCTCAGTGGGGGTATGCTTAGTTTCTCCTTTCTTGGACTGTTGGGTTCTAGTTGGCCCGGTTTGGCCATGTTTGTGGACCACAGTACCGACTATGAGACGGTTGAGGATCCAGAGTTGTGCTTAGGGCGCTTGAGGTCGTCGCCCTCTCCGGCCTGCAATGCAGTCATACCACGTGTTGATGATCCATCCTCTTCCGAGTTATCTTGTGATCAGTTGTTCTTTTTTGTGGTTTATGCCACAGTTTTCCTAAATTTTGTCGGTTGTGCCCCGACTTGTTCACCTTCGCACTTGGTGCATTCTTTTTAAATTTAGAGGTTATTATAATGGCTAACCTTCCTCTATATATTCTTTTTGGCTAATTGTTGTTATTTTCTTTTGCATTTTTCCTCCTTTGGTTGGGTTTGGTACACCCTCCTTTGTTTGGCTTACTCACTTGCTTACCTATTCTTTTGCCACTTGTTTTTTTTGTTCTGCTTGTTGAGGTGTTCTTCTCTTGAAAGCCTCAGGTTCAGGGTTGTAGCCGGTGGTGCGGCTGAGTAGTTTTGTTGCTAGGTTTGCTGAGGGTGCCTCGAGGTTGTGAGGTAGCTTTTGTTCTTTTGTAGTATGCTTCAGACTTGTGAAATTTTAGTGGGTTCGTGTCAGGTGTTTGACGCCCACTGATTGTTTATTGTCGTTCTTAGATATTTGGCTAGTTGCTAGTGTCTACTTTTGTGTTAGTAGTTCTTGCTCTCTGGAAAATATTTATGCTAGGATGCCTATAGTTATTTTTAATTTAAAACAAACTAATATTACTATATCATGCACATCATGTTTTAAAACTCTAAATCACTATATTTAAATACCGTACAAACTACTTCGATATTATTACTATAAATTTAGGGTAATGCATGCCATGAGTTTTTTTGGGATGCTAGACTCATGTAGGATGTCTAACCTGTTTACTATAGTATTTTTCACTGCGTTTAATTACTTTCCTTCTGGTGGACTCGTGAGCCACTAAGACGAGGGATACGGCTAATTGCCTAACTTAAAATAAACTCCTTCAATAAAATATTTAAATTTCATTTTTTGTATTGAGTTGGAGTGTTGCTTGAGCGTCTGCAGTTATCCCCTGCTGACGTGGCATCATGACGCGCATTTTCCCTTACTCTGATATTTCGTCATTGTGGTGAAAATGCGGGTTGTGATAGTGATGGTGTCTTCTCTTTCTCAAACAATGGAGAAGACTAGTGGATATTTGATGTTGACAAAGCTCCCCCTGAGATATTGAATTGTTCAGGAAGATTGGAGCTTTGCTTCAGGGTGTAAGTCTTCAGCCTGTTCTGTCAATGTTTAGGAATCCAATAGACTGATGTTGAGTGGTTGTCTCTAAGGATTCCAAACTCTGAAGAAGACTCTTAATTTGTGTTGATTGTTCTTCTTCAGATTATAGTATTGACAAGGAAATGAACAATAATGATTTCAGCACACAAAAGAGAATTCTGGATTGATTCAGTGCTCTGGATATTCTTCTCTGTTGTTCTGTGTATGCCTGTCTCTACTTCTTGTTCTTGTTGTTCTTGTTGTTGTCGACTGAAGAAAAGAATCTATATTATATTTTGCAGTCAAATTCTCCTTTGAAATTTTGAATTCTGGCATTAATTAATGATGGCCTGGAGAATAAAATACGGCTAGAATGTTTGTCATAAATGAGTTTCCCCAACTGTCCCTAATAAAATAAGCAAGTAATTATCCTGATGAAGACCATAATCAATGCTGCCACTAACGACTATATTCAGAGAATATAGGCATTAATTACTCAGGAAAATACTGCTAAATAATATGGAATAAGGACAGAAGGAAGAAAACTTCTCATTCTGGAACTGGACAGAAATCGTCGACCTCTGAACGGAATTCGTCGACCTGAGACCAGAGTTCGTCGACCTGAGAATTCCAGTTCGTCGACCTGAGCTATGCGAACTGCGTACTGAGAATGACTTGCCAAATCTGTAGTCTGAGTTCGTTAAGCGAAGAATCTATCTTTGTCGACCTGAGTTCAGCAAAAACTGGAAAGAATCTGCTGATGCTGAACTCCGGAGTTCGTCGACCTGAGCTCGCATATTGTCAAGCTCAGCTCATAGAATGATCTCTGAGTTCGTCGAGCTGAGTTCGGCGAATGTCAAACTGATATACAGAACTGATTTTCTTCTAAGTCTTGAGTCTTCTTAGGTCTTCTGCTGGCTGGTCCATCAAAGTTGAATCTAAGGACTTAGCCTAAACTCTAAGACACAAAGACATGACCCTGGCTATATATGGTGGGTCAAACTTCCTAGTTAGTGAACCTAGCCCAAATCCAACTTGGGATCCAACATTAACCCTAAAGCTTCCGCTAGAATGCTCTGAGTTAGGATTCGTTTGGTACTTTGATGATAACATGTAAATCCACTAACTGTCTGTGACATATGGCATGGGGCCACGGCCGGACCCTCAGTTATATTTCATGCGACGGATAGAGGTGTTACATGTTGAGTGATGAAGGTTCACTCAACGCACTCAATGCCTCATAGTGCAGATTATTTATCTAAGTATTTTTGCGCTGAGTAAAGGCTGTTCATTCAACGCACTCAATGCATGGGATGAACTGTCTGAATTTGGCTAAGTCCACAGATGCTGACGTCAGCAAAATTCAAAATTTTTGTGGTAGGTGTAAGACCCCCCCCCCTCCCGGATCCCAAAAGATGGCCCGAAGGGGAGTCTTATACCCGGAATAGCCGCCTTGCGGTAGCATTAGCACGCGGGCTAACCGGTACCACAAGACGGCTATTCCGCCGGCTACAACAATATCCATAGAACATGCCAACCCAACCAAATGAAATAAGCAATAAGTCAAATCCACACTAAGTAATAATGTCCAAATACATCAAATAAATATAAGCTAAAACATTCTTCTATAAAATATCAGAGTACAGCTAAAATTGCACAAATGGGCTACATCAGAGTATCAAATTCTAACATCAGTAACCGACAGTATCGACGGCACCGTCACTTCAGGCCCTATTGTCCTGGCCTGGCTGTCCTGCTGCGTAGTCTGCGGCTGCTCTACCTGCGGCGTGACCTCCTAAAAAGGAAGACGTAGCAACCGTTAGTCAAAACGACTAAGTGGTTTCACATCCGCTCCCCCGGCGACTCCTCGGCACCGGGCGGGGAAAAGGAACAAAAGAACAATATATATAAGTATAACAGGTACAGGTAGGTGGCAATAGTGTAAGAGTAACAGTATCATAATCAGCAGTTATTTAAGAGCTACACTAAACTATCAAGTATAGTAACAGCAAGAAAGTAACTTAACTTATAAGAATGCTCATACAAACTTATAAGTTAAGGATCGGGTTACATAAGGTAACTCATCGTATAAGAGTGCCCATACAAACTTATACGATGAGAATCTTGTTGTGCAATGATATGAAATGCTATGAATGCTATGCAATGACTCACCCATGCACACCCATGCAATTGTTATGTCGACACAGACTATAGTTCCCACTTTTCGAGCAGGTAGCTAACCTCTAAGGCATATGCCGCCGTGGCCAGGTGGTGACAGTAGAATGGGCACTTCTACTACTAGGTGGGTATCCACACTACTTCACCTAGGCCTCCGAATGCCTCAACGCTAAGAACACAACAGTGGAGCCCATGCATACTATGGCCCAGCGGGAGCCTCGGGTAGATGTGCACCGAGGACCAAGCCCCGAACTGACCTTGTGTGACCCGGAAGGAGCCTCGGAGTGAGCACGATGACCAAGCCCAACCGTTCACCTGGCACAGAAGGAGCCCCGGGACGTGAACACCAAGGACCAAGCACAACCGCCCAAAATCCAAATGCCGACTCCCGTCGGTGTGACGACTGGCGAGCCCGTAGACCTACCACACTATCCTTAACCCAGGATTACGATACCGCGTGTCGACTCACACCACATGCAAATACCACATTAACATAACATGGAAGGGGCCTCGGAAGTAAGCACGAGGACACATCCCAACCATCCATCCATACCTTATCTCAACACAACCAAAACAAGTGACGGTCAACACCGCACTTACATCCCTTCACAATGCTACCCGTAGGGAGACGACGCTCTAAGTATTGGACTACTAGACTCATTTCATTAATCAAACATACTCATGGTCATAATATATTCATCTCTATGACTTTCCAAATGATGACAACGTAATATGTACATGATGCGCATATGAAGATCTATCACACTTTCCATTTGATAATGTCATAATATAAACATGAAGTGCACAATTATCAAACTTTCAATTCCTACCAATTCAATTCGTTTAAATAAGATTGCTTCACCAATTTATTATTTGAAATCTGATTAATAAGCTACATCAATCATGCAACAAATGATTAATCATAAGGGTTCATCCAAGCCAAGTATCTTGCAATATTAATTCCACCGAATCCAAATCCATCTTCCATTAAAGCCCAGAATTTAGGTGCAGGTTGAATCTGGATAGCAACTTCGACCGGAGATTCCTGAAGCTACAGGAATCCGATGAAGACGTGTAACCCCACGTTGGAACGATCTTTCCGTGGTCTACAACGTTCGTATTCAGACCTCAACCCAGATTTGATATTATCCTATTTGAAATCGGACTTGAAGTCCGCTGCGTATAAAACACATTTTCTGCATGCAACATTTATTGAACACCATTTTCATTTAGACTTCCATGTGGCTACATACTTCGCCTGAAGTAGTGCAACCATTTGTTGAAAAGGTATTTTCAAGGGCTTCAACTTTCGTGTTTAGCCGAAAGCCCATATCTGGTCATATCACACCTAAACATTGCCACGAAGTTCGCTGCGCGCAGAATACAGATTCTGCACGCATCTTAAGGCGGAATGAACGGCATCGCTTCATCTTCCTCCCCAAGGCGATCTTCCCAAAACATTCCAGAATACCTCCTCCCTTATTCACCCTCAAGAGTCCAATACCCTTCATGAAACCATCCCTTATCATCACACAGAAGAAGGGCGTGGTTGAGGAGATCTAAAACCTAGGACACAAGTCCTAGCATGGCCTTTCCTAGAAAACTTATCCTCTCCATCAAGACTCTCTTGAGTCGATGTCTCGCCTAGGAAAATAACTATAGATCTAGCACCAAGGGAGAGGGTAGGAATCTCACATCAGTTCCAGTGGTACCACCATTTCCGGCCTTGGATCGCGTAGTTCTCCTCAGCGGCATCTTCTCTTTCACGGCGGCGGCGAATCTCCTCCGGTAGAACTTGCTCCAGCAATTTTCCCTCTCACCAGGAGTTCTCATAGGAAATAGGGAATGAAATGAGCATGAAAAATAGCTAAGATTTTCTCTTCCCCTTATATATAAAAGGTGACACGGGTAGGGACACGGTCGTGTCCTTACCCGTGTACCGCTTGAGCGAAACGACATCGACGGTTTCAGTGTCGGTTCAATCCTTGACACGGGTAGGGATACGCCCGTGTCCCGACCCGTGTCCATATGACACAGCCGTGTTCCTGGCCGTGTCCTTGGTCGTGTCCTTCTCGGGTTGTATCTCGACGATCGATCAAAATCGTCGACTAGAGCACACGGGTAGGGACATGTCCGTGTCTCTATCAGTGTCATGTTCATTCGCCGAAGTCGACGCGCAGTTCGTCGATCTCGACACCTATCGTCGAGTGTAACTCGACACACACGGGTAGGGACACGCCCATGTCACTACCCGTGTCACATGATGTCGACACTGCTACTCAGTCTCGACACGGCCTGTCGAGTGTAACTCAACACACACGGGTAGGGACACGCCCGTGTCGCTACCCGTGTCACATGATGTCGACACAGCTCGCCGATCTCGACATGCCTCGTCGAGCTCAACTCGATGCACACGGGTAGGGACACGCCCGTGTCTCTACCCGTGTCCCTTCACAGTACTGATTTCTCCACTCCTCCACAAGTGCAGTCCAATTCCCTGCACATCCGAGGACTCAAGTCAACCCTCCTGACTCAAAAGCACACACGAGGGGCCTAGAGAGATTCGGGACGTTACAAATCCTATAAACAATATAAAAGATTTCGTCCCTGAAATCAGGCTTAGGTTGTGGGGAGAAAAGCATAACACGAAAATTTAACATATGCTTTTAAATAAAATTACCTTGAGCAAACAACTCCGGGTAGCGTTGCTGCATCAAATCCAATGGCTCCCATGTGTACTCCTTCCCATGATTCGACCATAGCACCTTGACTAAGGGAACACTTTTGCGGCGCAATGTTCTTGTCTCGCTGTCAACAATCCGCACCGGCTCTAGTCGCACAGACCTATCTGACGCCACTGCACCATCAGTAGTGGGAATATATTGGTCGGGCCGCAACAGTGCTTTCCGAAGCGACGACACATGGAACACGTCGTGGAGATTCTCTAGTTCTGATGGTAACTCCAACCGATAGGCCAACAGACCAATCCTTTCTAGTATGGTATAAGGCTCAACATACCTTGGGCTGAGCTTTTTCACCCCATGCACCCGCGACACTCCATGCATCGGCCGAATCTTGAGGAACACTTTATCACCCACTTGGAACTCCACCACCCGGTGCTTTGTATTATAATACTTCGCCTGCCGACTTTTAGCCTCCAACATGCGATCCCGTATCAATCTGACCGCCGTGAAAGTGCAGGTTAGATCTGATATGCTCTAGAGGGGGGTGAATAGAGTATGGCGCTTGCTAAAAACTTTTTACAACTCTTGTTGTATTCCTAAGTGAACAGTGAAGCGAATAACATATAGTAAACACAACAACTACCTAATCAAAAATCAATCACAAACCACAGCTAGAAAACAAAAGAAAGTAAGCAATCAGATGACACAAGGAGCTATAGTGGTTCCCCAATCAATCTGGGTACATCCACTCTTCTACCATCCTGGGTAGGAATCCACTGCAGGATGAGTTGATCAGGTGTCCTAGGCACCAATGAGCTTTTGATAAGGTACTCAAAAACCAAACCAGATTTTTTGATCAGGTGTCTTGCCACCACTGAGTTTTGACAAGGTCTCAAAAACCAGCACAAACTTTTGAAGGGAGTTTGATAAACCCTTTACAGCAGAGAGAGAGGGAGAGGGATGAGATGATCTTCCCCTGAGATATATAGTTGTTCAGGAAGTGAAGCTTTACAGTAGGGTGATAGGCCTTCAGAAGATTTGATCTCCAGCAAAAGTTGATTTCAGCAACAACTGAAATGTGTGGTGTTTGGAGTCTTGAATGATGATGGCCTTTGAACACTGGAATCAAGAGGGATCTGAAAATTTCAGTATGCTGATCTCCTTTTGTGATGTGTGTTCTTATAAGAGTTCTAAGACTGTGAATATCTGCAGCTCTTTTTCTTGTTGTTATTCACTTGTTGATGATGTTCTGTGTTATACAGCAGAGATGAAAAACTGATCTTTTATTCCTTAGATCTGAATGAATATTTCTCTGTCAAAGATAGTCGTTAGCCTGTCATAAATGACTTCCTTAACTGCATTTTGTCTTCTGGAGGAAAGTCCAATAAAAACATTCTTTTGAAAATCCCTTGAAACTTGCTCCAGATTAATTGAAACGACTACAAGACCCTTGAAATAAATGCTGAGAATAATTCCATAACTGTCTGAATTTGAATCTTGAAAAACATCGATCTCACCAGAAAAACGTCGACCTGAGCTCTACTATCGTTGAACTGAGCTCAGAGACTAGTCTTAGACTGAAACAGAGATCGTCGATCTGAGCTCAACTATCGTCGAACTAAGCTCAGAGATAGAGAAATAAACTGGAGACAAGAACGTCGATCTGAGCTCGAAGATCGTCGAATGGAGTTCGAAGACTCGTTGAAGTTGAGCTCAGAGATCGTCGAATGGAGTTCGATGATTCGTCGAAGTGAGCTCAGCGATCGTCGAATGGAGTTCGACGATTCGTCGTCCTGAGCTCGACGAAATGACTTAGTCTCCTGAACTGAAATATCTGGTCTTGGTGGTCTTGAGGGCAGCTTTCAAACCTAAATACTAACCCTTAGACTCAATTCTAATTGACCTTTAGATCTATACAAGGAGGTCAAAACAGATTTCCTAAAAGACATAGTGATCCTTGCCCAAATCAATAATAGGGTGTTCCAACAATCTCCCCATATTTGGGTTAGGATTACCATTTACAGAAATTGGAAAAAATAAAAACATACAAACAGAAATGTAACAAACAGAACAATGCAAAAACACAGACATTATCTCAGATAGTTCAGAAAATAAAATATACTGTCATCTTACAGAATCATTCTTTTTCCTGGCTCTTTATAAGAACTATTTCTATGTTGGGGTTGAGAGCTTCCTTCTTAGATCTTCTATCATCAGCTGCACCTAGAGAGGTTTGATGCTTTGGCCTGGGCACTACAACTTCTGAGTGCAACTTCATATAGCTTTCTGAATCAAAAAATTTACTGGAAGAGTATCTCTCAAGTTCTTTCTTTCTTTGATCTGATAAACTAGTGATATTTGATGTATCTCTTCCTTGTTCTCTAGCCTTCTTGATTTGGTCCAAAGCAGCCAATTCTTTCATTTTTGCAGTCCATGAGGTGGGATTATTTTCTGAGTCCTCAAATGGAACAGGAGGCTCATATCTGTTTGAAGAAATATCTGGAGGAGCTCTGGAAGAGACTAGATCTTTCAGCTTATAAGGGAAAGGACCAGAAGTAGTGTCAGATGGATCTCGTCCTTCCCTTTGATAAGGATGTTGCCTGGAATATACTCTGAGTCCTCTTTGATTTCCTTGGTACTGTCCTCTTCTGTACTGGTAACCTCTAGATTGATTTCCTCTGTACTGGGATCTACCTTGAGATTGATATGAAGTTTGGCTTCTGACAGTAGATTGGAAGGCAGAACTACCACCTGCACCTGCATCAGGTGAAGAAGGAGGAGGAGGAGGATTGAAATGTGAAGATCCTTTGTCATACTTTCTTTTCTTCTTTATAGCTTTCAGTTGATTCCTGGAGTATTGCATCCAAGGTTCTGTGATAGGGCAATCATGCAGTATGTAGTATGGAATGTCATTTGTATCTTTCACTTTTTCTGGAGGTACTCTCTTCATAGCCTTGCTTCTTGCTTTCCTTTTCCTTGCAATTTTTGCAGAGGAATCATCTGAGTCAGTCCTAAATTATCACTGTCTGAGCTTTGATTATCATATAATGCATCAATCCTTTTGAGATAATCTTTCTGTTATTGAGACTGAGCAGAAGAAATAACAGAAACAACAACAGTAGCAGCAACAAGAAGTGGAGTAGAAGCAACACTGGCAGAAGGAGTTATGACAGCAGCAGTAATAGAAGAAGTAGTAACAGATGAAACTGGAAAATCAACTTCAGAAGGAGCAATAGCAGCAGTAACAACAGGCTCAAAAAAATGCCTCTGTCATATGCATATCCTCAAAAATAATAATATCAGAACTAACAGAAATATCAATAGCAGCAGTAGGAGCAGCAGCAGTAGGAGCAGCAGAAGAAGCAGTGTCAACAGCATTGAAGGAATTTATATAAGAGCTTATTAAGCTGGGGTCACATCTGGAGATAGGCACAATGGCCTTAGTCAGATCTTCAGATTGTTGGACTGGAAGGTAGTTGAAGTACACAGAATCAAAAACTGACAGCAGTGACCTGAGGTCCACTGTAATGAATGCAACTGAAGCTACTGGAGCTTGGACTGAGGAGACTACAACAGGCAATCTTTCAGCTTCATAATTCATCTCCCCCTGCCTAGATTCAGTGAGAACTGGATCAAGGCACCCATAAGAAGGGATTGCCTGAGGAGGAAGAAAAGAATATAGCCTGGCAGATAGCTCCTGAACTGTTTTTAGAAGTGGAGCCAAAGAGGTCCCCAGCAAGAGGGATTGCCTTGGAGCTATCAGCTCAAATAACATGTCTGCAAGGGATGGAAGATCTACTTGATCAAGAGGGACTTGAGTAGAGGTAGGGATGGATGAGGTAGAAATGAAGGTTGGAGTAGCAAGAGATATTGTAGGAGAACCTGTGGATTGTGGAAATGATGGTTGGGAAATTGGAATTGTGGAGATGGAAGAGAGTAGAATGGAAATGGATGGTGTGAAGGATGGTTGAGCAATTATGTCCTGAAGTAGTTGTTGATAAGAGGTGGATGATGATGGTGGCTCAGGAGGGGATGAAGGAGAATCATCCATATAGGAATCATCTATAAGAGTGAAAGATGGAATATGAGAGGATGAATCAATATCCAAGTGTGGGTAGTGATGTAGAGGATGAAAGATTTCTTCAGTGAGTGGTGGAGTTGGAGAAGGAATTGAAGTTGGAGATGGGGTGGAAATTATGATGGTGGATGTGACTGTTGTAGATGAAACAAGAGGTGGAGGAGGAGGAGATGAAGCAGGCAAGTCTTCTGCAGGGGCAGAAACCTAAGGGGAAGAGACTGAAGCAGTCCTTGTGCCTGAAGTAGAAATTGCAGAGGGCCGGCTGGGCTTTACAATCTGCCTTTCCCATTTTCCAAATAGGGCACAGGTGAGCCTCTTGGAGGCATTGATGTGCATCCCACTGGAAACAAGCAGTGCAGGGCATCTATTATGAAGAAACAGCACTAAGATCCTCCTAAAATTAACAAAGTTCTTGTTAATCTTTTTCTTAATCAAATAAAAGAAAACTTCTCCCAAGTTGAGTTTTTTCTTGTCCACCAGGGCACCCATCAGACAGAGCTGATACCTAGATATTGTATAATGAGCTGAGTGTTTGGCCAACAACACTTTTCCAATAACATCAGCTAGAAATCTGTACTCAACAGACAGATTTTTCTTAAGCAATTTGCTAGGGTTTGCTTCTGAGTGTCCCATCTTTTCAAGCATATTAGAAAATTACTCTCCAGAAAGCTCAACAGAATCTTCTCCAGATTTTAATTGAAAAACCTCTATCAAAGCAGCAGGTGTTAGAGATACCTGGGTTCCTGAGATGGTTCCAACCACTGTATTCTGATCCAAATTATGGGCAGTATACACTCATTCCTTTATCTCATCTGCAGCTAATTTGATCCTTGTAGTCATTATGGTAACTAACTGTTATTTTTTGAAAAGTTCCAGAATGTCCTTGAAGATTTGATCGCTGTTGTTGAAAGAATCCATGTCGATATCAAATCCAGCGTCAAATTTCATTGCGGCCAAGATGGCGACTGATACTGCCATTGATTCCTGCAAAAATGAACAAACAAACGACCAAGTGTAGAGAAGTTTGGAGGGAAAGAGAAAATTTGCAGATAGTATGAAAGCGCAAAGGGAGAACGACGACCGAAAAATGAGTTTTTTATTAGGGTTCGACGCAGAAAAGAAAAGATTGTTGAACTCTGTTCGACGATCTGGGCTTCTAAAGGAAACTGAAAGGTCATCAATAGCGTCGATCTTCGTTCGATGATATTGGAGTGCGTCGAGCTCCGTTCGACGATCGCTAACCTGAAGAAAGATAGTCAAGCACTATCTGAGAGGCGCTGAACGCAGTTCGACGATTTCTAAAATCGTCGATCTCCGTACGACGATCTTGAGGAAAATCATCGAGCGCAGTTCAGAGACCAGAAACATACTCTATACACAAAAAGAACATATTGATTTGCCTAGTCTTGGTCATTTTTAGATTTTTGAAATCTTGGATATTATTTTAGACTTTCTCCATCTAACATTCCAAACTGATTCAGGAAGAATGTATGTTTCTTTTCATCCAAGGGTTTGGTGAAAATATCTCCCATTTGCAAATCAGTTGGGATATATTGAAGTTCAATTTTATTTTTCTCAACATTATCCCTTACAAAGTGATGCCTAATTTCTATATGTTTTGTCCTACTATGGAGGACTGGATTTTGTGCTATGGAAATAGCACTAGTATTATCACAAAATATTTTTGAATTCTCTAAGTTGTAGCCATAGTCTAGGAGCAGATTTTGAATCCACAAGAGTTGTGAACAACAACTACCTGCAGCCATATATTCAGCTTCAGCAGTTGAATTTGACACAGATGTTTGTTTCTTGAAAAACCAGGAGACAAGTCTGTCACCAAGAAACTGACAAGTTTCACTGGTGCTTTTCCTGTCTATTCTGCATCCAACATAATCAGCATCTGAAAATCCAGTTAAGTCAAAAGCTGAATCTTTTGGATACCAGAGACCTAGATTTGGACACCTTTTTACATTCTAAGAATACTTTTTACTAAGGTTAAGTGTGACTCTCTAGGACTCACTTGGAATCTAGCACATATGCATGTAGCAAACATTATGTCAGGTCTACAAGCTGTATGGTACAATAAAGAGCCAATCATTGCTCTATATGTTGTTTGATCAACAAGTTTCTCATGTTCATCAGCATTTAATACAGCATTAGTAGCCATAGGTGTTTTCATACATGATGCTTCAGACATACAAAATTTCTTAACCAATTCTTTTGCATACTTGGTTTGAGAAATAAATATGCCTTCATCATGTTGTTTGATTTACAATCCTAGAAAGAAGGATAGCTCACCCATGCTACTCATTTCAAATTTAGAATGCATTACGTTAGAAAACCTTCTACACAAATTTGAATTAGTAGAACCAAATATAATATCATCTACATAGATTTGTACTAGTAGGGTATGAGACTTATGAGTTCTAATAAAAAGAGTTTGGTCTACTCTACCCCATATAAACTCATTTTTCAGAATAAAGCATGCTAGGGTCTCATACCATGCTCTAGGAGCTTGCTTTAGACCATATAATGTTTTATGCAATTTGAAAACATAATCAGGATGAGTTGAAGAGATAAAACCTGGGGGTTGTCTGACATAGACTTCTTCTTTGATATCTCCATTGAGAAAAGCACTCTTTACATCCATCTGGTATACTTTGAATCCTTTGTGTGCTGCATATGCTAAGAAGATTCTTATGGCCTCTAACCTTGCAACTGGTGCAAAGGTCTGGTCATAATCTATCCCTTCTTCTTGAGAGTACCCTTGAGCAACTAGCCTTGCCTTGTTCCTTACAATGACTCCTTGATCTTCCAATTTATTTCTGAACACCCACTTTATTCCAACAATGGAGTGATCCTTTGTCCTTGGTACTAGTTCCCAAACTTTGTTCTTTTCAAATTGATGCAACTCTTCTTGCATTGCAATGATCCAGTGTGGATCGTGCTCTGCATCTTGAATGGATTGAGGTTCAATTTGAGAAAGAAAGAAAGTGTGCATCAAGTTTTGGTTGACCTGATTTCTGGTTTGCACACCAGTTGAGATGTCTCCAATCACTTGGGAGATTGGATGGTCTCTTAATGTTACTAAATCAACAGGAGATGTTGATTGTTCACCAACCTGTGTTGTTGTTTCCTCTGGTGGTAAAACAACTGGCTCTTCAAGTAGTTTTTCTTCAAGGTGTTGAATGTCTTCTTCATCTTCGCTGCTTTCCTCTTTTTGAATAAGTTGTAACCTATCCAAGTCTTCTGCAAGAGAGTGTACCTGCAAAGGTTCTATGGTAGAAGTATTCTTCTCCTTGAAAGACATGTTAGATTCATCAAAAGATATATGAACAAATTCTTCAATTTTGAGAGTTGATTTATTATATACCCTATAAGCTTTACTGATATGGAGTATCCCAGAAACACTCCTTCATCAGCTTTAGCTTGAAATTTTGCTAAGTACTTCTTGTCATTATTATGAATGTAACAAATACAACCAAAAATTTTAAAGTAATCTACTTTAGGTTTCTTCCCTTTGAGTAATTCATAGGGAGTCTTTCCCTTCAGTTTATGTATTAAACTTCTATTCAACACATAGTTGGAGGTGTTCACTACCTCTGCCCAAAAGGATAGAGGAAGGTGAGCATCTGACAACAATGTAGTAGCAGATTCAATAAGGGTTCTATTTTTCCTTTCAACTATCCAATTTTGTTGAGGAGTTCTAGGAGCTGAGAAAGTGTGCCTGATCCCTTCACTCCGACAGAATTCTTGCATAAGAAGAGAATCAAACTCTGTCCCATAATCACTTCTGATCAGGGCAATGTGAGTATTGAACTCAGTCTGTATGCATTTGAGAAACTCTGTCAAACACTTAAAGTTATCAGACTTCTTCCCAAGAGAGAACACCCATGTGAATCTAGAGAAGTCATCTACAACCACTAAAGTATAAGATTTCCCTCCTAAGCTTTGTACTGTAATGGGTCCAAAAAGATCCATGTGTAACAGATACAAAATCCTAGGTGAATCACTCTTATTAAGTGACTTGAAACTATTTTTGGTTTGCTTGCCTAATTGACAAGCCCTGCAGAGTCCTTCCTTCTTGTAGGGGCCAGAAGGTAGTCCTCTAACAAGCTTGTCCTTGGATAGCCTAGCAATGGTTCTAAGGTTTATATGTCCTAGTCTCTTATGTCATAGTTCATTATGTCTACAAATAGAGTTAAACAAGCAAATATCTACCTTGGTTGAAAGAAAATCTACAAGATAGATGTTACCTTTTCTTTTACCTGTCAACACAGTTGTGTTGTCCTCTGATTTGATCTTTCATAAGGATTTGCTGAAAGTCACTTGGTATCCTTCACCACATAGTTGACTGATACTGATCAAGTTGTGCTTCAGTCCTTCCACATATGCTACTTTCTTGAATGTGACTGTGTCAATCTGGACTGCACCATATCCTTTTGTTAGTCCAAAGTTTGAATCACCAAATATTACTTTGGGTCCAAGCTTGGCCTTGAAGGATGTGAAATTGTCCTTGTTTCCTGTCATGTGCTTTGAGCACCCACTATCCAAATACCATTGCTAGTTTGATGTTGGATAGGTCTTCACCTGTACATAAAACAATTTATTTGTTTTTGACCCAGTTTACCTTGGGCCTAGGTTGATAACCTTTGAATTCAGAAATAAAAGACATCCCTGGTTGACTCTTATAGCCTTCAGAATGATATCTCCTTGGAGGTATTATCCATTCAGTATAAAGGTTAAATCTTTGGGATGAAGGACCTCTAGGTTTGGAATTTGATTTACCTTTGAAAAAGTTTTGAAAACTCTGATCTCTGCTCGACGATCGCTGAGCTGAGTTCGACGATCTTGGGTCAGATCGTCGAGCTCCGTTTGAAGATCGACTGTGGCAGAGTTCAGGGTTTAGAGATCGTCGACCTGCGTTCGACGATTTAGCCTGAGATCGTTGATCTGCATTCGACGATCGTCTAGCTCCGTTCGACGATTTCTGTTGAACTCTTGTTTTCTTAGGTAAGTCAGAATTCTTCCTAGCTACCTCTACAACTCCCTTGCCTTTATCAGAGGTAAACTTAATTGGGGTTGTTAGTACTATAGGTTGGCTGAATGAAGCACCCAAGCCCAGTGTACTATTGAATCTTGATTTCACTGTGCTTGTGATGTCCATTAGCTTGATACTTCTCCCATTGAGGGATTCTTCAAGCTTCTTGGCCTCTGATAGTTCACTTTTCAGTGAAGCTATCTGCTCCCTACAGCATTCCAACTCCTCAGAGAGTTTCAGGTTTTCTGATTTTAAAGTACTGTATTCAGATAATTGATTTCTGAGAGAAATGATTTCCTTCTCAGATTTTAATAAATCTAAACATAGTGCTTTAAACTCACACTTGAAGTCCTCAGAATTAAAATCAAAAGAACTTATTACCTGTTCCTCTTCAGATTGAGTCTCTGATTCTGACTCTTCTACATCAGAATTTTGTTGTGAGGCATTGATAGCCATCATGTAGAATTCTTTTTCTTCAGCATCATCTTCATCATCACTTGAGCTGGATAAAGCTTCTGATTCTTCTGCTGTCTCACTTCAAGTTTCAGCAACAAATCCCTTCCTTGTATGTTTATTCTTGCTGGAGGAGGGTTTGTCATTGCTGCTCTTCTTGAAATCCTTTTCTTTTCTCCTTTCTTTCCTGTCCTTTTTGTCCTTGTTTTTATTTTTTGGACAGTCAGGCACAATGTGGCCTGGTTTCCTGCAACCAAAACAGATAATCTCTTTGTTATTTGATTTATCATACCTTGGCTTGTCATGCTCTCTGTATGATCTTTTCCTGAAATCCTTCCTGGCCATTTTGTAAAACCTTTTGGCCAGTAGGCTTAGCAGCTCTTCATTGCCTGTGACTTTGTCTTCAGGCTGATCTTCAATGGCTTTGAAAGCTATTGATTTTTCTTTTCTTGTAGCTGGTGAGACAGTCTTCTACTCTTCTTCTCTATTCTTGATGAGCAGCTCATAAGACTTGAGCTTGCCCAAGAGAGCTTCAGTTGTGATCTAATTTAGGCTTCTGGCATCCTTGATTGGCCAGATCCTTGAGTCCCAAGTGCTTGGGAAGCACATTAGGATTTTATCATTGAGCTCAGTCAATGAGATCTCTTTGTCCAAAGTCTTCAGTTCATTGACTATAAGGCTGAGTCTATTATACATGTCTGCTACTGACTCAACTTCTCCTTTCTTGAAATTCTCATACTGGGTTATGAGATGAGATCTTCTATCTTTTCTCTCATCAGCAGATCCTGAGACTATCTCAGATAACTTGTCCCAGATGTCCTTTGCTGAGTTGCATTCAGCTACCTTTTGGAATATCTCATCAGACATAGTCTGCGCTAGAATTTTCATAGCTTTTGCATCATCCAATTTCCATTTCTTTATTTCTTCATCTGTTCTTGAAGGAGGTGGAACAACACTTGTACTTGTATTCTCTGGAGGTCTTGGACACACTGTCAAAACAGAATTGAAAATGTCCTCATCAATAGAGTTCATGTACAGTCTAATCCTTACCTTCCAAAGTGCAAACTTAGATAGATTGCACACTGGAGGTATGGTGCTGGCATAATCTTTGTTTTGGGCCATGTTTTGTGAAGAAATAATTCTAATAACAAACTTAAAACAGATCTAACTATAGGGATCTTTGGGTTTAGGTGTTAGCCTGTGTAACCACTAAGGTGTGGTATTTTTAACCAACCTGGGAAGATGTGGTATGTTTAACCAACCTCCCTCTGATACCAATTGAAAGTGAAGGTTAGATCTGATATACTCTAGAGGGGGGTGAATAGAGTATGGTACTTGCTAAAAACTTTTTACAACTCTTATTGTATTCCTAAGTGAACAGTGAAGCAAATAATATATAGTAAACACAGCAACTACCTAATCAAAAAGCAATCACAAACCACAGCTAGAAAATAAAAAAAGTAAGCAACCAGATGACACAAGAAGCTATAGTGGTTCCCCAATCAATCTGGGTACATCCACTCTTCTACCACCCTAGGTAGGAATCTACTGCAGGATGAGTTGATCAGGTGTCCTGGGCACCAATGAGCTTTTGATAAGGTACTCAAAAACCAAACCAGATTTTTTGATCAGGTGTTTTGCCACCACTGAGTTCTGAAAAAGTCTCAGAAACCAGCACAAACTTTTTAAGGGAGTTTGATAAACCCTTTACAATAGAGAGAGAGAGAGGGATGAGATGATCTTCTTTGTCAACAATCAGAGAGAAGATAGTGGATGTTGTCAAAGCTCCCCCTGAGATCTATAGTTGTTCAGGAAGTGAAGCTTTACAGTAGGGTGATAGGCCTTCAGAAGATTTGATCTCCAGCAAAAGATTATTTCAGCAACAGCTGAAATGTGTGGTGTCTGGAGTCTTGAATGATGATGGCCTTTGAACACTGGAATCAAGAGGGATTTGAAAATTTCATTATGTTGATCTCCTTTTGTGATGTGTGTTCTTGTAAGAGTTCTAAGACTGTGAATATCTGCAGCTCTTTTTCTTGTTGTTATTCACTTGTTGATGATGTTCTGTGTTATGCAGCAGGGATGAAAAACTGATCTTTTATTCCTTAGATCTGAATGAATATTTCTCTGTCCAAGATAGTCGTTAGTCTGTCATAAATGACTTCCTTAACTGCATTTTGTCTTTTGGAGGAAAGTCCAATAAAAACATTCCTTTGAAAATCCCTTGAAACTTGCTCCAAATTAATTGAAACGGCTACAAGATCCTTGAAATAAATGCTGAGAATAATTCCATTACTGTCTGAATTTGAATCTTGAAAAACGTCAATCTCACCAGAAAAACGTCGACCTGAGCACAGAGACTGGTGTTAGACTGAAACAGAGATCGTCGATCTGAGCTCAACTATCGTCGAACTGAGCTCAGAGATAGAGAAACAAACTGGAGATAAGAACGTCGATCTGAGCTCGAAGATCGTCGAATGGAGTTCGACGACTCATTGAAGTTGAGCTCAGAGATTGTCGAATGGAGTTCGACGATTCGTCAAAGTGAGCTCAGCGATCGTCAAATGGAGTTCGACGATTCATCGTCCTGAGCTCGACGAAATGACTTAGTCTCCTGAAATGAAATATCTGGTCTTGGGGGTCTTGAGGGCAGCTTTCAAACCTAAATACTAACCCTTAGACTCAATTCTAATTGACATTTAGATCTATACAAGGAGGTCAAAACAGATTTCCTAAAAGACATAGTGATCCTTGCCCAAATCAGTAATAGGGTGTTCCAACACGTCGCATCAGTATCATCTATATATTCGTTTCCCAATGCCTTCGGATCTTCGTCTTGCACCCAAGACAATGGAGTCCTGCACCTTCTTCCGTAAAGGGCTTCATGGGGCGCCATACTGATGCTCGCCTGATGGCTATTATTATAGGAGAATTCCACTAGTGGCAAGAGCCTTTCCCATGGTTCTCCTCTGTCCAGCACACATAATCTCAATAAATCCTCCAGTGTTCTGATGGTCCGCTCAGACTGCCCATCCGTTTGTGGGTGAAATGCGGTACTAAAAGTTAGGCGCGAGCCGAAATACGCCTGTACCGCCTTCCACTCCTTGGATGTAAACCGACCATCCCGATCTGAAATAATTGTCTTGGGCACGCCATGATACCGTACGAATTGCTCCACAAAAAGGCGTACCAAAACATCCACGTGTGCTTCCTTGTTCATTGGAATAAACCGGGCCACCTTTGCCAATCGATCAACAATAACCCACACTGAATCATTCCTGGAGTGTGAGCGGGTAGCCCATGGACAAAGTCCATGGATATTTCTTCAAACTTCCATTCGGGGATGGGCATCGACTGCAACAAACCATCGGGACTCCTGCATTCAGTCTTCACTCTTTGACATGCTCCACAATGAGTCACATAATACCGGACATCCTTCTTCATTCCTGGCCAGCACATGGTCTTCCGCAATCTGGCGTACATCTTAGCAATACCCGGGTGCACTGAATATTAAGAGGAATGTGCCTCTCTCAAAATATCCTCCCGAATTTTGCCGCCCCTGGGAATATAGAGCCGGCCACGAAAATAAACGAGGTCGTCTTTTAGCGTGTACTCATCGGTGGTCCCATCTTCAATTGCCTTGATTGTCGGGGTCAAGGCTGCATCCATTCCTTGCTCCACCCGAATCCGGTCCCGGATATCACAAACTATGCTCATGCTTTCCAAATACTTTGCATACTCTGCCAAAGGAGCCTTGAATACCAAGGTAATATCCATCTCCTCAATCATCCGAGCCAACTCCATACTCATCAACCGAGACTCTGGGCTAGAGCCTGGCACTTTTCTACTCAATGCATCGGCTACTGAGTTCGCTTTCCACAGGTGGTAGTTCATGTTGAACTCATAGTCGCATAGAAATTCCAACCACCGCCGTTGTCTCAGGTTCAACTCCTTCTGAGTGTGGACATACTTCAAGTTTTTGTGATCGAAAAAGATCTCGCAGTGGACGTCATATAGATAATGCCTCCAGACCTTCAATGCGAACACTACTGCTCCCAACTCCAAATCATGAACCAGGTAATTGATTTCATGTTTCTTTAACTGCCTTGAAGCATAAGCGATCACGTGCCCGTGCTGCATCAATACCGCTCCCATCCCTTGATACGACGCGTCCGTGTAAACCTGAAATCCTTCCTTCCCAGACGGAAGTGCAAGGATGGGGGCGGAGGTAAGCCTACCCTTTAGCTCTTGAAATGCCACTTCACATTGTGGTGTCCACTCAAATGGCACACCCTTCTTCGTCAAGGAGGTAAGAGGAAGGGCAATCTTGGAAAATCCTTTCACGAACTTGCGGTATTACCCAGCAAGTCCAAGAAAGCTTCGTATATCGGCCGCCGACTTCAAGGGCGGCCACTCCTTCACGGCTCGCACCTTTGCTGGATCCACTGCTAATCATGCTCCACTGATCACATGCCCCAAGAAAGCAACCTCCTTAAGCTAGAATTCACACTTGTTAAACTTGGCGTACAAGGCGTGCTCCTTCAATTTCTTCAACATCAAGGTTAGATGCTCGACATGCTCTTCCTCCGTCTTTGAGTAAACCAAGATGTCGTTGATAAAAACAATGACGAAGATGTCCAAATACGGTTCGAACACCTTGTTCATCAGGCTCATGAAGGCCAAAGGGGCATTTTTGAGCCCAAACGACATTACTGTGAATTCATACAAACCATTTCTCGAACTGAAGGCCGTTTTCTGGATGTCCCCTTCTTGTATCCTCAACTGATAGTATCCGGAGCGCAAATCCAGTTTAGAAAACCAATGTGCTCCCACTAGTTGATCAAACAACTCGTCGATCCGAGGTAGCGGATAAGTGTTCCGCACCGTCAACCGATTGAGTTCCCGATAATCTATGCACAAACGCAGGGTTCCATCCTTCTTCTTCACGAACAACACAGGGGCTCCCCATGGTGATGAACTGGGGTGAACGAACCCTGAATCCACCAGTTCCTGCAATTGAACTCTAAACTTTGTGAGTTCTTTCGGGGACATTCTGTACGGAGCCTTGGATACAGGCTTGGCACCTGGTACTAGATTAATCTCGAAATCAACCTCTCTATGCGGGGGAAATCCTGGCAGCTTCTCAGGAAATACCTCGGGAAAATCCCGCACTACCCGTACATCCTTTAATTCCAATGCTTCTTCCTTCAACTCGAACCAGATCATGAAGACCTCATCCCCCTTCATATGAGCTTTTACAGCCAGAACAGAAGATAATATCATACGCGGCCCGAAGCCAATACCTTGGAAGATGACGTCGGAGTCTCCATGTCTCAAATAGATTCGCTTCTCTGCGCAGTCGATCCTCGCAAAGTGCCAGTCCAGCCATGCCATGCCAAAAATGATGTCGAACTCCGGCATTCTCAGAACCGTAGCCGGCGTATCAAAGGCCTTCCCATCAATAAATAACTCCAACTCGCACTTGGCGGTAGCGGTCATCTCCGAGCCATCCGGAAGGCGTACTCGTCGGGCTATGCCAGTAAAGTACTGTACACCCTCTACGTCTTTTATGAAATCCTCGGACACAAAGGAGTGTGAGGCACCGGTATCGAACAGCGCATATGCCGTCTTCCCGCCAATAATCACGATGTCTAATTACCAACAACCAAAACTTATTGCTAGTGTCTAGTAAGTTTTAATCAATTCAAGTTAGTTCATGAAAATATGTTAATTAATTAAATCATACCTGCAATCACATCTTGTGGGTTCCGTTCCTGCGCCATGTCAAGCACGTACACCTGATCCCTAGCAGGGCAGGGGTTACCTCCTCGCGGTCCTCGTCCTCGACCACGCATATATCCCCGTCCTCGTGGAGCTGCTGGAGGGAGAGCAGGAGGGAGAGCAGGAGGGACGTTACCAAATAACTGCGGGCAGTAACGTCGGATGTGGCCCAGCTGGTTGCATTCGAAGCACAGCAGACCACGACGCCCTTCAGGTTGTTGAAATTACTGAGGCTGTGGTGGTGGAGGCAACGCAGGCGGCTGCGGAACCGGATGCTCCACCCTATAGTTTCGATGGACACGCCCTCCACCTCTTTGATATCCTCTTCCTCCTCTAAAATCTCGCTTCCTTCTATTCCATGGGCCAGCTTCCACCACGCCCTCCGCAGGCCTCTTACTACATCCCAGGTGGTCCGTCTCCAATCTTTTCGCCATATCAATGATCTCCGCCAAGCTACCATCCGCTATAAACAAAAGGGACTGCCTTAGGGGATCTCGCAGCCCTTTGTAAAAGCGCTTGGCATAACCTCTGTCATCCAACTCGTAAGAATCCGCAAACCTTGCGAGATGATGGAATTCCCCCTGGTATTCCGTAACCGACTTTGATCCCTGCTTTAATAGAAGAAACCTCTGCTCAAGCTCGTCTGGGGCCGACGAAGGGATAAAGTGCTCCAAGAAAACGCCCGAGAATTCACTCCAACTTATCTCTGCGTAGATCCGGCCTTGGAAGGTAGAGCCCATGAGGGACTTCCACCACCTCTTCGCATGTAAGTACAAGACAGACACTGCCAATGTCACTGCCATGTTGGCCAGGCAACGGATACCAGTCAACAACTCATGTACCGTGTCTAGCCATTCCTCTATACACACGGCTGACTCCGTCCCAAGGTAGGCGGGAGGGGAGAGAGCCCGGAAGGTGCTCAGACAGTTGGAGCTCGGGTCCTGTTGTTGCACCGAGGGCTGCTGCGCCCTAAAAGCATCAAGAATGGCGGTGAGCGTCTGCCCCAACTCAGACTGTTGGAACTGAGTGGGTTTGGGAGGGGTAGGAGTACCCCCCATCGGCTCAACATGTAGTGGAACCTACACGTACACGACAAATTTGTGGTCAGGTTAGCTACACTTAAGGTCAAAGTTGGCAAACTTAATGTGAATTACATATGGGCACACCACTGCTTCCGCTAAGTCAGTTTGTCCCCAAACTGACTAACCAAACGGGGGTGGCACCATTGTTGAATGACTTCTTAGTTGAGGATCGTGGCAAATTGATACCATTTGTAAGACCCCCCCCCCCCTCCCGGATCCCAAAAGACGGCACGAAGGGGGAGTCTTATGCCCGGAACAGCCGCCTTGTGGTAGCATTAGCACACGGGCTAACCTGTACCACAAGACGCCTATTCCGCCGGCTACAATAATATCCATAGAACATGCCAACCCAACCAAATGAAATAAGCAAGAAGTCAAATCCACACTAAGTAATAATGTCCAAATACATCAAATAAATAGAAGCTAAAACATGCTTCTACAAAATATCAGAGTACAGCTAAACATTGCCCAAACGGGCTACATCAGAGTATCAAATACTAACATCAGTAACCGACGGTATCGACGGCACCGTCACTTCAGGCCCTATCATCCTGGCCTGGCTGTCCTACTGCATAGTCTGCGGCTGCTCTACCTGCGGCGTGACCTCCTAAAAAGGAAGACGTAGCAACCGTTAGTCGAAACGACTAAGTGGTTTCACATCCGCTCCCCCGGCGACTCCTCGGCACCGGGCGGGGAAAGGAACAAAAGAACAATATATATAAGTATAACAGGTATAGGCATGTGGCAATAGTGTAAGAGTAACAGTATCATAATCAATAGTTATTTAAGAGCTACACTAAACTAGCAAGTATAGTAACAGCAAGAAAGTAACTTAACCTATAAGAATGCCCATACAAAATTATAAGTTAAGGATCGGGTTACATAATGTAACTCATCGTATAAGAGTGCCCATACAAACTTATACGATGAGGATATTGTTGTGCAATGATATGAAATTCTATGAATGCTATGCAATGACTCACCCATGCACACCCATGCAATTGCTATGTCGACACAGACTATAGTTCCCACTTTTTGAGCAGGTAGCTAACCTCTCAGGCATCAGCCGCCGTGGCCAGGCGGTGACAGTAGAACGAGCACTTCTACTACTAGGCGGGTATCCACACTACTTCACCTAGGCCTCCGTACGCCTCAACGCTAAGAACACAACAGCGGAGCCCATGTGTACTATGGCCCAGCGGGAGCCTCGGGTAGATGTGCACCGAGGACCAAGCCCCGAACTGACCTTATGTGACCCGGAAGGAGCCTCGGAGTGAGCACGAGGACCAAGCCCAACCGTTCACCTGGTACGGAAGGAGCCCCGGGACGTGAACACCGAGGACCAAGCCCAACCGCCCAAAGTCTAACTGCCGACTCCCGTCGGTGTGACGACTGGCGAGCCCGTAGACCTGCCACACTATCCTTAACCCAAGATTACGACACTGCGTGTCGACTCACACCACATGCAAATACCACATTAACATAACATGGAAGGGGCCTCGGAAGTAAGCACGAGGACACAGCCCAACCATCCATCCATACCTTATCTCAACACAACCAAAACAAGTGACGGTCAACACCGCACTTACATCCCTTCACAATGCTACCTGTAAGGAGACGACGCTCTAAGTATTGGACTACTAGACTCATTTCATTAATCAAACATACTCATGGTCATAATCTATTCGTCTATATGACTTTTCAAATGATGACAACGTAATATGTACATGATACGCATATGAATATCTATCACACTTTCCATTTAATAATGTCATAATATAAATATGAAGTGCACAATTATCAAGCTTTCAATTCCTACCAATTCAATTTGTTTAAATAAGATTGCTTCACCAATTTATTATTTGAAATCTGATAAATAAGCTACATCAATCATGCAACAGATGATTAATCATAAGGGTTCATCCAAGCCAAGTATCTTGCAATATTAATTCCACCGAATCCAAATCCATCTTCCATTAAAGCCCAGAATTTAGGTGCGAGTTGAATCTGGACAGATAATTCGACCGGAGATTTCCAAAGCTACAGGAATTCGGTGAAGATGTGTAACCCCACGTTGGAAAGGTCTTTTCGTGGTCTACAACGTTTGTATTCAGACCTCAACCCAGATTTGAAATTATCCTATTTGAAATCGGACTTGAAGTCTGCTGCGTACAGAACACAATTTCGGCATCCAGGATTTATTGAACACCATTTTCATTTAGACTTCCCTGTGGCTACAGACTTCGCCTGAAGTAGTACAACCATTCGTTGGAAATGTATTTTCAAGGAATTCAACTTTCGTGTTTAGCTAAAATCCCAGATCTGGACATATCACACCTAAACATGGCCACGAAGTGCGCTGCACGCAGAATACAGATTCTGCACGCATCTTAAGGCAGAATGAACGGCATCGGTTCATCTTCCACCCCAAGGCGATCTTCCCAAAACATTCCAGAATACCTCCTCCCTTATTCACCCTCAAGAGGCCAATACCCTTCACGAAACCATCTCTTATCATCACATAGAAGAAGGGCCTGGTTGAAGAGATCTAAAACCTAGGACACAAGTCCTAGCATGGCCTTTCCTAGAAAACTTCTCCTCTCCATCAAGACTCTCTTGATTCGATGTCTCGCCTAGGAAAATAACTATAGATCTAGCACCAAGGGAGAGGGTAGGAAACTCATATCGGTTCCAGTAGTACCACCATTTCCGGCCATGGATCGCGTAGTTCTCCTCGGCAGTATCTTCTCTTTCACGGCGGTGGCAAATCTCCTCCGGTAGAACTTGATCTAGCAATTTTCCCTCTCACCAGGAGTTCACACAGGAAATAGGGAATGAAATGAGCCTGAAAAATGTCTAAGATTTTCTCTTCCCCTTATATATAAAAGGTGACACGGGTAGGGACACGGCCGTGTCCTTACCCGTGTCCCGCTTGAGCGAAACGGCATCGACGGTTTCGGTGTCGCTTCAATCCTTGACACGGGTAGGGACACGCCCGTGTCCCGACCCGTGTCCACATGACACGGTCGTGTTCCTGGCCGTGTCCTTGGCTGTGTCCTTCTCGGGTTGCATCTCGACAATCGATCTAAATTGTCGACTGGAGCACACAGGTAGGGACACGCCCGTGTCTCTACCCGTGTCATGTTCATTCGTCGAAGTTGACATGCAGTTCGTCGATCTCGACACCTATCGTCGAGTGTAACTCGACATACACGGGTAGGGACACGCCCGTGTCACTACCCGTGTCACATGATATCGACACAGCTTGTTAGTCTCGACACGGCCTGTCGAGTGTAACTCGACACACACGGGTAGGGACACGCCCGTGTCGCTACCCGTGTCACATGATGTCTACACAGCTCGCTGATCTCGACATGCCTCGTAGAGCTCAACTCGACGCACACGGGTAGGGACACGCCCGTGTCTCTACCCGTGTCCCTTCACAACACTGATTTCTCCACTCCTCCACAAGTGCAGTCCAATTCCCTGCACATCCCAGGACTCAAGTCAACCCTCCTGACTCAAAAACACACACACGAGGGGCCTAGAGCGATTCGGGACGTTACAGTAGGTCTACCGTACGTGACAAATAGCGCTGCATGCCTCCCGTACTACATTTAAAGCAAAAACAATGTTTCAGCCAACCACTATAGGTGGTCCCACTGCTGAAAGAGACGTTGGACATCATGAATAAAGGGATTCAGATCGGCGGAAAGAAATTAACTTTTTAGAATATGGAAAAAGCGAAACTTCAACTTATTCCTCTCGACACTACTGCAGAGCCAGTCTTGGATCTGAGTTGTAGGGCCTTTGTGCCTGAGTTGTAGTATCTGTGTGCCTGAGGTAGGATCTAGAGCAGATCTGAGGTAGGAGAGTCATTCTCTATGAGTTGTAGGGCCTTTGGGCCTGAGTTGTTGGATCCTTCTATGAATCTGAGGTAGGGCTTTTGTGCCTGAGCTATAGGAGAGTCATTCTCTGAGTGGTGAGGCTATCCACTACACCTGAATGTAGGACTTGTGCTCAAGTTTGAGGTAGGTGATCTTTGGATCACTGAGATGTATGAGTAAATCTTTACTCTGAGTTGTAGGGCTTTGTGCCTGAGGTAGGTCTTGGAGGAGACAGAAAGATCCTGATGGATGTGGTTGTAAGCTTTTGGAGCCGAGATTGGAGAAGTTGCCTTGTCTAACAAACTGTTAGAAAGGTGGGAGGGATAGTGGATGTACCAATAATCTAGGGAAACACTATAAATCTTGTGTGTGCTGTTGTGGATTGTCTTGAAAGCAAAATATAATTAAATCACAACACACCTAAATCCAAAAAAAAGATAAAAAGACAAAAAACTTATTCAACCCCCTCTAGGTGTTTAGCTATACTTGAAACTAAAGACTTTCATTTTGTGATCAAATTAATCTAACCACTAAATATGCACATTTGGTGATGAAAATTTTTGTCACACAATACATTTAATGACAGAGCCATTATGACAATATTTGTGACAAATTGAATTTGGTCACTAAATGTCTTTAGTAACCATTATTCAATATTTAGTCGAGCAAAATTTCACCACAATTCGATACTTTTTATAGTAGTGTCCCCAAAGGACGGCCAACAAACAGCCTACGTTCGATGATCACATGGCCAACGATGTCCGACAACATCCTTTGGTATGGTCGTCCTTTGGTGAATTCTCTTTTTGTCACCTCTCACTAATATGGCTATGGAGAAGCAGAGTATCTCGAATCTAGCGGACTATTTCAGTGTCTGCTTTCTGATTCGACTGACATTTTATTCTTTGGGTTTCTCAAAGTCTGCTCCTCTAACTTCGACATCATCGTCGTCCACTTCCTCCACTTCCGGTCAAGCTAGTCAGTCTGGAAAGCATCCCCCTCCGATCCAGTTCAAGCATCCAGCTCAGCTTCTCCCTCATTCGAAGGCAATTCTATCTTCACCGGGATAGAAACTGCGTTTGGCGCGTCTTATTGCGGCTTATTTGCTCCGGTGAGGTTGGACATAAATGTCATTGTCATACCAAAATTTTATGTCTCAAACTAGTTTCTTTTTTGTAACATTTGTGAAATCAAACATACATTCTATGACAATGATGTTTTTGTCCAACCTCACCAGAGCAAATAAGCTGCGATAAGCCACAACAAACGCACTTTTAATCACTGCTGGCTATTGGGTTGTCCTCCACAAATCTTCCAATCTCTAGATACTTAAGCTTGCAAAAACCAACGATCGTACAGAACATCAACAACACCCGAGCCATTATCCAACTATAATGGGTCAGCTATATGGATTCTTTGTTGCCATTGTGCCCTATCTTCATAATCTCACTAATGCCTAAGTATAACATGTCTTTCCTTATAGTTTCATT
This sequence comes from Platanthera guangdongensis, assembly GCA_039583875.1. NCBI lineage: Eukaryota > Viridiplantae > Streptophyta > Magnoliopsida > Asparagales > Orchidaceae > Platanthera > Platanthera guangdongensis. The sequence continues at coordinate 60,873,472 of CM077167.1, read as the reverse complement.
CCAAGTCTTTATTAGTCTACCCCTCCCTGGTTTAACTTGCCTAGTGACTAGACTCTCACAATGCCTTACAAGTGCCTCTAATGGTCTCCTTTGTACGTGTCCAAATCATCTTAGTCAAGCTTCTAGCATCTTCTTTACAATTGGTGCTACTCCTATCTTATCCTAATTTTATCTAGTCCCATGTGTCCACACATCAACATAAGAATTTTCATCTCCGGAACTCCTCCGAAACTCCTCCGGAACTCCACACATCAACATAAGCATTCTGATCTCCGGAACTCCCATTTTTTGCTTATGTAAACAATTCGCTGCCCAACACTCGCTTGTATAATTGCGGTATGATAAAACTTGCCTTCAAGTTTTAATGGTACTTTATGATCACATAAAATCTCTGACGTGCCTCTCCACTTCAACCTACCTATTTGGATTCTCTGTGTCACATCTTTATCAATACATCCATCCTTTTAAACCATTGATTCAAGATATTTAAAACACTCAGTACGAAAACAATCTTGATTATCCAACTTAAAAACAATGTCATTCGTCCTTCTTGCACTGCTAAATTTAAGCTCCATATAATTCATATTTGCCTTGCTCAACCAAAAATTTTTTTTTTCTAAAATATTTCGCAAAGATTCAAAAATCAACCATCGTACACTATCGTGGAAAATCAATAAATAAGTGCCAAATATGTACTACTAATAAAAATTGTATTATATTCTAAATTAGTTATGTTGTAATATCTTTAATGACAACCAAATAATCATTAGGATTTGAAATTGTTGGGTACATTGGTTTAAATGTACCTGATTTGAAAAAGCCTCACCCTACTCAATGATACACATCAAAATGTATTTGATGTGTTTTGAGTTTAGTTGTGCAGGTCATGTATTTGCAGGGAAAGCAGAAAAGATTCTAAGTCCATGTGTCGACACCCAGAAGTAAAGTGTCGACACTTAAGAAAACTTGTGTCGACACCCAGAGAAGCAGTGTCGATACTTGGAGTAATTGTGTCAACACCTGGGATGCAGAGTCGACACCAGACAGAAAGTGTCGACACATACAGGAAGTGTCGACACTCAATGAAGAGAAGTCCAGAGAAGCAGTGTCGACACTTAGCAGTAGTGTCGACACCCCGAGGAACTGTGTCTACATCAGAAAGTGTCGACACTTGGAGGTTGTGTCGACACTCAGCAAAAGTCAGCAGAGTCTAAGTATAAGTGTCGACATAATGAGAAATTGTCGACACACAGCAGAAGACTCAGCACTTGAAGAAAGTGTCGACACAAGAAAGAATGTGTTGACACTCAGCAGAAGACTCAATACATGAAGAAAGTGTCGACACTAGGAGGATGTGTTGACACTTAGCAAAGTTCAAAAAAATTCTAAGTACAAGTGTCGACACAAAAGAGATGTGTCGACACTCAGCCAAAGTCTCAACATAAGAAGAATGTGTCGACACAAGTAGCTGTGTCGACACTCAGCAAGTATCAACACAGATGGCATGTGTCGACACCAAAAAGATATGTCGACACTTAACAAGTTCAACACATGAAGATGTGTCGACACAAAGGAGTTGTGTCGACACTTCCAAGAATTCAACTAAGTACTGAAGAACAAGAAGCTGTGTCGACACACAATATCAGTGTCGACACATGATAAAGAAGCAGTGTCGAGATATAAATTCTACAACACAAGGAGTTGTGTCGACACCTTAAAGGCTAGTGTCGACACTTAGTCAACTTGTGTCGACACTTGGTCTAAAAGTGTCGACACTTAAAGACAGACTGTCTCGACACTTTCAGACAGTTACAGTTATTTCAAGAACTGACTGGATGACTTGACAGCTGCCATTCCAGCCAGTCTACTGCACCTGTCAGAGTTGTCAGAAAGCTGTTAGGAACCGGATCAGCCGGTCACCATGAAGAAGGCCTATATATAGGCTTATACTATCAACAGATAGAGATGATTCAACACAGATTAACACAAACCAGTTGAAGTGATCTGAAGATTTAAGTAGTTGGAGAGAGAGAGCTTCATCCAAGAAGACAGCCGTTGGAACCAGGCTGTGAAGAAGGGTTCAGACCTAGTTCTGAATCTTAAGTTGCAGTGATTGAAGATCAGCTGCAGAGAATCAATCCTATTATGTTCTACATTCAAGAAGCTTTGAAGAAAAGCCAAGTGAGATTGTTCTCAGCAGAGTTCTTCCAAGAACTCATCAAGAACCTATCAACTCATCTCTCTTTTCTCTGAGTTGTAGGTATATTCTTTGTATTCTTATTTTCTTGTAGGATCCTTAGGGATCTGAGTTGTAAGCCTGTAATTATAAAGGCTGAGTGGTAGGGCCTGTGTGCCTGAGTGTAGGAGATCTATTTCTCTGAGTGTAGGCCTGTTGTGGCTGAGTTTAGGTCTTTGGAGAAGACTGAGTTGTAGGGCCTTGGGCCTGAGCTGTAGGAACCTGTTTGGGGTTCTGAGTGTAAGATCTGAGGATCTGAGATAGTGGAGGAGTTTGGCAGAATCTAATACACTACTAAATAGGCGAAGGGGGAAAGTGGATGTACCCAAACCTTGGAGAACCACTATAAATCTGTCTGTTCACTGTGTGCATGTTTATTCTGTGATTGCTGATTGACTGCTGTGAAGAATTAGTTATAACTCTGTGATATAATCTGAAATCTGCCTAAAAAGTTTAAAAAGATTTAGTCACCTATTCACACCCCCCCCCCCCCCTCTAGGTGATTAGGTGCAATTTCTTTCAAGTGGTATCAGAGCGAGGTTACTCAAAAAAGGACTTAACTGTCTGAGTAGATCCTGTTGACAGATTCACTATAAGTAAAGTGCAGAATCAAGAAAATCAAGAAACATTGGTTCAACAGAGAATCATAAGGAACTTGGATCCATGAAGTTGCCCATTTGCAGAAAAGAGATTTTTGACATCTGGAAAGAAATGGCGAGACTCTTTATGGAAGTCTCGGACCCTAGAATTTACATCACAGTTAAAGAAGGGTCATATATGCCTATGAAGGTTTCAATCCTGGATGCAAATCAGAGAACACCTAAGGACTTCTCTGAAATGACAAAAGATGAGATAATTCTAGCCATAATGGACAAGAGGGCTCAGAATATCATTGTGAGTGCCATAGATGATGCTACCTTTCAGAACTTGATACACTGTAAGACATCTAAGGAGATGTGGGATACCTTGATAGTGTATATAGAGGGTTCTGAAGAAGTAAGACAGGACAGAAAGTCTTTGTTAAACCAAGAATATGAAAGTATCAGGCAAGGTTGGTCTGATAGCATAACAGAATGCTATAAGAAGTTCTATAGGATTGTGAATGAGCTAATGTCCTATGGAAGAGATTTCAGCAATTATGAGCTGAATGATAAGTTCTTGAGGTCCCTAACAAAGGATTGGGACACCAAGATCTGTGCCATTAGGGAAATGACCAAGTTAGCAGATATCCCTCCTCCAACATTGTTTGGAAAACTGCTATCTTATGAGATGCAGTTGATGGTGAGGAAAGAAGAGGAGAAGACTACAAGAAGTGAGCTTAAAGAAAGGACAGTGACATTCAAGACAGAAGCCACCAGAAAATACAGAAGTAAGTCTCCATCTTCACCTCCAAAAGTGACTGAGACTGAGTCAGATGATTCAGAAAGCAGAAAGTCTGAAAACAGTGAAAGTGATGAGGACTTTGCAGCATTCACAAGACACTTTCAGAAGTTTCTAAAGAAGAAATAGTGGAGGTCAAAGCCATCCACTTCATAGGGAAAAGATGACTATTATCAGAACAAGAAGTCATCAAAGAAAGACAGGAGAAAGCCCAAGTCAAGCAAGGAAACTTTATCAAAAATTGTATGTTATTGCTGTAACAGACAAGGACATGTTATTGCTGATTGTCCAGAGAAAAGGAAAGAGTCTAATGATAAGAAGAAGACTCAATTCAAGGGCAAGAAGGAAAGGTCCTCTATTGCCAAGAAGGACAAAAGCTTGTCAGACATATCTTCTTCAGAGACTGAGTCAGAAGCTGAAGCATACATAGGACTGTTTGCTGAAGAAGAAGAAGAGGAGTTCATCCAGATAATGAACTCTATATATGAGCAAGAGGACACTCAGTGCAAAGGACTGATGGCCTTTACAGAATGTGACAAAATCCAGGAGCAGCCTGGACCTAGTAAGGTACAAAATTGTTCTTTAAGTTCAATTTCTAGTGCTAGTTCAGATTCAGTTACATTAGCATCAAGTGATGCCAGTGGGTCTGAATCTGAAGGGGATATTCATCAATTGATTGATGAATATATAGTTCTGTTGCAAGCATTTAAGAAAAGCAAATCCTTGGCCAAGAATCAGGCTAAGGAGATTGCAAGTCTCAAAGTGGCTGCAACTGATTTTGAGAAGCTGATTGATCAAAAGTTAAATGAAATAGCCAGACTGAAGAACATAACTGTTATTCAGATGGGGACTATAGATTTTAAGAATGATCAAATCAGAAGTCTGGAGATTAGTCTTCAGAAGGAGAGAGACATAGTTGCAAGGTTTTCTAAATCTAAGTCTGTTCTACCTTTGATTGATGAATTTGCTCATCAAAAGGGTAAAACTGGATTAGGGTTCACAAAACCTGCTAGGACTGTTCAGTCCAAGTCTAAGGGCAAAGACCCAGTACTCAACAAGCCAGCTGTAGATAAAACAGCTAGGAATGTACCTAATCAAAGGTACAATAGGTTTGAGTGCTGGTGCTGTGGCAAGGTAGGCCACTTTGCCATAGACTGTTGGCATAATTCTAATGCCAGGTTGAGTAGCAAACTACCTGTTGGAAGATCAGCAGGTAGCTTTGTTAAGAGGCAAACTAACCAGCACCAAGGACCCAAGAATTCTTTGGGTTCTAAGGTCAACTAATCTGTTTTGCAGGTGAGTCCAAGTGGTCATGCCCCAATATGGTACTTGGACAGTGGATGTTCCAGACACATGACTGGAACTAGGGGATTGCTAAAGGACTTCACACCAATCAAGGATGGTCCTAAAGTCATCTTTGGTGGTTCTGAAAAAGGAATCATCAAGGGTTTTGGTAACATTTCTAGCACCCATATTACAATTACTCAAGTGGCTTATGTTAAAGGTTTGAAACATAACCTTATTAGTATAAGTCAACTGAGTGATTTAGGATATGACATCTCATTTGTTAAAGATGGTTGTCATATCAGGAGGTCAAATGATCAAGAGATCATTTTGACAGGTTATAGAAAGAGGAATGTCTATTGCCAAGACATTATGGTTGAGAACAATGGTTCTCCAGTGTGTCTTGTAGCTGATGAGAAAGTCTCTCATTGTGTCAAATGGCACAAGAGGCTATCCCATCTCAACTACAAGACAATTGGCCAACTCTATAGCAAAGAGTTAGTGAGGAATGGTCCTCAAGTTAAGTGTATTAAAGATGGAATATGCCCAGCTTGTCAAAAGGGCAAGCAGACTAGATCCACCTTTAGTAGCATTGAAAACAAAGATGCTATGAGGTGCTTATACCTCTTGCATATGGATCTCTTTGGTCCTATGCCAGTTCACAGCCTAGGTAGGAAGGTCTATACCTTTGTGGTTGTAGATGAATACTCAAGGTTTTCCTGGGTGTTCTTCCTAAGACAGAAATCTGAAACACCTAGTATCTTCTATAGCTTTGTCAAACAAATGCAGAATGAACTAGACAGTACAATGGTCAAGATAAGAAGTGACCATGGTACTGAATTCCAGTCTGATAGTATGATAAAATTATGTGAAGAATTTGGGATATTTCAGGAATTTTCTTCACCAAGAACACCTCAGCAAAATGACATTACTGAGAGGAAAAATAGAACCTTGATTGAGGCTGGTAGAACCCTATTAAGTGACACATCTCTACCAGAATATTTCTGGGCTGAGGTAGTTAATACTGCATGCCATGTAATTAATAGGGCTACCCTTACTAAAAGCCACAATAAGACCCCCTATGAAATTGTGAAAGGCAGAAAACCAAATCTATCCTATTTCAGGATCTTTGGTTGTAAATGCTTTATACTTAACAATGGAAAGTCTTACTTGACTAAGTTTGCTGCCAAATCCCAAGAGGGGATATTTGTTGGGTACAACAATAATAGTAAGGCTTATAGAGTGTACAACTTGACTACTCAAGTTGTAGAGGAGTCAGTATATGTAGTATTTGATGAAGCTAGACTTATTAACAATGAGTTGTCTAGAAGTATTTGCAGCCCCATAGGTGTGACAAAGAAGATGGAAAAGCTCACTATTGAAGAAGGACCTACTGCAAGTCAGCATGTAGATGATAGTGGCTGTTGTCTAGGGGGAGTACTACATGTACCTAATGCAGAAGAAGACCAAGGAGTGCAGCAAGTTGAAGAAGCTGAAGGAGTTCAACCTGAAGCCAGGATGCCTCCAGCTAATAGACATCTAAGAGATCATCCAGCAGATCAAATCATTGGTGATCTAAGACAAGGGGTACAAACAAGGAGCAGCAATCTGAGTGCAGTGCTCTACACCAGTTTTCTATCCCAAGTAGAGCCAAAGAAGTTTGAAGAAGCCATCCTAGACCCTCATTGGATTGAGGCAATGCAAGAGGAACTGAATCAGTTCAAGAGGTGCAAAGTCTGGGAGGTTGTTCCTAAACCAAAAGACCACAACATAATTGGAACCAAGTGGATCTTTAGGAACAAGATGGATGAACATGGAGTGATTGTCAAGAACAAAGCAAGACTGGTTGCTAAGGGATATAGGCAGGAAGAAGGTATTGACTTTGATCAAACCTTTGCTCCAGTAGCCAGACTGGAAGCCATAAGAATGTTCCTGGCCTATGCAACCTATCAAGGATTTAGAGTATACCAAATGGATGTTAAGTCAGTCTTTCTTAATGGTAATCTAAAGGAAGAGGTGTATGTGGAACAGCCATCAGGTTTTGTTGATTCAACTCAACCTAATTATGTCTATAGACTTAGGAAAGCTTTGTATGGGTTAAAACAAGCCCCTAGGGCTTGGTATGAAACCCTGTTTAGTTTCCTCATTGAGAATAAATTCACAAGGAGGAAAATAGACAAGACTCTATTCCTTAGGGAATCCAGAGGCAAGATAATACTAGTCCAAATATATGTAGATGACATCATATTTGGGTCTACTGAAAGTAGTCTTTGCAAAAAGTTTGCAAAACTTATGCAAGGACAATTTGAGATGAGCAGTATGGGGGAACTTAAGTTCTTCTTGGGTCTCCAAGTTAGACAGACTGAGAATGGTTTATCCATATGCCAGTCTAAGTTCACCCTAGAACTGATAAGGAAGTATGGTATGGATTCATCCAGTACCATGAAAACTCCTATGGGGTCAAGTATGTCTCTTAGCAAAGATGATGTAGGGAAACCTGTAGATGAGACTTTGTATAGAGGGATAGTAGGATCCCTATTGTATTTGACTGCAAGTAGACCAGATATCATGTATGCTACATGTGTCTGTGCTAGGTACCAAGCTTGCCCTAAAGAGTCTCATTTGACAACAGTCAAAAGAATACTGAGATATCTTAAGGGCACTCCTCATCTAGGCCTTTGGTACCCTAGGAATGGAGACTTTGAACTAACAGGTTATTCAGATGCAGATTTTGCAGGCTGCAAAGAAGATAGAAAAAGTACAACTGGAACCTGTCAATTCCTAGGTGGAAGACTGATTTCATGGAGTAGCAAAAAGCAAACAAGTGTGGCTATCTCCACAACAGAATCAAAGTATGTGGCTGCAGGAAGTTGATGTGCTCAACTTCTATGGATACAACATCAGCTTGAGGATTATGGTATTCAAGTAAGTAGAACACCACTATTTTGTGATTCTACTAGTGCTATATCTATTGCAAACAATCCTGTTTCTCATAGTAGAACTAAACACATTGAGATAAAATATCATTTTCTAAGGGAACATGTTGAAAAAAAAGATATTTCACTTGAATATGTTAATACAGATAATCAACTAGCTGATATGTATACTAAGCCTCTAGAAGAAACCAAGTTCAATAGGTTTAAAATTGAATTAGGTATGATAAACTTAGAATAAGTTTATAGAAATGGCTAAGTAAAATAGTATCGACACACAGAGTTGTCTGTGTCGAGACAGAGAATTGGTGTCGACACTTCAGAGAAAAGGTGTCGACACATCTAGGAAGTTGGTGTCGACACTCCAGAAAATTAGTGTCGACACATACAGGGTAGGTGTCGACACATCCAAGGTGGTGTTGATACTTAGACTTTATACAGACTTAGTGAAGTAAAGTCTCGACTAAGTGTCGAGCTGAGTGGTGTCGACACATAAACAAGTGTCGACACATATATTCTGTCGACTATACTTGTGTCGACACATAGGTGTCGAGACATTATAAGTCTGTGTCCACACCTTTTAACAGTGTCGACACATATATTCTGTCGACTATACTTGTGTCGACACATAGGTGTCGAGACATTATAAGTCTGTGTCGACACTTTTTAACAGTGTCGACATAATTTAGGTTAGTTGACGCGCCCTTTCATCTTCAATCCTAGAAAGGTATAAATAGGATTTTGCCTTTGTCTGTCGACACGCTCACCAAAGTTTCGAGACCAAACTTGTGTGTCGACACCTCTCTTCTCTCTATTCAATTTCTTCAAACCCTAATGGCGCCAAAGCTCGAAGAGAACGTAAATGAAGGCTATGAACTGGTGTGGCATGCATTTGATGATGCAGAATCGGAGATCAAGGATGTGGTAACCCTAGTTGCAAACTCAGGGTTAGATTTTCATGTTTCAGAGCCAACCAAAATATGGAAGAAAGAAGTATTGGAATTTCTGAATGGAGCAACCCTAGACGACTCTGGACTCAAGATAAAGTCACGGGTTCATGGAGAAAAGGTGAAGGTCTCACCTAAGAGTGTGAGAAAGGTACTAAACCTCCCAAGGACTAAGGAAGAAGATGAAGTTACTGCTTCTAAGACCAGAGAAGCTTTAACATGGTGTGGACCGGATTCCAAGATGAAAATTGGATCTGTATTCAATTGGAAAGGCATGAACAGCCAAGGCAAATTTCTCTCAGAAATTGTTGGCAAGGTGATCTTGAGCAAGCCTGGAGGGCATGACAGAGTTTCAGCACATATGTTCAGTCTCATGACAAGGATAATTTTCAAACTACAAACTGATTGGTCTGTTGTAGTCTTTGAGAAGATTAAAGAGAGTATGAAGAAGCCCAATTTGGGTAGGATACTAAGTCTTTACTTGGCTGGTAGCATACCAGAAGTAATGAGTCAAGCTGCAGGATCAAAGATCAATCACATGAGAAGAATGGACATGAGAATCTTTTCAAGATGGGATAGAGTCTTGACTAAGGAGATGCCAACACCTGAGAAGGACACATCTCTAAAGAAGACAAAGAAGACAACCCCTATGGCTCAATATTCATCTAGCAGCTCTGAGGAGCAAGTTGTCTTCACTCCTAATGAAGAAGACACTGGAATTGCTGAAAAGTCTCCAGCTAGACAAGATGCTGCAGACAGGCAGGGGGAGCTGCCTCAGGCTAGCCCACTTCACCAGGATTCCATCCAGGGGGAGCCTCTAGTAGTGGAAGAGCCCACTCCACTAGAAAGTGAACAAGCCACTCAAACAATACTTGAGGTACTCACTGAAATCAATAACTTAGTTTTCCCTATAGAGGATACTGTTTTGTCTGATTCATTAAATAATGTTAATCAGCAACCTCAGATTGATAGTCAACCCCCAGATGTTGTCATGGAGGACACATCTGTTGCAGCTCAAGTTGTATCTGATCAAGTTGTTGATGAGACAAGGGATTCTCCATCACAACCTCAACAAGAGTTTACAATGGAAGATCTCTTCCTTAATCTGGACCAAACAGACTTTGAGAAGGCAAGTGATGCTACTGAGGGGGAGAATGCTCATGTTGAGGGGGAGCAAGTAGTAATTGTTGAAGAAACTGCAAGGAAAGAGCCTGAGAAGCCAAATGATGTTGAGGAGCTACCTAGGGAGAGGGTAGAAATTGCAAGCACATCAGCTTCTGAAGATGAGGAAGCTGCAAGAGCTAAAAAGAGAAAATTTCAAGTCTTCAAGAGGAGAAGCCAGACTTATAAGAAAGCTCTGCAAACCATAGCACCACAGCCTGCACTACAGCCAGCACCATCTGTAGATTACAGTTCTCTGATGGTTGCTATGCAGATAAAGCTAGATGAGCAAAGAAAAGCAACACAAACATATATGGATGAGGGACATAAGTCTTTACAGTTTGATCTGGCACAGTACATTAAGTCTATTAGATTTGAGATGAATCTAAATAAGAAGGAGATGATTGACTGATTCCACAAGGGAGGGAATGCAGTAGTCTATCTAGCTACACATCAAGAAAAGATCAAAGCTCAAGTGGATGACATTGCACTGAAGCAAGGGTATGTTCTGGAGAACCAACTCAGGATGAATGACAATTTGACTGCTTCCCACAATGCCATAGTAACAGAGATGAAGAATATAGCTGCTGGACAGACTACTTCTACTGCTACTGCTAAGGCAGAGTTTAATAAAGCTTTACAAGATGGTATAACTACTGTTACTTCTGCTATTGAAAACTCTCAGAAGTTGATAACTGAAAACTCCAAAGGTTGAAACCTTTCTTTAAAGATGAAGTAAACTATTTGGATAACCAAATCAGATTTCAAAAGGATTATCTAAGGGATCACATGGAAAGAGAAGTCATAAAGGGGGAGAGGGTGTTAGTCAAAGCCAACTCTAATCATGCAAAGTGGATTTCTAATTCTATCAGAGCAACTCTTGGTTATCCTCCTTTATGTGATGATGACAATGTGGTAGAGTCTGGGATACATCCTGCATATCTAGGAGGGGAGCAACCTGAAGTGGCTCAAGTAATCTACCCTCCTCCAGATTTTGATATGGTACAAGCAGATATACAGTCCATGTATAGCCCACCTGAGGGAAAGCACAATGTCATTATAGAAAAAGTGGTTCAGCCAGTATCTGAGGCTATGCAAGAAGCTTTGCAGAAAGAACATGAAGCTAAATTGTCTAAGAAGAGGTTCAGAGAGCAAGCTGAACAAAGGCCTGATTTTGAACAGTGGAGCCCCACTTCAAGGAATATTATCTTAACTGCATGGAAGGCTGCCAAAGACAATATTCAAGATAAAAACAAGTGGTTTTCTGAACTGGAGTGGAGGAAGCATGTGACCAGACAAGAAGCCATAGTGCAATATAGAATAAAGACAAAGATGGGAAAGCTACCTCCTACTGCCCAGGAGCCTAGCAAGTACTTTCCCAAGCCTTATCATTACTTTGAGAGGCAGAAGATTAAAGCTGAAGAGCTAAAGAAGAAGGATCTGAAAGGCAAGAAGCCTACTGATACTGAAGATGCTGAAGCCCCTGTGCAAGCAAAGATATAGTCTGGGAAGGGCATAGTGATCAAGGAGGCTGAGCAGAAATAGAATAGCATTATCTTAAGTTTACTATGTAATCACTTGTATTAAAACACTCTGTAAACTTTTGTATAATGAAGATGACAAAGCTGTTAGAACAATGTGATGTGTTATAAATCTATTTCATAATTGTTCTGAGATATATGTGTGTACATATTTTGTTTAATACGTATTTATGTACTTTCCCTGATTGCATAATCCTGTTTTACATTATACTGTGATTTTGTTATGTATGGTGTATATCATTGACTAAGGGTTATGACTTCTCCAAATAGGGGGAGATTGTTGGGTACAATGGTTTAAATGTACCTGATTTGAAGAAGCCTCACCCTACTCAATGATATACATCAAAATGTATTTGATGTGTTTTGAGTTTAGTTGTGCAGGTCAAGTATTTGCAGGGAAAGCAGAAAAGATTCTAAGTCCATGTGTCGACACCCAGAAGCAAAGTGTCGACACTTAAGAATACTTGTGTCGACACCCAGAGAAGCAGTGTCGACACTTGGAGTAATTGTGTCAACACCTGGGATGCAGAGTCGACACCATACAGAAAGTGTCGACACATACAGGAAGTGTCGACACTCAATGAAGAGAAGTCCAGAGAAGCAGTGTCAACACTTAGCAGTAGTGTCAACACCCAGAGCAACTGTGTCTACATCAGAAAGTGTCGACACTTGGAGGCTGTGTCGACACTCAGCAAAAGTCAGCAGAGTCTAAGTATAAGTGTCGACATAATGAGAAAGTGTCGACACACAGCAGAAGACTCAGCACTTGAAGAAAGTGTCGACACAAGAAAGAATGTGTCGACACTCAGCAGAAGACTCAATACATGAAGAAAGTGTCGACATTAGGAGGCTGTGTCGACACTTAGCAAAGTTCAACAAAATTCTAAGTACAAGTGTCGACACAAAGAAGATGTGTCGACACTCAGCCAAAGTCTCAACAGAAGAATAATGTGTCGACACAAGGAGCTGTGTCGACACTCAGCAAGTATCAACACAGATGGCATGTGTCGACACCAAAAAGATGTGTCGACACTTAACAAGTTCAACACATGAAGATGTGTCGACACAAAGGAGTTGTGTCGACACTTCCAAGAATTCAACTAAGTACTGAAGAACAAGAAGCTGTGTCGACACACAATATCAGTGTCGACACATGATAAAGAAGCAGTGTCGAGATATAAATTCTACAACACAAGGAGTTGTGTTGACACCTTGAAGACTAGTGTCGACACTTAGTCAACTTGTATCGACACTTGGTCTATAAGTGTCGACACTTAAAGACAGACTGTCTCGACACTTTCAGACAGTTATAGTTATTTCAAGAACTGACTGGATGACTTGATAGCTGCCATTCCAGCCAGTCTACTGCACCTGTCAGAGTTGTCAGAAAGCTGTTAGGAACCGGATCAGCCGGTCACCATGAAGAAGGCCTATATATAGGCTTATACTATCAACAGATAGAGATGATTCAACACAGATTAACACAAACTGGTCGAAGTGATCTGAAGATCTAAGTAGTTGGAGAGAGAGAGCTCCATCCAAGAAGACATCCGTTGGAACCAGGCTGTGAAGAAGGGTTCAGACCTAGTTCTGAATCTTAAGTTGCAGTGATTGAAGATCAGCTACAGAGAATCAATCCTATTGTGTTCTACATTCAAGAAGCTTTGAAGAAAAGCCAAGTGAGATTGTTCTCAGCAGAGTTCTTCCAAGAACTCATCAAGAACCTATCAACTCATCTCTCTTTTCTCTGAGTTGTAGGTATATTCTTTGTATTCTTATTTTCATGTAGGATCCTTAGGGATCTGAGTTGTAAGCCTGTAATTATAAAGGCTGAGTGGTAAGGCCTGTGTGTCTGAGTGTAGGAGATCTATTTCTCTGAGTGTAGGCCTGTTGTGGCTGAGTGTAAGCCTTGTGGCTGAGTGTAAGTCTTTGGAGAAGACTGAGTTGTAGGGCCTTAGGCCTGAGCTGTAGGAACCTGTTTGGGGTTCTGAGTGTAAGATCTGAGGATCTGAGATAGTGGAGGAGTTTGGCTGAATCTAGTACACTACTAGATAGGCAAAGAGGGAAAGTGGATGTACCCAAACCTTGGGGAACCACTATAAATCTGTGTGTTTACTGTGTGCATGTTTATTCTGTGATTGCTGATTGACTGCTGTGAAGAATTAGTTATAACTATGTGATATAATCTGAAATCTGCCTAAAAAGTTTAAAAATATTTAGTCACCTATTCACCCCCCCCCCTCTAGGTGATTAGGTACAATTTTTTTCAGAAATATTTATGAATTCAAAAGAACATTTTTAAAGCTAACTAATTTCAAAATATAATATAAATCTAATTTCACATTTTAGTTTATCTTTATACGAGTAACCTTGATAGGATTCCCACTGAAATTTCTAAGCCAAACCAACACGACACAGATCGAGTACTCATGGGCCCGATCAAACCAATTACACATTTCAAAGTCGCAAGCCCCAGTAGCCCCCCAAAGAAGAAGCCGAACCCGCGCATGCACATGGAAGGGCCGCACAGGTGCGCTCGGCCTACACGCGGGCGCGCGCAGCCAGCCAGCACGGACGCAGGGTCGCCCCCTTGTGCGGCCGCACCCCGCGTGGCCCCGTGCAGCCACAGGGCCGCGCGACTGCATTCCTCGAACCGCGTCCCTAGCGCGCACCGCTCGAATCACGCGCGTGCGTGCCAGCGGCAATCTCCGCTGTCCTGGTACTTAGCCATTTCAATTTGCTCACAAGCTTCTGTCAGTTTGCAGTCGATCCAGTCGAATTCCAACTCTGATGTAGTTGATGCAGCCGAACTTTTGTAGTCGATGCAGTCGAACTCTTATAGTCAATGCAGTCGATATTTTACATGGTCAAAAATTAATGCCTTCGATTCAGTCTAACTTTTGCAGTCAATATTTTATTTGGTCAAAAATTCGATGCCTTGATCTTGTCGAACTTTTGCACACGATATAGTTGTAGTCAAACTTTTACTTAGCTTTTTTGCCTATGAACCTGATTAAATTCTAAGTCAATTTCCTAATCCCGTCGTTGATTTCTTTTGTCCTTAGTGACACTTTGCAATGATAGTGACATGCCTAATATATAATTAGTACATAGGTCAACATGAATTCTGCTGCCTGAGGGATTACAAGTGCAAAATCATGTTTAGGTGACCAAGTCTCTAATCAAACATTAACCATGCACTTTAGTTATACCAGTCACACCCAAACTAGAGAGAACATCAAATACAAGATGTTTATTGTCATCTTAAGGCCTTATTCAAATCAGTAATCTTGTGGACAATGTTTCCCACAATCTCCCACTATTTGAAGAAGTCAGAACCTTATATGATAATAATCATACAAATAATAAAACACACAAAGACAGATTATAGAGAGGTAAACCATTTTCATATTATTAATCATGAAATCGACAGGATTACAAAAAGTTATTTAAGACAAAATCTCCCAAGGTCATCGTAGAGTTCTCAGACTTATCCTAGAAGTCTTCTCCTTCTTTTTTCCTCTTCTGCCTTTCAAAATTTCCTATGGGCTTAGGGATATATCTGGGAGGAGGAAGAAGTCCATGTGGGTTAAAAGTATCTAATGTCAACCTAAATCACCTAGAGGGGATGAATAGGCAAGTTCTGCGTCTTTTTGTAGAATAAAAATTACTGAGGAAATAAACACACAGAAACAGGGAGATTTATTGTGGTTCCCTGAGTTGGGTACGTCCACTGTCCCGACTCGCCTATCTTCCACGAAGGGCTAGATTCGGCTACTTCATCTTTATCTCAGATTGCCAACAATCTTACACCTCTGAGCCTCAACTCCTACAACTCGGAGACAACGCTCCTACCACTCGGAGAACGAACTCTCCTATAACTCCGAGAACAACCTCTCCTACAACTCAATCCTAAAATAAGGATCTTCAACTTGGAGGGAAAAACCTCCTACAATAGTAAAAAGATTTACATATGAAAAGAATAAAAATAATCTTCTATAGATCTGAAATCTTCGATCCCTCGTTCATCTAAAAGATTGATCTTGAACGTCTTGAAAAACAAGTGAAGCTGAAGGATTTGAAGACTTGATCTGGACACACTGATCAACTAGATCTAAGTAGAATCGGAATCTTCAGAGATCAATGATCTGGTCGACTTGCTTAAGGAAGAACGAATTGTGCTACAAGAAGTTGTTGGTCGTACGAGTTGCAAAGAATGTATTGTGCGCCGACGGGGAATCTTCGTTCTTGATATTTCTTATTTTTTTTAACAATAATCTATATTAGGGTTGATTGAAATCCAACCTACATATATATAGGAAACCTTCTTCCATAACGGCTAGAAACATCCTTCCTTATCGAGAAATTCAGAAATTACTGTACATGACGATCTGGACAAACCGAGCTAGAAATTTGAAAATAGAAGAAATAACCGTAAGTATAATTCGTCAAGTATCGTTGAGTATATATGGGTACACTCGTCGAACCACTTGGAAACTCAACGAAATTTACTTGGACAATTCCAGCCTGATCAATCATGTAACTCAACACTTGGTAGAAGAGATACTCGACGAATTTGACGAATATCAACTAGTATACTCGACGAATTCAACGAGTATCGGCTGGCTGACTCGATGCTTGTTTAAGTGATATTCAATGAATAACACTTAGAGAAATACATAGAAGTAAAGTCGAGATGACTCGATGAATTCGTCATGTATCGACATGTATATTCGACGAATTCAACGATTATTGATAGATACACTTGACGAATTCGACGTGTATACACGAGGATACTCGACGAGTTTTACTTAACTGATTTCCAGGAATTCAGATATTATTCCCTAAGTAAATACGATGAATTCGATGAGTGCCAGCAAGCATACAAGACGAATTCGACAAGTATTCATGATTATACTCGACGACTTCAATAAGTATCCGTTACTATACTCGACGAATTTTACTTAGAGAAAATCTACTCTTCTGAAAGCAGCAACTTGATCTTCTTGGATTCTTCTATTGTACTTGAAATAGAAGTACACCTTAATATACAGATTACATGTGAATCAACACCTTGGCCTACATACTGAAGGATTACATTGTATAGTACAATGTTTCAAGACCAACTGTAACCTGACATTGAGTTGTACTTGGCAATATTGTCCTGCAAGCACATAACTAGAAAGCAACATCAAATACAAACTCAATTCATCTTAGTTCAAGGGACACTTCTTCAAATCATAGTTATTGTGGATACAACACACAACAATCTCCTCCTATTTGAAGAAGTCAAAACCCTACAAACTAAGGTGAATTGTACACACAAAAATCTTAAAACATGAAAAATAAAGAACATATAAAATTAAGAAATAATAGCATTCCCAGTCAAAACATTAAATATATATATATATATATATATATATATATATATATATATATATATATATATAAGTTCTATATGGGGTAAACATTATCCACAATCATCAACTAAAAAACAAATCAAGCATGTTTTCCCTGGATTTTCTGATATTGCCTGTCAAAAAAAGCTTTTGGCTTTGGATAGTACTTTTGAGGAGCTGGAGGAGCATCTGGATCATCAAATCTGTTCTTCCTGAAATGTAGCCTTCTTTTGACATTTGCAACCTCATGCTTCTGCCACTCCTCCCTGCTATAGTAATTCCATATGTTCCTATTGCCCAAGTATACCAGTTTGAAGGTGTATAGGATGATGCTTTTGGAGATAGGACTCCACACTTCAAACATTTCTTTGTTTGTCTTAGAACTTATAGTAGAGGGTCCTTCACCATATTTTCTTCTCTTATGAGCTGGTGGAGGTGAGTCTTTAACTCTCTGAATTTTTGCTCAACAACAGCAGATCTTGGTCAATACTGAGAAAAGTCCTGAGTTTTTGACCTGTACTGTGAATAATCCATGACAGGATTAACATCATCATTCACTGGACCAGGCACTACAGGTTCAAGAATCCTAGCATGAGTATGACCATTACCACCAAATAACTCATCAAGCAGCCAACTCAAGTTATCATAAGTGTATGAGTTTATTGCCATAAACGGTTCTATCACCTGGGCTTCAATAGTGCTACCTTTATTTGCAACGCACCCACCTTTTTGACTTCTTCAAGTACTTTAGCTGTAATAGCATTGCTATAATAGATCATTTGGTCGTCAAAGTAGTTCATCCCTTTATTTTGTGCATCAATAACTGTTTTGTCATTTGCATAAATATTTTGGAGAACATTTAAGTTGCTTTTCAGCCTGCCATAGTATAGATAATTGCTTGACCACCTTGCATGAACCAAGAGTCCATCCTTGAATCCAGTTTGTCAAATCTCACCTTGATCTCTGCAAGGCTGTTGTTTATATCTCTTTCCGTATCTTTGGCTTTCTTGAAAAACAAGTGAAACTGAAGGCTTTGAAGACTTGATCTGGACACACGGATCAACTAGATCTAAGCAGAATCGGAATCTTCAGAGATCAATGATCTGGTCGACTTGCTTAAGGAAGAACGAACCGTGCTACAAGAAGTTGTTGGTCGTACGAGTTGCAAAGAACGTATTGTGCGCCGACGGGGAATCTTCGTTCTTGATATTTCTTATTTTTTTTAACAATAAGCTCGATTAGGGTTGATTGAAATCCAACCTACATATATATAGGAAACCTTCTTCTATAACGGCTAGAAACATCCTTCCTTATCGAGAAATTCAGAAATTAATGTACATGACGATTTGGACAAACCGAGCTAGAAATTTGAAAATAGAAGAAATAACCCTAAGTATAATTCGTCAAGTATCGTTGAGTATATATGGGTACACTCGTCGAACCACTTGGAAACTCAACGAAATTTACTTGGACAATTCCAGCCAGATCAATCATGTAACTCAACACTTGGTAGAAGAGATACTCGACGAATTTGACGAATATCAACTAGTATACTCGACGAATTCAACGAGTATCGGCTGGCTGACTCGACGCTTGTTTAAGTGATATTCAATGAATAACACTTACAGAAATCCAGAGAAGTAAAGTCGAGATGACTCGACGAATTCGTCGTGTATCGACATGTATATTCGACGAATTCAACGATTATCGATAGATACACTT
The DNA here is from genome assembly GCA_039583875.1 of Platanthera guangdongensis. NCBI lineage: Eukaryota > Viridiplantae > Streptophyta > Magnoliopsida > Asparagales > Orchidaceae > Platanthera > Platanthera guangdongensis. Next base: position 60,854,869 of record CM077167.1, on the reverse strand, counting down.
GACGAATTCGACGTGTATACACGAGGATACTCGACGAGTTTTACTTAACTGATTTCCAGGAATTCAGATATTATTCCCTAAGTAAATACAACGAATTAGATGAGTGCCAGCAAGCATACACGACGAATTCGACAAGTATTCATGATTATACTCGACGACTTCAATAAGTATCCGTTACTATACTCGACGAATTTTACTTAGAGAAAATCTACTCTTCTGAAAGCCACAACTTGATCTTCTTGGACTCTTCTATTGTACTTGAAATAGAAGTACACCTTAATATATAGATTACATGTGAGTCAACACCTTGGCCTACATACTGAAGGATTACATTGTATAGTACAATGTTTCAAGACCAACTGTAACCTGACATTGAGTTGTACTTGACAATATTGTCCTGCAAGCACATAACTAGAAAGCAACATCAAATACAAACTCAATTCATCTTAGTTTAAGGGACACTTCTTCAAATCATAGTTATTGTGGATACAACACACAACAATCTCCTCCTATTTGAAGAAGTCAAAACCCTACAAACTAAGGTGAATTGTACACACAAAAATCTTAAAACATGAAAAATAAAGAACATATAAAATTAAGAAATAATAGCATTCCGAGTCAAAACATTAAAAATATATATATATATATATATATATAAGTTCTTTATGGGGTAAACATTATCCACAATCATCAACTAAAAAACAAATCAAGCATGTTTTCCCTGGATTTTCTGATATTGCCTGTCAAAAAAAGCTTTTGGCTTTGGATAGTACTTTTGAGGAGCTGGAGTAGCATCTGGATCATCAAATCTGTTCTTCCTGAAATGTAGCCTTCTTTTGACATTTGCAACCTCATGCTTCTGCCAATCCTCCCTGCTATAGTAATTCCATATGTTCTTATTGCCCAAGTATACCAGTTTGAAGGTGTATAGGATGATGCTTTTGGAGATAGGACTCCACACTTCAAACATTTCTTTGTTTGTCTTAGAACTTATAGTAGAGGGTCATTCACCATATTTTCTTCTCTTATGAGCTGGTGGAGGTGAGTCTTCAACTCTCTGAATTTTTGCTCAACAACAGCAGATCTTGGTCAATACTGAGAAAAGTCTTGAGTTTTTGACCTGTACTGTGAATAATCCATGACAGGATTAACATCATCATTTACTGGACCAGGCACTACAGGTTCAAGAATCCTAGCATGAGTATGACCATTACCACCAAATAACTCATCAAGCAGCCAACTCAAGTTATCATAAGTGTATGAGTTTATTGCCTTAAACGGTTCTATCACCTGGGCTTCAATAGTGCTACCTTTATTTGCAACGCACCCACCTTTTTGACTTCTTCAAGTACTTTAGCTGTAATAGCATTGCTATAATAGATCATTTGGTCGTCAAAGTAGTTCATCCCTTTATTTTGTGCATCAATAACTGTTTTGTCATTTGCATAAATATTTTGGAGAACATTTAAGTTGCTTTTCAGCCTGCCATAGTATAGATAATTGCTTGACCAACTTGCATGAACCAAGAGTCCATCCTTGAATCCAGTTTGTCAAATCTCACCTTGATCTCTGCAAGGCTGTTGTTTATATCTCTTTCCGTATCTTTGGCTTTCTTCAGTACCTTCTTCAGAGAGTGACTAAAACTTGCTTATTGCTTTGCTATCGGGGCTTCTATAGACTTCATGAGAGGAATGTCTGAACTTGTACTGGGAGTGTCTTCAATAGGAATACTGGGGGGAGAAGGGAGATCTACACTTGCCTCTGAGTCATTGGGAGACTCTTCCATAGGAGAAATATGAGCTTTTGAGAGTAGTCCTGTAACTGGGGCCTTTAGGATAGGAGGATGCGCCTCTGCATCTCCTTCCTCACCATAAATATCAACCACTTCCATCTACTCCGCCAGAGGTCCACCTGGAATAACATCAATTCACCTCTGTAGGTTTCTAATAAACATATCAAGACATGTCTGAATCAAGATCAAAGAATGAGTCAGCTCCCCCTCAAACACAACAGATTGAAGCTCTAGGAGACTTACAATTAGATTATCTCTGGAAACAAACGCAGTAGAATCATGTATATTATCAACAGCTTCAATAAAGTCTGTATCATTTACATTTTCAGAAGCTGTAAGATCCTTATCACCAATCTCATCAAAATCAGCAATAGTAACAAGATCAGCATCTGCATCCACATTGTCATCAAGAGCTCTCTTATCATCATCCTTTTCTGATACTATCTCAACAGCAATAACACTACCAATGTCAACAATCACTATATGGAGATCATCTGTCTCTACAAATGAACCTTATATCATTGTCTCTGCAAGCTGAACCACTGCATCTGGAGCATTTGAAACTGCAGAAGAATCAACTACCAAGGGCACTTGCACATCAGTAGCCACTTGGAATTCAACAGACTCCCCCTCCATTCCTGCACACGAGCTTTTAGGAATTTCACGAGGGTAGGAGTAGGAAGTCTTTCCACAAAAACTTCCTCCTCCTCCTCAACATTAGGCTGTATTCTGATTCCACCTGGTCTTTGGATCCTCCGATCCTACCCAGAGAATATAGTGGAGTCAATTTTCTTCAGGTGGTGAATAAGATCTCCTTTGGACACATCAAATGTATCTCTATCCAACTGATTCAAGTAAAGACTTATGATCCGTCCAAAGTTAGGTGCTCATAAGCTGTCCTTTATCCTTCCAAAAAGCACTGCACCAGTTTATTTTCTGTTGGATCCCTAGTTTGATTTGTGCTAGTTTCACTAAGCTAGGATGATGTGACCCAACATGTATAGCCAGGGTCATAGTTGTGTCCTAGAGTCTAGGCCAACTCCTCAGTAACAACATCACATGGACAAGCCATCATCAGACTGCCAGAGACTCAAGACTTAGAGTTTTTCCAGAGATTCAGAGATTTCTCAAGAAACTAAGTAAAATGAGTTTGACATTCATCGAACTCGGGTCGATGATAGTCTTTCTCAGCTCGATGATCTTAGAGAAATATTCTATAAGCTGAGCTCGACGAACTTCAGTCACAGATCGACGATCCTTGGACTCCAACTTCAGAATTCTAAATCTAGCCTGTTCCCTAGTTCTCAGGTCGACGAACTTCATTCTTTGCTCGATGATTTGTGGAATTCCACTTCAACTCTATTGCCAGAGGTTTATCAATTTTTCTCTAAGTCCAGAATCATTTTCAGCTCAACGAATTCAAGGTTCTCCAGACTTAGTTCGACGAATTCAAGGTTCTCCAGACTTAGCTCGACGAACCTTATTCTTTGGTCGACGATCTCTGGACTCAGTCTTCAGCATTTCAAGTTAAATTGATTCTCCTGACTTAGGTCGACGAACTTAGTCCTCTGGTCGACGATTTCTGGATTCTCTACTTCACCTTCCTGATTCCAGAAGTTATCAATTTTTCTAAGTCCAGAATCTTCTCCAGTTGATGAATCCAGTTCTCAGCTCGACGAACGTGGAGTATAGAAATGCAAAGCTTCCAGAGATAGCAAGTCATGTTTCTAGCTTGACGATTCTGTAACTCAGCTCGACGAACAGAAGTCATCAGCTCGACGAACTGTGAACTCAGTTCGACGATTTCTGTCAACTGTTCGACGATTCAAGACTTAGTTATTTCTGGCCTTCTGAAAGTGCAGCTAGATCTTATATACTCTAGAGGGGGGTGAATAGAGTATGGTGCTTAAAAACTTTTTACAACAATTGTTGAAATCTGAGTGAACAGGGAAGCAAATGATAAATCTAAACACAACAGTTATCTAATTACAATCTACAAAAGAAGCTAATCACAGATCCTAACTAATCACAGATCACAGCCAGAAACAAAAATAAAGATAAGCAAGCCAGAAGACACAAGGAGCTATAGTGGTTCCCCTAAACTTGGGTACATCCACTCTTCTACCACCCTAGGTAGGAATCCACTGCAGGATGAGTTGATCAGGTGTCCTGGGCACCAATGAGCTTTTGATAAGGTTCTCAAAAACCAAATCAGATTTTTTGATCAGGTGTCTTGCCACCAATGAGCTTTTGATAAGGTGCTCAAAAACCAAGCACAAACTTTTGAAGGGAGTTTGAAAAACCCTTTACAGAGATGGGGATGAGAGAGTGATGGAAGTCTTCTCTTTCTCAAAGCAGTTGAGAAGACTATGTGGATTTTGACGTTGTCAAAGCTCCCCCTGAGTTCTTGAGAGTTCAAGAAATGAAGCTTTGCTGTAGGGTGATAGGCCTTCAGAAAATGATCTCCAACAATTGATGATTTCAGCAACAGCTGAAATGTTAGGTGTCTGGAGTCTTTGAATGATGTTGGCCTTGAACACTTGAATCACAAGAGATCTGAAGATTTCAGATGGTTGATCTTCTTGGATGCGTGTTCTGTATGAATTCTTTTTGACAGAGAGTGTCTACAACTCTTTCTCTTGTGTAATTGTTGTTGAGAGAGTTGTTGTTCCAGAGAAAAGTTGTAGCAGAGAATATTTTGTTCTTCTTCTTCTTGTGCACTCTCTGTAGATTGATCTCTTGTCTGTTAGGCCTCTTGAGTGATTCAAAAATCTTGTCTTTTATTCCCTTTATTCTGAATAGAAATGATCCCTGTCTAGAATAGCCGTTAGCCTATCATTAAATGACTTCCTTAATTGCAATTGATTTCTGGGGGAAAGTCCAAAGAAACATTCCTTGATAATCCCTTGAAACTTGATCCAGAATAAATGAAAACGGCTACAAGATCTTCTGAATTAATTGCTGAATAACTCCTTAAATGTTCTGAATTTGAATCTTGAAAATAATTTAACTCTTCAGAAAAACGTCGAACTAAGCTCCACTATCGTGGAACTGAGCTCAGCGATTTGGACTTAGACAGCAACAGAGATCGTCGATCTGAGCTTAACTATCGTCGAATTGAGCTCAAAGATAGAGAATCAATACCGAAGTCAAAGATCGTCGAACTGAGCTCGAAGATCATCGAATGGAGTTCGACGATTTGTTGAAGTTGAGCTCAGCGATCGTCGAATGGAGTTCGACGATCCGTCGAAGTGAGCTCAACGATCGTCGATTGGAGTTCGACAATTCGTCGTCCTGAGCTCGACGATATGACTTAGTATTCAAACTAAAAATCCTTGGTCTTGAGGGCAGCTTCCAAACCTAACTACTAACCCTTAGACTCAATTCTAATTGACCTTTAGATCTATACAATGAGGTCAAAAATAGGTTTCCTAAAGACATAGTGATCCTGACCCAAATTAGTAATAGGGTGTTCCAACAATCTCCCCATATTTGGGTTAGGATTACTATTTATAGAATTTGAAAAAATTAAAGAACAACATACAAAGCAACAATAAACATCAACAAAGCAGAATCACAGATATATTATCCCAGACAGAAATCAGACATCAGAATAATTGTCACCTTATAGAATTATTCTTTCTCCTTGCTCATTATAAGTTTAATTTCTCTATTAGGATTAAGAGCTTCTTTCTTTGACCTTCTGTCATCAGCTGCACCTAAAGAGGTTTGTTGTTTAGGACTTGGAACCACAGCTTCGGGATGCAGCTCCATATATCTTTCAGAATCAAAAAATTTGCTTGAGACATATCTTTCCAGTTCCTTCTTTCTTTGTTCAGACAAAGTGGTAATGTTGGAGGTATCTCTGCCTTACTCTTTAGCTTTCTTGATTTGATCCAGGGCAGCTAATTCTTTCATTCTGGCAGTCCATGCACTAGGATTATTTTTTGGATCTTCAAAGGGCACTGAAGGCTCATATCTGTTGGATGGATTATCTGGAGGAGCTCCGGATGAGACTACTTCTTTCAGCTTATAGGGAAAAGGACCTGAAGTTGTATCTGAAAAAGCTTGTCCTTCCCTAGAGTAAGGATGTTGCCTTGAATAGCCTTTTGAGTAGACTTGGAATTCCCTTTGGCTTCCTCTGTAGTTTCCTCTTCTAGATTGAGAACCTCTGAACTGGCTTCCCCTATAATGAGATCTTGCATGAGGCTGATAGGGGGTTTGGCTTTTGGCAGAGGGATGAGTAGCTGAGCTTCCACCTGCACCTGCATCAGGAGGAGGTGGTGGAGGAGGATGAGGATGATGAAACTGAGAAGATCCTTTTTCATACTTCCTCTTCTTCTTCATGGCTTTAAGTTGGTTCTTGGAATACTGCATCCAATGTTCAGTAATGGGGCTGTCATGAAGAATGTAATAAGGAATGTCATTGGTGTCCTTTACTTTGGCTGGAGGCACCCTTTTCATAGATTTGCTCCTTGCCTTTCTTTTCCTGGCTATGGTGGCAGAGGAATCATCAGAATCAGTCCTAAATTCATCACTTTCAAAGCTTTGCTCATCATATAAAGCATCAATATTTTTCAAATAATCTTTCTGAATTTGGGTTGGAGCAGATGAAATAGCAGTTGTAGCAGCAGATACAACACTAGTAACAACAGAAGTTGTAGCAGTAGCAGTAGTAACAACAGATACAGAAGATTCTGTAGCAATCCTTGCAGAAGATATAGCAGCAGTAATATCAGCAGTAACTGGAGCAGCAACAGATTCAGAGAAAATACTTTCAGATACAGGAACTTCAGCATCAGTAATAACAGCAGGAATAGCATCAGCAATAACCGTAGGCTCAAAATCATATGCATCTGTCTGCATACCCTCAGAAACTGGAACATCAGCAGCATCATCATCACTGACAGCAACAGCAATAGAAACAACAACAATATTTTCAGCAGGAATAGCAGCAGCATCACTGGAACCAGAAGGCTCAGCAGTAGAGAGGGAATTTATGTAAGAGCTAATTAAGCTGGAGTCACAGCTTGAGAAGGGCACAATGGCCATGGAGAGATCCTCTGAGGACTGGACTGCAACTTTCTCTGGAAGACAGCTGAAGTAGACTGAATCAAAATTTGATAATAAGGACCTGATGTCCACTGAGAAGACTGCAACTAGAGGTGTTGAAACTGGAGCTTGAGTAACAAGAGTAGCAGCAGGGACTGAAGAAATAGCAGCAGCAGGAACTGAAGAAATAGCAGCAGCAGGCAATCTCACCACTTCATTAGGAAACTCCCCCTGCCTGGATGCAGAGAATGCTGGATCAAGGCACACTGATGAAGGGATTGCCTGAGGAAAAAGAGAGGAGATCCTGGCAGAAAGGGCTACCACTGACTGAAGAAGTGGAGCCAAGGAGGTCTCCAGTAGAAGTGATAGCCTGGGGGCTAGCAGTTCATATAACTTGTCAGCTAGGGCAGGAAAGTCTACTTGCTCAGCAGGGATTTGAGCAGAGGTAGAGAGGGATGGAGGAGCAACTGGTGATGGTGGTGGAGAGCTGGTGTATGGGGGAAGTGAAGGTTGAGGTGTGGGTATTGTGGAAATGGAAGACAGTGGTATTGAGATAGAGGGTATGAAAGAGGGTTGATCAATAATATCTTGTAGAAGCTGTTGGTAAGATGTGGAGGAGGAGGGTAGCTCAGGAGGAGATGAAGGTGAATCATCCATGAAGGAATCATCAAGAAGATTGAAAGATGAAATGGTGGATGATTTGTCAATGTCTGGTGAGGGTAGTGGTGTAATGGGTGGATTGGTTCTTCTGTTATTGGAAGAGTAGGAATTGGAGATGGAATTGTTGTTGGAGATGTGCTGGAAATAATGATTGTGGATGGAGTTTTAATGGTGAAGGTTACTGGTGGAGATGAGATAGGAGTTGGAGAAGGAGAAGAAGCAGCAGTCAAGTCTTCTGCAGGGGCAGAGACTTGAGGGGAAGAGACTATTACAGTCCTTGTGCCTGAAGTTGTGCTTGCAGAAGGCCTGCTGGGCTTTGTTATCTGCCTGTCCCATTTGCCAAAGAGGGCACAGGACAATCTCTTTGATGCATTGATGTGCATCCCAGAAGATACAAGCAGGGCAGGGCATCTGTTGTGAAGAAAGAGCTCTAGGATCCTCCCAAAATTCACAAAATTCTTATTTATTTTCTTCTTAATCAGGTCAAAGAAGACCTCTCCCCAGTTCAACTGTTTCTTATCCACAATGGCTCCCATCAAGCACAGCTGATACCTAGAGATAGTATCATGTGCTGAATGCTTAGACAGCAAAACCTTTCCTACTATATCAGCTAAGAACTTGTATTCCACAGCTAGGTTCTTTTTCAGCAGCTTGCTAGGGTTAGCATCAGAGTGACCCATTCTTGCAAGTAAATCCGAAAATTCCTCTCCAGATAACTCAGCAGAATCTCTTCCAGAACTTAACTCAAAAACCTCTGTCAGAATGACAGGAGTCAGTGGTACCTGAGTTCCAAAAATTGAACCGACCACTGTGTTTTGGTCCTGGTTGTGGGCAGTATAGACCCACTCCTTAATCTCATCAGCATCCAACTTGATTCTTGTGGACATGATGGTGGCTAATTTCTGCTCCTTGAACAGTTCCAAAATATCTTGAAAAACCTGATCAGTGGTGCTAAAAGACTCCATGTCTATATCGAATCCAGCATCGAATTTCATTGCGGATAGAACGGCAACAAAGATGGCCATGGTTACCTGCAAAAATCAACAAACAAAACGACCAAGTGTAGAGATGTTTGGAGGGAAAGAGAATTTTTGCAGAGAGATCGAAAGCGCAAAATGAGAACGACGGCCGAAAAATGAATTTTATATTAGGATTCGACGCAGAAAAGGAAAGATCGTTGAACTCAGTTCGACGATCAGGGCTTCTAAGGAATATGAAGGGTCTTCAATATCGTCGATCTCCGTTCGACGATATTGGAGAGCGTCGAGCTCTGTTCGACGATCGTTCAGAGAATGAAATCGTCGAGCGCCGTTCGACGATCGTTGACTGGAAGAGATAGTTGAACACTATCTGAGAAGCACTGAACTCAGGTCGACGATTTCGGAGATCGTCGATCTCCGTTCGACGATCTGGGGGAAAATCGTCGAGCATAGTTCAGAGACCAGAAATACAATCTAGACACTAGAAAAATCAAGATGTTTGCCTAGTCTTGGTCAATTTTCAAAGTTTTAAAATCTTGGATATTATTATAGACTTCCTCCATCTAACATTCCTAACTGATTTAGGAAGAAGGTGTGTTTCTTTTCATCCAAGGGTTTGGTGAAAATATCTCCCCTTTGAAAATCAGTTGGGATATATTGAAGCTCAATTTTATTCTTCTCAGCATTATCCCTTAAAAAGTGATGCCTAATTTCTATGTGTTTTGTCCTACTATGGAGGACTGGATTTTGAGCTATAGAAATAGCACTGGTGTTATCACAAAAGATTTTTGACTTCTTTAAATTGTAGCCATAGTCTAGGAGTTGGTTTTGAATCCACAATATTTGTGAACAACAACTGTCTGTAGCCATATATTCAGCTTCAGCAGTTGAAGTTGACATAGAAGTTTGTTTCTTGCAAAACCAAGAGACAAGTCTGTCACCAAGAAACTAACAAGTTCCACTGGTGCTTTTCCTGTCAATTCTGCATCCAGCATAATCAGCATCAGAAAATCCATTTAATTCAAATGCTGAATCTTTTGGATACCAGAGACCTAGATTTGGACAACTTTTAACATACCTGAGAATCCTTTTTACTAATGTTAGGTGTGACTCTCTAGGGCTTACTTGGAACCTGGCACATATGCATGTAGTAAACATTATATCAAGTCTACTAGCTGTAAGGTACAGTAAGGAGCCAATCATTGCTCTATATGTTGTCTGATCAACAGGTTTCCCATGTTCATCAGCATCCAATACAGCATAGGTAGGCATGAGTGTTTTCATACAAGATGATTCAGACATGACAAATTTCTTAACCAATTCATTTGCATACTTGGTTTGAGAAATGAAGATGCCTTCAGCATGTTGTTTGACTTACAATCCTAGAAAGAAGGATAGCTCACCCATGCTACTCATTTCAAATTTAGAATGCATTAGGTTGGAAAACCTTCTGCACAAGTTTGAATCAGTAGAACCAAAAATAATATCATCCACATAAATCTGTACTAGTAGGGTATGAGACTTATGGGTTCTAATGAAAAGAGTTTGGTCTACTCTACCCCTTATAAATCCATTTTCCAGAAGGAAGCATGCTAGGGTCTCATACCATGCTCTAGGAGCTTGCTTGAGACCATATAATGTCTTGTTCAATTTAAAAACATAATCAGGATAGGTTGGAGAGATAAAACCTGGAGGTTGTCTGACATAGACTTCTTCTTTGATGTCTCCATTGAGAAATGCACTCTTTACATCCATCTGATATACCTTGAAGTCTTTGTGTGCTGCATAAGCTAAGAAGATTCTGATGGCTTCCAATCTTGCAACTGGTGCAAAAGTCTGGTCATAGTCTATGCCTTCTTCTTGTGAGTATCCTTGAGCAACTAGCCTTGCCTTGTTCCTTACAATTACTCCTTGATCATCCAATTTGTTTCTGAACACCCACTTTGTTCCAACAATGGAGTGATCCTTAGGCTTAGGCACTAGTTCCCAAACTTTGTTCCTTTCAAATTGATGCAACTCTTCTTGCATTGCAATGATCCAGTGTGGATCTTGCTCTGCATCTTGAATAGTTTGAGGTTCAATTTGAGATAGGAAGCAAGTGTGCAACATGTTTTGGTTGACCTGATTTCTGGTTTCCACACTATCTGAGATGTCTCCAATTATTTGGGAAATTGGATGGTCTCTTGATGTTACTAAATCAACAGGGGGTGTTGATTGTTCACCAACATGTGTTGTTGTTTCCTCTTGTGGTACAACAATTGGCTCTTCAAGTTGTTTCTCTTCAATATATTGAGTGCTTTCTTCATCTTCACTGCTTTCCTCCTTTTGAGTGACCTGTAACCTGTTCAAATCTTCAGCAAGAGAATGTACCTGCAAAGGTTCTATGGTAGAAGTATTCTTCTCCTTGAAAGATATGTTAGATTCATCAAATGATATGTGAACAGATTCTTCAATTTTAAGAGATGATTTATTATAAACCCTATAAGCCTTGATGATCATGGAATATCCCAGAAACACTCCTTCATCAGCTTTAGCTTGAAATTTTGCTAAATATCTCTTGTCATTATTATGTATATAACAAATACAACCAAAAATTCTAAAATAATCAACTTTAGGTTTCTTCCCTTTGAGTAATTCATAGGGAGTCTTCCCCTTTAGTTTATGTATCAAACTTCTGTTCAGCACATAGTTGGAGGTGTTCACTGCCTCTGCCCAAAAGGATAGAGGAAGGTGAGCATCTGACAACAATGTAGTGGCAGATTCAATAAGGGTTCTATTTTTCCTTTCAGCTACCCCATTTTGTTAAGGAGTTCTAGGAGCTGAGAAAGTATGTCTGATCCACTCACTCTGATAGAACTCTTGCATAAGAAGAGAATCCAACTCCGTCCTATGATCACTTCTGATCAGGGCAATGTGAGTATTTAACTCAATCTGTATACATTTGAGAAACTCTGTCAAACACTTAAAGTTATCAGACTTCTTCCTCAGAAAGAACACCCATGTGAATCTAAAGAAGTCATCTACAACTACTAAAGTATAAGATTTCCCTCCTAGGCTTTGTACTGTAATGTGTCCAAAAAGATCCATGTGTAACAAATACAAAATCCTATGTGAATCACTCTTATTAAGTGATTTGAAACTATTTTTAGTTTGCATGCCTAATTGACAAGCCCTGCAGAGTCCTTCCTTCTTGTAGGGGCCAGAAGGTAGTCCTCTAACAAGGTTGTCCTTGGATAGCCTAGCAATGGTTCTAAGGTTTAAATGCCCTAGCCTCTTATGCCATAAAACATTTGGTCTACAAACAGAATTAAACAGGCAAATGTCTACATCTGTTAAAAGAAAATCTACTAGATAGATGTTACCTTTTCTTTTACCTGTCAACACAGTTGTGTTGTCCTCTGACTTGATCTTGCATAAAGCTTTGCTGAAAGTCATCTGGTAGCCTTCATCACACAGCTGACTGATACTGATCAGATTGTGCTTCAGTCCTTCCACATAGGCTACCTTCTTGAATGTCACTGTCCCAATTTGGACTGCACCATATCCTTTAGTTTGTCCAAAGTTTGAATCACCAAACATAACTTTGGGTCCAAGCTTGGCTTTAAAGGATGTGAGGTTGTCCTTATTTCCTGTCATGTGCTTTGAGCACCCACTATCCAAGTACCATTGCTGGTTTGATGTTGGATAGGTCTTCACCTGCATATAAAATAATTCATTTGTTTTTGACCCAGTTTACCTTGGGCCTAGGTTGATAACCTTTAAACTCAGAAATGAAAGACATCCCAGGTTGACTCTTATAACCTTCAGGATGATATCTCCTTGGAGGTATTATCCATTCAGTATAAGGGTTAAAGCTTTGGGATGAAGGACTGATGAGTCCACTTTATATACCTATTTTCGGACTCATCTGTGCTAGTTTTCACGCATTTGCACTTCACTTTTAGTTCATTATCATATATATTTCATTCTGTCTTTATTTCCATAGGAAGTGCACATTTATGCCCGTGGTTGTGTTTTGTGTTATTCTTTTAGTCTGTACTCGCTTTTTGTTATTGTCTGGAATGTCTGCACAGATTAGTGATGGTTTTTCCTTTCGGTACAGGGGTCGTGTGCGTGTTCCGGGATGGTTGTGAAACAGGAATACTGTGCACGATCATGGGATATAATGCGCACGACCACTGGTCGTGCGCCCCCGATCGTGCGCACTACTCTTCGTTTTCCAGAATCAGCCTGGGGTAAGCGCATGACCACTGGACTTACTACGCACGACCACCGGTCGTGCGCCACTGATCGTGTGCATTGATTCCTCATTTCTGGAGTCCTGTCTGGGTAATCGCACGACCATTAGACTTAGTGCGCACGACCACTGGTCGTGCGCCACTACTCGTGCGTATTATCCCAGTTCTTCTTCCTGATATTCCATGCCAGTGCGCACGAGCACAGGACATAGCGCGCACGACCACTGGTCGTGCGCCTGTGATCGTGCGCATTGTTCAATTCTGCTTTTGTATAAATAGTGCAGGTCTCGCCCTAATCCGGAGATCCGCACGAAGATCCGCAGATCGCTCGCCTCCTCCGCCGTTTTCCGCTTTCTCCACCGTTCCCCTTCATCTTCCACCCTATGGAGGTGCTCCGGGCAAGCTTTCACCGCCAAATCCAAGCAGGAGCTTCCTCTCGGTCTTCTCCTTCATCCGTGAGCTTCAAGTAGAGTTTTGACGCCATAGCCATCAAGCAAAGGAAAGCTAGCAAACTTTGTCCGCGATCGTGAGATGAAGAAGACGGGCCATTGGAAGGTGGTGACAGCCCTTCTCTACCCCGGACGCAGTTGAGGACCGAGCTTGGATGCGGAATGACAACCCGACAATTCCAACCGTGAATCCTCAGCAAGGCTTCGGATTCGGTCGATCTCTTGACTTGTACTTGCTTTATTGTTGTATATGTGTGTTAAAACTGTATTTATTTTGATGTTGTTGCACTTTAGATGTAAACTTTACTAGATTCATGTCTATGTGATTCTGTGTTTGTTTACGCTTTAGTTGCTTGAGTTGCGCCATATGTCCATCCACCACCATCCACCCTTGCCGCACTAGCAATTACTAGTGGCGTGCGTTGCGAAGAGGTGCTCACGACCCTCATTCTGCCATTCTCACCACCTCATCCGCGAGCCTACTCTTCCATCCGCCTAGTGATTCAGTGCATAGCAGCCCGACTAGTATTCCATCCCGCCTGGCGAAGCATCGCATAGCGGCGTTGCATAGGAGTAGTTGATAGTGTTTTATTTTCTTTATCCGCAATCCAAAAGCCCCCATCGTTACCTCCGACCTAAGGACTTCAATCTCAAGTCCTCCTCGAAATTAACTCCACCTTACTGTGTTCCTTGTGAGATCGATACTTGGGAAAACCCCCATTTTATATTACTTGTGCGACTGGTTCACTGCCGTGATCTTAAGCATCAAGGACCCCTAGGATTGGATTTTGATTTTCCCTTGAAAGAATTTTCAGAGCTCTGATCTCTGTTCGACGATCGTGGAGCTGCGTTCGACGATCTTGGGTCAGATCGTCGAGCTCCGTTCGACGGTCGACTGGGCCAGAGTTCAGAAGTTAGAGATCGTCGATCTGAGTTCGACGATTTTTCTTGAGATCGTCGATCTACGTTCGGCGATCGTCGAGCTCCGTTCGACGATTTTTGCTGGAACTTGGTTTTCTTAGGCAGATCAGAATTTTTCCTAGCTACCTCTATAACTACCTTCCCTTTATCAGAAATAAACTTGATTGGGGTTGTTAGAACTATAGGTTGGCTGGATGAAGCACCCAAGCCCAGTGTACTATTGAATCTGGAGTTCACTGTGCTTGTGATGTCCATCAACTTGATACTTCTCCCATTAAGGGATTCTTCAAGCTTCTTGGCCTCTGATAGCTCACCTTTTAGTGAAGCTATCTGCTCCCTACAGCACTCTAACTCCTGAGAGAGTTTGAGGTTTTCTGACTTTAAGGAACTATGTTCAGATAATTGATTTCTGAGAGAGATAATTTCCTTCTCAGATTTTAGTAAGTCTAAACATAATGCTTTAAACTCAGATTTAAAGTCCTCTGAATTGAAATCAAAAGAACTAATTACCTGGTCCTCTTCAAGTTGAGTCTCTGAGTCTGACTCTGACTCTTCTTCATCTGAATTATGTTGAGAGGAATTGATTGCCATCATGCAGAACTCCTTCGCTTCTGCATCATCTTCATCATCACTAGAGCTGGATGAGGCTTCTGATTCCTCTTCAGTTTCACTCCAGGATTCAGCAACAAATCCCTTCCTTATGTGTTTGTTCTTGCTTGAGGAGGGTTTGTCATTGCTACTTTTCTTGAAGTGCTTTTCTCTTCTTCTTTCTTTCTTATCCTTTCTGTCCTTGTTTTTGTTCTCTGGACAGTCAGGTACTGTACAACCCCATATTCGCTGAGCCAGACCAGGAGGCACAAACGGTCAGACAGGCTAGCCGGAGAGGTTCTCGCCCAGGTGGGCGGGAGCGCTTGCGCTAAGCAATAAGCTCCCTCCACATATAAGCTCTCGCCGTAAGGCGCCCCATGTTCGTCAAGCCCAGATCGGCGAGCGCGGCCAAATCGTCGAACGTAGATCAACGCGCAAACACTTGCGCCACCCCCAGATCGTCTTAAAGAAACTCTCGCCTATAGGTAGGCGAGACCGCTTCCGCCAGGCTCTGACAGAAGGTTCTCTGCTCGGGGCTCTCGCCGAGTGGGGACCAGGGCTCTGGGTGGGATGACAAAATTGCCCTCAGGAGAAATTACTCCAGTACCCTCAGAAAAACAGCGGGATTCGGCTATTGGCAGACCAACTAGGGGCTTTTTAGTAACTTCAGGACAACAAGATGCTATAAATACACCCATAAGGGCTCCTTAGAAGACAGGCTATCATTATCTCTCAAATTCCAGTGCTTTCTGAGGAGCTCCTAGCCCTGCTTTGGCTTTGGAGGGGAAGCTCTTAGAGTTCTTCCGGGTGTGAGGTGGGACCTCCCTGTTGAGGCTATTGGGTCAGTCTTAGGTCCTTGGAATCCAGTCAAGGGTTGAGACTTGAGAGAAGTAGGTTTTGGCTGCACCCCTTTTTCTTCGAACTTCAGTTGAGGTCATATTTGGCTTCAACAGTTCTGGTGCGGTGAGCGTGAAAGGCAGCCGATTCAAGAAAGCCTTGAGTTTTGTCCCATGGCTGGAGGTGAAGGAGAAGGGTCAGGTTCTGGAGGATCCCCCACCCGGGGAGAGGAAGCAACGAAGAGGATACTGGATGATTTCAGGTGAGAGGTCTTGCAAACAATCAGTTTGGCCTTCTCGGCGAGAGGCGAGTGGGCCACCCCTCAGGTCCCAATAGAAGAGGTACCGCTCTTAGGCGAGAACGCCCCAGGGCAGCGCCCGGGAAAAGAGGTCCCAGGCGAGGCTGGCGAGAGAGATGTGGCGGCGCGGGAACTCTTCCCAGGCCAGAGCCAGCGCCCGGTCAAGGAGGTGCTGACGGATCTGGGCGAGAAGGAAGCGGCGGTGCGGGAGCTCTTCCCGGAGCACGGTCTCGCGGATCGGACCAGTCAACCGAGGCCGCGGGACGTGCCCTCTCGCCAGACAGGAGGCGAGAGCCCCTTTAGCGAGCTCATCATCTCGGCTCCGGTACCGGAGGGGTTCCGGGAGCCCGACATGTCCTACTACTCGGGGAAGGATGACCCGGTACAGCACGTACAATGGTTTGAGGACGTTGTATCAATAAGGCAGATGACGGATGTCTTCAAGTGCCGGCTGTTTGCCATCACGTTGAAGGAGAAGGCTCGGGATTGGTTCCACCAGTTGCCAGCAAGGTCAATCTACTGTTTTGAAGATCTGCGGAGAAGTTTCCTGTTGAGGTTCTCAACCTCAAAGAAGCGGAAGAAGGAAGCGGAGTGTCTGTTTGCGGTGAGGCAGAAGCCGGAGGAGACGCTGGGTCACTATGTCAACCGGTTTCAGGAGGAGATCCTCTTGGTCCAGGAGGTTCCAGGGTACGCGCTGATGCTGGCCTTCACCCTGGGGCTAAGACCGGGATTTTTTAGCATGGAGTTGAAGAGGGTGCCACCCCTCTCCTTTGAGGAGCTCATGGAGAGGGCGACAAAGGAGATTGACTTCGAGAGAGCGAACCCGGCATTCGCCAGGAAGTTGGCCAAGCTAGCAGAGGATGACGTGAAGGAACCAGCAGCGGGAAGACAGAAGGAGCTGAGGGAACAGAGGGAGCAAAGGGAAGAAAGGAGAAGGGAAGAGCCCCAAAGGTTTGGGCAGCAGCAGGGTTGGGGGACCCGGGAGCCGAACAACCGGTTAGGTTGGAGGCCCCAGGAGGGTCGCCCCCAGGGCCCAGGAGAAGGCTATCAGGGGAGAGATAACCTGCGGGAGCCCCGGAGGTTCGATCGACCGGCATGGAGGCAGGAGCCGAGGGGTCGTCCCCCACCACCGCAGGAGGCCATGGAAGTAGGAAGAGGGAGAGGAGCAGCCAGAGGAGCTCGAGGAGGAGGTAGAAGAGGAAGGGGAGATGGAAGAAGGGGCGGGGAGGCGTTGCTCTTTTGTGACTTCCACCAGGAGGAAGGTCACGCAACGGCCACCTGTCCGGAATTCTTAGAGTTAAGAGAAGCGAGAGGAGCAGGGCGGCAAGATCCACCGGTGAGGATAGTGGAAGTGCAGCAAGGCGAGGCGGAAGATAGGTGTGAAGATCGGGTAGATGTAGGGACCCGGGGGGGAATCGGGGTGATTCACGGAGGAGTGGGGATTGAGGCAACCCGCAAGCGGAGCCTGCAAACCATGTACCGAAGGGGGGTGGCCTCCACCTCCCAGGTTCCCCCACCAGAAGAAAAGATTACTTTCTCATCAGCGTACATGTCAGACTATGAGGATCCTTTCTGTGACGCCCTGGTAATCCAGACGGCGGTGGAAAATTATACGGTCTCAAGGATACTGGTGGATAACGGGAGCTCGGTAAATGTCATCTTCAAGAAGGCCTTTGATGAGATGAGGGTTGAAGGGAAGAGGGTCTTGGCGTCGGATGGACCTCTGTTCGGGTTCTCCGGAGAGAGGAAAGAGGTAGAAGGAGGAGTAGGGTTACACGTAAGGTTGGGGGGCGTGTCGCGGAACTGTAGGTTCGTGATCGTGGATGCCCCGAGCAGCTATAATGCCATCTTTGGGCGCCCCCTCATCAGCGCCTTTCGCTGCGTCCCCTCCTCGTTCCATCAGTGCCTCAAGTTCAACAATGGGGGGGTGCAGGTCAGGGTAAGAGGGGACTCGAAGGTGGCAAGGCAATGTTACGTTACAGCAGTCAACACCATTTCGTGGATGGCGGAGGCAGAAGAGTTGGAGATAGAGATGGCGGCCCTAGAGGAGGTTGTTGAGGAAGAAGAGATGGTCCTAGAAGAGGCGAGAGGGATAGCTGGGGAGGAAGTCGGAGAAGAGGAGACTGAGAAGCTGCAAGGAGATGTGCAGGTGGTCCGGGGGGACGAGGAGCAGGAGAGCCCGGAAGGGGCGTTGGAGGTAGAAGGGCAAGCGGCAGAAGAAGTCGAGAGAGAGGCCCCGAGGGGCGTAGGAGTCGAGCAGCAGCAGGAGGGTCGGGTAGAAGCGATGGAGATTGAGGAGGAGGGAGAAAGAGGAGAGCTGGAGGAAGAGGCAAGGGCCGGTTGGGAGCAGTCGCGGTTGGAGCCGGCCAAAGAAGTGGTGGAGATGGAGGTATTCACCAGCGCAGGGAAAGCACAAAGGGTGCGGGTCAGCGGGGGCTTGAGCCTCGAGGCCCGGGAACAGGTGCGGGCTTGCATTCAAAGCAACATCGACATCTTCGCTTGGAGCGCGGCGGACATGCCGGGCATCGACGCCGACGTAGCCTGCCACCGCCTGAACTTGGACCCCCGCACTCGCCCCATCCGTCAAAAGATGAGAGCCATCGCCACCAAGCTGGAGGAGCCCATTCGCGAGGAGGTCAAGAAGCTCCTGGAGGCGGGCTTCATCTCAGAGATCCAGTATCTTGGCTGGATCTCCAATGTGGTAATGGTAAAGAAGGGAGGTGGTAAATGGAGAATGTGTATTGACTTTTCTTTGTTGAATAAATCATGCCCTAAGGATTGCTACCCCCTGCCTCGGATCGACGCGCTGGTTGATTCAGCCGTCAGTTTTTCTGTCATGAGCTTTTTAGATGCTTTTTCAGGTTATCACCAGATCCGGATGCACCCTCCTGACACCAAGGATGTTTCCTTCATCACGAGGGAGGGATGCTTCAGTTACAAGATGATGCCCTTTGGGTTAAAGAACGCAGGGGCTACCTATCAGCGCATGATGGATCGAGTCTTCCGGGATCAGAGGGGGAGAAACTTGGAGGTCTACGTCGACGACCTAATGATCAAAAGCAAGTGCATGGTTTCGCACCTGCAAGATCTGGAGGAAACATTCGCCACCCTGAGAAGGTTCAAAATGAGGCTAAATCCCTTGAAGTGTGTCTTCGGGGCCAGCTGCGGGAAGTTCCTCGGGCATCTCCTGACTCCGGCGGGGGTGGAGCCCAACCCGGACAAGGTCAAGGCCATCCTGGATTTGGAGTCACCTCGCGACACCAAGGAGGTCCAACGCTTGACAGGCAAGCTGGCTGGGCTAAGCAGGTTCCTCTCCAAGGTAGGAGACAAGTATTCTTCATTCTTTAAGGTGCTGCGGGGAAATCAAAGGTTCGAATGGACAGCTGAGTGCGAAGAGGCCTTCCAAGGGCTGAAAAGACAACTCTCTCAGGATCCTCTCCTTCAGAGCCCAAAGGAAGGAGAGGACCTGACCTTGTACCTCGGGGTAGGAGCAGAGGCGGTGAGCTCCATCTTAGTGAGGGAAGAAGGAAAGAAGAAGCTGCCCATCTGCTACGTCAGCCGGATATTGAGGAAAGCGGAGCTTCGCTACCCCATCCTGGAAAAGCTCGCTTGCGCCTTGGTCATCTCGGCAAGGAAACTCCGGCCGTACTTTCAAGCGCATTCGATAAGGGTGGTCACCGACCACCCTCTTCGCAAGATCTTCGAAGGAGTGGAGCACTCGGGGAGACTGGCTAAGTGGTCCATTGAGCTAAGCGAGTTCGACATCTCCTTTGTCCCAAGGCTCTCCATCAAGGCACATGCAGTGGCGGACTTCCTAGCAGACTACATCGTTGAAGTCGAGGGGGGAGAGCAGCAACCTCGAGAAGCATGGAAGTTGATGGTTGATGGGGCCTCGGGAAGGCACTCCCTAGGGGCAGGGGTGGTGTTGACAAGTCCCCAGGGGGTAACCATAGAGCAAGCGGTCATTCTACATTTCCCCGTGACCAACAATCAAGCGGAATATGAGGCCGTGATCGCCGGCCTCCGCCTAGCAAAGGAGCTGGAGATTCAGGATGTGGAAGTTTTCACTGATTCAAAGGTAGTAGCATCGCAGATCCGGGGAGAGTTTCAAGCTCGGGAGCCTACCCTCATCAGATACCTCTCCAAGGTAAGGGCGATCATCGGGGGATTTCGGTCATTCTCGATGCAACATGTTCCAAGGGAAGAAAGCGTAGCCGCCGATCGGTTAGCCAAGTTCGGACCTCGAGGGGGAGGAACCTTGATGGAGCTATTCTGACCGGCTATCGAGGAAGGAGAGTTGATGGTGGTGGACAGACAACCCTCGTGGGTGGATCCATTTGCGACCTTCCTAACCACTGGTGAACTTCCTGAAGGGACCAAGGTTGGGAGAAGTTTCAAGCGCAAAGCAGCTCACTACTTAATGATGGAGGGGGCCTGCATCGTAAGATGTTGTCAGGGCTCCTAGCCAGTTGTGTGACCGAAGAAGAAATCCCGAAGATATTGAGGGAGGTGCACTCGGGCGAGTGCGGCAGTCACTCGGGAGGAAGGACGCTGGAGGCAAGGGTGGTCAGACAGGGGTACTTCTGGCCCACCCTAAGTAAGGATGCCATGGAGTTTGCGAGGAGGTGTCAAATATGTCAGCTCTACGCCCCCCTTCAGCTCTTGGCAGCTCAGAGGCTCAGGAGTATCA
Organism: Platanthera guangdongensis; assembly: GCA_039583875.1. Taxonomy (NCBI): domain Eukaryota; kingdom Viridiplantae; phylum Streptophyta; class Magnoliopsida; order Asparagales; family Orchidaceae; genus Platanthera; species Platanthera guangdongensis. The sequence goes on along the minus strand of CM077167.1, from coordinate 60,834,364 downwards.
CGGCACCGTGGCCGTTCGCCATCTGGGGAATGGATTTAGTTGGGCCCTTTCCTCCGGCTAGTGGGCAGAGAAGATTCCTCTTGGTCATGGTCGATTATTTTTCGAAGTGGCTAGAGGTTAAAGCCTTAGCCAAGGTCACCTCGCAGGTCATAAGGAACTTCGTCTGGGGGGAAATCATTTGTAGACATGGGTTGCCCCAAGCAATAGTGACCGATAACGGCCCCCAGTTTGCCAGTGAGGAGTTCATCAGCTTCTGCGCTCAACTAGGGATAGATCTCCGGTTTGCCTCCGTCGATCACCCTCGGAGTAATGGCCAAGTGGAAGCAGCAAACAAAATCATTGTAAACCTGCTAAAGAAAAAGGTGGAGAACTTAAAGGGGAATTGGGTGGAGCAGCTCCCGTCGGTCCTGTGGGCACTACGAACGACCCCGAACACGGCCACCGGTGAGACCCCCTTCAAGCTCTCTCATGGGTGTGAAGCCGTCCTACCAGTGGAGTTCGAGGTCCGGTCCCCGCGAGTCACAGCCGCGGGCGAAGGAGACAAGGCTTGGAGGGTGGAGAATGAGGAGGGGCAGCGCCTCTCGTTAGATATGGTGGAGGAACTGCGAGACGTGGCGGCTATCAGGCAAGAGGAGATCAAGAGACGGATGGCCAAGCATTTTGATAAGCATGTCAGGGTCAAGCAGTTTGCTGAAGGGGATTTGGTGCTGAGAAAGGTTGACGCGGCAGGAAGGTCGGCTCCCGTGGGTAAGCTCCACCTGAACTGGGAAGGTCCATACATTGTGAAGGAAGTCCTCAGAACAGGGGGATACTACCTCCAGGACGTGGAGGGGGGGGCCCTAAGCCACACTTGGAGTGGTGATGACCTAAAACGCTTCTACCCCTGAGGGGGGGGGAAGGATGTAACCATGTATTTCAAAAATAAACTTATTATACTACGTCGAGTGACCTTTTCTTAACTGTTGCCAAATTTTTCATAATATAACGTAATCAATCGTTTTGTAGCACCCCGAGCTCGGCTCGGCCCCAGGTAGACCCGCTGCGCAGGCTCTCATCTAGCTGGCAGGTCCGAAGGCTCGCCTGTGGGGGATAGGTTTGGTTGGTTTGAGATCTTCATCGGCACCCCGAGCTCGGCTCGGCCCCAGGTAGACCCGCTGCGCAGGCTCTCATCTAGCTGGCAGGTCCGAAGGCTCTCCTGTGGGGGATAGGTTTGGTTGGTTTGAGATCTTCATCGGCACCCCGAGCTCGGCTTGGCCCCAGGTAGACCCGCTGCTCAGGCTCTCATCTAGCTGGCAGGTCCGAAGGCTCGCCTGTGGGGGATAGGTTTGGTTGGTTTGAGATCTTCATCGGCACCTCAAGCTCGGCTCGGCCCCAGGTAGACCCGCTGCGCAGGCTCTCATCTAGCTGGCAGGTACGAAGGCTCGCCTATGGGGGATAGGTTTTGTTGGTTTGAGATCTTCATCGGCACACCGAGCTCGGCTCGGCCCCAGGTAGACCCGATGCGCAGGCTCTCATCTAGCTGGCAGGTCCGAAGGCTCGCCTGTGGGGGATAGGTTTGGTTGGTTTGAGATCTTCATCGGCACCCCGAGCTCGGCTCGGCCCCAGGTAGACCCGCTACGCAGGCTCTCATCTAGCTGGCAGGTCTGAAGGCTCGCTTGTAGGGGATAGGTTTGGTTGGTTTGAGATCTTCATCGGCACCCCAAGCTCGGCTCGGCCCCAGGTAGACCCGCTACGCACGCTCTCATCTAGCTGGCAGGTCTGAAGGCTCGCCTGTGGGGGATATGTTTGGTTGGTTTGAGATCTTCATCGGCACCCTGAGCTCGGCTCGGCCCCAGGTAGACCGGCTGTGCAGGCTCTCATCTAGCTGGCAGGTCCGAAGGCTCGCCTGTGGGGAATAGGTTTGGTTGGTTTGAGATCTTCATCGGCACCCCGAGCTCGGCTCGGCCTCAGGTAGACCCACTGCGCAGGCTCTCATCTAGCTGGCAGGTTCGAAGGCTCGCCTGTGGGGGATAGGTTTGGTTGGTTTGAGATCTTCATCGGCACCCCGAGCTCGGCTCGGCCCCAGGTAGACCTGCTGCGCAGGCTCTCATCTAGCTGGCAGGTCCGAAGGCTCGCCTGTGGGGGATAGGTTTGGTTGGTTTGAGATCTTCATCGGCACCCCGAGCTCGGCTCGGCCCCAGGTAGACCCGCTGCGCAGGCTCTCATCTAGCTGGCAGGTCCGAAGGCTCTCCTGTGGGGGATAGGTTTGGTTGGTTTGAGATCTTCATCGGCACCCCGAGCTCGGCTCGGCCCCACGTAGACCCGCTGCGCAAGCTCTCATCTAGCTGGCAGGTCCGAAGGCTCGCCTCTGGGGGATAGGTTTGGTTGGTTTGAGATCTTCATCGGCACCCCGAGCTCGGCTCGGCCCCCGGTAGACCCGCTGCGCAGGCTCTCATCTAGCTGGCAGGTCCTAAGGCTCGCCTGTGTGGGATAGGTTTGGTTGGTTTGAGATCTTCATCGGCACCCCGAGCTCTGCTCGGCCCCAGGTAGACCCGCTGCGCAGGCTCTCATCTAGCTGGCAGGTCTGAAGGCTCGCCTGTGGGGATAGGTTTGGTTTGGTTGGCTTGGTTTGGACAAGGCAGGAGGCGCATTGGGAATGCAAAATGAAAAAGATAGGAAAGGTCTCGGCAGGGATAGATCTCGGCAGGGAAGTCCTCGCCAAAGAGATCTCGCAGTGGGGGGGCTTTCGCCAAGAAGACTCTTAATATTCTCGAACAAACGGGCGGGATCGTTAGGCGATGGGCCTGAAGGGATTCACGCAGGCTAAAGAGCACGGTTCCGTCCCAAGGGTTCGTGAGCCACGTTTCCGTCTGGCAGTTTGCAACAGGTTCTCGCCTAAGGATTCGTGCAGGATCCCGCTGATCCATCACTCGGGAAGGCTATCTTAAGACGACCAAGGGCCTCGGCGGAAGCACGCACAGACAACATCCGACCACAACAATTACATCGGGCGCATTCACAATAACAGAGCGAGATATTTACAATAAAAACGTTTGCATTAAATATATTAAATGAAAGAACAAACTGATAGCGTCTCGCGCTTTACATTGAGACAGAGAGAAAAAGCAGAGGCGGAAAGCAAAAGAAGAGGGGGCCCTCAAGGAGACAAACTGTACCCCTCAGAACTCCCGCTTGAGCTCCCGGTGGAGCTTTCGCCGGAGCTCTCCCCGGAGGTCTCGCCACCCCCAGCAGGGGATTTCGGGACATCCGTGGGTGGGGTATCAGGGGCGCTCAGGGGCTTTGGAATAGGCTCGAAAAGCCATGGAACGAGCTGTTGGGAAGTGATGTCTTTGCCCCTCCCATCCTAGCAGTTGACGTCTCGCAGCGTCTCCAGCGTCAACCTTACTGTAGCTTGCGCGTTCCCCTGGAGCAGCTTGTCGATATCATAAACCGAGTAATACTGGCTCTTCAGTCTCTCGTCCAGCGGGGGGGCCGCACTCGCCTCGAGACGCGCAATCTGCTCCCGCAGAAGAATGTTTTCGTATCGGGCTTGAGATAGCTCCTCGCGAAGCGCGGCTTGGGCGGAATCTTGAGCAACGAAAGGTTAGCCTAAAAGAGGAGAGACAAAGTAGCGAGAGCAAATGCTGGAAAAGGTCTCGCTTACCCCTTCCGCCTGGCGCGAGGATAGCAGCTGCTGGGCCTCGGCCAGCTCTTGGGCCAGAGTTGCCGCCTGAGCTACCGCATCGTCCCTAGCCTTGAACATGTCCTGGAAGTTACGGTCTATTGTGATGCTCCGGCGAGCACACATGTGCGCAAGCTCCAGCCCACGCATCAAGGCGCGAGTGGAGTCGTAGGCCAGCACCCGGGTCGACATCCGGTCGTAGACGCTAGCATCCTCCCGGCTGTAGAGGCAGAAGCCTAAGGCGAAAGCCTCGCTGGTGACCTCGTCTCGCTCTGCCCAGCTTGGCAAGAGGGACGAGATCGAGACATTGTTGGCGTCAGGATCCCATTGCAGCAGTGGCTTGTTTTCCGCGTCCAGGCACCTCATACCGAGACCAAAATTGCGATGGACCCGCGGCACCTCTTCAGATGGGTGGTGGCCAGAGGTCCCGGCGGCAGAACCCTCGCTCTCTACGGCACCAGGGGACTGAGGGATCTCGGCAGGGGTCTCATGGCCACCCCTGGTGGCCGCGATCTGGCTTACGGCCTGCAAGACCTCCTCAAAGGAGCGGCCTGCAGGGAGAGTTTGGGTGGGCGGCACCACAACAGCCTTGCCCTTCTCGGTATCGGTTGTCTTGGGTATCTTGATTGATTGAGGCGCGGGGGCACCGGGCTTTCGGTTCACGGCACCGCTTGAAGGGGTAGGGCCCGACTCTTTTCGGCAGGCTAGCGCAGCGGCTTTCACAAGAGCCGGCGGGTCCTTAGGAGGTTGACTCCCTCCAGCGCGAGCCTCGTCGAAGGGCTGGCGTAGGGGGATCTCGCGCTCTCCTGCGAAAACAATAACAATAAGTTCCAACCTTGAAAAAGACAAGGAAAAGAAAGATAAAGGCGAGACTCTACCTTCTCCCGGAAGTACAGGGGAGAGAGAATCGACGTCTCGCCGGAGGTAGAGGACGTCGAAGTCCTTGGTTCTGAAGAACTCAAGGAGGGCGCTCTCGCGCGAGCCCAAAGAGGGGGGCTTATATGCGGCGTCCTCGTATTGGATGGGGGCGAGAGGTACGTTCCCAAAGTTGCCGAAAACATAGATGAACCTCTCACCCCAGTGATGGTGCTTGTTGGCGAGACCGATTGTCTTGAGCAGTTGCCCGGAGAAGAACACCACACCTCCTTTCGCGCGGAAAGTAAACAGCTTGTTGAAGATCGGCAAGCTAAACTCGATCCTCTCGGACCGCATATAACATATGAATGCCATGAGAATCGCCACTGAATTTGGGTTCAGTTGAGCGGGAACCACCCCGTAATATCGGAGGGCCTGCCGCATCTCAGGCCACAGCGGGAGGCGGAAGCCCACCTCGAAGTGCTCGATGGGGATGGCGAGATCCCCCTCCCCTGCGGAGTTTACCTTGTCGTGATTGCCCGGGTTCCGCGCAGTGAAGCTGGCTGGAACGTATTGAGACTTGATCAGGTTGAACTCATCAACGGTGAGAGTGCAGGAAGGAAAAAGATGCTTCTGGAAAGCTTCCGCGTAGTTGGAACGTCTCTCGCCTCCGCCCGGCATCGCGATGAAGTTTGAAGGCGAGAACTACGAGAAGAAGGCGAGAGAGAGAACGGTACGAGAACGAAAGTAGAAGGCGGAGACGGGCGAGAGCTTTGGAGAGACCGCGAGAGCAACAGGAGAGGAGAGAGACTGGAATCGGAGAAATGAATGTGGTAGGTGAGCCTTCTATTTATAAAAAACCGTGGTAATGATGGATGTTTTCAGAAAGGCGGCGGGGGTACAGCCGGCGCGTCCTAGGTCAGCGGCGCTTCTTTTTTCCCGCCCGAGTTTGACAGTGACCGATTGACTAAGTGACTAGCGCAAACGTTGCGAGATGACATGCAACGGGCAAGGTAGGCGGAAGCGAGGTGGCTCTCGCCACCCAAGGACCCGGGAAAATAACTCATACGCATACAATAATATAAAGTATTAAAAACTGAGTTATTGCTCTCGCTGAGCGAGAACGGGATAAAAAAATAATAAGCGGTAAGTGCAGAATCATTAGTTACAACTCTAAGCAAGTAAATAAGGGTACATCAGAGAATGGAAGGCCTGGGGAAGAGGAGGGGAGGTCTCGCGCTTCAGTAAGGCTCCCAGTGCCATTTCCCTTGCTCCCACCGCCATTTTCCTCGGTCCCGCAGCTTGGTCCGGGGTGGCGCCTGCGGGTTGAAGTAGGACGACAGAACGCTGCATCCCAGGTCAACCCGGCGAGACAGATCCCGGATGCGCTCGATGCACCTCTTGGGTGAGGATCCAGCGGTAGCTCCCCCCGGCCGATCCATCTCGCCGATAAGGTAATCCCGCTCCAGGGTCTCTAGCCTCTTCTCCACTGACAGGCGGAACTCTTTTGCCGCAAGGTCGCGGACCCGTTCTCGCCGGATAAGCTTCAACAGAACGGCGACGACCTTCTTCCCCCGTCTTTTCGTGCTCCCGGCACCAGTCAGGATCTCCTCCATCTCATCAGACGAAGGGAAGGGAGAGCTCTCGCCATCTCCTTCTTCTTCTTCTTCTTCTTCTTCTTCCTCTACCTCAGCTTCAAGCTGCGAGCCCATGTCCCCTGTCAAAAGAGTCCCCATTTTAGCGGGAGCTAAATGATAGCTGCGATAAAGTTTTCATATACCTTCAGCATGACGAGGCCCCCCGGTTGACGGCAGGCGAGAAGGCCCAGCCCCCCCCCCCCCCCCCCTCACCTCCAAAGAGGAGGTGGATTGGCTTTCCTTTTCCGGGGGGGGGGGGGGTAAACTTTGCGAATAGTGATCCCGGCTTGGTCAGGAGCGGGGGAGCGGGTCTCCTCTCCCGAAGGAGGGCTGGCGTCTAACAAAGGCACGGAGAACTCGACAGTATTTCCTCCCGCCGATAGGGAGGAATCGACCGCATGGGCAGACTGATTCGTAGCTCTCGCCCCGCTCTCCCGGGTGGCGAGATCTGGTGGTGCAGAAACTGACGCTGCGAGAAACCAGTTCAGCATTTAAAGATTTAAGTCAAGGGCGAGAGGGGAACCTTTACCAGCGGTGTTCGGGTCAGGTGGAGGGGCCACCTCGGGAACCCGCGGTTGATCCTCGTGATGGCTAGAGGGTGGATTCAAGGGTTCTCGCGGGGACGCGGCAGCATCAGGAACCGTCTCCTGCGAGAGAAACACATCAACTACTGAGCAGCAGGTGTTTTCAATAATTGGTAAGTCGGGCATACCTTCCGCGGCGAGGGGCCGTCCGCACGACTAGGGGTTGGGGTAGGCGGGCTCCTGTTCTCGCGGGGCAGTTCCCGCTGAACCACCTTCGCCCTCTTCTTCTTCTTCTTGGGCAGAGAAGGCTCAGCGACCGACGGAAGTCTCGCTAGCCATGGGGCGACCAGGGCGCTGTTGGCCCTGGCTCGCACCTGTGCCGCGTTGATGCGGTCTTGCAGGTCCTGCGGAAGCGGTTTGTCGGCGCGCTTGGAAGGCATCGCGGGAGGAGGCGAGAGCTGAGGCAGAGAATGATGACTCGAGGAAAGTGTTATGGCTGTCTATCAGCACACATATTTATAGGCACCGTACGGCCCACCGAAAGATTCCCTGATGTTGACACGTGCTCAGCGAATATTTTTGGGTTGGACATGTATTTCCGAGCGCAGAGCTAGCTCAAAACGAGCGGGGATTGTGTACAACCCCATATTCGCTGAGCCAGACCAGGAGGCACAAACGGTCAGACAGGCTAGCCGGAGAGGTTCTCGCCCAGGTGGGCGGGAGCGCTTGCGCTAAGCAATAAGCTCCCGCCACATATGAGCTCTCGCCGCAAGGCGCCCCGTGTTTGTCAAGCCCAGATCGGCGAGCGCGGCCAAATCGTCGAACGTAGATCAACGCGCAAACGCTTGCGCCAGCCCCAGATCGTCTTAAAGAAACTCTCTCCTATAGGTAGGCGAGACCGCTTCCGCCAGGCTCTGACAGAAGGTTCTCTGCTCGGGGCTCTCGCCGAGTGGGGACCAGGGCTCTGGGTGGGATGACAAAATTGCCCTCAGGAGAAATTACTCCAGTACCCTCAGAAAAATAGCGGGATTCGGCTATTGGCAGAACAACTAGGGGCTTTTCAGTAATTTCAGGACAGCAAGATGCTATAAATAGACCCATAAGGGCTCCTTAGAAGGCAGGCTATCATTATATCTCAAATTCCAGTGCTTTCTGAGGAGCTCCTAGCCCAGCTTTGTCTTTGGAGGGGAAGCTCTCAGAGTTCTTCCGGGTGTGAGGTGGGACCTCCCTGTTGAGGCTATTGGGTCAGTCTTAGGTCCTTGGAATCCAGTCAAGGGTTGAGACTTGAGAGAAGTAGGTTTTGGCTGCACCCCTTTTTCTTCGAACTTCAGTTGAGGTCATATTTGGCTTCAACAAGTACAATGTGCCCTGGTTTCCTGCAACCAAAGCAAACAATTTCTTTATTGTTTGACTTATCATACCTTGGCTTATCATGCTCCTTGTATGATCTCTTTCTGAAGTTCTTTTTTGCCATCTTGTAAAATCTTTTGGCCAATAGACTGAGCAGCTCATCATTGACTGTGACTTTGTCTTCAGGCTGATCTTCAGTTGCTTTGAAGGCTATTGTCTTCTCTTTTCTTGTGGCTGGTGAGGCAGCCTTCTGCTCTTCTTCTCTGTTCTTAATGAGCAGCTCATAAGATTTGAGCTTGCCCAAAAGAGCTTCTGTTGTGATCTCATTCAGACTTCTGGCATCCTTGATTGGCCAGATCCTTGAGTCCCAAGTGCTTGGGAAGCACATAAGGATTTTGTCATTAAGTTCAGTCAGTGAGATCTCTTTATCCAAAGTCTTGAGTTCATTGACTATCAGACTGAGCCTGTTATACATATTTCCAACTAACTCAGCTTCTCCCTTCTTGAAGTTCTCATATTGGGATATGAGGTGGGATCTCCTGTCCTTTCTTTCATCAGCAGATCCTGAGACTATTTCAGAGAGCTTATCCCAAATTTCCTTTGCTGAATTGCATTCAGCCACCTTTTGGAAGATGTCATCAGACATGGTCTGGGCTAAGATGTTCATAGCCTTTGCATCTGCAACCTTCCACTTTTTGATGTCAACATCTGTTCCTGATGGAGGTGGAACAACATTTGTGCTTGTGTTCTTTGGAGGTCTTGGACAAACTGTCAAAACAGAATTAAAAATGTACTCGTCAATAGAATTCATGTATAATCTAATCCTTGCTTTCCAAAGTGCAAACTTAGACAGATTGCACACTAGAGGTCTGGTGCTAGCATAATCTTTGTTTTGGGTCATGATTTGTGAGGAGATAATCTAATAATAAAATCAATAGAAAACAGATCTAACTAGGAATCTTTGGATTCAGGTGTTAGCCTGTGCAACCACCAAGGTGTGGTATGTTTAACCAACCTCGCTTTGATACCAATTGAAAGTGCAGCTAGATCTGATATACTCTAGAGGGGGGTGAATAGAGTATGGTGCTTAAAAACTTTTTATAACAATTGTTGCAATCTGAGTGAACAGGGAAGCAAATGATAAATCTAAACACATCAGTTATCTAATTACAATCTACAAAAGAAGCTAATCACAGATCCTAACTAATCACAGATCACAGCCAGAAACAAAAATAAAGATAAGCAAGCCAGAAGACACAAGGAGCTATAGTGGTTCCCCTAAACTTGGGTACATCCACTCTTCTACCACCCTAGATAGGAATCCACTGTAGGATGAGTTGATCATGTGTCATGGGCACCAATGAGCTTTTGATAAGGTGCTCAAAAACCAAATCAGATTTTTTTGATTAGGTGTCTTGCCACCAATGAGCTTTTGATAAGATGCTCAAAAACCAAGCACAAACTTTTGAAGGGAGTTTGAAAAACCCTTTACAGAGATGGGGGTGAGAGAGTGATGGAAGTCTTCTCTTTCTCAAAACATCTGAGAAGACTATGTGAATTTTGATGTTGTCAAAGCTCCCCCTGAGTTCTTGAGAGTTCAGGAAATGAAGCTTTGTTGTAGGGTGATAGGCCTTCAGAAAATGATCTCCAGCAATTGATGATTTCAGCAACAGCTGAAATGTTAGGTGTCTGGAGTCTTTGAATGATGTTGGACTTGAACACTTGAATCACAAGAGATCTGAAGATTTCAGATGGTTGATCTCCTTGGGTATGTGTTCTGTATGAATTCTTTTTGACAGAGAGTGTCTACAACTCTTTCTCTTGTGTAATTGTTGTTGAGAGAGTTGTTGTTCCAGAGAAACGTTGTAGCAGAGAATATTTTGTTCTTCTTCTTCTTGTGCACTCTCTGCAGATTGATCTCTTGTATGTTAGGTCTCCTGAGAGATTCAAAAATCTTGTCTTTTATTCCCTTTGTTCTGAATAGAAATGATCCCTGTCTAGAATAACCGTTAGCCTGTCATTAAATGACTTCCTTAATTGCAATTGATTTCTGGGGGAAAGTCCAAAGAAACATTCCTTGATAATCCCTTGAAACTTGGTCCAGAATAAATGAAAACGGCTACAAGATATTCTGAATTAATTGCTGAATAACTCCTTAACTGTTCTGAATTTGAATCTTGAAAATCATTTAACTCTTCAGAAAAACGTCGAACTGAGCTCCACTATCGTCGAACTGAGCTCAGCAATTTGGACTTAGACAGTAATAGAGATCGTCGATCTGAGCTTAACTATCGTCGAACTGAGCTCAGAGATAGAGAATCAATACCGAAGTCAAAGATCGTCGAACTGAGCTCGAAGATCGTCGAATGGAGTTCGACGATTTGTTGAAGTTGAGCTCAGCGATTGTCGAATGGAGTTCTACGATCCGTCGAAGTGAGCTCAACGATCGTCGATTGGAGTTCGATGATTCGTCGTACTGAGCTCGACGATATGACTTAGTATTCAAACTGAAAATCCTTGGTCTTGAGGGCAGCTTCCAAACCTAACTACTAACTCTTAGACTCAATTCTAATTGACCTTTAGATCTATACAATGATGTCAAAAACAGGTTTCCTAAAGACATAGTGATCCTAACCCAAATTAGTAATAGGGTGTTCCAACACCTTCTGTCCCCACTCTAATGCAATAATTCCTGAGTAATTAATGCTCTAACATTCTCTGAATGCAACCGTTAGAAGGAGTATTAATTATGGTCTTCTCCAGGATTATTGCTTGCCATTTTTCCATGGGACCGTTGGGGAAATAAATCAATGTCGTTTATTCTCAAGGCTGTCAGCATTAATTACAAAAGAATTCAAATTTTTGAGAGACAAATTTCGACAGAAAATATAAAAGAAAAGAAGAGAATAACAAATATAAGAATCAAGGATTATTAAGAAAGTTTTAGACAGAGCACAGTGCACTTAGAAGCATACAGATATTACAGAGACACAGAAAAATATTCAGTCTTGAACAATCTGCTCTGTCAACAAGAAGTATTCTCTGATACAGAGAAGCCCTCGACCAGAAGCTCATCAGTACCTGAGGAAGAAGAACAACAATACCTATATCTAGAGTCTTCTTTCTTCAAGTACTCCAGGACACTTTAAATGGACAACATCAGTTCCTCTGTCAAAGAAGTTCCTGAAGATTATTATTGGTCAAGAATTCAGTTTGAAGACCTATCATCCTAAAGCTTAGCTCCTGCTTTTTTCCCTGATTCATTCTACATCTCAGGGGGAGCCATAAGCTATAATCAAATCCACAGTCTTCTCAGTTGTATATTGAGAAAGAGAAAACAAAATCATCTCTCACACCCCCCCCCCCCACTGAATAAAGTGTTGTCATCTCCCTTCAAAAGTGATTCCTTGGTTGCAAGTCTCCTGATCAAAAGACTTGGGTTGGTTTTTGAGCACCTGATCAAAATCTCATTAGTGTCAGGCACCTGATCAAAAATCTGAGTGGATTCCTACCAAGGGTGGTAGAAGATTGGATGTACCCAGGTTGGGGAACCACTATAAAATTCTTGTATCATCTGGTTTCCCCTTTTTATTTTATTCTTGCTGTGCTTGTGCTTTAGGTTTATTGTGTGCTAGCTATATTTATTTCTGCACTTTTAATTTACAGCAAAAGCTGTAATAGCTGTTAAGATTTTTTTAAGAATACTTTATTCACCCCCCCCCCCCCACCCCCCACCCCCTCTAGAGTATTTCAGATCTAACTCTCACTTTCAATTGGAATCAGAGCAGGTTCCTTTAGTTGTACAAGCTAAATATTGAACCAAAGATCCTTTGTTAGATCTACACATTATTTTATTTTCATTTAAATTATAAACATAGCCATGGCACAGAACAAGGATTATGCAAGCACCAGACCTCCAGTTTGTAACCTTAATAGGTTTTCCATCTGGAAGGAAAGAATTAGGCTATGCATGAATTCCATTGATGAAGACATCTACAATTCAATCTTGACAGGTCCCCCCACAAGCATCCAGCTCTGCAACACCTACAAGTTCGACAGCAGTTCCACCACCTGAGTGGACTGAAACTCAAAGAAATCAAAAATTGCAGATGCCAAAGCTATGTCAGATGATATCTTCGAGAAGGTTGTTGAGTGCACCTCAGCAAAAGCCATTTGGGATTCCCTAAACCAAATGGTGGATGGATCAGCAAATGAGATAAAGGATAGGAGATCAAATCTCATATCTCTATTAGGCAAACTGAAGTCATACGAACAACTGATAAAGACCAGGGAGGTAGTTGAACAAAGAACACCTCCAGCAGCCAGAAGAGAACAAAGTATTACCTTCAAAGCCACTGAAGAGATAGAGACTGTAACATCAAATGAAGAGCTTATGAGTCTCTTTGCTAAAAGATTCTATAAGATGGTCAGAAAGGATTTCAGGAGAAAGTCATCAAGAAATGATGAGAAGCCAAAATATGACAAGACACCAACCAAAGAAATTATATGTTATGGATGCAGGAAGCCTGGGCACTTCCTCTCTGAGTGTCCAGAGAACCAGAAGAAAGAGAAGAGAAGAGATAAGGAAACCAGAAGACAGCACACTAGCAAGCCCTCTTCCAGCAAGCACAAGAAGAAGGAAAAGGGCTTTGTGGCTGAGACCTGGAGTGAGACAGAAGATGAGTCAACATCTTCAAGCTCCAGTGAATATGAGGAAGAATAAAGAGCAAAGGAGGTTTGCATCATGACAATTGATAACTCCAGAAGTCACTCAGAAGAAGAAGAGTCTGAAGATGATGGAGTGTCTGAATCAGAGGCAGATCATGTATTGTCCTCCTTTGACTACAGCTCTGAAACATTTAAATCTGATTTCAAGTTAATGTGCATAGATTTGATTAATTCTGAAAAAGAAATTAAAATTCTTAGAAAAAAATTAGGAAACTTAGAGGCTGTTCAATCTGAAAACATTAGGTTAAAAGATGAATTAACCTTAGCAAATGAAAAAATAATTTCACTAAAAACTAAGTTTTGTGAGGTCAAACAACTTGAGGAAACTCTCAATGGGAGAAGCCTCAGGATGATGGATATAACAAGTATTGTTAATTCCAGACTTAATGGCAAGCAAGGCTTGGGTGCTCCATCAGGTTTGCCCCCCATTCTCAGGAAGAACATTTTATCAACCCCAATAAAATTTGTATTTGCTAAAGGGAAAGAAACCATAAATGACAAACAAACAGTAGAAAAGATCCCTAAGATAGTAGGACAGAAAACTAAAAACCAGAAAACACCTAGTAAAAACATGGTTCAGCAATTTTCGTCGAACTCAGATCGACGAAATGGGGCCAGTTCATCGAACCCAGATCGACGAACTCTGAACGCAAACTATAGTTACATTTATTCGTCTAACTGCGATCGACGAACTCTATATGGTTCGTCGAGCAGAAGTCGACGAACGTGTGGCACAGAGAATGACATGTTTATTCTCTGGGCAGAGATCGACAATTTCAACCCAATTCGTCGAACTCTGGTTGACGAACTTATAGAAATTCGTCGAACCCAGGAAGACTTAATAAAAACTATAATTCCAACAGTAACTTAAATATTTCTAAGAAACCATTTAATCCACTAGTTGATTGGATCATACCACCTAATAGATATCACCCCCTAGGATACAAGTCCCAACCTGAATTCTCTGTTATTTCCAGCTTCTCTTATCAGCAATATAAAGGACCCAAGGTAACCTGGGTCAAAAACCATTAACTGTTTTCTACTACAGGTGAAGAGCTGTCCAGGGGTAAATCAAACTTGGTACCTGGACAGTGGCTGCTCAAAACATATGACTGGCAGCAAGGACATCTTATCCAACTACAAGTCCAAGCTGGGGCCTTTGGTGACTCCAAATGTGGTCAGTCAAAGGGATTTGGAGAAGTAAGAATAGGAGCTGTCACATTCAAAAAGATGACATATGTAAGTGGACTCAAGCATAACCTCATCTTCATAAGTTAGTTATGTGATGATGGTTATCAGGTATACTTTAACTCATCCACTTATTCTATTATTGATAAAAACAACCAAACAGTTTTAATTGGAAATAGACAATGCAACATATACTTAGTAAATTATCTTTCTGCCAAAAATGATATATGTTTACTTAATTTAATTAGTAATCAGAATGACTTATGATACAAAAGACTAGGTCATGTAAATCTGAAAAACATTACTAGGCTATCTAAACACAACCTTGTTAGAGGTCTACCTTCTGGTCCCTACAGGAAGAAAGTTCTCTGCAGGGCTTGTCAATTAGGCAAGCAAACTAAAACTAGTTTTAAATCAGTTAATAAGAGTGATTCACCTAGGATTTTGTACTTGCTACATTTGGATCTCTTTGGACCCATTGTTGTACAAAGCCTAGGAGGGAAATCCTACACTAGTTATAGTGGATGACTTCTCCAGGTTTAGTTGGGTATTCTTTCTGAGATCTAAGTCAGATACCTTCAAGGTTCTTACAGATTTTCTCAGGACCATACAAATTGAGTTATCTACTCATGTTGCATTGATCAGAAGTTATCATGGAACAAAGTTTGAGTCTCTTCTTATGCATAGGTTCTGTGAGAAGGAAGGTATCATATCTTGCTTCTCAGCTCCTAGAACTCCCCAATAAAATGGGGTAGCTGAAAGGAAAAATAGGACACTCATTGAAGCTGCAGGTATATTGCTTGTAGATGCTTATATGTCCCTAACTTTTGGGCAGAGGCTGCAAGCACAGCAAATTATGTCCTGAACAGGAGCCTAACTCACAAATTAAAGAACAAGACTCCCTATGAATTGCTCGAAGGGAAGAAACCTAAAATCAACTACTTCAAAGTATTTGAATGCTTATGTTACATTCATAACAACAACAAAAAATACATTAGAAAGTTTGAGGCTAAGGCTGAAGAGGGAGTTTTTCTAAGAGATTCCCAAGTAAGCAAGGCCTGTAGGATTTTTAATAAATCAACATTAAAAATTGAAGACTCCATTCATGTTTCATTTGATGAGACTAACATGTATTGCAAGGAGAAAGAAGTTTCTACCAATAACAACTTGCAAGTACCCCACTTGTGTGAGACCTTGGATTGACTAAACCTCACCCAAGAGGTTCTGAAAGAATTAGTGCCTAACCACCTAGAGGGGGGGGGGTGAATAGGTGTACTTTTTCTTTTGCTTTTAAGGCAGAAACTCTGTTCAGTTAATTAACTAGAAATTGCAAATTCTACTACTACACAGCACAGCAATCACAAAAATAAATCAACACAGAGTGCACACAGATTTTTATAGTGGTTCCCCAAGGTCTGGGTACATCCACATTCCCCCTTTGCCTATCTAACAGTATACTAGATTCGGCCTAACTTCTGTACTTCTCCTCAGATCCTCAGATCTTACAGTAGTTCAGAACCCAAACCAGGTTCCTACAACTCAGAGTGTCCCCACTCCTACAACTCAGGCAAACTGCCCTACCTCAGCCTTCAACAAGGCCTACACTCAGAGAACACAGTCTCCTACAACTCAGGCACAAAGCTCTACCTCAGTCTTCAACAAGACCTACACTCAGAGATATAAATGTCTTACACTCAGCCTTTATAAAATAGGCTTACAGCTCAGATCTATAATAGATCTTGCATAAATTTGATTAAACAAAGTTTATGACCACCACCCTGAAAGAGAGAGAAGGGATGGATGGCTTCTTGATGAGTTCTTGGAAGAACTTGATGACAGAGCACAACCTCTCTTAGATTTCTTCAAAGCTTCTTGAATCTGAACTCAGTAGGCTTGAACTCTTGAGAAGATGATCTTCAATCAGCTTCTAACTTGAGATTCAAATCTCAATCTGAATCTTTCTTTGCAGCCTGGTTCAGTAACTGCTCTTCTTAGAAGGAGCTCTCTCTCTCTAACTTCTTAGATCTTCTATCGAAGGTCTTCTTCTTTTTGTGTTGGTCGATATCTGTGTAGAACTTCAATTGATCAATTTGTTATTCCTCTATCTGAATCATCTTTTTCTGTTGAAGGAGAAAGCCTTTATATAGTCTTCCTCCATGGTAACTAGCTGATCCGGTTTCTAAAAAACTCCTGACAGCTCTGACAGTAGTAGTTGACTGGTTGGAAATGGCAGCTGTCAAGTCATCCAGTCACTTCTTGAAAATACTGTCTCTGTCTGAAAGTGTCGAGACTGATCTTCTACATGTGTCGACACAAGTAGGCTAAGTGTCGACACAAGTAAACTAAGTGTCGACACAAGCCTTGGTCGTGTCGACACAACTCCTTCTATTATGGTAACAGCTTCTCGACACTGCTTCTTTAGAATGTGTCGACCCAGATTCTGTGTGTCGATACAAGCCTTCTTTTCTTTAACCTTTGTTGAAACTTGATGTGTGTCGACACATCACCTTTGTGTCGACACAAGTACTTCTTTACTTTAACTTTGTTGAAGCTTGCTGTGTGTCGACACAAGTCTTGTGTGTCGACACAGTTGATGTTGACAAATACTTGTGTGTGTCGACACTGCCTCTATGTGTCGACACATTTGATGTCGACAATACTTCTTTGTGTGTCGACGCTTTCTCTAGGTGTTGACACAGTTGATGTCGAGAATGCTTCACTGTGTGTCGACTGAGCTTCACTGTGTTTCGACATATTCTTTCTGGTGTCGACACAGTTGATTCTGGTGTCGAGACAGCCTTTCCAAGTGTCGACACAATTAACTCCAAGTGTCGACACAGCTTTTCTCCAGTGTCGACACTGACCTTCATAAGTGTCGACACAGCTTCTCTAGGTGTCGACACATGGACTTAGAATTTTTCCTGCATTCCTTGATTTACATAACCTGCACATATAAACTCAAAAACACATCAAATACACCTTGATGCATATCATTGAGTAGGGTGAAGCTTCTTCAAATCTGGTACACATTTTCCAATGTACCCAATAATCTCCCCCTATTTGGAGAAGTCATAACCCTTAGTCAATGATATACATCATTCATAACAAATACACATTATGATATATAACAACAATATATGACAGGGTAACTACTGAAACAAAATATATAAAATATTTCATCATAAAAATATAATGCTAACACAATGAGCATTCATAAGAGATTTGTCTCAGCTATCAAAAAATTCTTTAATCAAAAGTTTACATGGAATTTAACACAAATGATTACAAAGTTGTAAACTTAAGAAAATCTAAACTAAGGCTGCACTGGCTCCTTGATGACAATGCCCTTGCCTGATTGAATCTTGGCTTGAACTGGAGCATCTGTATCATCTGCAGGCTTCTTGCCCTTTAGATCTTTCTTCTTAAGTTCTTCAGCCCTTATCTTTTGTCTTTCAAAATAATGATAAGGCTTTGGAAAATATTTGCTAGGCTCCTGTGCATTAGGAGGTAGCTTCCCAAGTTTAGCCTTTCTTCTATATTGAACTATGGCTTCTTGTCTAGCTTCATGCTTTCTCCACTCTTGCTCAGAGTACCATTTGCCCCATGTATATAGTATTGTCCTTTACTACTTTCCAAGCAGTCAGTATAATATTTCTAGATGTTGGGCTCCATTGCTCAAAATCAGGCCTTAACTCTGCCTGTTCTCTGAATCTCTTCTTAGATAATAGAGCTTCTTGCTCCTTCAAAAAAACCTCTGAGACAGGCTTGTCTACTTTCTCTATGATCACATTTTGAGCACCTTCAGGAGGGTTGTACACAGATTATACTTCATGATGTATCATCTCAAAATCTGCTGGAGGGTAGATTACTTGAGCAACTTCAGCTTGCTCACCTCCAAAATCTGCAGGATGCACTCCAGATTCAGCCACATTGTCATCATCACAAAGGAGTGGATATCCAAGTGTGGCTCTGATGCTATTGGAAATCCAGCATGGTCAGATCCAGCTTTGACTAATACTCTCTCCCCCTTTATGACTTCTCTGGTAACATGATCTCTAAGATCATCCTTCTGAAATCTAACTTGTTCATCCATAAAATTGACTCCATCTTTATAGAATGCCTTTAATTTCAGGAGCTGTCCAGAAATAGTCTTTTAAGAGTCCTGAATAG
This sequence comes from Platanthera guangdongensis, assembly GCA_039583875.1. Lineage (NCBI taxonomy): Eukaryota > Viridiplantae > Streptophyta > Magnoliopsida > Asparagales > Orchidaceae > Platanthera > Platanthera guangdongensis. The sequence continues at coordinate 60,816,251 of CM077167.1, read as the reverse complement.
CTATTTGGATAGCAACTATGCCTTCTTGTAATTGCTTGGAAAATTCTGCATGGGCTGTAGCCCTTGCTGTAGTCTGTGCAGTAGCAATATTCTTCATCTCTGTGACAAGTACATTATTGGATTCAGTCAGATTATCATTCATCCTAATCTGATTTTCTAGTACATAGCCTTGTTTGACAGCCATATCATCCACTTGAGTCTTTATCTTTTCCTGATGAGTAGCTAGATAAACCACAACATTTCCACCCTTGTGGAAGCAATCAGTCATTTCTTTCTTATGCTGATTCACTTCAAATCTTATAGATTTTATATCATGAGCCAGATCAAATTGAAGTGACTTATGGCCTTCATCCATATACTTTTCTTGGGCCTTCCTTTGCTCATCCATTTTGATCTGCAAAGCCACCAACAATGAGTTGTAATCAGCTGTTGGGGCAGGCTGTGGAGCAACTGTTTGTAGTGCCTTCTTGTAGCTTTGACTCCTTCTCTTGAAGACCATGAGCTTCCTTTTCTTAGCTCTGGAAGCGTCTTCATCCTCAGATTCTGAGGTATTAGCTATATCAACTCTATCCTTTGGACTTGTAGGCAAATCCTTCTCAGTCCTTGGTAGCTCCCCCTGAGTCTTTTTTTCTTCCTCAGTCATTGTAATCTCCCCCTCAAAATGAGCTTGCTCCTTCTCTAGGTTAACTTGCTCTCCTTCAAAAACAGTGTTCTCCCCCTCAAAACCAGCATGCTCCCCCTCAATATTAGCCTGCACTAAATCAGGAAACAGCTCTTCTAGAGTAAATTCGATCTTGTTGAGAAGGGACAGGAGAGTTTCTTATCTCAGGAGCATCAGCAACAACAGATGTATCTTCCATTACAACATCTGGAGCTTGACTGTTTAATTGAGTTGTCTGGTCAATATCAATCAAAGATGCAGTTAAGAGTTCATCTTCAGTATTGAAATTTATTTGATTCACTTCATGTATTACCTCAAGTATACTTTGAGTTGCCATTTCACTGTCCAGTTGAGTTGTCACTTCCTCATGTTGAGGCTCCCCCTGGAGTGGATCCTGATGGATGGGGCTAGCAGATGGTTGCTCCCCCTGCACTTGTGCTCCATCTGCAGGGTCTTGTGCAGGATTCTCTTGGGCTGTAGATTTCTCAGGAACCTCATGCATTTCCTCATCAGGCATGTCTTTAGTTGGGACCCTATCCCATCTTGAGATAATCCTAATGTCCATCCTCCTCATGTGATTGATTTTAGAACCAGCTGCTTGTTCCATTACTTCTGGAATAGTTCTAGCTAAGTACAGGCTCATAAGTATACCCAGATTGGGCTTCTTAATGCTTTCAGTTATCTTCTCGAAAATAACTGCTGACCAATTAGTGTTTAGTTTAAAGATGATCCTTGTCATTAAGCTGAACATGTGAGCTGATATCCTATCATGCCCACCTGGCTTACACAGAATCACCTTTCCTACCACTTCAGACAAGAACTTTCCTTGCATATTCATGTCTTTCCTTTTAAAGACTGAGCCAATCTTCATGGTGGAATTCAATCCACACCAGTGAAGGGCCTCCCTGAGCTTAGATGCTGGTACATCTTCTTCCTCTGGAGTTCTTGGTAGATGTAGAACTTTCCTTAGACTTTTCTGGGTGATTTTCACCTTGACTCCATGGACTGTGGATCGAATTTTTAGTCTAGTGTGATCTAGTGTTGCAGCACTAAAGAATTCTAGTGTCTCCTTCTTCCAGATCTTGGTTGGTTCAGAAACTAGAAACTCTAAGTCATTCTCAGCAATTAGGGTTACAACAGCTTGAATTTCAGATTCCGCATCGTCAAAGGCGTGATGTACTAGCTCATATCCTTCATTGACGTTCTCTTCAAGCTTTGGCTGCCATTAGGGTTGAAGAAATCTTGAATTTAGATGAGAGAAGTTGTCGACACAAAGTCTTGGTCTCGAAACTATAAAAAGCGTGTCGACAAACAATGTTGAAGACCTATTTATACCTTTCTAAAAATGAAGGTGAAAAGGCGCGTCAAAATCCTATTAATGTGTCGACACTGTTGAAAAGTGTCAACACTTACTTCTAATGTATCGACATAATTGTTGACTTCTATGTGTCAACACTTATACATCTGCGCTCAACGATTAGTCGATACTCCACTCGACGAAATCTGTATTGAACATAAGTGTCGACATTGACATCTGCATGTGTCGTCACCAATTAAGTCGACAGAACTTATGTGTCGACACTTATTCCCAGTGTCGACACAGATATCCTGGATGTGTCGACACAACTTCCTGAAGTGTCGACACTACTTATCTAGATGTGTCGACATCATTTCCCAGGAATGTCGACACCATTTCTATGTGTCGACATAGTCAACTTCTTGTGTCGACACTATTTTACTTAGCCAAATTTTGTGAAATTAATCTATGTTTAACATGCCTAATTCAATTTTAAATTTATTGAATTTAGTTTCATCCAGAGGCTTAGTGAACATGTCTGCAATTTGATAATCAGTTTTAACAAATTCTAGAGAGATGTCCTCTTTATCTACATGTTCTCTAAGAAAATGGTATCTAATTTCTATGTGCTTAGTCCTACTATGTGAAACAGGATTATTAGCTATAGAAATTGCACTTGTAGAATCACAAAACAAAGGTGTTCTACTTACTTAAATACCATAGTCTTCTAGCTGGTGTTGAATCCACAATAGTTGTGCACAGCAACTTCATGCTGCCACATACTCAGACTCAGCTGTGGAGATTGCCACACTGGTATGCTTCTTACTGCTCCAAGACACTAGTCTTCCACCTAGAAATTGACAGGTGCCTGTAGTACTTTTTTTATCTTCCTTGCAACTTGCAAAATCTCCATCTGAATAGTCTGTCAGTGGAAAATCTCCATTCCTAGGGTACCAAAGGCCTAGATAAGGTGTGCCCTTAAGATATCTCAAAATCCATTTTACTGCAGTCAGATGAGATTCTTTAGGGCATGATTGGTACCTAGCACAGACACATATAGCATACATGATATCTGGTCTACTAGCAGTCAGATATAGAAGGGAGCCAACTATACCTCTATACAAAGTTTCATCTACAGGTTTCCCTGCATCATCTTTGCTAAGAGATACACTTGTCCCCATAGGAGTTCTCATGGTAGTGGATGATTCCATACCATACTTCTTTATTAACTCCAGGGTGAACTTAGACTGGCATATGGACAAGCCATCATTAGTCTGTCCTACTTGGAGACCCAAGAAGAACTTAAGTTCCCCCATACTGCTCATTTCAAATTTTCCTTACATAAGTTTTGCAAACTTCCTGCAAAGATTACTTTCAGTAGACCCAAATATTATGTCATCAACATATATTTGGACTAGTATTATCTTTCCTTTAGATTCCCTAAGGAATAGAGTCTTGTCTATTTTCCCCCTTGAGAATTTGTTCTCAATGAGGAAACTAGTCAGGGTTTCATACCAAGTCATTGGGTCTTGTTTTAACCCATACAATACTTTCCTAAGTCTATAAACATAATCAGGTTTGAGAGGATCAACAAAACCTGAGGGCTGCTCTATATAGACTTCTTCTTTTAGATTTCCATTGAGGAATGCTGATTTTACATCCATTTGAAATACCTTGATGCCTTGATATGTTGCATAAGCAAGGAACATCCTGATTGTCTCCAGTCTTGCTACTGGGGAAAAGGTTTGATAAAAATCAATACCTTCTTCCTGCCTATATCCTTTTGCAACAAGTCTTGCTTTGTTCATCACAATGATCTCATTCTCATCTAATTTGTTCCTAAAGATCCACTTTGTTCCAATGATGTTGTGGTCTTTTGGTTTAGGAACTAACTTCCAGACCTTGCATCTTCTGAACTGATTCAGCTCCTCTTGCATGGCATCAATCCAATGTGGGTGTAGAACTGCTTCTTCAAATTTCTTTGGCTGTACTTGTGATAGGAAGCTGGAGCAAAGAACTGTGCTCAGATTCTTGCTTCTTGTTTGCACTCCTTGTCTTGGATCACCAATTATCTGATTTGCTGGATGATCCTCTAAGTGTCTATTAGCTGGAGGTAGTCTATCCTCAGCTTGTATACTTCCAGCCTCTTCAATATGGTGCACCTCTTGGTTTTCATCAGAATTAATAGAGTCTTGTACTCCCCCTGGAAAGCAGCCACCATTTTCCACTTCCTGATTTGCAATTGAATCTTCTGTAATGGTAAGCTTATTCATCCTCTCAGTTACACCTATAAAACTGCAAACACTACTTGGCAACTCACTGTTAATCAGTCTTGTTTCATCAAAGACTACATGTACAGACTCTTGTACAACTTGAGTTATCAAGTTGTAGACTCTATAAGCCTTACTATTGTTGCTGTACCCAACAAATATCCTATCTTGGGATTTGGCAGCAAACTTAGTTAGATAAGACTTGCCATTGTTAAGTATATAGCACTTGCAACCAAAGATCCTAAAATAGGATAAGTTTGGTTTTCTGTCCTTCACAATCTCATAGGGAGTCTTTTTGTGGCTCTTGGTGATAGTAGCTCTATTAATCACATGACATGCAGTGTTTACTGCCTCAGCCCAGAAATATTCTGGGAGAGAAGTGTCACTCAATAGAGTTCTACCAGCCTCTATCAATGTTCTATTCTTCCTTTCAGCAATACCATTTTGCTGTGGTGTTCTAGGTGAAGAAAATTCTTGAAAAATCCCAAATTCTTCACACAGTCTTGTCATACTTTCAGACTGAAATTCAGTACCATGGTCACTTCTGATTTTGACCACTATACTGTCCAACTCATTCTGAATTTGTTTAAAAAAAACTATATAAGACACTTGTGGTTTCAGATTTCTGTCTTAAAAAGAACATCCAGGAATATCTAGAATAGTCATCTACCACTGCAAAAGTGTAGACCTTCCTACCTAGACTATGAACTGGCATAGGACCAAAAAGATCCATATGCAAGAGGTATAGACACCTCACTGAATCCTTGTTTTCAAGGCTATGAAAGGAGGATTTGGTCTGCTTACCTTTTTGACAAGCTGAGCATATCCCATCCTTTATACACTTAACCTGAGGACCATTCCTCACTAACTCTTTGCTAAAGAGTTGGTTAATAGTCTTATAGTTAAGATGGGCCAGCCTCTTGTGCCATTTAACACAATGAGAGGCTCTCTCATCAGCTACAAGACAAATAGGAGAAATATTGTTCTCACACTCAAAATTAAGACAGTAAACATTTATCTTTCTATATCCTGTCAATATGACCTTTTGATCACTTGACCTTTTGATATGACATCCATTCTTAATAAATGAAATGTCATATGCTAAATCACTCAACTGACTTATGCTTATAAGGTTGTCTTTCAAACCCTTCACATAGGCTACTTGAGAGATAGTAATCTGGTTATTAGAAATGTTACCAAATCTTTTGATGATTCCTTTTTCAGAATCACCAAATGTTACTTTAGGGTCATCCATGATAGGTGTGTAGTACTTCAGCAACCCCTTTGTTCCAGTCATGTGCCTGGAACATCCACTGTCCAAGTACTATATTGGGGCATGGCAACTTGAACTCACCTGCAACACAGATTACGTAACCTTAGAACTTAAATAACTTTTGGGTCCTTGGTACAAGTTAGTCTGAACTTTAACAAATCTACCTGTAGCTCTTCTAGCAGGAAGATTGCTACTCTCCTTGACACTAGAATTGTGCCAACAATCTAAGTCAAAGTAGCCTACCTTGCCACAACACCAGCACTCAAACTTGTTGTATCTTTGTTTAGGTACAACCCTAGTTGAATTGTCTACAACAGGCTTCTTGTTTTGTGCTGGGGCTTTGCCTTTAGATTTGGACCTAGCAGTCCATGCTGTTTTCTTAAATCCTAACCCAGCCTTACCCTTTTGAGGTACAAACTCATCAATCAAGGGTAAAATAGATTTAGGTTTAGAAAAACTAGCTACAATCTCTTTTTCTTTCTGAATCCTAATCTCCAGATTTCTAATCTGATCATTCTTGAATGTGATTGTGCCCATTTGAATAACAGTTATGTTTTTCAATCTGGCAATCTCATTCAGTTTTTGATCCAGCAACGTTTCTAAATCTAATGCAGCCATCTTAAGATCTGCAATTTCCTTAGCCTGAGATTTTGCCAAGTTTTTACTCTTCTTAAGTGCCTGCAGCAAGTCTCCATATTCATCAATCAACTGATGAATATCACCTTCAGACTCAGACCCATCCACATCCCTTGATGCAGATGTTGCTGATTCTGACTCAATACTGCAATCTAAAATTCTAGAAGGACATTGTACCTTTCTAGGACCAGGTTGATCCTGACATTTGTCTTCTTCTGATACATCCATCAATCCCTTGCACTGATGGTCTTCTTGTTCATAAATAGAGTTCAGCACCTGGAGAAACTCTTTTTCTTCATCTGCTGCATATAGACCAATGTAGGCCTCAGCTTCAGATTCTGACTCTGAAGTAGATTGGTCTGACAAGGTCTTTTCCTTCTTAGCAACAAAGGATTTTTCCTTCTTGCTCTGTTGTTGACTCTTCTTCTTATCATCAGTCTCTTTTATTTTATCTGGACATTCAGCTACTACATGTCCAGGCATATTATAACAGTAGCAAACAATCTTTGATGTTGAAGACTTGCTTGGCTTAGATCTGCTCCTGTCTTTCCTGGATGACTTCCTCTTTTGATAATAGTCATCTTTAGGCTTAGATGTGGAAGGCTTAGACTTCCACTGCTTCTTTTTTAGAAATCTCTGAAACTGCCTTGTGAAGGCAGCAAAATCTTCACCTAAGTCACTACTTTCTGAAGTTTGGTTGTCTGAATTCTCTGAAGCAATGTCAGCAACTATCCTACGAGGTGATGGAGACATCCTCCTATTCTTATTAGTGGCTTCAACCTTAAAAGACACAGACTTTTATCTATTCTCCCCTTTTGTACTCTTCACTTCCTCTTTCCTAGCCATCAGTTGCATCTCATATGACAGCAACTTTCCAAACAAGGTTGGTGGAGAGATATCTGCTAGTTTGGCCACTTCCCTAATAGCACAAATCTTTGTGTCCCAATCCTTTGTCAAGGATCATAGAAATTTATCATTCAGTTCATAAGTACTAAAGATTCTCCCATAGGACATCAAATCATTCACTATTCCATAGAACTTTTTGTAACACTCAGTTATGTTGTCAGACTTTCCTTGTCTGAAACTTTCATATTCCTGGTTTAGCATAGATTTTCTATCTTGTCTTACTTCTTCAGAACCTTCCATATAGACTATCAAAGTATCCCACATTTCCTTTGAAGTCTTGCAGTGAATCAAATTTTGAAAGGTAGAATCATCTATGGTACTTACTATGATATTCTGGGCCCTCTTATCCATAGTTGCTAAGATGATCTCATCCTTTGTCATCTCTGAATAATTCTTGGGAATTCTTTGATTTGCATCCAGAATTGATACCTTAATTGGAACATAAGGACCTTCCTTGATTGTAATATAGATCCTTGGATCAAAAGCCTCCATAAACAGTCTGACCCTTTCTTTCCAGATGCCAAAAATTTCCTTTCTGCGTATGTGTAGTTTCATAGAACCTAGTTTCTTATGATTCTCACCAGAACCCATTTTCTTGATTTCTTGAATCTGAATCTGCCTTTGAGATCTAACTCTGACTGTTAAGTCCTTCTTTGAGAAACCTCCCTCTGATACCACTTGAAAGAATTAGTGTCTAATCACCTAGAGGGGGGGTGAATAGGTGTACTTTTTCTTTTGCTTTTAAGGAAGAAACTCTGTTCAGTTAATTAACTAGAAATTGCAAATTCTACTACTACACAGCACAGCAATCACATAAATAATTCAACACAGAGTGCACAGAGATTTTTATAGTGGTTCCCCAAGGTCTGGGTACATCCACTTTCCCCCTTCGTCTATCTAGCAGTGTACTAGATTCGGTCTAACTTCTGCACTTCTCCTCAGATCCTCAGATCTTACAGTAGCTCAGAACCCAAACAAGGTTCCTACAACTCAGAGTGTCCCCACTCCTACAACTCAGGCAAACTGCCCTACCTCAGCCTTCAACAAGGCCTACACTCAGAGAACACAGTCTCCTACAACTCAGGCACAAATCCCTACCTTAGTCTTCAACAAGACCTACACTCAGAGATCTAAATCTCTTACACTCAGCCTTTATAAAATAGGCTTACAGCTCAGATCTATAATAGATATTACAGAAATTTGATTAAACAAAGTTTATAACCACCACCCTGAAAGAGAGAGAAGGGATGAATAGCTTCTTGATGAGTTCTTGGAAGAACTTGATGGCAGAGCACAACCTCTCTTATCTTTCTTCAAAGCTTCTTGAATCTGAACTCAGTAGGGTTGAACCCTTGAGAAGATGATCTTCAATCAGCTTCTAACTTGAGATTCAGATCTCAATCTGAATCTTTCTTTGCAGCCTGGTTCAACAACTGCTCTTTTTAGAAGGAGCTCTCTCTCTCTCTCTCCAACTTCTTAGATCTTCTGTCGAAGGTCTTCTTCTTTTTGTGTTGATCGATATCTGTGTAGAACTTCAATTGATCAATTTGTTATTCCTCTATCTGAATCATCTTTTTCTGTTGAAGGAGAAAGCATTTATATAGTCTTCCTCCATGGTAACCGGCTGATCTGGTTTCTAACAAACTCCTGACAGTTCTGACAGTAGTAGTTGACTGGTTGGAAATGGCAGCTGTCAAGTCATCCAGTCACTTCTTGAAAATACTGTCTCTGTCTGAAAGTGTCGAGACTGATCTTCTACATGTGTCGACACAAGTAGACTAAGTGTCGACACAAGTAAACTAAGTGTCGACAGAAGCCTTGGTGGTGTCGACACAACTCCGTCTGTTGTTGTAGCAGCTTCTCGACACTGCTTCTTTAGAATGTGTCGACACAGATTCTGTGTGTCGATACAAGCCTTCTTTTTTTAACCTTTGTTGAAACTTGCTGTGTGTCGACACATCTCCTTTGTGTCGACACAAGTACTTCTTTACTTTAACTTTGTTGAAGCTTGCTGTGTGTCGACACAAGTCCTGTGTGTCGACACAGTTGATGTTGACAAATACTTATGTGTGTCGACACTGCCTATATATGTCGACACATTTGATGTCGACAATACTTCTCTGTGTGTCGACACTTTCTCTGGGTGTCGACATAGTTGATGTCGAGAATGCTTCACTGTGTGTCGACTGAGCTTCACTATATGTCGACACATTCCTTCTGGTGTCGACATAGTTGATTCTGGTGTTGACACAACCTTTTCTAGTGTCGACACAATTAACTCCAAGTGTCGACACAGCTTTTCTCCAGTGTCGACACTGGCCTTCATAAGTTTCGACACAGCTTCTCTAGGTGTCGACACATGGACTTAAAATTTTTCCTACATTCCTTCATTTATATAAACTGCACATATAAACTCAAAAACACATCAAATACATCTTGATGCATATCATTGAGTAGGGTGAGGCTTCTTCAAATCCGGTACACATTTTCCAATGTACCCAACAGGTTCCAACTCATCCCTCTCCACAAGCCATTGAAGAAAGTGAAGAAGAAGAAGCTGAAGAAAATGAATCTCTACCAACAGCAAATACAATTCCACAGGAGGAATTAACTCCAAATGTTGTTGCACCACCAACTCCACCCACTGACTTTGTCACACTTAGGGATCACCCTAGATCTCAAGTGATTGGAGACATATCAGTAGGTGTACAGACAAGGCATCAACTCACCCAAGATTTGATGCATGCCTGTTTTCTCTCTAAGGTTGAACCTCTATCCATCCATGATGCTGAGTAGGATCCCCACTGGATCCTTGCAATGCAGGAGGAACTAAATCAATTTGAGAGATGTAGAGTTTTGGATTTGGTTCCAAGACCCCAAAACTACCCAGTTATTGGAACCAAATGGGTTTTCAGAAACAAGTTGGTGCCCAAGGAATCATTGTGAGAAACAAGGCTAGGCTTATTGCTCAAGGATATAGGCAAAAAGAAGGAATTGATTATGATCAAACCTTTGCACCTGTTGCAAGGTCGGAAGCCATAAGAATATTCCTTGCCTATCCATCATACAAGAGATTCAAGGTCTTCCAAATGGATGTGAAGAGTGTTTTTCTAAATGGAGTGCTAAAAGAAGAGGTTTATGTAGAACAACCTCCAGGTTTTGTTTCTACAACTTACCCCTCTCATGTTTTTAAATTGCATAAGGCTCTTTATGGTCTAAAGCAAGTTCCAAGAGCTTGGTATGAGACCTTAGCTAGATTTATATTAGTGCATACATTTACAAAAGGAACTGTAGATAAAACACTTTTCACTAGACATCATAAGTACCAAATCTTATTAGTACAAATCTATGTGGATGATATTATATTTGGCTCTACAGATTCCAAATTATGCAAGAGGTTCTCTGACCTCATGCATTCAAATTTGAAATGAGTAGCATGTGTGAGCTTTCCTACTTCCTTGGTCTCCAAGTGAAGCAGCTCCTTGATGGCATCTTCATCTCTCAAGCAAAATATGCTAAAGAACTTCTAAAGAAGTCTGGGATGGCTGATGCCTCAGCAAAGAAAACACCCATGGCCACCAATGCTGTTGTGGACTCTGATGTACCAGGGAAACCTGTGGATCAGAAACTTTATAGGGGCATTGTTGGGTCTCTATTATACCTCACAGCAAGTAGGCTAGATATTATGTTTGCCACATGTCTTTGTGCTAGGTTCCAGGTGAACCCTAAAAAATCTCACCTAATTTTACTAAAAAGGATTTTGAGATATATAAAGAGTTATCCTAATCTAGGCCTATGGTATCCTGCTGAATCAGAAATTGAGTTAACTGGATACTCTGATGCTGATTTTGCTGAATGTGGGATAGATAAAAAAAGTACTTCAGGGACTTGCCAATTCCTGGGAATGAGATTAGTATCTTGGTTTTGTAAAAAGCAAACATCAGTGTCAACCTCAACTGTTGAAGCAGAATATATTGCAGCAGGGAGCTGTTGTTCACAGATACTTTGGATACAAAATCAACTTCTAGATTATGGGTTCAACTTAAATAATGAAACCTTACTCTATGATAATACAAGTGCTATAGCCATAGCCCAGAATTCAGTTCACCATAGTAGGACAAAACATATTGATATAAGACATCACTTCATTAGAGAGTGTGTAGACAAAAATAAAATCAAGCTTTTCTATATCTACACTGATTTACAAAGGGCTGATATATTCACCAAACCTCTGGATGAGAGAAATCATTTGTTCTTTGTAAATCAACTTGGAATGATCAATGGAGAAGACTTTATTTAATTTCTGTCTACACTCGACGAATTTTCCAAAGTTCGTCAAACGGAGTTCGATGAACCGGGGAAGGTTTGAGAGATATTCATTGAACGGAGCTCGACAAACTCTTTGTGAGTGAAACAATTTTCGTTGAACGGAGTTCGACGAACTTGCTTCAGAAGATATTCGTCCAACGGATGTCGACGAACTGTCTTCACTTCTTCTGGATAAGATCGACGAATTATTTCATTCAAAATTATTTCGTCGAACTCAGTTCGAAGAATTATTTCTATTTTCGTAGAACGGAGTCTGTCGATTCATATTCTTGAAAACCCTATATTTAGGTTTTCTTCGACCTCGGTCCCGCGCTTTCTATTCCTTTGCACTTGATCACCATTTTTGTGTCTCTCTTGTAGGTGATTCCATGGCGATTCAGGCAAGCATTCTCGCAGGCATGAAGTTTGATATAGGATTTGATGTGGACTTCGATTCATTTCAACATTCTGATCTCATATTACTTTACATTCTGGAACTACTTGAAGAACAAGAACTCAAAACCTTGATGACAAGACGAATCAAACTGCCAGCACTGAAATCAGAGAATGGGTCTACACCTTACCTCCAACAGAGGAGAATACGATGACAGGCACCATTGCGGGTAACCCCGTCTCCTTAACTCCCGCACTTTTAACTGAACCTTTTGGATTAAGGATGGAGAAGAGCTACTAGAGATTGAAATAAAGGAGTCTGACGTGTTGCTGGGCCTAATGGGTTATATTGGAGATAATCCTAATAAACTTTTGAAGAAACACCTCTCTGCTCCTTATAACCTTTTGGCAGATTTGTTTGGAAAAGTTTTGCTTGGGAAACATACTGCCCATGACTACATCACCAGACACCAGTTTCTGGTCATGTGTGCAATCATAAATAAGAAACCGGTGGATTAGGCACAGATTCTTTTTGATCTGATAAATAAGAAAAACAATAAAAAAGAAGTTTGCTTTGGAAGGATCCTAGGGATCGTTTTACAAGAAAAAGCTGCTGAATCCCTGGCCTCCCAGACCATATTCATCAATGTCAGTAAAAGGCTAACATCTGCCTTATTTGGCAGGTAGGAGAGAACAATAACCAAGCCAACTAAGGCTTCTACCTCTTCCACCCCAGCTTCTGAAGGCACTAGGGCTGTTAAATCCACTCCACAACCTATTGAAGAGATTCATCCAACACCACCATCTCTTCCAGCCCCCCTTCCAGCAACACAAATCCATCCCTCTTCCACACCTCCATCATCCCCTACTCAACCTCCTACTCCACCAGAATCTCCACACGCTTCACCAGCACCAACTCCTTCATCATCTCCACTTCCTCCTCATTTATCCTCCATACCATTTTTCAACATACCACCCTCACCTCCCAATTCCCCTCTTACTCCAATCACCCACATGGAAGATGCCACCCATCCATCCCCATCAACATCTACCATCCCTCAACATACATCCCCTCCAGATGTTCACATACCAGATGCTCCACTATCTATCCCTCACGCAGTTCCCACTTCTACACCTTCTGCAACACCATCTACCACTCCACCATTGGACACCTCCACAATTACTTCTCTCATTGCCCTCCTCACTCCCCTTCTCAAAACGTTAATAGCAGAGGCCATTACAGCTCTTGCTACTTCAATTACTACTCTATCTGCATAGATCACTGCCCTCACTACTGCCCCATCTTCAGTCAGAGGCATGGCTTCAAGTCTTACTGAAACCATGCAAGGGGAGATGTCTGATGATGTAGCTGCAGTAGTTCCAGCAGTAGCAGCTCCAGCAGTAGAGGCAGCAACAGTAGCAGCAGACTGTACAAAGTATATTGAGGCAGATGATCTTGATTTTATTAATTTTATTGATACTGACATGGACTTGGAAGAGTCAGTCTCTGAGACAATAATTACTGGTGGTGATTTCATCATTAATCCCATAGTTGATTTAGAAATTTTGTTGAAAATTTTTAAATTTGCAGTTTTGAGATATCTTACAACAGAATATACTACTAAGCCATACTTGACTATTGTACCATATACATCTCCAGTAAGTCCACAAGTTACAAAACAACTCAGTGATGGTTTTGCTGTTCCTGAAACCACAGTTATTCCAGCTCCTTCAGAAATTTCTTCTGCTCCTAGTTATGTCATGGATGACTCTCCATTGCCAGATCTAGATGAAATGATCTTGGCTGATATTGAAGAGGAAAATAAGGCAACAGCTGAAAGCTCTGTCCAAGTTAGCTCTGATTCTTTTGTAGCTTCTCCTCCAACTCTTGTTGATACTCCTGCTCCTGCTCCAGAAAAGCCTGTTATTTTTGTTGAGGCTTTGAAAGCTTTGAATTATTTATATGATAACCCTCAAGGTTCTGAAAATAATGATGATGAAGATGAGGATGAGGACTCATATGAGGAGGATACAAAGAAGAGGAAGTAAGTATCAAAGAAAAGAAAAGCTCCTCCTGCTCCTGCTCCTAAGCCTAATCCAAACAATGACACTCCCTATTACATTCTTCAAAAGATAACACCATACAAAGGGATGCCAGCATGGATGTGGCTATCTAAGAATAAGCAGAAGGAAAGGAAGAAAAGTAGAAGGTACTCTCCTCCACCAGTTCAAAGGTATAGAAAAGATCCACCACCTCCTCCTCCTCCTACATCTAGTGCTCCTGGTTCAAGCTCTCAAAGGTCTGCCCATGTTCAAACTTATCAAAGACATCATGACAGATCTTCCCCTGTTAGCAGTCAGCACATGCAACACTCGTCAGGAAAACAACATCAGCAAGAATAGCAACATCAGCAACAACAACAACATCAGCAACAACAACATAAACAGCATCAACATCAACAAGCTGAAAGTTCTAGAAGATCAACCTCTCCTCCTGTTGCTTATGAAGATCCAGAAACAGCCAACACAGCTAGAATGGCCAGGTTCCAGGAAGTAGTAGGCCTTTCTATGATTAACAAGGCAAAGGCTGAAGGGAAGGATATTTCTGAATACACTCAATGTCCAAATATATGAGAGAAGAACTGAAAAGGCTTGAAAAGGCTAACAAAATTTTTAATGTTGATGATTATATGAAATTACATCATGAAGCAGTGGTCTCAAGAGCTACATCTCTGAATATTATAGGAGTTGCTGACATGACAATGACTGTGAAACAAGCTTCAAATCCAAACATGGAAATAATATTTACCAAGCCAGGAGACAAGGGCAAGGATGTAAAGTATCAGGAGAAGAAGCAGAAGAAATGAAATCTGAACTATTTTATTTATATTTTTCTCTCTTAAATTGTTTCATATTGTCTGAACCAAGCTCTTGTGTAAATATATCTGCTGCATGTGTTAATTATCTCTGTCAGATATATGTTTTTTCTGCTTTGTTTACTTTATGTTTTTTATTCTGAGTCAATTAGTGACCTCACCCAAATAGGGGGAGATTATTGGATCCCTAGTTTGATTTGGGCTAGGTTCACTAAGCTAGGATGATGTGACCCAACATGTATAGCCAGGGTCATAATTGTGTCCTAGAGTCTAGGCCAAGTCCTCAGTAACAACATCACATGGACAAGCCATCATCAGACTGCCAGAGACTCAAGACTTAGAGTTTTTCCAGAGATTCAGAGATTTCTCAAGAAACTAAGTAAAATGAGTTCGACTTTCGTCGAACTCAGGTCGACGATAGTCATTCTCAGCTCGACGATCTTAGAGAAATATTCTCTGAGCTGAGCTCGACAAACTTCAGTCACAGATCGACGATCCTTGGACTCCGCCTTCAGAATTCTAAGTCCAGACTGTTCCCTAGTTCTCAGGTCGACGAACTTCATTCTTTGCTCGACGATTTCTGGACTTCCACTTCAACTCTATTGCCAGAGGTTTATCAATTTTCTCTAAGTCCAGAATCATGTTCAGCTCGACGAATTCAAGGTTCTCCAGACTTAGTTCGATGAATTCAAGGTCCTCCAGACTTAGCTCGACGAACCTTATTCTTTGGTCGACAATCTCTAGACTCAGTCTTCAGCAGTTCAAGTTAAATTGATTCTCCTGATTTAGGTCGACGAACTTAGTTCTCTGGTCGATGATTTCTGGATTCTCTACTTCACCTTCCTAATTCCAGAAGTTATCAATTTTTCTAAGTCCAGAATCTTCTCCAGTCGACGAATCCAGTTCTCAGCTCGACGAACATGGAGTACCGAAATGCAAAACTTCCAGAGACAGCAAGTCATGTTTCCAGCTCGACGATTCTGCAACTCAGCTTGATGAACATAAGTCATCAGCTCGACGAACTGTGGACTCGGTTTTACGATTTCTGTCAACTGTTCAACAATTCCAGACTTAGTTATTTCCGGCCTTCTGTCCCCACTCTAATGCGATAATTCCTGAGTAATTAATGCTCTAACATTCTCTGAATGTAACCGTTAGAAGGAGCATTAATTATGGTCTTCTCCAGGATTATTGCTTGCCTTTTTTCATGGGACAGTTGGGGAAATAAATCAATTTCGTTTATTCTCAAGGATGTCAGCATTAATTGCAGAAGAGTTCAAATTTTTGGAAGACAGATTTCGAAAGAAAATATAAAAGAAAAGAAGAGAATAACAAATATAAGAATCAAGGATTATTAAGAAAGTTTTAGACAGAGCACAGTGCACTTAGAAGTATGCAGACATTACAGAGAGATAGAAAAATATTCAGTCTTGAACAATCTGCTCTATCAACAAGAAGCATTCTCTGATACAGAGAAGCCCTCGACCAGATGCTCATCAGTACCTGAAGAAGAAGAACAACAATACCTATATCTAGAGTCTTCTTTCTTCAAGTACTTTAGGACACTTCAAAAGGACAACATCAGTTCCATCAGTCAAAGAAGTTCCTGAAGATTATTGTTGGTCAAGAATTCAGTTTGAAGACCTATCACCCTGAAGCTTAGCTCCTATTTTTTCCTTGATTCATTCTACATCTTAGGGGGAGCCATAAGGTATAATCAAATCCACAGTCTTCTCAGTTATATATTGAGAAAGAGAAGACAAAATCATCTCTCACCCCCCCCCCCTCCCCCCACTGTATAAAGGGTTGTCATCTCCCTTCAAAAGTGATTCCTTGGTTGCAAGTCTCATGATCAAAATACTTGGGTTAGTTTTTGAGAACCTGATCAAAAGCTCATTGGTGTCAGGCACCTGATCAAAAATCTGAGTGGATTCCTACCAACGGTGGTAGAAGAGTGGATGTACCCAGGTTGGGGAACTACTATAAAATTCTTGTGTCGTCTGGTTGCCCCTTTTTCTTTTGTTCTTGTTGTGCTTGTGCTTTAGGTTTATTGTGTGCTAGCTATATTTATTTCTGCACTTTTAATTTACAGCACAAGCTGTAATAGCTGTTAAGATTTTTTTTTAAGAATACTCTATTCACCCCCCCCCCCCCTCTAGAGTATTTCAGAACTAACTCTCACTTTCATTTTCTTCCAGCATATGATGGCTACGAGAATCTTGAACATGTCGAAGGAGAGGTAATCATGATTTCCAGTTTTGCACAACAAAACTTTTTTAATGATATCTGATAAAAGTTTTCCTTCATCGTTCATCCATTTTCTCTTGACAGCCTTAGTACCTCTTGGTAGTCCACAGAATAGCAAAGCCCTTGAGAAATCACTGTCTTCTAACTGATCTTTTTTGTCACACATTGGATTCGTAAGTACCTTGTGAGTAGAGAGGATTTTACTTTGACTTTGGTTTGCTCGGCTTTTCTCTTTTGCTCTTGATCACTGTATCTTCCCTGCAGAGTTTGGTGTGGTGGAAGAACTCTAGAACCTCCTTGTCCAACACCTTGAAAGGGTATTCTAGGATGAATGAGAGACTGGTCGATTCCAACATGAGTATGACGTTCTAGAATTCATCCACGATTGTAGTGAAACCTGTCCGAACTAGCTCTCCCCCTATGTGCAATCCACAAGAACTTCAAGGTGCCATTGACGGAGAGCAGAGAATCAAAAATGAAAAATAGTTTCGAGTAGTATTGCTACGTGGAATCTCTAATGCGGCGAGGACGTCAACTTTGTCGGAGTAAGCTACAAGACACTTGAGAAGAACTGTAGTCGTGGAGCTGTGACGCGGCGGAGAAGACGATCTCGACTGTCGTGGAATATGAATCGTTGGGAGGGAGATGATCGACGGAATCGGAAGTTTCTTTCGATGAAGTGAATACCTTTTACCCCGAGAACTTTTTATATATATACATATATATATATACATATGTATACATATATACATTTATATATATATATATACATATATATATATATATATTTATTTAAAATTTGTAGAAAGGAAAACGACGCGTACCTGAACTCGACGACTCTTCAAACCCAATAAAAAAATTGACACAAGTACGATTCATCAAAATGCCATGAAAGTCGAGCAGAATTCGTCAAAAAGCGGCGAGTAATGTCGTGAAAACTTGTATTATCTTGACCAATCGACGAGTTTCTACGAGTTCATCTCGACGAATTTGCTTTGTAAATTTTGTCTACTTAGAGGTGTACTCCCCATGAGAATTTCTGTCTTCTTAGCTGTCTTCGCGAGTCCTTGTTTAGCATGCACAATTGGATTTTGAAAAATGAGAGCTTGGCCTCGTTCTGTGGCTTCGTGAAAATATTTGTGACCTGCTTATCCGTCGGGACATGGCTGAGATTTATGTTCATATTCTTTACATGCTCCCAGATTAAATGATATCTGACTTCGATGTGCTGTGTACGACTGTAAGAGACTGGATTATTTGTAATCACTATCTCACTGAAGGAGTCGCAAAACATCGGAATCTCCTTGAATTTCAAGTTGTAATCTTCTAGATGATTCTTGATCCGGAGAAGCTGTGCGCAACAACTACCAGTAGAGATATACTCTGACTCTGTAGTGGAGGTTGCCACACAATTTTGCTTCTTTCTGCTCCATAAAATAAGCCTTCTTCCAATGAATTGGCATGTCCCGGAAGTGCTTTTCCTGTCATATCTGCTATGTGCAAAATTTGCATCTGAAAATCCAATTAGCTCGACATCATTCCATCTTGGATACCATAGGACAAGATTTGGTGTACCCTTAAGTTATCTCAAAATCCTCTTTGAAGCAACGTAATGAGATTCCTTAGAGTTCACATGAAATCTAGTGCACACGTATGTGGAAAACATTATGTCGGGTCTACTAGCAGTAAGATAGAGCAAGGACCCAATTATGCTTATGTACTTGGTTTCATCAAAGGGTTTTCCTTTCTCGTCCTTGTCCAGAGACAGAGTTGAACCCATTGGAGTCCTCATCAAGGTTGCATTCTCGATTCCGAATTTCTTAAGCAACTCTTTGGTGAACTTCATTAGTGAGATGAAAATTTCGTCTTCATATTGTTTCACCTGAACTCCTAAAAATACTTCAGCTCTCTCATACTGCTCATTTCAAACTTCCCCTGCATGAGTTTAGAAAACTTCTTGCAAAGGTTGTCCTCTGCAGAGCCAAAAATAATGTCATTTACATAGATTTGCACCAGCAAAATCTTATCTTTTACTTCCCTAAGAAATAATGTCTTGTCTATCTTTGCTCTTGCGAACTTGTTCTCAAGAAGAAAGCTAGAAAATGACTTATACCAAGCTCCTGGAGCATATTTTGAGCCGTTTAGAGCTTTATTAATAAAATATACATAATCGGAGAAAGTTGAGTTGATAAAACCTGGGAGTTGTGCTATGTATACTTCCTCTTTTAGATCTCCTTTGAGGAATGCTGACTTCATATCCATCTGATAGACCTTAAAGCCTTTGTGAGCAGTGTATGCAAGAAACAACCTAATCGCTTCTACTCAGGCCACTGGAGCAAAGGTTTGATCGAAGTCAATCCCTTTTTCTCTTCTGTACCCTTGAGCAACAAGTCTGGCTTTATTCTTTACAATCACTCCATTTTCGTCCAGTTTATTTCTGAATACCAATTTGGTACCAATCACGTTCTGTCCTTTGGGCCTGGGCACCAACTCCCGAACCTTACATCTTTCAAACTAGTTGATTTTCTCTTACATGGCCATAATCCAAGAGGCATCCTTGTTTGCTTCTTAAAAATTCTTTGGCTCAACCTGAGACAGAAAGCTAAGATATAGAACTTTGTTAGTAGTACCTCTTCTGGTTATAACACCGTCGTTGTCTCTCAAATGATCAGATCAACCGAGTGATCTCTTAGTGTCTGAACACTAGATTTCTTCCTCTCCCACTAGTAGGTTTTGCAACATCTATTGCATCTCCTATAGGTTGAGGTAGTTTTTTATCTAGTGGTTCTTCATCCACCACACTTGGATCGACAACCTTGAATGAGCTTGGAGCATCTTCCTTGACCGCTTTTTCCAACCATAGTTCCTCCAACTTGGCACCTGCATCTTCATCAATAACGCTAGATGAGCTACTGTGAAGTATGCTTGTCTCATTAAATACAACAATTATAGATTCTTCTGTTGGAGCATGCGTTCCGCGCTTCTTAGTTTGAGAATAACAAATCCCGGTTGTATTTGATCTTGGTATGTGTTTTAAATGTGCAGGGACAACAGCATTTTTATGTACAAAAGAAAGGCTGAGCATGGCATTGATGAAAAGGAAAAACGCGCTATCACTGGCGATAACGATACCGCGGGCGATAGCATAATCAGTTCCTGCTGACGTCAGCCTTACTCCGCACGTTGCCGCGCACGAAGTCAGTCACGATCAGCGATATCGCGGGGCGATACCAATGTCGCCGAGCGATATCCCACGATCGTCACGTTCTCCGCTCAGATCTGAAAATCAGCGCGACGTGTGCCACGTGTCAAGCAACGGAGAGTTATCACTATCGCGGGGCGGTAACGCTAACGCCGGCGATAGCGTGAAATGATATATACGGCCAAAAAATTTCAGGGAAGGGTTGGATCGTACAGAGCATTGTTTTCCCAGAGAATTTTCAGAGCCTTCATCTCCATTTCCAGACGAACTCCCTTGGTCCGTTGAAATCTCAAGAGCGAAGGAGATACGACCGTGTGTTCAAGATTGGAGATCTTCTCGTTGGTCCATCATCATCTTCAGAGCTCGTGATTTTGAGGGAGTTTTTAAGTTTTACTATTGTAATTTCATTTTCATCTTTTATCTTTGTAATTGGGTAGGGAAAATCACCACCTTGTGTGTGGTGTCTAAGTCCGTGTGTGGCTTAGGGGCAAATCACCACCTTGTGTGTGGTGTCTAGGTTCGTGTGAGGCTTAGGAGTAAATCGCAGCGAGTTGTGCAGCGTCTAGATCATAGGTTTGATCTAGGGGGAGGCTAGTAGGCATATCTAGGGAGATATTGACTATAGCCTACCGGTTCTTGGGAGAAGGATCGGTGAAAAACAAAGCTAAAAACTATTATCGTTGTAAGCCTTGATTTCAAGCTTTATTGGAATCATTTTACATATTCGTTTTGAAGAAGTATAATATTGTTATTCATTTCATTGATCTGTCTCATTCATAGTAGCTAGTCTTTTATTTTATAAAAAGTTAAAAAAAATTTAAAGAGCCCTTATTCACCCCCCCCTCTAAGGGCGCCACAAGATCCTACAAGTGGTATCAGAGGTTGGTTATTCCGAATACGGTTTCACCACCAGGAATTATGGCGCAGCATGACCATGCTTTCTCTGAGGGGCAAGGAATTAGCAGACCTCCATTATTCACTGGATCTGACTATAATTACTGGAAAACTAGGATGAAGTGTTTTCTTATTTCTCTTGATGGTTTGGAATATGGTAGAGACTAATTATGCTCATCCCACTTATACAGTAGGCAATGTAGAAATGGAAAAACCAAAAGATAAATGGGATGATCAAGATAAATTAAGATGCAAAAATAATGCAAAAGCCATGAATGCATTATTTTGTGCATTAGATAGGACTGAATTTAATAGAACTTGTGCTTGTAGTAATGCTTATGAGATTTGGAATTTACTTGAAGTAACTCATGAAGGTACCTCGCAGGTGAAGGACTCGAAGCTGTTTCAACTTGAATCGGAATTTGAAAAGTTTAGAATGGAAGTGGATGAGGACGTAGACTCAATGTACACCAGATTCACCAAGATAGTGAATGACTCAAAAGTGCTTGGAAAAAATTTCTCAAATGGTGATTTGGTGAGAAAACTTCTTAGATCTCTCCCCCCTAAGTTTAATCCCAAAGTGACGGCTATTTCTGAATCTCATGATCTGAAATCTCTGAATATTGAAAGCCTGATTGGGAACTTGAAAACTCATGAAGTTGAATTGAAAATTCAACAACAAGAGTACATGGAGCCTAAGAAGAAGGGGTTGGCTCTAAGATCTAAGAAAGAAGAATGCAGTAATTCTGAGGATGAAGAAGATGATGAGGAGAGTCTTTTTGTAAGAAAGTTTAAAAAATTTATGAGAAATCCGGAGAGGTGAAATGCTTTTAAAAAGTATTTTAAGAAGGAGATGTTTAGAAAGAAAAAACAAAAGGATGACGACGATGAGGAGGAAGAGAGACCCCCACCGGAGTGCTATCATTGCAGGAAGTTAGGACACATTCGAAGCAAGTGTCCAAAGTACTTGAAAGAACTTAAAGAAAAGAAGCACAAAGGGAAGAAGAAGGTCCTGAAGGCTGAAACATGGGATGATACTACTTCTGAGGGTGCAAGCAGTTCAAACTCAAGCGAGGAGGAGGAGGCCAATATGTGCCTAATGGGAAAAAGCGTCACATCTGATGACGAGTGCAGTGTCCAAAGCGACACTGAGGTAACTCCTCCAACTTATGATGAATTATTTTCTGAATTTTTAAATACTTGCAAATATCTTAAAAAAAGCTTAAAAGATAATGATATTCTTAAAACTGAAAATAAAGTTTTAATTAAAGAAAACAAAAAATTGTTAAATGAAAATAAGACTATTGGAAAAGAAAAAGTCTCTTGCCAAGAGTGTGATCACTTTATGGGAAGAATAAAAGAACTTGAAGAATCTCTTTCCAAATCTCATTCAGAAATAAAAATTCTCAATAAAAAGAATGAGATTTTAGAGAGAGATCTGAAATCTTCTATTTCCAAAGTCCATGAAGGAAAGAAAGCTTTTGAACGTAGATGTGTAAATCTAGTATCCGAGAACAATGAAATGAGAAAGCAGATTCATGACCTAACACTGGCCATGAAAAAATTTGGATTGGGCCAAAGATCACTGGATATGATCTTAGGTTACCAATGTCACGGATCTGGAAGATTTGGACTCGGATACACGACTGGAAGCTATCGCCCGGCGATAGGTACTACCGCCGGCGATAGCGAGAAATCCAGAAAGTCAAATTTTAAAAATTATGATAATAGTAAATTAACTGATACTACCTTTTCTCACAGTAAAAGTCCAGAGAAGTTATATTCTTCTTGCTACATTACATGTGCCAAATGCAATAGATTTGGTCACACCACGGACTCGTGCTGGAAGAAAGGAAAAAGTAAAATTAAGCAAATCTGGATGCCTAAGGCCTCTACCTATACTATGGGTGGAACCACTTGGGTAGCCAGATCTTTACTCACATCCTCTTTCTAGGTGTGTTGGCAGGCTAAGGACAAAGAAGACGTGTGGTACTTGGACTCAGGTTGTTCAAAGCACATGACGGGCAATAAAGAGAAGTTTCTTAGCCTGGAGATGAAGAAAGGAGGAGTCGTTACATTTGGAGATAATGGAAAAGGAAAAATCATCGGCATCGGTGTTGTGGGTAACGAAAGTTTTTCAATTTCAAATGTTTTGTTAGTAGAAGGTTTAAAACATAATTTGATTTCTATTAGCCAACTATGTGATAAGGGTTTAAATGTTCTGTTTGAATCTTCTATAAATTTATGCAAAATAATTAATTCCAAAACAAATGAAATTGTTTTTACCGCCCCTAGATGTCATAACGTATATATGATTAAATTTTATGATTTTTCAAATTCTACTTTACAATGTTTTTTATCAAAAAATGATGAGTTAGAATTATGGCATAGGCGACTTGGACATACTAGTGCAAAGTTAATTAAAAAACTTTCAAAAGATAAATTAATCAAAGGTTTACCATTGCTAGATGGAAATTTGTCTTCATTATGTGAGCCTTGTCAAAAAGGGAAATTTACAAAATCATCTTTTAAAAGTAAAAATATTATTTCTACAACTAGGCCACTCCAATTAATTCATATGGATTTATTTGGGCCAATCACTATTTCTAGCTTAGGAGGTAGAAAGTATACATTTGTATTGATTGATGATTATTCACGTTTTTGTTGGACTTTGTTTCTAACCTCAAAATCCGATGCGTTTTCAGAATTTTCTAAATTATGTTTGCGTATTCAAAATGAATTTGAGTTAAAAATTAAACGCATACGTTCGGATCATGGAGGGGAATTTGAAAATGAAAAATTTATTTCTTTTTGTACGGAGTTAGGAATTGAACATGAATTTTCCGCTCCACGCACACCACAGCAAAATGGTGTAGTGGAGAGGAAAAATAGGATTCTTCAAGAGCTAGCCCGTACGATGTTATCTGAATTTTCTTTACCAAAATCTTTTTGGGCTGAAGCGGTGAGTACTGCATGTTATGTAATTAATAGAGTAATGCTTCGCCCTATTTTAAAAGTAACTCCTTATGAATTAATTTTTAATAAAAAACCAAATGTTTCTTATTTCAAAGTTTTTGGGTGTAAATGTTTTATTTTAAATTCTAAAGATCCCTTAGGAAAATTTGATGAAAAATGTGATGAAGGAGTTTTCATTGGGTATTCTTCAACTAGTAAAGCTTATAGAATTTTCAATAAACGAACGAAAATAGTTGAAGAATCTATTCATGTTAGGTTTGATGAGTTTGTTCCATGTGTAGATAAGAAAACTACAGGAAAAGAAGATACATCCCTACCTTTGATGGAAAATGATGATGAAGAACATGAAAGGAATGAAGAAGGACAAGAAGAAGAAGAAAGAGAACAACATGTCCCTCCAAGGGAATTGATATTTTCAAAGGATCATCCGAAGGAGCTTATTATTGGAGATCCACAAAAAGGGGTAAGTACTCGTTCTTCTTTACATGTTTTATTTTCAAACCTTTGCTTTGTCTCTGATATAGAACCAAAAGATGTTTCCACCGCTTTAAATGATGAATTTTGGTTTTTAGCTATGAATGAAGAACTTAATCAATTTGAACGTAATAAGGTTTGGAATCTTGTAGAACGACCCAAAAATCATCCTGTAGTTGGAGTAAAGTGGATTTTTAAAAATAAATTAGATAGTGATTCTAGAATTGTTAGAAATAAAGCCAGATTAGTTGCAAAAGGTTATGCACAAATTGAAGGGGTAGACTATGATGAAACCTTTGCACCCGTTGCTAGACTAGAAGCAGTTAGGATATTTCTTGCATTTGCTTGCTTTAAAAGATTTAAATTATATCAAATGGATGTCAAAACTGCATTTTTAAACGGGTATATAAAAGAAGAGGTTTATGTAGAACAACCCCCTGGCTTTATTAATGAAAAATATCCAAATCATGTTTATAAATTAGATAAAGCACTTTATGGGTTAAAACAAGCGCCTCGTGCTTGGTATGATCGTTTAACTCAATACTTATTAAAGCACGATTATAAAATGGGAAGTGCCGATTCTACACTCTTCATTAAGCAAATTGATCATGATTTAGTTATTTTGCAAATTTATGTTGATGATATAATTTTTGGAGCCACTAATGAAGAGTTATACAATGAAGTAGTTCAAATTATGAAAATGAATTTGAAATGAGCATGGTAGGAGAACTTTCATATTTTCTAGGTTTTCAAATTACGCAAAAACATGATGGTATTTTTATTTGCCAATCCAAGTATATTCATGATATGTTAAAAAGATTTGGATTTGATAACCTTAAACATGCAAATACTTCTATGAGCGCTTCATTGAAATTGGGAAAAGATGAAAGTGGTATTTCAATTGACCAAACCCTTTATAGAAGTATGATTGGGTCTTTATTATATTTAACTTCTTCTAGACCCGATATTATGTTCGCCGTTTGTTTATGTGCTAGGTTTCAAGCTAATACAAAAGAATCACATTTAAAAGCGGTGAAACGTATTTTTAGGTACCTTATAGGGACATCTAAACTAGGCTTATGGTATCCTCATAATGACTCTTTTATTTTACATGGATATTCTGATTCTGATTATGCGGGGTGTTCATTAGATTGAAAGAGCACAAGTGGCACTTGTCACTTTATCGGCCCAACACTTATTTCTTGGTCGAGTAGGAAACAGAATTCTGTTGCCCTCTCCACTACTGAGGCCGAATATATTGCACTTGGTAGTTGTTGTGCTCAAGCACTTTGGATGACACAAACACTAGAAGATTTTGGCGTATACCAAAATAATGTTGAATTAAAATGTGATAGTAAAAGTGCTATCGATTTAACAAACAATCCCGTATTACATTCTAGATCCAAACACATAGATGTTCGTCATCATTTTATTAGAGATCACATAAAGAAAGGACGTATTAAAATAAATTTTATTGGTACCGATTCTCAAATAGCAGATATTTTCACAAAACCACTTAATGATTCACGCTTTTCAATGCTAAGACTAGAACTTGGAATCTTAGAATTATAAATAAAATTTAAGAACTGGACAACACATAAACATTACAGAAAACATAACATAAAACTAGGCAGCACATAGGATAACACTGAAACAGAGAGTACAAACAACAGAACCACAAATTAAAAGAGTTTCACTATCGCCAGGCGACAGCACTATCGCCGGCGATATCACAGATACATTAAACCATAAAATATTACATCACTGATCATAAAAATCATTCATCCATGTTCTCTTCAGCAGACACATTCACATCTTCACTGGAAGTCGGAGTTGGTTCTCTAGGTCTTCGCGTCCGCCTTATCGAATGTCGTGGAGGATCCTCGACTGGACTCCCCCATTCTCGTTCTTCTTCCGGAGTTGGCTTTAGTTTCAGTCCCTTTACCAGAAATTTCATGAATTTGCGAAAACTAGAATGACTACGCCTTTGTTCCTCTTTCATCTCCTCCACAGTCTCTCTTAGATCCTTAATAGATTCACGCAAAGAACCTCCTCGTTGGAGTGGTTGTCTTGATGACGAGGCAGCCCTAGGAGATGGACCTCTAGCTGGTTCTACGGTATGTATCGCGGGGATACAATCATCAATGTAGAACTCCTGATCTATCCAATCATATTTTTGATATACGATCCTTTGAATAACACTTCCTAAAGGAAGTGTATTCAGTTTCCTCCTAAGGGGATGCTTTATTTTATATGTATATCGTATGATGGATAACACAAAATCCGCCACGTCAAACTTGACTCTCTCCAATACATAATACGTCACTAAGCTCAATTGAGCCGTGATCTTCTTTGTGTCACCGACCTTCAACATAACCGTGTTTCTTAATATGTCTTGAATCACAAATGCATCGCGAGAGAGTGATGAGACGTCTTGAATCAAACTCCTATTTTCTTTTCCATGAAGGACTTGGTTCAATATACTCCAATCACGATCCTTACGGTAATTCTCTACTATATCAATAAAATGATCCTCACAAGTGGCAAGACTATATTCTCGTCTCAAATCAGCATGAGTAATATCTATTTGCGCTCCTTGGATTCGAGACCTTACTCCTCCATTTAACCCCGTATATTTAGGGTCTTCCAAATTATTAAAAAAATCCCTTACGAAGATGGAGCTAAACGTGTTCGGTACAATGAGAGACATTATACCTGACTCAACAAGTAGTTCATAGATATGTGGTGGCAGTGATTCATCCAAAAGTTTCGCGATCCCAACTGACGCATTCTCAATTCCCGGGTATGTTTGATATGATGCATGAGGATTGCGGCTGGTACTCTTTCTTGCGCGGGATGATGATGCCATTTCCTGAAAACATAATTAAAATATCGTGTTAACTCAAAAATTAAAATTTTCCAAGTTTTCTTCTGTCGCCGGCGACAGCACTAACGCTGGGCGATAGTAGAAAAACTTCTTTTTTGAAATGACCGGTATATTTTCTCTCTTAGGTTCAGAAAAATTACTAAACTTCCATTCATCTCAAAGATCTATAACCTATAACTTGTTTTTTGAAAGGATTTTGCATCAAAATGGTATGTTCTTCAAACATTTTTCTCTTAACAAAATCTCTGACCAAAATCAAATTTTTTTCCTAGATCTATCTCCTTTCATGCTATAGATTGCAGATCTATATTTTTTTTTAAGAAAAACATCACCATAAAGAGGGATCTAGGCCTTACCTTTTGGAGTTTTGAGGGTTTCCGCTGAAGAAGACAATGCCAAACAGCCCAGGGTCGGTCAAAGCAGGAAATGAGTCAGCCCCCTTCGGTTTTTACGCCTTAAATATCAAAAACCGCTATCGCCGCGCGGTATCACTACCGCGGGCGATAGTGTATTTTCCTTTAGCCACTTTCCAAAAATTCTGCCAATTTTTTTTAAAACCTGTTTCTAGTATTATCGTAAAGTTTTGGATGCTTCTCAGAATACAATACATAGTACCTGTGTGATTATTAGTTTATCAGTTGTTTGAACATTGTTTTTAACTTGTCGTGCTCTTGATATCTACCTGTATCATTGATGGCTGGAACTTGAATAGACTTGTTTCCGCATGCCTCTAAGTATGAGTAATATTTTATGCTTGATAATGTGCTCACACTGACACGAGCTGATATTTACACATCCTTAAGTTTCTTCTTACATGCTATTGGTTTGTTTCCAAGATTCGCATACAACGCTAACATTTTCATTTATGACTCATTCACATTGATTTTCCAAACGGATGACCATTCTGAAAAACCGTTTTTTGGGTTGCAATACAAGTGAATTCGGAGTCCTAAGTCAAAGTTTCTTAAAAAAAAAATGAATGCAAACTATTTAAGAAAAAAACACTATTCCATGACTAGGATACTCCAATCAAGCTCTACTCACCCTCCTGATAAGTCTTAATGAGCATTGTGAGGTTGAGCACCTTGACAAGGATTGTAAAGTGTCTTGTGCAAACCCACTTGGCCATTGTTTTAAAAAGAAAAATCTTTCTGACATGAGCTTATCTATGTAACGGTGTTAGTTTCTTGTATCCATATCTTGCAAACCTTCCTGTAACATTATTTCTTAAGGAATTTGTATACTAAATCACTCTTCACATGTACACAACATTATCACTTATAAAATTTCTTCTCATGAGAATTGGACCGGTCATAGTTCTTCTCTTCCATTTCATCAATTTTCCTGTTTTCGATATCTTCACCTGACAATTTTTCAATGTTTCAATTCAACTCTTAAATTAATTTTTTTCATAGCCTACATTTTTAATAAACTTCCAAATCTTCAGGTAACACTATTCCATGGTTTTTTACTGTCTCTATCATACTACTCGTGTTTCTCCATTCTATTTCTACTCACTCAGCTTCTTTCAGCTTCCGCATCTCCACCTCGTTTTCTTTCCATCATCTTTTGCTAATACCAAAAGGGGGAGATTCAGTACGAAATAAATTGATTAGTACATTTAGGGGGAGTAACTATTTTTTTGAATAGAGGGACAATATAGGGGGAGCAACATTTATTAAATGAGGAGTTTATTATAAGTAGTTATGCACTTTGATTCATATTGATTATTAAAATTGTTTCACATTCTCTTGATCTCATGCAATTTCTTTCTTAGTGGATTTGTTATTATCAAAAGGGGGAGATTGTTGGAGCATGCGTTCCGCGCTTCTTAGTTTGAGAATAACAAATCCCGGTTGTATTTGATCTTGGTATGTGTTTTAAATGTGCAGGGACAACAGCATTTTTATGTACAAAAGAAAGGCTGAGCATGGCATTGATGAAAAGGAAAAACGCGCTATCACTGGCGATAACGATACCGTGGGCGATAGTATAATCAGTTCCTGCTGACGTCAGCCTTACTCCGCACGTTGTCGCGCACGAAGTCAGTCACGATCAGCGATATCGTGGGGCGATACCGATGTCGCCGAGCGATATCCCACGATCGTCACGTTCTCCGCTCAGATCTGAAAATCAGCGCGACGTGTGCCACGTGTCAAGCAACGGAGAGTTATCACTATCGCGGGGCGGTAACGCTAACGCCGGCGATAGCGTGAAATGATATATACGGCCAAAAAATTTCAGGGAAGGGTTGGATCGTGCAGAGCTTTGTTTTCCCAGAGAATTTTCAGAGCCTTCATCTCCGTTTCCAGACGAACTCCCTTGGTCCGTTGAAATCTCAAGAGCGAAGGAGATACGACCGTGTGTTCAAGATTGGAGATCTTCTCGTTGGTCCATCATCATCTTCAGAGCTCGTGATTTTGAGGGAGTTTTTAAGTTTTACTATTGTAATTTCATTTTCATCTTTTATCTTTGTAATTGGGTAGGGAAAATCACCACATTGTGTGTGGTGTCTAAGTCCGTGTGTGGCTTAGGGGCAAATCACCACCTTGTGTGTGGTGTCTAGGTCCATGTGAGGCTTACGAGTAAATCGCAGCGAGTTGTGCAGCGTCTAGATCATAGGTTTGATATAGGGGGAGGCTAGTAGGCATATCTAGGGAGATATTGACTATAGCCTACCGGTTCTTGGGAGAAGGATCGGTGAAAAACAAAGCTAAAAACTATTATCGTTGTAAGCCTTGATTTCAAGCTTTATTGGAATCATTTTACATATTCATTTTGAAGAAGTATAATATTGTTATTCATTTCATTGATCTGTCTCATTCATAGTAGCTAGTCTTTTATTTTATAAAAAGTTAAAAAAATTTTAAAGAGCCCTTATTCACCCCCCCTCTAAGGGCGCCACAAGATCCTACATCTTCTACCACCAGTGTTTTCTTGTTAAAAATTCTATAACCCTTACTATTGGCTACTATACCCTACAAAATACAATCAAAACATTTTTCACTAAACTACGTGCGATAATACTTCCCATTGTTAAGTACAAAAGATTTACTGTCAAAGGTCCTAAAGTAGAACAGAGTCAGTTTTCTACCCTTCAACAGTTCATAGGAGTCTTACGATGGATTTTGTTGATTAAAGCTCAGTTTTGTATGCGACAAGCTGTGTTGAATGCTTCAGCCCAGAAGTACTCTCGTAGTGAAGCGTCATTCAACATAGTTATACATGCTTCAATGAGGGTTCTATTCCTTCTCTCAGCAACTACATTTTGTTGTGGAGTACACAGGGAGGAAAACTCATGAAAGATATCTTAACTTCCATAGATTTCTGTCATGACACCAGACTCAAATTCTATTCTGTGATCACTTCTGATTTTGACCACCAAGAAGTTTAATTTGTTCTGAATTTGCCTGTCAAAATTAGTGAATGCCTCAAAGGTGTCTGACTTGTGTTTCAGAAAGAACACCCAAGTAAAATGAAAGTAATCATCAACAATGACAAACGTATAAACTTTACCTCATAATCTATGAATTGGCATAGGACTGAATAAGTCCATATGAAGGAAGTACAAATTTCTAGAGGAATCTTTTTCAGAAATACCCTTAAAGGTAGCCCTTGTCTGCTTACCCATTTAGCATGTGTGACATGGACTCTCTTTAAAGCACTTAATGCTAGGGGCATCACGCGCTATGTTGTGAGAAAATAATATATTTATAGTTTTGAAATTAATATGTGTTAATCTCTTGTGTCACTGGTCATAGAGAGACGCACTATCTTTCGCCAAAAAGCGCACTGGTGTAGAATTGTCTAAACATAGAAAATTCAAGAAAAAAATATTTCTACTCCGAGTGCCTGTTAAGATTGTCTCCAAATTAGCAAACTATTTTATCAGAAACTTATCCTTATAGATCTTAACGATAAAGCCTTTATCACATAATTGGCTTATGCTTATGAGATTATATTGCAATTCTTTAACATAAACCACGTTTGTAAAGGAGACTATAACGTAGGTAATCATACCATAGCCTTTAGTGATTCCCTTGTCAGACCCTCCAAAGATAACTTTTGGACCATCTTCGACTGGGGTAAATTCTAGTAGTATGCTTCTAGTCCCGAACATCTGCCGGGAGCATCCACTGTCCAAATACCAGATTAGAGTTTTGTTGGCCTTCGGACATACCTGCAATCATAAATCATTTTCCCTTAGGAACCCAAACAGATTTGCGTCTTTGATTCCTTATTAGTTTAACACAACTTGGAACATTAATGTTGCGAGTGGTTAGTCTTGCACTGTTAACTCGTGGAATTTCAAGATTTACCGGATGAAGACAACGATCTACGACAAAGTGACCAATCTTGCCGCAATACCAACAATCAAACATGTTGTACTTTCTCTTGTACTGCTACTTTACCTTTTGAATGGGAGGTCTAGCAGGGGAAATGACTTGGAGGTAGAAGCCTCATAATTGCAGCACACGAAAGGCTTCACCGTTTCCTTATCCTTGGGAACAACAGTTTTGGCTTTTCGAGCCTTCTTTCCACTTGGTCTATGAACGTATGGACCATAACTTTTGAGTGTAATTTCTTCATAAGGTGCTTTGAATAAACTAGCACCATAATCTCGAGGACGGTTCCATCCTTGGTAGTGCTTTTTAGGCTCAACATAAGTAGGCCTAGCAAGGTGACCATAGGACGTCTCAAAGTCGTATTGATTTGTGGGGAAGATTACCTTATTAAATGAGGGTTGACTTTGAGGTGCCTTCCCTTTTCCTTTGGTACTGGTTCTCTTAGCAGCCTTACCTTTTTCAGCTACGTGTCCAAGACCACTACCCTTCTTAGGAGCAGAAAACTCTTCAATGAGGGGAAGAATAGTTCTCGGCTTAGAGTAACTTTCAACAAGTTTCCTTTCCACTAAGAGCTTTCCTTCTACATGGGGAAGTTCTCCTTAGTGCACACCGGTAACTTTATCAAAGATATATCGTTATTGTTTTGCAGAATAAAAATTACTGAGAAAATAAACACACAGAAACACGGAGATTTATTGTGGTTCCCTGAGTTAGGTACGTCCACTGTCCCGCCTCGCTTATCTTTCACGAAGGGCTAGATTCAGCTACTTCACCTTTACCTCAGATTGCCAACAATCTTACACCTCGGAGCCTCAACTCCTACAACTCGGAGACAATGCTCCTATCACTCGGAGAACGAACTCTCTTATAACTCCGAGAACAACCTCTCTGACAACTCGATCCTAAAATAAGGATTTACAACTCGGAGGGAAAACCTCCTACAATAGTAAAAAAGATTTACACAAGAAAAGAATAAAAGTAATCTTCTATAGATCTGAAATCTTTAATCCCTCGTTCCTCTGAAAGGTTGATCTTGAACGTCTTGAAGAACAAGAGAAACAAAAGGCTTTGAAGACTTGATCTGGACAAACGAATGAACTAGATCTGAGTAAAATCAGAATCTTTAGAGATCAATGATCTAGTCGACTTTCTTAAGGAAGAATGAATCGTGCAGCAAGAAGTCGTCGCTCATGCGAGATGCGAAGAATGTATCGTGCGCCGATGGGGAATCTTCATTCTTGATATTTCTCATTTTTTTTAACAATAAGCATTATTAGGGTTGATTGAAATCTACCCTACATATATACAGGAAACCTTCTTCTGTAATGGCTATAAACATCATTCCTTATCGATAAATCCAAAAATTACTATACATGGCGATCCGGGCAAACCGAGCCGGAAATTTGAAAATAGAAGAAATAACCCAAAGTATAAGTCATCGAGTATTGTCAAGTATATATGGGTATACTCATCGAACCACTTGGAAACTCGACAAAATTTACTTGGATAATTCCAGCCATATCGATCATGTAACTCAACGCTTAGCAGAAGAGATACTCGACGAATTCGACGAGTATCGACGAGTATACTCGACGAATTCGACAAGTATCGGCTAGCTGACTCGACACTTGTTTAAGTGATATTCGACGAATATCACTTAGAGAAATCCAGAGAAGTAAATCGAGATGACTCGACGAATTTTTCGTGTATAGACATTTATATTCGACGAATTCGATGAGTATCGATAGATACACTCGACAAATTCGACGTGTATACACGATAATACTCGATGACTTTTACTTAACTGATTTTTAGGAATTCAGAGATTATTCCTTAGGTAAATATGACAAATTTGACGAGTGCCAGTAGGTATACATGACAAATTCGATGAGTATTCATGAGTATACTCGATGAATTCGACGAGTATCCATTACTATACTCCAATGAATTTTACTTAGAGAAAATCCGCTCTTCTGAAAGCCGCAACTTGACCTTCTTGGATTCTTCTAATGTACTTTAAGTAGAAGTACATCCCAATAGAGAGATTACATGTGAGTCAACACATTGGCCTACACAATAAAGGATTACATTGTATAGTCCTGTGTTTCAAGACCAACTGTAACCTGACATTGAGTTGTACTTAGTAATATCGTCCTGCATGCACATCAATAGAAAAAAAAACATCAAATACAAACTCAATTCATCTTACTTCAAGGGACACTTATTCAAATCAGAGTTATTGTGGATACTATTGACACTTCTTCAATTCCTCCTGCTCTCCTGATCTTCATGTTTCTTCTATTCTATGGAATTGGAATATCTGGAAATATTTCTACCATGCTTTCAAAAGTTGTTCTGGGTATACAATATGATATTTTCTGAGATGGGACTCCAGTTCTCATACCCAGGCATGTTTTGAATTTCTATCCTCCTTCTCTATCTTGCTTCCATTCTCTCTTCCTGAAGTTCATCAACCCTTCTCTTTATTGAAGAAGATTGACCTTGCTATGCAGGTGAAGGTATAGGCTCATACTCTCGTCCCCAAGCAGCCTCATAGTCCTCTAGGGTAAGATAGTCATCTTCAACAGCTACATTAGCTTCAGGGAAGAGAGGGTGAGGAGGAAATTCAAGAGGATCCATTCCCAAGGATGTCCTAATAGTGTTTGTTGTCCATATAGTCTGTTGGGTAGAATGGTACGTTATATTTTTCTCCCCATTTCTGAGTTCTTCAAATGTTCTTGCACAAATAGTTTGGGATTCACTAACTCTCTCTTTCAGCATATTTACACCAGCTACCACAATATTTTTGGATTGCAAAAGATGCTCGTCTAGTTGGTGGTTACAGAGGTCCATGCTCTCCAAAATAATAATCTCGTTCTGAACAAATCTTGCATGTGTGGCCATGAAGGCTTGGTTAAAATTTTCTACAGTGGCATTCTGATTTTTGATAACTGCTTGAATATCCTGATGAGTAATCTGAGTTTGGACCGCAGTAAAGTTCACTGCTTGGGCAGCCTTCATAAATAATTGAAAGGTTTGAGTGTTCAGGATTTACATTTCCCTTTCAACTTCTGAAATCCTGGTATGTACTTCATTTTTCAGCCCTTAGACTATTTTCACAATAAATGCTTCAATATTCCTCCTTTGAGTATCCATCATAAGTTACAACTATACTAGAAGAGAAATGGATTATACAACAGTACTTGTGGTTTGAACTGTTCGTTGAGCCGCAACTTTAGTGGCTTGTTGGTTGGCCATTTTGGGACCTTCATAGTCCTCAAATAAATAGTCAAGAGTAGACCTCTTTAAGGTACCTATGTCGGTTTTTGGTTCCTAAAGAACACTCTTTTCTTTCCACACTGCCATCTCATGGCTAATGGGATGGAATTCTTCGAATTGTTCTTCAGCAGCAGCATATAGTATGGGTATGTGAGCCATTGTTGTGCTGACATCCTCTTAGACCGAGTCCACAAATGCTCATCCTTGGACAGTGTCATGCAGACTTGACACCCCTTGAACTTGTTTAGGTGTTGCGATCACTTCAGTCTCTTGGGTAGAGTCCTCATGTATAAGCTGCCCCTCAACTATATCTTGACTATGAAGAGGCGGCAGACTCTCTTCTGATCCCTTTTTTGTGTGGGAGGGGGAACTTCAACAACCTTAGTGATTGTGAACTAACGGTTAAGGTCTTCATGTATTGGTTCTAGAACATCCCCTACCAAAGTCCCCTCAGGACCAGTCACACCCCTTGAATCCTCCATGGGGGATGTGCTCTCCAAGTCTTCAATAATTGATGCTTCATGGAGATCAGGGTGATGATTCCATGTCTGCTCCCCTTCAATATGTGTGGGGGTGTGGCGAGGGGTGTCATCAATATAGGCTTTCCTTATCCTTCGTTTCTTGGTATTCACTTGCCATATGGTGCTTGAAGCAGTCCTTCCCTTGTCTTTGATCTTTTCCTCATCTTGGGAGTGCTTGGAGTTTGCTCCTCCTTTCTCTGATTTGGGAAAGCTTTATCCCATCTGTCAAGGGCCCTGTAGTCCATACTTTTAAGATAATAAAGGGAGACTTTAGGAACTGCTGTCAGCCTATCTCCTAGTCTTCTATGCAGATAAAGGGTTACTATCCTTCCCTTGTTCGGGGTGGTCAAACACTCCTTCAGTCTTTTCAGAATGAATTTACTCCAGTCAATCCTCCTGGTCAGAATGACAACGGTCATAACCTTGAACAAGTCTCTTGATATTCGATCATGTGATCCAGGTTTACATAACAGAGCTCGACCTATTATATATGCTATCACTTTTCCTGGAGCATTCATGTCACATTTATCCAAAGATCCATACATTTTTCCCGAGTTCCCGCACAAAGTTATGACATCTGTTATGTCTTTCTTGGTGATGACTTCCTCTTCTTCACCCTCTTAAAGGGTACGCACATCCAAGTGACGACTTAAGCTTTTTGCCATAACCCTTGGTCCATGACTAAGCACTGAAGTTCTGATTTTTTACCTAAATTGCTAACCTCTTCATTTCAGAAGAAATCTTTCAGAACTGACAGAATAATCTTAGTCATTTCAGAGAGAATTACCTCTTGCACGGCCACATCCAGGAGAAATATGACTACATGTATGTCTTTAGGGCAAGTTCAAAAACTGCCCCTAACGACTTCACTACCTTTGCTGATTCTTTCCGATGTGCTCTCCTTCGGTGCCATTCGCGTAACTAGGGTTTGAGAAAACTAGGAAATTTACTATCGAGATAGGAGCGAGATAGAGAGAGAACCAGGTAACGACGTTTGGGATTTATATGTCTTATTTAACCTAGTGTTTCCCATTATTTTTAATTTAATTATATAAAAAGGAATGTCAAATGATGTGTACCTATCAAGAAATAGGATATAGGAAAATATTGTCCTGATTGCCTGTAATACTGATTTGAAAAGGTAAGAGTAACATTGATTTTCCTCTAATTCTAATCCTTCCATTTTAATGAGAATTGTTCTTTATATCCTGCATCTTGATTAGTATTCTTGCATACCAACCAAAAATAAATGTAATAAAAATTTGCTAAATGCAACCCAATAATAGGATATATGAAGTTCCTCTTCTAGTGAATAGGTTAGACAGGTTTTTATTCAAGGTTTAACATGACTAGTTCAATCTTGAATTAATTGAACTTCTCTTCTCTAGAGGCTTAGTAAAGATGTCTCCACTTGCTTGTCAGTTGGGACAAACTAAATGTAGATATCCCCTTTTTCCACATGCTCTCTTATGAACTGATAACTTATCTCAATGTGCTTTGTCCTGTTGTGTGACACATGATTTTTGGAAATTAATATTGCACTAGAGGAGTCACAAAATAAAGGTGTTGTACTTAGGTGTATATTATAATCTTAAAGCTGATGTTGTATTGATAACAATTGAGCACAATTGCTTCCAGCTGAGATGTATTCAGACTCTGCTATGGAGATTGCCACACTTATCTGCTTATTACTACTCCAGGAAATGAGTCTCCTTCTAAGGAACTGGCATGTTCCTGAAGTGCTCTTCCTGACTTCCTTGCATCCTCCAAAGTCTGCATCTAGGGGTGCAAGTTGAGTTGAGCTGGCTCGAAAGCTCGATGAGCCGGATCGAAAAAAGCTCGACTCGAGCTCGAGTCTGTCGAGTTCGAGCTCGATTACGAGCCGAGCTTGAGCTCATCTAATGTTGTTCATGAGCTCGCGAGCCGGCTCGCGAGCTTTTTATTTATACATTTTTTAAAAAAAATAAAAAAAAAATATGAAAAAATAAGAAAATAAAGCTCATGAGCTAAAAAGCTCGCGAGCAGCTCGAGATCGAGCTCGAGCTCGCGAACTCGAAACTCGAACTCGAGCTCGATAGGTTGGCCTTGAGCTCGAGCTCGAGCTGAGAAAAATGAGCTCGTCGAGCTCGAGCTCGAGCTCGAAATGAAAAGCTCGAGATCGAGCTCAAGCTTGGAAATTTTGGCAAGCGCGACTCGAGCTTGACTCGTTTGCACCCCTAGTGAGAATCCTGTTAGTTCAAAGTCATTACTCCTAAGGTACCATAAGCCAAGATTGGGTGTACCCTTAAGGTATCTTAAAATCCTCTTGACATAGGAGTGGTGAGATTCCTTAGGGTTCACTTGGTACCTAGCACAAACAGAAGTGTAGAACATCATGTCTGGTCTGCTAATAGTAAGGTAGAGCATAGATCCAATAATATATATACATCATTTCATTAAAGGGTTTCCCCTTTTCATCCTTGTCTAGGGACATGTTGGAGCCTATTGGAGTCCTCATGGATATTACACTTTGTTGGGTACATTGGCAACAATGTACTTGATTTGAAGAAACCCTTTCAACTCAATGATATACAAAAGTATGTATTTGATGTATGTTTCAGTTCATGCATGCAGGTTAGTATATGTCATATTGATTGGACAGATAGTCCAAGTGACATTGACAGATGGACTCAAAGAAACTGACTGGAAAGGTGGGAAATTGCCTAAGTACAAAAGCGTTGAGTGAAGCAAGTTCACTCAACGCAATAAAGCTAAAAGTGTTGAGTGAAGTCAGGACAGTCAAAGCCTAGTAAGTTGCAGTGCAGAGAAATGACTAAGTACAAAAGTGTCGACACACTTCACAACTATGTCGACACTTTTGCAGGAGCAGTGTCGAGACAATTCAGTATGGTTTTTCACTTTATTTTAAATTTTGTGGGCTCTAACCATGTTATAAACAAAATTATTCAAACATTTTGAATTCTCACTTTATGGGCTCTGACCATGTAACAATTAAGTCCCGCAATCACTTCTTCGTATTACCATGATGTTACTCTATCCCGATCTGTAAGTTTCCAACATAATGACCTGGGTATGTCGGGTAAGCGCAGATAGCAGTAATCAATCATCATTTTTACTTCTCTCGATTTTATCCATTTAATATGTGATAGTCATGGTCACTTTCCTAGCTATGCAAAATTTCTAAGTATCCTTTTGACTTGTACTTAATTCTCAATTCACATTGGCTCTCTCTTGCGATATATTTGAGTTCATTAATCAAATCCTTCACTTACAATATATTTATTAATCGTGTGTTACACTGATTAGTTTAAGGTGTTAGGACATCTAGGAACGTGCTTTGTTAAGGTAACACACTCCTTTAATTAT
Source organism: Platanthera guangdongensis (assembly GCA_039583875.1). NCBI lineage: Eukaryota > Viridiplantae > Streptophyta > Magnoliopsida > Asparagales > Orchidaceae > Platanthera > Platanthera guangdongensis. Next base: position 60,777,439 of record CM077167.1, on the reverse strand, counting down.
ACATAAAACCTTTGTGTCGTCATTACTGTTTTGGTTTTAGTATATCATAAATCCATTTGTTTGAATTCTTGTGGATTGTACACAACATGTTTTGTTCTTTGAATATGGTATGTCATTATGCATCGATGAAATTACGATCTCTCTTTAAGTTGTGTCAAGTAATCATCAGATTCACAAGTCCAAGAAAATTTCTAACGTCTCATCCCGGTTTTCCTTGTTCAAAGATTGTAATGTATATAAGCAGGCAATCCTCTAAGTATATACTAACTTATAGGGAGGGTTGATCATCTTGACGATTATGCTTAAACAAAACCTCATCTTTACTTGAACAACATTTGAATAAATCAAGTCTTCCAGATAACTATGTTTATGACACATGTTTTATAAACAGGGTCTGGGGAAATCCAAGTCGTTTCCTAATAAACAAAAGGATAAACCCTCATATATTTTAGGCTAAATTTCTTTAATATCTATATATGCCTCAATCCTTACGATTAACAATCTTAGACTTGGAGGTCTACCTTGAGACTTATAGATATGTTGTATACCATAGGCCCTTAAGGTTACTATTTATGACAATCTTCTCAAGACCAATATGTGACCTAACCAAAATGAGTCTCTTCTGAAACTTGAATTCTTATTCGACCTTTCGTATTTGTCATGGTGGTTGTCTCAACGTAATCAAATCATCGGTACAAGAGTTAAGTTTACGAGTACCCTACTATTCCACTAATATATTATAAGCACCAATTCTCCTTGAGGTTGTCCTATCAGCTTGGGTAAGAAGTGATAATATCACACGATAGGCGGTGTAGGGATATCAAAGTTTAAGCCTTAGGCATTGACTCTTGCGTTAAATTCTTCGCTTAGCCAGTTTGGGTACACTGCTACCTTAACAAATCTATACCTGAGGTCGATTATAGACTAAGATACTGCACAAAATTCTCTTGGTATGTCAAACTAAAGTAGTGTCCTAATTGGGTTGGCCTAACTCATTGTTTAAATGAACTATTTTCTGTGACTTTTAACACATGGGCACAACATTGCTTCCGCCGCATAGTTTGTCTGCAAACTAATGCTCGAGTGGGGTGACCCAGTGTTGTGGACTTCTTTCTCACATGATCATTTGTTCAAATGATACCGATTTGTAAGACCTCTCCCATTACTAAGGAGTTAACCCGGTCTTATGCCCAGAACCGACGTCTTACGGTGACACTAACATACAAGCTAGTCGACACTGAAAGACGTTGATCCTACCGGCTATTACAATCATTAACCTGCAGGCCAATTTGAGATTAGAAGTAATATAAGCAATGGTATATAAAGTCTGCATCACAGAAGTAACATTATATATATATATATATATATATATATATATATATATATATATATATATATATATATATATATATATATATATATATATATATATATATATATATATAATGAAAGGATATAGTCCACAATGAGTACAAAAAAAGAGAAGGAGCTTATGCCTGGTACATGCCAAATATAACAAACCTCTCTCACACACACACTCTAAGCGGAAGCAAAACTGAAACACTCATCGTCACCTAACGCTGAACCGTAGTAGTGGTAGTGCGCGGTAACTGCTCCTTAGGTCCTGCCACCTCGTCCTGCTAGTCGCGCTAGTGCTCCAACGCCTCGAGCTCCTAAAATGAAATGGTTACAACCGACTGTTAGTCAAAAAGACTAAGCCATTTTGTCCTCGCCTCACCCCCGCAACTCCTAGGTACCGAGCGGGAGGACAAAGCGGAAGACAACAGGGGATATAAAAATAAAACAGGTGATAGTGGATCTATTCTATCATGGATATATAATAATAGTTATATCTCTAATCTAGCAGTTATATATAGTACAAGTAAAGTATGTAAAAACAGTACTGAAAGAAGTGCGGTAAGTAGAGTAAAGAGCGGAGCAGAAAGTAAACTAACTACTGCTAAGTTATCATCATAGAAGTATCTTAACTAATATGAAAGCTCATACAAACTTATAAGTTAAGGTTTCATAAACGTAACTTATCATATAAAAGATTCCATACTAATTTATATGATAAGTATCTATGGTGCATATGTCCTAAGTATGTATGTATGTTATGGTATACGGGTTATGAATCATACAAGTGTAACTCACACACACAACTCTGTGATCATAGACCTTTAGTTCGATCTTTTTAGGTTTAACTTAACTCTCGAGTACCACCGTTGTAGATACGGCAGTAGTGGAGCGGGCATCTCCACTCCTAGGCAGGTATATACACTACCAGGCCTAGTCCTCCCATACGCCTATGTACACGTCTGAGTCTCTGCATACTAATTACTGGCTACCTGCCAGTCTTTTTGGTAGGGTGTGCGTTTTCAGGGATTGTCCTCCAGACTGCAGTATAAACAACCTACTAGCCCCTCAAACCATCACACCTCACCAGAGTCACCGTACTTCCATTGGTGTGATAATTGGCCCAGTTCTGTATGACCCGCCACTAGTTTGTTCATATGCACATGCAATGTATTCTAACCCGAGCCTCCAACTCACAAGACCAACCCGTCCTGGAATAAACCTCTCGAGCCTCCAGCTCCCAGGACCAAACTTGTCCTGATATCAAACACCCGAGACTCTAGCTCGCAGGGCTAAACCTATCCTGATATCAAACTCCCGAGCCTTTAGCTCGCATGACTAAAACTCGTCCTGTATCCAAACATCCGAACCTCCAGCTCGCAGGACTAAACTCATCCTGAATCCCTCCAACCCTATACGGGTGAGTTTGTCACACCATTCTCATAACCTATTAGACTACTCTTGTCTAATTCTTATTATACGTAGCAGCTTAGGGTTAATCCTTGGAATGCCCAAGGCATGCACGGTGAAGGGTTCTCGAGGGAACTAGGAACTACGATAGGCTGAATCTCAAAGCTCTCTTTTCAAGGACACTTACTTTTATTGGTTTTTACCCATTATTAATACCCCAATCTCGTTATTGCTCTTGAGTAGACCTAATGGTTTAAAGTACTTATTGGGATGGACGACGATCTTTCGTCGGCCCCCGTTATAATTGTTCTCCTGTGGTTTGCACTATAACACTCGTTACTATGTAGTGACCTATTTGTGATCCCTACCATGGTTTCGAATTCCCAATATAGTTCTCAATCCAACCATCTATCATATCCCCTATAGGTCCTAGTGTTATACATTACTTTTGCTAAACGCAACCCATGACCTAATACTAACCCATATGAGATGACTTCGAATTCCTTGGGCCAAAGGCCCTAAATATTTATCATGTGTATGAAGTTGACCATTTATAATTTCATCATTTTTCTAAGTATTTAGGACCATATATTAAATCATTTAATTAGGTGACCTAGGTCACTTTGTACATGAGCTACTATATCCAATGATCCATTATGTCTAGATATTTTGCATGGAGTTCATTGTGGTTAAAAATGACTGTTCACCAGAGACACTAATTTTTCCACTTGATTTACCATTCATTTTCTATTTATGATTATAATCATAATTATTCTATTTTCCAAATAAAGTACCTAAAATATTCAACTAAAAATTAATAGAAAATTACTGGTGATTAACATTGTCATTATAATACTCAAAGCGAAATTTTATACTCCTAGCCAGTGATTTGACCTGAAATAATTACATATGAACATTATTACAAAAATGACACTTGTAAGGTTTTCAGCTTAATTAATCATCCAAAAATTCATAAATAAATTCACATGGGTTTATATCTAGAAATAAGAGTCTACACATTTTTTTCATAATTTTCCAAGCATTATTACCCCTACTTTTAATTTAAATCCCAAAAGTATAGAATTATAAATATGCTAATTACACAAGAAATAAATCTCCAACTTGATCAAAAAAAATCTCCAACTTGATCCAAAAATTTTCCAGATATGTGCAATGTCCTAATAGGGCTTGTATCAAAATTATGGAATTTTCCAAAGTCAGTGGCCATATTTCTCATTTTTTTGTTCTAAAAGAGCTAATTTTCCATTAATTCAATTTAATGGGATTTTTGATCCCTAAAAGTGCATTCTTTCTGTGGGAGGTGTATTTCATCCCAATGAGCCTCTGTCTAAAATTTCATGGACATGCATTTGGCCAAATGGGCTAATTTCCCATTTTTCCCACTTTTTACTATTGACACACCATTTACAAATCTACATCCACCATGCATGTTGGATTCCCAAACATACAGAGGTCCAAATGATTTGAAAATTTTACCATGGTAATATAATGATCTAATGGCCATGCCACCCAAATTTGGAAAAGGGAATCTCCATATATTCCATTTATTTAATAATTGAAATTTCTATAAAAACTATAGAAAATTACCTCCCAAAAATGCTGATTTTTGGGGAGGGCCTAAGTCTAGCATAAACACATGCATGACCTAAATTTCATAGCTTGTGGACTTAGGGTTTGACCTAGGCATCTATTTAAAATTCTACCCAAGCCTAGGAGCAGTCCTAGGAGAACTGTCCTACAGGGAGCTATAGTGCTCCAAATTACAAGTTTAATGCGTCAAAATTAAGACCTGCGGCTACATACCCCATGTTGGATGTTTTCTCTGATAATGCCTCTACAAGGCCTAAAATTAACATGCAATGATACTGTAATTGTGTGACAGAAAATGCATTTAAATTAAAATGTCCTATAGTTTATATATACAATAATCAATGGCATCCCATCATCTCCTACCTCCAACCACCATCCTGTAGCCTTTTGATCCTTCTTTTTTGGCCACCTGGGCCGCCGCCACCGCCGACAATTATTGCCACCACCTCCGTTGAGGTGGTTGCTAGCGTTTCCCTGCAATATGGCCGCCGGAGGCGGCTCCTTCGGCGAACCCGAGCAAGGAGAAATGCTTATAAATCTTGCCCATTGCTCACATGGTATCTAGCTCAATTGAGCCTGATTTCTCTCCTAATTGAACTAGAAATATAGCGCATAGGTAGGGGAGGAGAAACAGACTCTTAGATTAGCTTGACGACGGGTTTGCTGGCGGTGCGCCATGACCAACCCTTGCTCCGACGAGTTAGCTCAATTCCTTATTTGTCCAGCAAATTCCTTGCTCCAGCAGTCGTTTTCCACTCCCAAGGATGCTCTAAAGGTTATGGTGGGGTTGGTTTTCACTGGGAGTGGTTGTTTTGAACATGGAGTGGCCGGCCTCTTCTTTGGATGTTTCACCCTTGCATCCAAGTGACCACCAACCCCTAAATCTTGCTGAAACGAGGCTCGGGAGCTCATCCATGGGCTTGGGAAGAGGGAAGGGGGGCCAAGTTGCCTTCATTCCCTCTTTCCCTCTCTTCTCTTTCCTCCTTTTAGCTTAAATTCCTAAAATGGCCCCTTGCATGTCACTACCCTCCAATTTTAAAGGGTAGTTGCTGTAAATGTGCACTTGGTCTGGTCATGGGCCTTGGCTCATGGGCCTAGCCCATTGGGAGTGGGCTTGGCCTCTCTTTTCCTTATTTAGACTTCATGTTGACTTTGTTGACTTTTTGGGTTGACTTGGTCAACTTGATGAGTGGGTTGACCCCACTTGATGGTCATGGACCCTATGGCACCACCCAACATAGTTTGGGACATGATGGTGCCCTACTTGGGCTAATTGGGCCTATAAGAGTGGGTTTGACCAAATTAGGGTTAGGGATGACTTGGGTCAACTTGGGTCAATGGGTGACCCAATGATATGGCTTTTGGTTCACTTAGATTGCTTTTAGGGTTAGTGGAATAGTGGTGGGGCTAATGTGTGTCTATGATTCCATATTGGGCTAGTTTGACTTGGGCTGACTTGAGCCCCATAGTGGGCCTCATGTGTATCCATCCTAATTCCTTGGGTCAAACCAAGCCTAACCTCATTCACCCATCACAGATCCTAACCTAATCTAAGTTTAGGGGTCTAGTAGGAAATGGAACATTACGAAGGTTCTCTCCTAAGCAGGGATACTAGAGAAGGTGAAGATCATTGGGGAGCTTAGCCCGAAGGACCGGGAAAAGGTCCTGTCCTGCGTCCAACAAAACTTTGACATCTTTGCTTGGAGCACGAAGAACATGTCGGGAATTGATGCAGACATGGATTACCACTACCTCAAACTTAGTCCTAGCACACGCCCTATCCGACAGCAGAAGAGATCCATTGCCAACAAGTTAGTTGGTCCCATTCGGGAGGAGGTGAGTAAACTTATTAGGGTTGGGTTTGTATTGGAGATCCAGTATCCAGATTGGGTCTCCAATGTGGTGATGGTTAAGAAGGGGGATGGGAGTTGGAGGATGTGTGTCGATTTCTCCATATTGAATAGATCACGACCAAAGGATTATTATCCTCAGCCTCTAATCAACGTGATGGTTGACTCGGTCGTCGGTTTTCTCTAATGAGTTTTTTAGATGCTTTTTCAGGGTACCCCCAGATCCGCATGCACCCACCAGACATCAAGGATATCTCCTTCATCACGGGAGATAGGTGCTACTACTACAAGATAATGACCTTTGGGTTGAAGAATGCAGTGACAACGTACCAGAGAATGATGTATCAGGTATTTCGGGAGAAAAAGTGCAGGAACCTGGAGGTCTATTTGGATGACCTTTTGATGAAAAGCAAGGACATTAGGCCTCACACCCATGACTTGATAGAAACGTTTAACACTTTGAGGAAGTTCAAAATGAGAATCAACCCCCAAAAGTGTGTCTTCAGGGCTAGCAAGGGAATTTTCTTGGGCCACCTTCCCACCCTAGTAGGCGTTGAGCCTAACCCTAACAAGGTGAAAGCTATACTAGAGTTGGAGTCACCAAAGAGTGGGAATTAGATCCAATGCCTCACAGGAAGGCTGACTGGGTTAACCAAGTTTCTCTCATGGGCAGGGGAGAAGAGCTCACCTTCCTTCAAGCTGCTGCGCAGAGGCAAGAAGTTTGAGTGGACTTCCGAGTGTGAGGAAGATTTCCAGGCTTTGAAAAAATAGCTCATGCAGGCCCCGCTACTCCAGGGTCTAATGGAGGGGAAGTAGCTAGCCTTATACTTGGGTCCGGGGGCCAAGATAGTAAGCTCTGTACTGGTTCAGGAGGAAGGGTGAAAGCAACTACCAGTTTACTAAGTCAGTAGGGTCCTAAAGAAGGAAGAACTCAGATACCCAATCCTAGAGAAGCTGACATTCATACTAGTTGTCTCAGACAGGAAGCACCGGCCTTACTTCCAGGCACACTCCATCTGGGAGATGACCAATCACCCCTTTCACAACATCCTGGAAGGGGTTGAGCACTCATGGAGATTAGCAAAATGGTCAGTGGAACTAAGCGAGTTCAATATCTCATTTTTCCCCAGGCTATAGATAAAAGCGCAAGTGGTGGCAGATTTCCTGGCAGACTACATGGCCAAAGGTGAGGAGCCAAAGCCTTCTTCCACGGGTACTTGGGAGGTGTTGGTAGATGGAGCGTCGGGGAAGCATTCCAGAGGAAGAGTTTCCCAAAGATCTTGAGGAGATACATTCGGGAGAATGCGGTAGAGTTTGTAAAGAAATGTCAAAAATTCAATATATTCACTCCTATCCAACTCCTGCCTGCGCAGAGGATCAAGACCATCACAGCCCCGTAGCCTTTCGCAATATGGGGAATGGATCTGGTTACACCCTTTCCCCAGGCCAACGGCTAGAGGAAGTTTCTGCCGGTCATGATCGATTACTTTTCAAAATGGCTTGAAGTAAAGGCGTTGGCCAAGGTAACCTCTCAAGTTATAAGAAATTTTATGTGTGTGTGGGGGGGAGATAGTCTGTCGACATGGGCTCCCCCTAGACATCGTCACAAACAATGGGCCACAATTTGCTAGCAATGAACTCGTCAGCTTCTGCGGTCAGCTGGGCATAGATCTTCGATTTGTGTCGGCACACCATCCTACAACTAATGGGTAAGTGGAGGCAGCCAACGAGATAATTGTTAACTTGCTGAAAAAGAGGGCCGAAAACCTGAGGGGAAACTGGGTGGAACAACTCCCCTCGGTCCTTTGGGCTTTGAGAACCACCCAAAATACGGCCATGGGCGAGACCCCCTTCAAACTCTCTCATGTCTCCAAGGCTATACTACCCGTCGAATTTGTGGTAAGGTCACCAAGGGTGATCTCGATAGGGGAAGGAGATGAGCAGTGATAAATAGCGAACGAGGAAGAGCAAAAGCTCTCGCTCGACCTAGTGGAAAAGATTCAGGACTTGGAAGCTATCTGGAAAGAAGAGGTCAAACAACGGATGACTAGGTATTTTGACAAGCACATTTATGTTAAGCAATTCTAAAAGGGGGACATAGTCCTTAAGAAGGTCGATGCGGCCGAAAGTGGGGCAACGGTTGGAAAGCTTAATCCCAATTAGGAAGGCCCCTATATCATAGGAGAAATCTTGAGGTCGGGGGGGGGGGTATTACCTCTGGGATGTGGAATTGATACCCTTGACTGCACATGGAGAGGCGATGACTTAAAGCATTTTTATTCATGACAACAACTTTCAATATATTGATGATTTATTTTATAACCTTGCAAGGTTGTAGGTCTGCGCGATGGGTATGACATGCAAAAGCCCTTAATTTGATCTTGCTGACCAGACTCTCACTAGCTGGCAGGGCTGGTAGGACGCTCGTGTGATTACACCTCTAATTGGATCCCGCTGATCAGGCTCCCACAAGCTGGCAGGGCCGGATGGTCGCTCAGATGGTGTGTGGCTGTGAAAGGAAAGGTAAGCAAAGCCCTCGATTGGATCCCACTGGCTAGGCTCTCACTAGCTAGCAGGGTCGGCAGGTCACTCATGTGGTTATACCTCCGATTGGATCCCGCTGACTAGGCTCCCACTAGCTAGCAGGGTCAGCCAATCACTTAGATGGTGGGTGCTTGTGAAAGGAAAGGCTATCAAGGCCCTCGATTGGATCCCGCTGACCAGACTCTCACTAGCTGGCAGGGATGGAAGGTCACTCCTGTGTCTATACCTTTGATTGGATCCTACTGACCAGGCTCTCATAAGCTGGCAGGGTCGGCTGGTCGCTCGGATGGTGGGTGGTTGTGAAAGGAAAGATTAGCAAAGCCCTCGATTGGATCCCGTTGACCAGGCTCTTACTAGCTGGAAGGGCTGGTAGTTTGCTCGTGTGGCTACACCTCCGATTGGGTTTCGCTGACCGGGCCCCTATTAGATAACAGTGCTGGCCAGTCGCTCGGATGGTGGGTAGTTGTGAAAGGAAAGGTTATCAAGGCCCTAGATTGGTTCCCGCTGACCAGGCTCTCACTAGCTGGAAGGGTCGGCAGGTCGCTTGTGTGGCTACACCTCCGATTGGATCCCGCTAACTAGGCTCCCATTAGCTGGCAGGGCCGGCTAGTCGCTCCGGTGGTGGGTGGTTGTGAGAGGAAAGGTTAGCAAGTCCTTCGATTAGATCCTGCTGACCAGACTCTCACTAGCTGGCAGGGACGGTAGGTAGCTCGTGTGGTTACACCTCCGATTGTATCCAGCTGACCAGGCTGACACTAGCTGGCAGGGCCGGCTTGTTGCTCGGGTGGTGGTTGGTTGTGAAAGATAAGGTTAGCAAAGCCCTCGATTGGATCCCACTAACCAGGCTCTCACTAGCTGGCAGGGACAGCAGGTCGCTCATGTGGTAACACCTTCTATTGGATCCCGCTGACAAGTCTCCCAGTAGCTGGCAGGGCCGTCTGGTCGCTTGGATGGTGGGTGCTTGTGAAAGGAAAGGTTAGGAAGGCCATCTATTGGATCCCGTTGATCAGGTTCTCATTTATAGTAGGGACGATATGTCGCTTGTGTGGCTACACGTCCAATTGGATCCCGCTATCTAGGCTCCCACAACCTAGTAGGGCGGGCTGGTCGCTCGGATGTTGGGTGGTTGTGAAAGGAAAGGTTAGCAAAGACCTCGATTGGATCCCGCTGATCAGACTCTTACTAGCTGGCAGGGCCGACAGGTCGCTCATGTGGCTACACCTCCGATTGGATCCCGCTGACCAGGCTACAACTAGCTAATAGGGCAGGCTGGTCGCTCGAATGGTGGGTGGTTGTGAAAGGAAAGGTTAACAAAGCCATTGATTTGATCCCGCTGACCAGACTCACACTAGCTGGCACGGCCAGTTGGTTGTCCGATTTTGGTGTACAAAAGAAGTAACATCAGGGAAAACGAGTCAGCGAGTGCGGATCCTTGCTCGCCATAGAAAAGGGTTAATTGAGTGGCATGTGCTCTTTTTGCTAAATATTCCCAGGGTGGGAAAGCGAGAAATCCCCGCAGCTTGAGGACAAAGCAGGAAATTGGACTAAGGCCCATAAACCTGCTCGCATCTAACTAACACTCATGACTCGACAATAGATCGGGGAAACGATTACAGGTAAGAATTTCCCACTAGAAAACGGATATGAATATATATGGGTTGAGTACAAAATAAGTGCATGAGCCAAAAATATCAAAAGAGGTCTTGCCCTGAATATACAACTGAAACAACAAAAACTCCAGGTCACTCCGAGCCGGACGCCGATTTCTCGCTCTTGCGGAGGACCGGATCTACTTCATTCTCAGAATCAGGGAGCGGGAGGAACAACTCGGGGACCACCTTCTTCACCGTGAGCCCCGCACCCTCGCTCGTCGTAAGTCCCACCTCCTTCATCACTTATAGCGTATGTTGTGCCACCTTGGTTGCGTTGTCCTGCAGCATCTCGTTGAGCTCGCGGTCCGAGTATTGCTTGAACTTGCTCCCGTCGGGGGCTGGCGGGAGGATAGCCTCAAGTAGCTGGACGACCTGCGCCTTCAGCCCCTTATTCTCCTTTTCTGGAGCGGCGACCCGAGAATGGAGTCGCTTGGTCTCCGCGGCATCCTATAAAATCATAGGAAGGGGGTTAGCGTAGAAAATAGTGGAGGGATGAAAGCGAAAGGAAACAAAAGGATTAATGCTTACCACTCTGCCCAGTTGCTTCGCGAGCAGCTTCTTCAAGTTCTCCAACCTCTTCTTCAGGATCGCAGCCTCCTTTAGTACAACATTGAGCTCCCACACACAGTCCGCGACATTGCGGTCAAGGTGTTGGCTGCAGCACCCCAACATGTGGGTTAGTTCCAGGGCGCGAAGCTGAGCTCGTTCACTCTCGTGCGCCAATGTCCGGGTGAATTCCTTGCCAAAATTCACCGCATCCTCTCGCCCATAAAGGCCAAAGGCGAATGCATAGGCCTGGCCGTTGGTGGTGTCCAGGAGGTGAGAAGGGTGGAAATGGAAATGCTGTTATCCTCCCGGTCCCAGAGGAGCAAGGGATCCCCGGTGTCGTTGTTGTGTTTTTTGTCAAAGCAAAAATTTTGGTGCCCTTTTGGCATGGGCTTCTCAACGGCCTCCTCTCCTGATGGCCCGCTCGGAGCCGGGACCTTCTCCGTCAGGGTTCTGATGACCTTTTTCCCTATCGCAGAACCCTGGGATTTCTATCTTTTAATTGTTGGGGAGGAAGAGGATGTATCACGGTCCCGAAAGAAGTCACTTGGAGATCCCGGCAGGCAGCAATGGACACCTCGATGTGGGCAAGGTCTGCGGGTGCGACCCTAGCACTTGTATAGGGAGGGTGCAGGGGAATATCCCGCTCTCCTATAGATGGCATTAGGATTGGTTGAAGAAGGCTAAAAAGAGGAAAAAGAAGGGTGCGAGTGCGAGAGGAGGTACCTGCTCCTGGGAGGACAGAGGCAAGCGAGTCGACATTCCTTCTCAAATAGCCGACCTCGAAGTTCTTCCCGACAAAGAATGCGAAGAAGTTAGTCTCGTGACCTCCCACGATTGGACGGCGGTAGGTGGCCTCATCCTGCTGGATGGACAAGAAGGGGATGTTGCTAAAATCTCCCTTGACAGAGACAAACTTCCTTAGCCATTTTTGGTTTGTGTTGGAGGTCTCACAGACTTTGGCGTGTTGGCTAGAGAAGAACGTGGTTTCGTCCTTATTGGTCCGGAAGGCAAAGAGTTTGCAGAACACGGCGAGGTTAAATTCGATCTGATCTTTACAAAGGAAGCAGGAGAATTCCACTAACATGACAACAAAGTTCGGGTTGAGCTGGGCCAAGACCACGTAGAGCTACTTAAGAATCAAGCGCGCCTCTCGCCAGAGCGGCAATCACAACCCAACCTCGAAGTGTGAGATGGGGATGGATAGCTCATCAGGTTGAAGGTCGTTGATTTACTCAAACTCGCCCGTGAGGCGAGCAACAAACCAAGGCGAGATGTAGTTAGAGACCACCGGGAGGTATTCGCTCTCGATAAGGTTGTAATGTATGAATGTTTAGTCCGAAAAAGCCCACACACTCTTCGACTTACCCTCGGCATCGCCTCCACTACCACCCGTTGACGAGTGCTTGCGAGTTCTCATATGCACGTGCGAGTGCTCTGGAGTGTTTTGCAAGCGGTCGGGGGTTCTTGTGAGAGCTTAGAGATGAAGGCGACACAAGGAGAGACTATTAAATATGGTGGGTGAGAGAGTAAAGGAGGGGTTATTTCTAGAAGACATCATGCACGGGAAGAGGTCGAGGCGTTAGGGGTGTGAATAGCAAAACCTTCCACGCCTTGATTTCCGATTCAACCCAATTTCCTTCTCATTCGCCATCAAATCATGACCCACCAAACGATGGCGAGGCCAAAAGGGAGAAAGAGTCGTGAGAAGTAAAGCCCCAGACTACGCGAGCAGAGTAAAGGGTACTAATGCTATAAATCGTGAACATACAAGCAAGTTCAATAAAGAATTATAGAATTTGAAAAATAAAGCAAAATGTGTAGCCCATGAGGAAGGGAGGGGAAGTGTGAGTGCCAGTAGGCTCAATGTGGAAGCCATTTCCATCTACCCCGGCCTCGCACTCCCAAATTTGGCGACGTGCAAGGATAATGATACTCGCACACGACGCAAAGCTCCTGTTGAGCCAGACTTAGTTGAACCTTAGACCGTGAAATATGCCTCCCTACCGAGGTGACCTCGTTGCTAGCTCCTCGCCGCATCTCGTCAAGGAGTTGCGCATAATCCCCCTCGAGGCTAGAGAGTCGCCGCTCGCCACCGTCCCTATCCTCTTGAGCCTGGTTGTACACCTCGCGCAGCATCATGCCTTTCTTTCTGAATAAATCGATCATCCACCTCTTCAACACCACAACATCCATAGGGTCGCCCAAGAAGTTTACAATCTCATTCGGGGAGGGAGGAGGCGAGAATTCCTACTCAACTTTAGTGGACGAGACAACTCGGTAGCCTACAAATGGATATTATTAACCAGAAGTCAAGCTGGAGGAAAAGAGCACAATGTGTATCCCAGCTAACCTGGTGAGGATATTATCCCCTAACCGGGTCACGGGCGGGAGGTATTGGGCACCCCATGGAATGGTTTGCCAGAGGAAAATGCGAGGGATTTCCCTAAGCCGCGGTGGGCTAGCGCGCGATCCGTCGGTGGGTGAGAAATAGGAGTAGAGCCGTTGAAGTTCCCTTCGACAGGAAGGCTAGCTACAGGTGTGACAACGAGTGTGGCCCGGGGAGGTGATGGCTTCGGCAGTAGGGCAGATAGACTAGTGGTTCCAAAGGTGGTAACTGCAAAAGGCAACGATTAGCCAAAGTCTAAGGGTTCCGAAGGATCAGAGCGGGAGAGGGCGAGTAGCTCACTAGGCGGAGGCGGGACGACATTTGAGATTAAGAGATCAGTCCCCAAGCCCGCAAGGTCGGTCCTCACCTATGGAGAGCATGGTTGGTTGAGCGTCGGGTCCCCTATCACGGACTCCTTGAAAAAATCTCTCTGTAAGCGAATAGGATATCTTCAATCCACCTAGACATTCTGGCGAAACAATCCACTCACGTACCTGGGGGGTGAGTACAGAGGCGAGTGACAGGTTTGGATCTAAGGGACCTCCCTCCTCTAGGTTGTGCTTGACCATTTCGGCCTTATTCAGCCAGAGGGGCGAGCCAGGAGCATGTCGGGCAAGCCAAGGTGCAAACTCGATGGTAGATGACTGGTTGTTCTCCCTCACAACATCCAAGTGAGCCTAGGCTTCCTCCGAAAGCAGAATTGGGTGAATAAAGTATGTTATCCTGATAGAGAAGAAGTAGGGGGCAAAAGGGGGGGCCCTCACCTCATTGGTTGGAGGTATTTATAGTGCAGAAGAGGGACCCACCAAAAGATTCCATACAAGTCATCAGGCACTCTCCAAACAAGGGGGTTTGGACTTTTCTTTCCGAGCTTGAACTCTTGTTCTTGAACGCGTGGAGCGCTTGGTGCTGAGTAAGTCGGGGGAAAGTTTGGAAGAATGTGGCTCAAAGGGACACACACATGGAGTAACGAGCGCACAGGAGGGACACACTGAGGGAGGTGCATGCGGAGGGAGGAACATGCGTACGAAGGAACATGCATACGAAGGAACATGCGTACGAAGGAACATGCGCACAAAGGGATGCACATAAGGAGTAGCACGTGTCAAGGAGGAATATGCATATGGAGGGACGTGCGCACAAATTGATGCACACAAGGAAGAGTGTGCACAAGGAGGAACGTGTGTACGGAGGGACGTGCGCATAGAGGGATGTGCGCAGGGAATTGCACGCACAAGGAGGAGGGTGTGAATGGAGGGATGTGCTCACAGAGGAACGCACACACGGAAGAGCGCACGCAAGGAGGCGCATGCACATGGAGGGGTGTGTACACCGAGGGACGTGCACGAGGAGGAGAGCGCTCAAGGAGGAACATGCACACGAAGGTACGCGCGCGGAGAGGGACACGCATGAGGAGGAGCACGCGGAAGGAGGAACGTGCGCATGAAGGGACATGCTCACAGAGGGATGTGCACAAGGAGGAGTGCATGCAAGGAGTAACATGCACGTGGGGAGACATGCAAATAGAAGGACACGTGAGAAGAGGAGCTCGTGCAAGGAGGAATGCGTGCACAGAGGGACGTATGCATAGTGGGACGTGTGTGTGGAGTGTGCGCAAGGAGAAACATGTGCACGGAGGGACGTACACATAGAGGGATGCTTGCGAGGAGGAGTGCTCGCGTGGAGGAATATGTGCATGGACGGACGTGTGCACCGAGTGATGCGCACGGAGAGGAGCCCGTGCAAGGAGGAGAAGTGGGAAAAAGAAGTGCATATGAGAAAATCTTGGGAGGAGAGGATCAAAATGAAGGAGTGCATGAGGTCCTATTTATAGGCCCCATGGGTAGATACGTTGGTTACCGGTAGGCTGGCCCTCATTTTTGGCTACCCCCCCCCCCCCCCCCCACACTACGGGTGGTTACACAGGCCGTTACGTGGGTGGTTACCTACATAATTGATGGTTGCGATCGTGGGAGTGCGATCAGACAACGAAGATACACATAGTGGATGGATGCTAGTGGAAGGGAGGTCGCTTGGCCAACGAAGGCCATTCTTGATCGGGGCCGGTCGAAGGCCGGCCCTCCATACATTTTCGATGGGATAATCAAAAAGTAGGCCGCCCAATTAGGCAGCCAAGAGGCCGCCCGATCTGGGCGACTAAAGAGCCGGCCCTCCGCTCGCCTTCAGAGAGCTTGGCAAGCAGAATGTTACCGAATCTGGGTGGCTAGGAGTCCTCCCTATCTGTGCAGCCAGAAAGTCGGCCCTCTGCACGCCGATAGAGAGTTGGTAGGTGGAAGACCGCCCGATCTAGGACGTTATAAGGTCGGCCCTCCGCACGTCGATGGTGGGTTGGGCAGGTGAGAGACTGCCCTATCTAGGCGACCATGAGGCCACCCGATCAGGACAGTTAGAAGGCATGCCCTCTGCATGACAGCGGAGGGCTGGGCAAGTGGAAGAATGCCCGATCTGGGAGGCCAGGAGGCCAATCAAGCTGGGGGATATTGTTGATTGTGGTGGTGAAGGGTGAACCTTCGAACCTGGGCAGTGAAAAGTCATAAGGGCAAGGCCCCGGAGACGGCGAGGGATAGACCCTAGCAGCCATTTGGAGAGGTCCTAGTCTCCTTTTGGGAGATCCAAACACTCTATTTTGGAGAGGTCCTAGTCTCCTTTTGGGAGATCCAAACACAATATTTGGGAGAGGTCAGAGTCATCTTTTGGGAGATCTGAACACTCTGTTTGGGGGAGTCCAGATTCTCCTTTTGGAAGATCTAAACACTCTATATGAGAGAGGTTGATGTCTCCTTTTATGAGATCTGAACACTCTATATGTGAGAAGCTAGAGTCTCCTTTTGGGATATCTGAACCCTCTATATGGGAGAGGCTAGAGTGACCTTTTGGGAGGTATGAACACTCTGTATGGGAGAGGTCAGTGTCTTCTTTTGGGGGATCCGTGAAGGGTGGCATAGGCCTAATATATAGTAAAATAAAAGGACAGTCTACATAGCATAGTCACGTTGAATAATAGATAAAAACTCTTGGGATTGAGGTATACCTCTTTTCCAATCAAAATCATATTCGGCGACAATCATTGCAACATGGCCCGCAGCTATGTTTGCTTCCCGATCAACAGGAGAGATGACCACTCTTCGAACCTCCAAAAGCATCTTGGACAAAGAAATTTCAAGGATGCAGTTTAGTTTTGTGAAAGCATCCGATCAGTCCACCTCCAGGATGAACCAAATAGCTTTATTGAAGAAGCGCCTTGCAATTTCCAGGCCCATGCAGGCACTTTTGAACTCTATCATGTTGACTGATCGACTGAAACACTTAATGCCTTTAGCAACGTAGACATCCCCAAGATGGTTGCGCACAACACATCCCATACCGGCATTGAAATTCGATTGGACCGAGCCATCAAAGTCACCTTCAACCAACCAACGGGCAGGGAAGTCCAAGATGTTTGACTGTCGTTACAATGGAATTTCCAGCTCCGGTTTTTGCGTCATGAAAAGAATTTATGGCAATGACGGCTGGTTGCAAATATGACTCCTTATGGACAAAGCAATTTCTCTCTATCCATGTGTAATATATGATAGGGGCCAGGAAAATAGCAAGCTAGGAATTCTTGTTGTTGGCAGCTTCGGCGAGTAGGCAAACTAAGCATGTGTCAGCCGAAATATGTGGGATGGAGATCAATCTGGAGCATTCAATACATATTTTTGAGAAACTTTTGCAATCTCCCAGGATGTGGCTGATTGTTTCGGCCTATGCACAGCCCCATGGGCAGCATGGGTCAGTTCTCAGCTTGTGAAAAAGGAGCTAATCATGCATTGGCAACAGGTTATTGATGGCCCGCCGAGCAAGAACTAACATCTGCGATTGCGTTTTTAGCTTCCATATCTCGCCTCCAGACATGGATGATCTCTGGCATTCCTCCTTATAAATGGCGGCGGGGTTCAAGTTTCCATTTTCAAAATGCACCCAAACAAGTTTGTCGACGCATCCCAAATCATCCTTTGGTAGCCTAGCAATTCTCGCTGCGAGGTCGCCACCAAAATAATTGTGAAGATGCTCAAACCAGCAACCATTATGTCCCGCAGCTCGCAAACCCGTGCAGGAAGAGTGGAAATGAAATTTTTAATTGGTAAAAGTCGGCCATTTCGTAATCGGCATATCCCATATCCAAGAATCATTTAGAAATGAAATTTTTGAGTCATCCCCAACCATCCAATATGGGTGATCCGCCACGGTACTGCTGCCCAAGAAGACCAACTTACAAATTTTTAATTGGTTTCGATTTTTCATAAATAAGTTTGGCCCCTTGTATTTATTGAACAGAGATCTAGCCATTAAGCTATTCACAGCTTTTAGCACCTGGGCCGCAACTTTTTCCATAGTCACACGCTGCCAGGTCCGACTATTTATGATTCCCAATCCCCCTTGGTCCTTGGGGCAGCACACATCCTCCTAACGAGCATAATGAATTGAGTGAGAATCCTACGCCCCTCCAAAGAAAATTTTTTAGGAGACTCTCAATTTTCTTAATAATTGATAGCGACATCATCGAGTTAGCCCAGATGTGGAGCTGAATCGCGGATAATGTGTTGTCTTCTTTTAGGAGACCTAAAAACTCTGTATGAGAGAGGTCAGAATCTTCTTTTGGGAGATCCAAACACTCTGTATGGGAGATACCAGAGTCTCCTTTTGGGAGATCTGAACACTCTGTATGAAAGAGGTCGGAGTCTCCTTTTGGGAGATCCGAACAATTTGTTTGAAAGATCACGTAACATCCAGTTATATGAGAACGACACTTGGTATTTGTGTACATAATGAGAAACTGAAAGTTAAGGGTTGTTATTCAACTAGAGGGTGGTGAATTGTTGATTTACTTTAAAGATTTCTTGAGATTTTCCTTTTAGAGCACAATGAGAAAATAGATCACAGTAATAAACACATCACATCACACATCACACAAGAATTTATAGTAGTTTCTCAAGAATGGGTACATTCATTTCCCTCTACACCTATCTAGCAGAGAGCTAGCTTAGGTCAAACTCCTCAAAATTTTCTTATCAGATTTTCAAATCTTACAATCTCAGGAATGCAAGTTCCCGACCTCAGACATTCACACAGGTCCTACACCTCAGGCTCCAACACGAGCCCTATAGACTCAGGCTATCATCAAGCCCAACAAACTCAGGCTTTCCTCAAGCCCTGCAATCTCAGATCTACAAATAGATTCTACCCTCAGATTCACAAAGAAATCTTACAAACTCAGATACATAAAGGATCCTACCAAGTATTAGAAAATAGAAGTTGACTGAACATCTTTGAGCTTGAGTCTTCAAGTAGAAGCACAAAGTAGGCTTTGTTTTACTTATCTTGATCAGCACTTGAAATATCTTCTTAGAAAGGCTAGCATGATCAAGAGAACTTGTATCAAAAGGATTCTTCAGGAAAGATATTGTTGAAGAAGATGAAGAATCTTTCTCCGTACTTGCAGTGGCTGAAGACGAAATCTTGATAAAGGTTGACTAGTTTTCAAATCTTTCACAGAACTTTGAAGTATTTGGTGTAAAGGATCTTTCTGAATACTGAGTGCTTGAAAATATTTTTCAAAGGTTAGAACTTCAAAAAGCTTGTTCTAAAATTTCTAAGTCTCTCTTTTATACTTGACTTGGCCAGCAGGAAGAACATTGATTGAATTACAATTCTCCAATGACTAATCAATCTTCCTTAGGCAAATACTTGATTAGGAAACCTCAAGCAGCTATTTTAAATTAGCTTAAGTAAGATTTACTGAATAGGAATTATTATGTCTGGAAATTATCAAACGGCTAGCAAGCATTTAGAAAACAATCTTGAAATAGAATATTCAACGGCTGTCAAAATCTGACTAAGGAATGATTTTAAAATACTAAAAATATTCTCCAATGAATAAGAATAATTTCTTTATTGGCAATCCCTGACTTTATGTCGTAAATCTCGTTAGTCAATCTGGTTTATATTCTTTACATAATCGACACCTTAAATCATGGACCTAGCCGTTATGCCACATGTCCAGGTGAGGAAAATGGATCTAAGTGACCATGACATGATGTCATAGACAAAGTCAAATGACCCTTATGAAATATGTATGGTCAACTCAAAACACATAGAAGTTATATAAGTAAACTCCTGACACTTGGTCAGTTCACCTTGCAGACAACATTCTGTCACCGTGTAGTCGATGCAGTCGAATTTTTTTCCCTTTGATGCAGTCGAGCTTTTTCTTAGCCGTGAAGTCGATACATTCAAAATTTTCCTTAGTAATGAACTCGATGCTGTCTAATTTTTCCTTAGTAATGAACTCGATGCACTCGAATTTTTCCTTAGTAAATTTTTTGTTTCTTCCTCTGGTTCCTTTTATTCTTGGTGACTTTTCTCATTGATAGTGACATGTCTAATATATGATTTGTACAGAGATCAACATGAATTTTGCTCCTTGAGGGATTACAAGGGCAAAACCCTGTTTGGGTGACCAAGTGTCTAGCCATATACCTAAGTTATACCTGTCACACATAAACTTGAACAACCATTAAATATAAGATATTTATTGTCATCTTGAGGCCTTCTTCAAATCAGGAATCTTGAAGGCAATATTCCCAACAATCTTCCCCTGTTTGAAAAATTCAGAACCTCATATGACAATAACCATAGATTCATAATAATGTACAAAGACAAATTATAGACAGAGAGGCAATTCAGATTTATATTACTAAGATTAGAAAATAGCAGGATTGCAATAGGTTAGAACATCCCAAAACTTCAGTCAAGACATCCTAATGTTCTCAGCATTCTTTGAAGTCTTCTCCTTGATCTTTCCTCTTCTGCCTCTCAAAATATCCTAGAGGCCTTGGGATATATCTAGGAGGAGGTGGAGGAACATTTGGGTAGCTCTTCCTATTAATCCTTCTTCTACGCTTCATATATTCATGCTTTCTCCATTCTACTGAGTTGTAGTACCTGAAGATGTTAATTCAATGCTTTCCAAAGTTTTTCCATGTGTAGAGAATGATGTTGCTCGAAATAGGAATCCAATTTTCATATCTAGGCATGTTTTAAATCTCTATCATCCTTCTCTGTCTGGCTTCCATGATTTCCTCTTGAACTTGATCAAACCTTCACTTTCTTTAGGATGACTCACCTTGCTCTACTGGTCATGGGGTCAGATCATATCCTCCCCAGGCTGCTTCATAGTCCTTTGGTGGGAGGTAATCATTATCAGCAGTTGGGTTAGACTCGAGTATGGGAGGTTGAGGAGAGTAATCAATTATATCCAATCTCAAGGCAATTCTGATAGTATTTGTTGTCCAGATGGCCTATTAGGCAGAGTGATGGTTGATGTCTCTCTCCCCCTTTCTGATTTCTTCCATGGTCTCATTGTAGATTAATTCTTGCACTTTACCAACCCTTTCTATCAGCATGTTGACACCAACCACTATTGTGTTCTTTGTTTGCAATAAATGTCCATCCACAGCTGGTTACAGTCATCTATTCTTTCTATGATAGCCATTCTATTGTCAGCCATCCTAACATTAGTTTCTTGGAATGCCTAATGCAGGTTCGGTCTCATGGCATCCTGGTTTTCTATGATAGCTTGTATACCTTGATGTGTTATATCATTTTGAGTTGCAGTGGAATCCACAGCCTTAGCAACTTTCATAAAGAACTGGAAGGATTGGGTATTGAGGTGATGCATTTCCCTCTCTACTTTTGAAATCCTCTCATTTATTTCTGTTCTCAGTCCATGAATATTCTTTACACGAAAGCTTATATGCTCTTTCTTTGAGCATCCATCATTTTCTACAGCTGAGCCAGAAAGGAGCTTGATTCTTCTGTAGGTTGGGAAGTTGAGGCTTCTGGCTCAGCCTCAATAGCTTTCTGAGATATAGCTATTGGACCCTCAATCCTCATAAAAGTAATCTGGGGTAGATTTCTTTGAGGTACCTATGTCTGTGTCTTGTTTTTCAAGCATGCCTTTTCCTTTACGTAGCATAATCTCATTCCTTATGGGAGTGGCTCTAGCAGAACTTTCTTTACCAATAAGTACTTTTATAACATCCTTTTAAGCAGATTCTCCTTGGTTTGAATAATTAAGACTAAACTCCTCCTGAACCTCTTTTGTTGAAGAAATTACTTCAGTTTCTTGGGCAGAGACCTCGGGTGTAGGCTCCTCCTCAATTGTACCATACATGAGTAAGTGTGGATGACTTTCTCCTTCCACCACTTATGTATGAAGTGTGGAGGCTTCATGTATCCTTGTAGCTGTGAACTGAGGTGCAAGTTCCTCATAAACTTATCCATGATGTACTTCAACAGATTTTAGTGCAGCAAGTTCCTATGAATTTCTCACTTCTCAAGTCCTTCGTGGCTAGCCACTCCCCTTGATTCCTCCATGGGGGAAGTGCTTTCAAGGTCTTCAGGAGCCATTTTCTCACAAATAATAGGGTGATGGTCCCCTGTCTACACCTCCTCAACATGACTGACGGTATGATAAGAAATTTTAGCTTGATGAGCTTTCCACAATTTTCTCTTTTTTACAGCCACTTGCCCTTGGGATTATATCAGACTTCTTCTTTATTTTCTGCTTCTCCTCTCTTTGGGAGGGTCTGGAGCTTGCCCTCCTTTCTTAAGTCTTGGAAATGGTTTATCCCATCTTTCTTTGGTTATATTATACATCTTCTTAAGGTAGTGGAGTGGTACCTTGGGTACTTCAACCAGTCAATCTCCTAGGCTCTTGAACAGATAAAGAGAAACTATTCTCCCCATGTTGGGGGCTGACATGCATGCTTTGAATTTTCTCAAAACTAGACTGCTCCTGTCAGCTCTTTTGGTTAAGATAACTGTAGTCATAATTTTGAGCATTTCTCCTAGATGATATTATATTTGGTTTTACTGATTCAAATTTGTGCAGAAGGTTTGCCAATCTAATGCATTATAAATTTGAAATGAGTAGCATGGGTGAGCTATCTTCTTTCTAGGATTACAAATCAAACAACATGCTGAAGGCATATTTATTTCTCAAACCAAGTATACAAAAGAATTGATTAAGAAATTTGGTATGTCTAAAGCATCATGTATGAAAACACTTATGCCTACTAATGTTGTATTAGATGCTGATGAACATGGGAAAACTGTTGATTAGACAACATATAGAGCAATGATTGGCTCTTTATTGTACCTTACAGCTAGTAGACCTCACATAATGTTTGTTACATGCATATGTGCTAGATTCCAAGTGAGCCCTAGAGAGTCACACCTAACCTTAGTAAAAAGGATTCTTAGGTATATAAAAAGTTGTCCAAATTTAGGTCTCTGGTATCCAAAAGATTCAGTATTTGACTTAACTGGATTTTCAGATGCTGATTATGCTGGATGCAGAATAGACAGGAAAAGCACCAGTGGAACTTGTCAGTTTCTTGGTGACAGACTTGTATCCTGGTTTTGCAAAAAACAAACATATGTGTCAACTTCAACTGCTGAAGCTGAATATATGGCTGCAGGTAGTTGTTGTTCACAAATCGTGTGGATTCAAAATCAACTCCTAGACTATGGCTACAACTTAGAGAAGTCTAAAATATTTTGTGATAATACCAGTGCTATTTCTATAGCACAAAATCCAGTCCTCCATAGTAGGAAAAAACACATAGAAATTAGGCATCACTTTCTAAGGGATAATGTTGAGAAAAACAAAATTGAACTTCAATATATCCCAACTGATTCGCAAAGGGGAGATATTTTCACCAAACCCTTGGATGAAAAGAAACATACATTCTTCCTAAATCAGTTAGGAATGTTAGATGGAGGAAGTCTAAAATAATATCCAAGATTTTAAAATTATAAAAATGACCAAGACTAGGCAAATCAATATGTTCTTTTTGTGTATAGAGTATGTTTCTGATCTCTGAACTGCGCTCGACGAATTTCCTCAAGATCATCGAACGGAGATCGACGATTTCACAAATCGTCGACCTGAGTTCAGCGCTTCTCAGATAGTGCTTAACTATCTTTCTTTAGGTCAGCGATCGTCGAACGGAGCTCGACGCTCTACAATATCATCGAACGGATATCGACGATATTGATGACCTTTCAGTTTCCTTTAGAAGACCAGATCGTCGAACAGAGTTCAACGATCTTTCCTTTTCTGCGTCGAACCCTAATATAAAACTCATTTTTCGGCCGTCGTTCTCCCTTTGCGCTTTCATACTCTCTGCAAATTTTCTATTTCCCTCTAAACTTCTCTACACTTGGTCGTTTGTTTGTTCATTTTTGCAGGAATCAATGGCAGTATCAGTCGTCATCTTGGCCGCAATGAAATTTGACACTGGATTTGACATCGACATGGATTCTTTCAACAATAACGATCAAATCTTCAAGGACATTCTGGAACTTTTCAAAGAACAATAGCTAGTTACCATAATGACTACAAGGATCAAATTGGCTGCAGATGAGATAAAGGAATGGGTGTATACTACCCATAACCTGGATCAGAATACAGTGGTTGGAACCATCTCAGGAACCCAGGTATCTCTAACACCTGCTGCTTTGACAGAGGTTTTTCAATTAAAATCTAGAGAAGATTTTGTTGAGCTTTCTGGAGAGGAGTTTTCTAATATGCTTGAAAGGATGGGTCACTCAGAAGCAAACACTAATAATTGCTTAAGAAAAATATGTCTGTTGAGTACAGATTTCTAGCTGATGTTGTTGGAAAAGTATTGTTGGCCAAACACTCAGCTCATGATACCATATCTAGGTATCAGCTCTGTCTGATGGGTGCCCTGGTGGATAATAAGTAACTCAACTGGAGAGAAGTTTTCTTTGATTTGATTAAGAAAAAGATTAACAAGAACTTTGTTAATTTTGGAAGGATTTTAGGGCTGTTCCTTCACCATAGATGCCCTGCACTGCTTGTTTCCAGTGGGATGCACATCAATGCCTCCAAGAGGCTCACATGTGCCCTATTTGGAAAATGGGACAAGCAGATTGTAAAGCCCAGCAGGCCCTCTGCAATTTCTAATTCAGACACAAGGACTGCTTCAGTCTCTTCCCCTCAGGTTTCTGCCCCTGCAGAAGACTTGCCTGCTTCTCCTCCTCCTCTTCCTCTTGTTTCATCTACAACAGTCACATACACCATCATAATTTCCACCCCATCTCCTACTTCAATCCCTTCTCCAACTCCACCACTCACTGAAGAAATCTTCCATCCTCTACATCACTACCCACACCTGAATATTGATTCATCCTCTCATATTCCATCTTTCACTCTTATAGATGATTCCTATATGGATGATTCTCCTTCATCCCCTCCTGAGCCACCATCCTCATCCACCTCTTATCAATAACTACTTCACGACATAATTGCTCAACCATCCTTCACACCATCCATTTCCATTCCACTATCTTCCATCTCCACAATTCCAATTTCCCAACCATCCTTTCCACCATCCACAGGTTCTCCACCAACATCTCCTATTGCTCCAACCTTCATTTCTATCTCATCCATCCCTACCTCTACTCAAGTCCCTCTTGAGCAAGTAGATCTTCCAGCTCTTGCAGACAGGTTATATGAGCTAATAGCTCCAAGGCTATCCCTCTTGCTGGAGACCTCTTTGGCTCCACCTCTAAAAATAGTTCAGGAGCTGTCTGCCAGGCTTTCTTCTTTTCTTTCTCCTCAGGCAATCCCTTCTTATGGGTGCCTTGATCCAGTTGTCACTGAATCTAGGCAGGGGGAGATGCCTTATGAAGATGAGAGATTGCCTGCTGCAGAAACTTCAGCCCAAGCTCCAGTAGCTCCAGTTGCATTCATCACAATGGACCTCAGGTGACTGTTGTCAGTTTTTGATTCTGTGTACTTCAACTACCTTCCAGTCCAGCATTCTGAAGATATTACTAAGGCCATTGTGCTTATTTCCAGATGTGACCCCAGCTTAATAAGCTCTTATATAAATTCCTTCAATACTGTTGACAGTGCTCCTGCTGCTACTCCTACTGCTACTATTGATATTTCTGTCAGTTCTGATATTGTTGTTTTGAGGATATGCATATGAAAGAGGCATTTGTTTTTGAGCTTGTTGTTACTGCTGTTATTGCTACTTCTAAAATTGTTTTTCCAGTTTCATCTGTTACTACTGCTTCCATTATTGCTGCTGTAGCTTCTATTTCTGAAACTATTGTATCTGAATCTGCTGTCATAGCTCCTTCTGCCAGTGTTGCTTCTACTCCACTTCCTACAGTTGCTGCTGCTACTGTTGCTGTTTCTTCTGCTCAGTCTCAATAACAGAAAGATTACCTCAAAAGGATTGATGCAGTGTATGATAGTCCTCCATGCTCAGACAGTGATCAGTTTAGGACTGACTCAGATGATTCCTCTACAACAATTGCAAGGAAAAGGAAAGCAAGAAGCAAGGCTATGAAGAGAGTTCCTCCAGAAAAAGTGAAAGATACAAATGACATTCCATACTACATACTACATGATTGCCCCATTACAGAACCTTTGATGCAATACTCCAGGAATCAACTGAAAGCTATGAAGAAGAAAAGGAAGTATGACAAAGGATCTTCCCATTTCAATCCTCCTCCTCCTCCTCCCTCACCTGATGCAGGTGCAGGTGGTAGTTCTGCCTTCCAATCCTCTGCCAGAAGCCAAACTTCATATCAACCTCAAGGAAGATCTCAGTACAGAGGAAATCAATCTAGAGGTTACCAGTCCAGAAGAGGACAGTACAGAGGAAATCAAAGAGGACTCAGAGTATATTCCAGGCAACATCCTTATCAAAGGGAAGGACAAGGTCCATCTGACACTACTTCTGTTCCCTTCGCTTATAAGCTGAAAGATCTAGTCTCTTCCAGAGCTCCTCCAGATATTTCTTCAAACAGATATGAGCCTCCTATTCCATTTGAAGATCCAGAAAATAACCCCACCTCATGGACTGCAAGAATGAAAGAATTGGCTGCTTTGGAACAAATCAAGAAGGCTAGAGAACAAGGAAAAGATGCATCAAATATCACTACTTTATCAGATCAAAGAAAGAAAGAACTTGAGAGATACTCCTCTAGTAAATATTTTTGATTCAGAAAGCTATATGAAGTTTCACCCAGAAGCTGTAGTGCCCAGGCCAAAGCATCAAACCTCTCTAGGTGTAGCTGATGGCAGAAGATCTAAGAAGGAAGCTCTCAACCCCAACAGATAAATAGTTCTTATAAAGAGCAAGGAAAAAGAATGATTCTATAAGATGACAGTATATTTTGTTTTTTGAACTATCTGAGATAATGTCTGTGTTTCTGCAATGTCTTGTTTGTTACATTTCTGCTTTGTATGTTTTTATTTTCCAATATCTGTAAATAGTAATCCTAACCCAAATAGGGGGAGATTGTTAGAACACCCTGTTGGAACACCCTATTACTAATTTGGGTCAGGATCACTATGTCTCTAGGAATCAATGCTTGACCTCCTTTATAGCTCAATAGGTCAATTAGAATTGAGTGTAAGGGTTAGAAGTCTAGGATTGGAAGCTGCCCTGA
Source organism: Platanthera guangdongensis (assembly GCA_039583875.1). Taxonomy (NCBI): domain Eukaryota; kingdom Viridiplantae; phylum Streptophyta; class Magnoliopsida; order Asparagales; family Orchidaceae; genus Platanthera; species Platanthera guangdongensis. Next base: position 60,750,518 of record CM077167.1, on the reverse strand, counting down.
AGACCAAGATTTTCTGTTTGGAGACTAAGTCATATCGTCGAGCTCAGCACGATGATTCGTCGAACTCCGATCGACGATCGTCTAGCTCAACTTCGACAGATCGTCGAACTCCATTCGACGATCGCTGAGCTCAACTTCATTATATCGTCGAACTCCGTTCGACGATTGGTGAGCTCAGGTCGACGATTTTGACTCTGCTTTGGATCTTTATCTCTAAGCTCAGTTCGACGATCTTTGAGCTCAGATGGACGATATTTTGCTGCTGTATATTTCCAGATCGTTGAGCTCTGCTCGACGATAGTAGAGCTCAGCTCGACGTTTTCAGATAACTTCAAGAATGTTTCTAGATTCAAATTCAAATCAGTTAAGGAGTTATTCTGCAATTAATTCAGAGATTTCCTAACTGTTTTCATTCATTTCTGTACCAAGTTTCAAGGAATATTTCTATGGACTTTCCTCTAGAAGAGATTTTGCAATTAATGATGCAATTAATGCAGACCAACGGCTATTCTTCTCAGAGAGAATGTTTTGTTCAGTACCAGAGAATAAAAGACAGAATTGTTTGAGTCTCTAACAAAATACAGAGAGAGAGACACAGATTACAGAGATACATTCAAAAATATTTTGTCTCAAGGATTTCTCAAGAACACACATCCAAGGAGATCAAGCTTTCTCAAATCTTCAAATCTCCTTAGTTTTCAAGTGTTCAAGGCCAACATATTTCCAGACTCCAGACATTCAACATTTCAGCTATTGCTGAAATCATCCATTGCTGGAGTTCAATCTTTGAAGGCCTATCACCCTCAGCAAAGCTTTTCTTCCTGAAGATCTCAAGGATTCAGGGGGAGCTTTGACATCAACAATCCACATAGTCTTCTCAGTTGTTTGAGAAAGAGAAGACTTCCATCACTCTCTCACCTCCTCTCTATAAAGGGTTTCTCAAACTCCCTTCAAAAGTTTGAGCTTGGTTTTTGAGCATCTTGTCAAAAGCTCATTGGTGGCAAGACACCTGATCAAAAAATCTGCTTTGGTTTTTGAGCACCTTATCAAAAGCTCATTGGTGCCCAGGACACCTGATCAACTCATCCTGCAGTGGATTCCTACCTAGGGTGGTAGAAGAGTGGATGTACCCAAGTTTAGGGGAACCACTATATTTCCTTGTGTCTTCTGTTTTTGCTTGTCTTTATGTTTGTTTCTGGCCTTGATTTCTCTGTGATTAGCTTTTCTTTAACTTGGTTCTGTGATTAGTTTTTTAAACTGCTTCCCTGCTCACTCTTATTACAACAATTGTTGTAAAAAGTTTCAAAGCACCATATACTCTATTCACCCCCCTCTAGAGTATATCAGATCTAGCTGCACTTTCAATTGGTATCAGAGGCAGGTTAGTTAAACATACCATACATGTTTGGTTGTACAGGCTAACACCTGAACCCAAAGATCCCAAGTTAGATCTGTTTTCTTTTGTATTTTATTATTAGATTTTGCTTTCTCAAATCATGGCCCAAAACAAAGATTATGCTAGCACCAGACCTCCAGTGTGCAATCTATCCAAGTTTGCACTTTGGAAAGCAAGGATCAGACTGTACATGAATTCTATTGACAAAGATATTTTTAACTTTGTTTTGACAGTGTGTCCAAGACCCACAGAGAACACAAGTACAAATGCTGTTCCACCTCCATCAGGAACAGAGGCTGATATCAAGAGATGGAAGGTAGCTGATGCCAAGGCTATGAACATCTTGGCCCAGACAATGTCTGATGACATATTTCAAAAAGTGGCTGAATGCAATTCAGCTAAGGAAATTTGGGACAAACTTTCTGAAATAGTCTCAGGCTCAGCTGATGTGAGAAAGGATAGGAGATCCCATCTCATCTCTCAATATAAGAATTTCAAGAAGGGAGAAACTGAGTCAGTGGGAGACATGTACAACAGACTCAGTCTAATTGTTAGTGAACTCAGAACATTGGATAAAGAGATCTCACTAACTAAACTCAATGATAAGATCCTAATGTGCTTCCCTAGCACTTGGGATTCAAGAATCTGGCCAATTAAGGATGCCAGAAGTCTGAATGAGATCACTACTGAAGCTCTATTGGGTAAGCTCAAATCTTATGAGCTACTCATCAAAAATAGAGAAGAAGAACAGAAGGCTGCCTCACCAGCCACAAGAAAAGAGAAGACCATAGCCTTCAAGGCAACTGAAGATCTGCCTGAAGACAAAGCCACAGGCAATGATGAACTACTCAGTTTGTTGGCCAAAAGATTTTATAAGATGGTCAAAAAGGACTTCAGAAGGAGATCATACAAGAAACATGATAAGCCAAGGTATGACAAGTCCATCAATAATAAAAATAAAGACATTATTTGCTTTGGTTGCAGGAAACCAGGGCACATAGTTCCTGACTGTCTAGAGAACAAGAACAAGGACAGAAGGGACAGGAAAGAAAGAAGAAAGGAGAAAGACTCCAAGAGGAATGGCAATGGCAAACCCTCATCAAGCAAAAACAAACATAGAAGAAAGGGGTTTGTTGCTGAATCCTGGAGTGAGACTGAAGAAGAGTCAGGAGCATCATCCAGCTCCAGTGATGATGAAGATGATGCAGAAGAGAAAGAGTTCTGCATGATGGCAATCAATGCCTCACAGCACAATTCAGAAGAAGAGGAGTCAGAGTCAGACTCAGGGACTCAACCTGAAGAAGATCAGGTAATTGGTTCTTTTGATTTTAGTTCAGAGGATTTTAAATCTGAATTTAAAGCACTGTGTTTAGATCTGCTAAAGTCTGAGAAAGAAATTATCTCACTCAGAAATCAATTATCTGAACACAATACTTTAAAGTCAGAAAACCTCAAACTCTCTCAGGAGTTGGAGTGCTGTAGGGAACAGATAGCTTCACTGAAAATTGAGCTCTCTGAGGCCAAGAAGCTTGAAGAATCCCTTAATGGGAGAAGCATCAAGCTGATGGACATCACAAACACAGTGAACTCCAGATTCAATAGTACACTGGGCTTGGGTGCTTCATCTAGCCAACCCATAATTCTAACAACTCCAATCAAATTCATTTCTGACAAATGAAAGGGAGTTATAGAGGTTGCTAGGAAAAATTCTGATCTGCCCCAGAAAACTAAGTCCCAGCAAAAATCATCGAACGGAGATCGACGATCGCCAAACGGAGATCGACGATCGCCGAACGCAGATCGACGATCTCAGGCAAGATCGTCGAACGCAGATCGACAATCTCAGCCAAAGTCGTCGAATGCAGGTCGATGATCTCAAATACCTGATCTCAGCCATAGTCGACCGTCGAACGGAGCTCGACGATCTGACCCAAGATCGTCGAACGCAGCTCCAAGATCGTCGAACAGAGGTCAGAGCTCTGGAAATTCTTTCAAAGGCAAATCAAAATTGAATCCTAAGGGTCCTTCATCCCAAATCTTTAACCCTTATACTGAATGGATTATACCTCCAAGGAGATATCATCCTGAAGGATATAAGAGTCAACCTGGGATATCTTTCATTTCAGAATTTAAAGGTTATCAACCTAGGCCCAAGGTAAACTGGGTCAAAAACAAATGAATTGTCTTATGTGCATGTGAAGACCTATCCAACATCTAACCAGCAATGGTACTTGGATAATGGGTGCTCTAAGCACATGACAGGGAACAAGGACAACCTCACATCCTTCAGAGCCAAGCTTGGACCCAAAGTTATCTTTGGTGATTCAAACTTTGGACAGACTAAAGGATATGGTGCAGTCCAGATTGGATCAGTAACTTTCAAGAAGGTAGCTTATGTGGAAGGACTGAAGCACAACCTAATTAGCATCAGTCAGCTGTGTGATGAAGGCTACCAGAAGACCTTCAGCAAAGCCTTGTGCAAAATCAAGTCAGAGGACAACACAATTGTGTTGACAGGTAAAAGGAAAGGTAACATTTATCTAGTAGATTTTCTTTCAACTAATGTAGATATCTGCTTGTTCAATTTTGTCTGTAGACCAAATATTTTATGGCATAAGAGACTAGGACACCTAAACCTTAGAACTATTGCTAGGCTATCCAAGGATAACCTTGTTAGAGGACTACCGTCTGGCCCCTACAAGAAGGAAGGACTCTGCAGGGCTTGTCAATTAGGCAAGCAAACTAAAAACAGCTTTAAGTCACTTAATAAGAGTGATTCACCTAGGATATTGTATCTGTTACACATGGATCTTTTTGGACCCATCACAGTACAAAGACTAGGAGGGAAATCCTGCACTTTAGTAGTTGTAGATGACTTCTCTAGATTAACTTGGGTGTTCTTTCTAAGGAATAAGTCTGATAACTTTAAGTATCTGACAGAGTTTCTCAAATGTATACAGATTGAGTTCAATACTCACATTGCCCTGATCAGAAGTGATCATGGGACAGAGTTTGATTCTCTTCTTATGCAAGAGTTCTGTCAGAGTGAAGGGATCAGGCATACTTTCTCAGCTCCTAGAACTCCTCAACAAAATGGGGTAGCTGAAAGGAAAAATAGAACCCTTATTGAATCTGCCACTACATTGTTGTCAGATGCTCATCTACCTCTATCCTTTTGGGCAGAGGCACTGAACACCTCCAACTATGTGCTGAATAGAAGTCTGATACATAAACTAAAGGAAAAGACTCCCTATGAATTACTCAAAGGGAAGAAACCTAAAGTTGATTATTTTAGAGTCTTTGGTTGTATTTGCTACATTCATAATAATGAAAAGAAATATTTAGCAAAATTTCAAGCTAAAGCTGATGAAGGAGTGTTTCTGGGATACTCCATGATCAGCAAGGCTTATAGGGTCTATAATAAATCATCTTTAAAAATTGAGGAATCTGTTCATATATCATTTGATGAATCTAACATGTCTTTCAAGGAGAAGATCTCTTCTACCATAGAACACTTGCAGGAACATTCTCTAGTTGAAGACTTGAACAAGTTACAGGTTACTCAAGAGGATGAAAGCAGTGAAGATGAAGGAAATGCTCAACATATTGAAGAACAACTTGAAGAGCCAGTTGTTGTACCACAAGAGGAAACAACAACACAGGTTGGTGAACAATCAACACCCCCGGTTGATTTAGTAACATCAAGAGACCATCCAATTTCCCAAATAATTGGAGAAATCTCAGCTGGTGTGCAAACCAGAAATCAGGTCAACCAAAACCTGTTGCACACCTGCTTCCTATCTCAAATTGAACCTCAGTCCATTCAAGATGCAAAGTAAGATCCACACTGGATCATTGCAATGTAAGAGGAGTTGTATCAATTTGAGAGAAACAAAGTATGGGAACTAGTGTCAAAGCTTAAGGATCACTCCATTGTTGGAACAAAATGGGTATTCAGAAACAAATTGGATGATCAAAGAGTAATTATAAGGAACAAGGCAAGGCTAGTTGCTCAGGGATACTCTCAAGAAGAAGGAATAGACTACGACCAGACTTTTGCACCTGTTGCAAGATTAGAAGCCATCAGAATATTTCTAGCTTATGCAGCACACAAAGGCTTCAAGGTATATCAGATGGATGTCAAAAGTGCATTCTTAAATGGAGACATCAAAGAGGAAGTTTATGTCAGACAACCTCCAGGTTTTATCTCTCCAACTTATCCTGATTATGTTTTTAGATTGAATAAAGCATTATATGGTCTCAAGCAAGCTCCTAGAGCATGGTATGAGACCCTAGCATTCTTTCTCTTGGAAAATGGTTTTATAAGGGGTAGAGTAGACCAAACTCTTTTCATTAGAACTCATAAGTCCCATACCCTACTAGTACAAATTTATGTAGACGATATTATTTTTGGTTCTACTGACTCCAAATTGTGCAGAAGGTTTTCCAACCTAATGCATTCTAAATTTGAGATGATTAGCATGGGTGAGCTATCCTTCTTCCTAGGATTGCAAGTCAAACAGCATGCTGAAAGCATCTTCATTTCTCAAACCAAGTATGCAAATGAATTGGTTAAGAAATTTGGTATGTCTGAAGCATCTTGTATGAAAACACCCAAGCCTACTGATGATGTATTAGATGCTGATGAACATGGGAAACTTGTTGATCAGACAACATATAGAGCAATGATTGGCTCTTTACTGTATCTTACAGCTAGTAGAGCAGATATAATGTTTGATACATGTATATGTGTTAGGTTCCAAGTAAGCCCTAGAGAGTCACACCTAACACTAGTAAAGAGGATTCTCAGGTATGTTAAAAGTTGTCCAAATCTAGGTCTCTGGTATCCAAAAGATTCAGCATTTGATTTAACTGGATTCTCTGATGCTGACTATGCTGGATGCAGAATTGACAGAAAAAGCACCAGTGGAACTTGTCAGTTCCTTGGTGACAGACTTGTCTCTTGGTTTTGTAAGAAACAAACATCTGTGTCAACTTCAATTGCTGAAGCTAAATATATGGCTGTAGGCAGTTGTTATTCACAAATCTTGTGGATTCAAAACCAACTCCTAGACTATGGCTACAACTTAGAGAAGTCTAAAATCTTTTGTGACAACACCAGTGCTATTTCTATAGCTCAAAATCCAGTCCTCCATAGTAGGACAAAACACATAGAGATTAGGCATCATTTCTTAAGGGATAATGTTGAAAAGAATAAAATTGAACTACACTATATCCCAACTGATTTACAAAGGGGAGATATTTTCACCAAGCCTTTGGATGAAAAGAAACACACCTTCTTCCTAAATCAGTTAGGAATGTTAGATGGAGGAAGTCTTAAATAACATCCAAGATTTTGAAAGCTTAAAAATTGACCAAGACTAGGCAAACATTCTGATTTTTCTCAGTGTCTAGAGTTTTTCTGATCTCTGAACTGCGCTCGATGATTTGCCCCAAGATCGTCGAACGGAGATCGAAGATTTCCGAAATCGTCGAACTGAGTTCAGCGTCTCTCAGATAGTATGAACTATCTCTTCCGGTCAACAATCGTCGAACGGCGCTCGACGATTTGGTTCCCTGAACTATCGTCGAACGGAGCTCGACGCTCTCCAATATCGTCGAATGGAGATCGACGATGTTGAAGACTCTTTAGATTCCTTTAGAAGCCTCGATCGTCGAACTGAGTTCAACGATCTTTCCAATTCTACGTCGAACCCTAATATAAAATTCTTTTTTTTGCCGTCGTTCTCCTTTGCGCTTTCGATTTCTCTGCAAGAAATTACTTTCCCTCCAAACAGTTCTGTACTTGGTCGTTTTGTTTGTTAAATTTTTGTAGGTACCCATGGCCGTGTCTGTTGCTGTTCTTGCTGCCATGAAGTTTGATGCTGGTTTCGATATTGACATGGAATCATTCAGCACAACTGACCAGGATTTTCAGGATATCCTGGGGTTATTCAAAGAGCAGAACCTGACTGCAATAATGACCACAAGGATCAAGCTGGCATCTGATGAGATAAAGGAGTGGGTCTACACTGCCCACAATCAAGACAACTCCACCATTGTTGGGTCTATCTCTGGAACTCAGGTACCCTTAACCCCAGCAATTTTAACAGAAGTTTTTGAGTTGAGGAATGGTGAAGATACTGCTGACTTATCTGGAGAAGAGTATTCTGAACTGCTTGCCAGAATGGGTCATTCAGAGGGAAACCCTAGCAAGCTCTTCAAAAGGAACCTATCTGTGGAATACAGATTTATGACAGATGTTGTTGGGAAAGTGCTACTGGCTAAGCACTCTACCCATGATATAATTTCAAGGTATCAGCTCTAGCTCATGGGAGCTCTTGTGGACAGAAAAAATCTGAATTGGGGAGAAGTCTTCTTTGACCTTATCAAGAAGAAAATCAACAAAAGCTTTGTAAACTTTGGAAGGATCATTGGGTGTTTCTGCAGCACAGGTGCCCTGCCTTGCTGGCCTCCTCTGGAATTCATATCAATGCTTCCAAGAGACTGTCTTGTGCCCTCTTTGGAAAATGGGACAGACAAATCAGCAAGCCCAGCAGGCCCTCCTCCAGCACTCCTTCAGGCACAAGGACTCTAAGAGTCACTTCTCCACAGGTCTCTGCCCCTGCAGATGACCTGCCTGCTGTTATTGCCTCTCCTCCACCTCCTCCAATTCCATCCCTTCCCATACCATCTACCACTCAAACTCCATCCACCATCATCATATCCAGCCCCTCTCCAACATCCACACCATCTCCAGTACCTATTCTTCCACCACCAGAAGACCACTTCATCCATTATTCTCCTACCCTCCACCAGATGTCACTTCATCACCCTTCATTCCATCCTTCACCCTAATTGATGATTCCTTTATGGATGATTCACCATCCTCTCCTCCTGAGCTACCCTCATCCTCCACTTCCTTTCAAAACCTTTTACAACAAATTATTGACCAACCAACATTCACCCCATCCATCTCCATCCCACTATCCTCCATCTCCACCTTACCAACACCTCAGCCATCCCTTCCACCATTCACCATCTCTCCACTACCCTGACCATCCGCTGCTCCTCCATCTTCTACCTCTGCTCAAGTCACCCTTGAGCAAGTAGACCTTCCAGCCCTTGCTGACAGGTTGTATGAGTTGCTTGCCCCTAGGCTCTCTCTTCTGTTGGAGACCTCCTTTGCTCCACTACACCTGTCAGTGGCAGCCCTCTCTGCCAGGCTCTCATCCCTCTTCCCTCAGGCAGCCCCTACAGCAGTGTACCTTGATCCAGACTTGTCTGAATCTAGGCAGGGGGAGATGCCCTATGAAGTGAGTCTTCATGCTGCTGTTGCTACTGTTTCTTTGAGCCTGTCTGCTGCTACTGCTGCTGTTATTGCTTCTTTAGCTCCTCCTCTTGCTGCTGTTGCTGTGCCTCAAGCACAAAGTTCTCCTGATGCAGTTCTTGCAATAGACCTCAGGTCTTTGCTATCAAATTTTGATTCTGCATATTTCAGCTATCTGCCAGAGGTCAATGTTGTTCAGCCTCCAGAGGATCTATCCAAGGCACTTGTGCCATTTTCTTGCTGTGACCCAATCATTATCACCTCCTTTGTCAATTCAGTGTATGCTGCTGCTGAAAATGTTGATACTGCTGCTGAGATTTCTGTTATTACTGCTGATGAACCAATCTCCAAGGAAATTCTTATGTCAGAGGCACCTGAGTTTGAGCCTTCTGCAGTTTCTGATGATATTCCTCCTGTTGATGCTGTTGTTAGTGAAGCTGTTGCTACTGCTGTCACTTCTCTAGAGCCTATAGTTGCTGCTGCTGCTGTTACTGCCTCTACTGTATCTGCTGCTATCATTTCTGCTTCTGCTTCAACATCTGCTGCTACACCATCTGTTGCCTCATCTGCTTCTGTACAGCTCAAGAAGGATTTAATGAAGAAAATTGATGCTCTCTATGATGACCAGAGTTCTGAAAGTGATGAGTTTAGAACAGACTCTGATGACTCTTCTGCTACCATTGCCAGGAAAAGAAAGGCAAGGAGCAAAGCCATGAAGAGGGTATCTCCTGCCAAGGTTAAGGATAACAATGATATTCCATACTACATTCTACATGACTGCTCTATTACTGAGCACTGGATGCAATACTCTAAGAATCAGCTGAAGGCAATGAAAAAGAAGAGAAAATATGAGAAGGGTTCCTCCCAATTCCAACACTCTCATCCTCCTCCACCACCTCCTCCTGATGCAGGTGCAGGTGGAAGCTCTGCAGCTCAACCCCCAGCCAGAAGTCAGGCTCCCTATCAGCCTCATGCTAGATCTTATAATAGGGGAAGCCAATCCAGGGGATCTCAATCCAGGAGAGGAGGATACAGAGGAAATCAAAGAGATCTCCAAGTCTACTCCAAAGGTTACTCAAGGCAACACCCATATTCCAGGGGAGGACAAATTTCAACTGACACAACATCTGGTCATTTCCCTTATAAGCTGAAAGAAACTGTGTCTTCCAGGCCTTCTCAAGACAATCCCTCTAACAGATATGAGCCACCTATACCTTTTGAGGATCCTGAAAACAATCCAGCTGCTTGGACTGCAAACTTAAAGGAACTAGCTGCACTGGATCAGATCAAAAGGGCTAGAGAGCAAGGAAAAGATTCATCTAACATCTCAACAATGTCTGAACAGAGACAGAAAGAGCTAGAAAGATATGCATCAAGCAAGTTCTTTGATTCTGACAGGTATATGGAATTACATCCTGAAGCTGTAGTTCCCAGGCCTAAAAAGCAAACATATTTAGGTGCAGTAGATGATACCAGATCAAACAAAGAAGCCCTTAATCCTAACAGAGAGATCAAACTTGTTAAGGGCAAAGAAAATAAATGATATTGTAAGGTGACAATTTCTGTGATTTTTGATTACTATCTGGATGCTATATATCTCTATGGTTCTACAATGTCTAGCTTGTTGTTTTTCTGTTTTGCTACTTGTATGTTGTTTTTAAATTTTTCCAAAGTCTGTAAATAGTAATCCTAACCCAAATAGGGGGAGATTGTTGGAACACCATATTACTAATTTGGGTCAGGATCACTATGTCTCTAGGAATCAATGCTTGACCTCCTGTATACCTCAATAGGTCAATTAGAATTGAGTCTAAGGGTTAGAAGTCTAGGATTGGAAGCTGCCCTGAAGACGAAGATTTTCTGTTTGGAGACTAAGTCATATCGTCGAGCTCAGCACGACGATTCGTCGAACTCCGATCGACGATCGTCTAGCTCAACTTCGACAGATCGTCGAACTCCATTCGACGATCGCTGAGCTCAACTTCATTATATCGTCGAACTCCGTTCGACGATCGGTGAGCTCAGGTCGACGATTTTGACTCTGCTTTGGATCTTTATCTCTGAGCTCAGTTCGAAGATCTTTGAGCTCAGATCGACGATATTTTGCTGTTGTATATTTCCAGATCGCTGAGCTCAGCTCGACGATAGCAGAGCTCAGCTCGACGTTTTCAGATAACTTCAAGGATGTTTTTAGATTCAAATTCAAATCAGTTAAGGAGTTATTCTGCAATTAATTCAGAGATTTCCTAGCCGTTTTCATTCATTTCTGGACCAAGTTTCAAGGAATATTTCTATGGACTTTCCTCCAGAAGAGATTTTGCAATTAAGGATGCAATTAATGCAGACCAACGACTATTCTTCTTAGAGAGAATGTTTTGTTCAGTACCAGAGAATAAAAGACAGAATTTTTTGAGTCTCTAACAAAATACAGAGAGAGAGAGACACAGATTACAGAGATACATTCAAAAATATTCTGTCTCAAGGAATTCTCAAGAACACACATCCAAGGAGATCAAGCTTTCTCAAATCTTCAAATCTCCCTAGTTTTCAAGTGTTCAAGGCCAACATATTTCCAGACTCCAGACATTCAACATTTCAGCTATTGCTGAAATCATCCATTGCTGGAGTTCAATCTTTGAAGGCCTATCACCCTCAGCAAAGCTTTTCTTCCTGAAGATCTCTAGGATTCAGGGGGAGCTTTGACATCAACAATCCACATAGTCTTCTCAGTTGTTTGAGAAAGAGAAGACTTCCATCACTCTCTCACCCCCTCTCTGTAAAGGGTTTCTCAAACTCCCTTCAAAAGTTTGAGCTTGGTTTTTAGCACCTTGTCAAAAGCTCATTGGTGGCATGACACCTGATCAAAAAAATCTGCTTTGGTTTTTGAGCACCTTATCAAAAGCTCATTGGTGCCCAGGACACCTGATCAACTCATCCTGTAGTGGATTCCTACCTAGGTTGGTAGAAGAGTGGATGTACCCAAGTTTAGGGGAACCACTATATTTCCTCGTGTCTTCTGGTTTTGCTTGTCTTTATGTTTGTTTCTGGCCTTGATTTCTCTGTGATTAGCTTTTCTTTAACTTAGTTCTGTGATTAGTTTTTTAAACTGCTTCCCTGCTCACTCTTATTACAACAATTGTTGTAAAAAGTTTCAAAGCACCATATACTCTATTCACCCCCTCTAGAGTATATTAGCTCTAGCTGCACTTTCACACCCTATTACTGATTTGGGCAAGGATCAATATGTCTTTTAGGAAATCTATTTTGACCTCCTTGTATAAATCTAAAGATCAATTAGAATTGAGTCTAAGGGTTAGTATTTAGGTTTGAAAGCTGCCCCAAGACCAGATATTTCAGTTCAGGAGACTAAGTCATTTCGTCGAGCTCAGTACGACGAATCGTCGAACTCCATTCGACGATCGCTGAGCTCACTTTGACGAATCGTCGAACTCCATTCGACGATCTCTGAGCTCAACTTCAACGAGTCATCGAACTTCATTCGACGATCTTCGAGCTCAGATCGACATTCTTGTCTTCAGTTTGTTTCTCTATCTCTGAGCTTAGTTCGATGATAATTGAGCTCAGATCAACGATCTCTGTTTCAGTCTAAGACCAGTCTCTGAGCTCAGTTCAATGATAGTAGAGCTCAGGTCGACATTTTTCTGGAGAGATCGATGTTTTTCAAGATTCAAATTCAGACAGTTATGGAATTATTCTCAGCATTTATTTCAAGGATCTTGTAGCCGTTTCAATTAATCTGGAGCAAGTTTCAAGGGATTTCCAAAGGAATGTTTTATTGGACTTTTCTCTAGAAGACAAAATGCAGTTAAGGAAGTTATTTATGACAGGCTAACGACTATATTGGATAGAGAATCATTCTATTCAGATCTAAGGAATAAAAGAGATATTCATATTCTGCTGGAATAGAAATATACAGAACATCATCAACAAGTGAATAACAACAAGAAAAAGAGCTGCAGATATTCACAGTCTTAGAACTCTTACAAGAAAACACATCACAAAAGGAGATCAACATACTGAAACTTTCAGATCCCTCTTGATTCCGGTGTTCAAAGTCCATCATCATTCAAGACTCCAGACAACACACATTTCAGCTGCTGCTGAAATCATCTTTTGCTGGAGATCAAATCTTCTGAAGGCCTATCACCCTACTGCAAAGCCTCACTTCCTGAACAACTCAAGATCTCAGGGGGAGCTTTGACAACATCCACTATCTTCTCTCTGATTGTTGACAGAGAAGATCATCTCATCCCTCTCTCTCTCTCTACTGTAAAGGGTTTATCAAACTCCCTTCAAAAGTTTGTGCTGGTTTCTGAGACCTTGTCAAAACTCAGTGGTGGCAAGACACCTGATCAAAAAATCTGGTTTGGTTTTTGAGTACCTTATCAAAAGCTCATTGGTGCCCAGGACACCTGATCAACTCATCCTGCAGTGGATTCCTACCTAGAGTGGTAGAAGAGTGGATGTACCCAGATTGGTTGGGGAACCACTATAGCTCCTCGTGTCATCTGGTTGCTTACTTTCTTTTATTTTCTGGCTATGGTTTGTGACTGTTCTGTGTTTAGTTAGTTGCTGTGTTTGCTTTATTTTATTTGCTTACCTATTCACTTAGGAATATAACAACAGTTGTAAAACAATTTTAGCAAGCACCATACTCTATTCACCCCCCTCTAGAGTATATCAGATCTAACCTGCACTTTCAACATGGGAGGAGTAATGTAAATAAGTAAAGTAGAGCAGCAAGTACATGTAAAGTAAACTATGGAATAAGTAACCTTAACTTATATTAATGCTCATACAAACTTATAAGTTAAGGGGTCTTTTGAAAGGCTCTCATTGTATAAGCTATTACATACTAGTTTATATGATGGGGTGTCAGGTTATATACAGGTATGTGTGTAGTGAAATGTTATGTCATGATTCATGCAAGTGCAACACACACACGACTCTATGAGCACAAACTTTTAGTTCCCCCATTTTGGAAGCTAGATTCACTCCCAGGAGCCTCCATAGTGGCCAGCAGAGATAGTGGGTCGGGCCACCCCACTCCTAGGCGGGTAACCGCACTACCAGGCCTAACCCTTACGTATGCCTCTAAAGGACACACCAGAGTCACCACGTACTATGATAACCAACCGCCAGTATTTTCCTTAGCAAAGTGAGAACCACACTTGTGCAGTCAACGTATCGATGTCGGTGCAATCGAACGTCTAATAATGAAGACCCTCCACTTTATTCACATGCAACCATGAATTTCTAAGCCATCGGCTCCCCGGACTAACCTGTCTGTTTCAACTACCTTCCGAGCCTTTGGCTCACCGGGCTAACTGCCCATTTCCACAACTATCGAGCCTACCCCCTCGGATGGATAAACCAAACTAACCTCCCTAGTCACCGGGGTGAGTGAAAGTGAAGCCCTAGTATTTACTAATTGTTTTTTGAGATTTTAGCCATTGGTTTAAGATTAACCTTGAACTGCCCAGGGTATTCCCTATGAAAGGCTCTCGAGGGCACTAGGAACTATGATGGGCTGAAGCCCAAAGCTCCTTTTGCATGGTACTTATTATTATTGATAACTTCCCATGTCCAAACCCTTTTGAAATTGCACTTGAACTAAACCTGAGTGTATTTAGACTTTTTCTCCAGGGAAAGACGATCCTCCGCCAATCCCGAGTACAACCTTGCCTCTAGTCAACCAGTCTCTCACCACATGTCTTCATTTGGTGACTCTATTCATTATCAACCAGACTAGGTGCACACGACTCTATGCCCACAAACCTTTAGTTCCCCCATTTTGGAAGCTAGATTGACTCCCAGGAGACTTCGTAGTGGCCAACAGAGACAATGGGTCGGGCCACCCCACACCTAGGAGGGTAACCACACTACTAGGCCTAGCCCTTACGTACGCCTCTGAAGGACACAACAGAGTCACTACATATTATGCTGACCAACTGCTGGTCTTTTCCTTAGCAAAGTGAGAACCACACTTGTCGACTCAACGCATCTATGTCGGTGTAATCGAGCGTCTAATAATGAAGACTCGCCACTTTATGCACATGCAACCATGAATTTCTAAGCCATCGGCTCCCCAAACTAACATGTTTGTTTCAACTACCTTCCGAGTATTTGGCTCACTGAGCTAACTTGCCCATTTCCACAACCACCGAACCTACCCCATCAGATGTATAAACCAAACTAACCTCCCTAGTCACCGGGGTGAGTGAAAGTGAATCCCTAGTATTTACTAATTGCTTTTTGACATCTTAGCAATTAGTTTAAGTTTAACCTTGAACTGCACAGGACATTCCCTATGAAAGGCTCTCGAGAGCACTAGGAACTATGATGGGCTGAAGCGCAAAGCTCCTTTCGCATGATACTTATTATTATTGATAACTACCCATGTCCAAACCCTTTTGACATTACACTTGAACTAACCCTAAGTGTATTTATACTCTTTCTCCAGGGAAAGATGATCCTCCGCCAATCCCGAGTACAACCTTGCCTCTAGTCAACCAGTCTCTCACCACCTGTCTTCATTTAGTGACCCTATTCATTATCAACCAGACTAGGTGCACTAACTACGCCTTTATCCCATACCGAGGTTCACCTGATTCCTTAATTCTACAGTTTTATTGTGTGCAGACCTAATGAGCTATATAGTGTGCATGAATGGTGACCCCTCCAAATATTCATGAAAATGACATAAGATTATTATTGAGGGTCAATCATGATATTTTATGAATAAATCCAGTAGATTATAATTTTCCTAATTTATTTGGTATTTTTTATATTTTCTGTAAAATTAGGCCACCTATGATTTTGAACACCAAGTACACTTTTCTTACTAGGTATGGCCTCAACAAAATTATTACAAATTAGTAATATCAAAATAACAGTAAATATTAAAAATTCCAATTTTCCAAAATTGTTTTAACCTCCAGGCAAAATATTGAATAATTTACCATAATATTTGAGTAAAGAAGGAAGTACCAAATTTAGTCATCCAAAAATCATGATAAATTACCAGAGGTTCAAGTTGATCAGAAAAGAATTCTGCCCAAAAATGATAACTTCCTAAGTCCATTTGGTCATATA
This sequence comes from Platanthera guangdongensis, assembly GCA_039583875.1. Taxonomy (NCBI): domain Eukaryota; kingdom Viridiplantae; phylum Streptophyta; class Magnoliopsida; order Asparagales; family Orchidaceae; genus Platanthera; species Platanthera guangdongensis. Next base: position 60,734,676 of record CM077167.1, on the reverse strand, counting down.
AATAAATTACTTAAAGATATTCAACATAGGGCATTTTGTGAATGATCCTAAATTAAATATTTTCCAATAATTTTATAAAAATTCAAAGAATATTTTAATATCCTAAGATGTCCTCTGACCAAGTTTCATAATTTTTATTGAGTAACAAATCCATAATTAATTTTCTTGCAATTATGGCAAACATTGGGGTTGTGAATTAAGTATCAAATATATCAATCCAAAATTCATAACAAAATTGTCAGAGAACAATAATATCAATAAAAGCTCACTTCCAAAGTTTCATGAGCATCCAAGGTTATATAAACATGAAATGTCATTTGAAATAAGTGCCCTAATTAATCCTTAATTAATTCAGAGGGGATAAATGATCCTAAAAATTCCAGTAAAATTATTCAAGGCTTATTACCAGACTATGAAGTATACTGCCAATTCTTCAAGTTAATCCAAGGAATATGATCGCATGTCCTTCTCAATACTCAAAGCGCAACCCTAGGGTTTATACTAGGGTTTGGGGGCATATCCACCCCAAACGACCCAAAACCACTTGTGAGGGGGTTCTATATGACTGCAAGTCAGTGGCCAAACTTTCACCACATTTGGATGAGGAATGGTCACTCAGTCAACCTAGTACACTTTTGACCTAATTTTCCCCATATGAAACCAATCTTTGGTCACACCAAAACCAAATCAAATCAACTTCAATTGGGCTGAAATTTTTACCAAGGTCATATCATGACCCTAAGAATCATCCACCAAAATTTTGGGGAACTATGAGGTCATTAGATGCTCTAATTAAATCATATATTATTTATTAAATTTTTACAAAAACTATAAAAAACATTTTACAAACATTCCCATTTTTGGATATGTCAGAGTATAGGTAACAGTGACCCTCAATCCAAATTTTAAGTCACTTGGATGGCCGAATTGGTGGGGACACTCAATTTAGTCTCTGGTTAACCCTATGTATAGACTGCGCTATTTTGAGTTCTGTGGTCAGGCCACTTACCCAAATGGGTTGAAATTAATTTTAAAATAAAGTAGACTTCAAGGCTATAATTGTCATGTTAACCACTTTTCATGATTCAGCACCTAAGGGCATTATTTATTTGATCTAAAAGAGTGCACAGTAAAGGGTTAAAAATACACCATTAATAATTTACATATGACGGAATTAAAAAAAAGTAGCAGACCGGACTATCCGGGAGTCATCTTCCTCCTCCAGCCTAAGGTCACGATCCACCTGACATGGAACTTTTCCAGCAGCTTTTCCCGGCGATCCAGTCCCCTCCCTGGCCGGCCACCACCACCACCACCTCCGTTGAGGTGGTGGCTATCACCGGAGATTGGCACGACCGTCGAAGGGGCGGTTTCCGGTGAACCTGAGAGGAAGAATTTCAAGCTTTTTCCATGGAAATTCGAAATGGAATTCGGCTCAATTGATCTCAAACTCATTATCTATTGATCTAAGATTCTAGCACCGGGGGAGAGGAGTAGAAGTGGACCTTATCTGGGGTTTGACCACCGCGGTGGCGGCGGTTGGCTGTGGCTTTTCCTTCTCTGGCGAGCTTGCTCGATTCCTCAATCCTCCACCAGACCTTTTGATCCAATATACCAATTCGACTGCCATGAACATTTTGAAGGTGATGGGTTGGCCAAAAGTGGGAATGGGAGCTGTATAGGGGGGGTTATATTTTTTTCATGGGAGGGGAGGTGAAGGGATGGTCGGCCATGGTGTTTGGGCTCCTACATTGATGGTGGCTGGCTGGATTCAATGGAAATTCATTCCACATGAACTAGGGAGATGAATGGAGGGCTTGGGGAAGGAGGAGAATGTGCCCCATGGTCTTCCTCCATTACTCCTCTCTCTTTTCCTCTTTCTCTCTCCTCCATTAAGGGGAAAACTCTCGTTTTCTCTCTCCTAGTCACCTCTCTGAAATTTAAGTGACATTCCATATAAATATCAACCTCCTAAAGTTAATGGGCCACTCAAATTGAGCTTAGCCCAAGTGGCTTGGGCTTGTTTAGGTCATTTAGGGTAGTTTGACCTATTTTAGGGTTGTGTTGACTTTGGTCAATTTGACCTTTTGGGTTGACCCCAATGGGTCTTTGTTGACCCTTTGGCCTCCCCTAAGGTCTAGGAAGGGTTGGGTAAGGTTGGTTTGTCACCTTGGAGGCCACTTGACCCTTAATATGACACTTTGACCACTTTAGGGTTAGGTTGATTTTTGGTCAACTTGACCTCTTTAGTTGACCCCAATGGGTCCTTGGTGATCCATTGACCTCCCTTGGGGGTTAGGAGAGTCTAGGTGGGGTCATTTTCGCAAGTTGGAGGTCCATTGGACCTAGATGAGCCACTTTGACCATTTTAGGGTTAGGGTTGACTTTGGTCAACTTGACCACTTTGGTTGACCCCAATAGATTCTTTGTGACCCAATGAACCATATAAATGACTACGGATGTTATGGTGGGGTCAAATAGTCAAGGTGAGCCCTAAAGTCAAATCCTAGGTTAGGTAATTGGAAAGTGTTATTTGTAAACCATGGTGATCTTCACCTTCATGCCTTTGTTCACCTGATCTTCTTGAGCTTTTTAAGGTTTTGTCATGACCAAGTCATGACAAAACCACTCTTAGGGGTCTAGTTGTTTGAGGGATATTACAAATTCCATTTGTAAGGCCCCATTTTTTATCACAACCAGGTCTTACGCCCACAATCATTGTTTTGCGGTGACGCCGACACTTGGGAGGGTCATAACTACAAAACGTCGATCATGTCTGCATTAGTGATCATCAAAGAAGTAGAAATAGCATTTAAGACAAATATAATCAAGTCCACAAATCACAGCTCAATATATAAAAGAGCAATAGTCCACAATGAGTATAAAGTATGAAAGAGAGTAAAAACGAAATGGGCTTAAACCTGGTACATGTCTAATACAAATAATCTCTCTCTCATAACTTACACATCTAGTGGAAGAAACTGAAAACCGTCCTCGACCTATCGCCGAGTAGTAGCGGTAGTGCGCAGCAATTGCTCCTCAAGTCCTGCCTCCTTGTCATACCGGTGTTGATGCTCCTACTGCTAGGTGCCCTAAAATGATGTGGTCCGCCGACCGTTAGTCAAAAGACTAATCCACCATCGTCCTCGCCTCAGCCACGCGACTCCTAGGCACTGTATGGGGAGGATGAAAGCGGAGGACAACAAAGCAGAGTGGAACGAGCAAGTGACAACTACCCTAACAGGTGTATGTACAAAAGAACTATAACAAGAAAGGAGTAATGTAAACAAGTAAAGTAGAGCAGTAAGTACATGTAAAGTAAACTATGGAATAAGTAATCTTAACTTATATGAATGTCCATACAAACTTATAAGTTAAGGGGTCTTTTGCAAGGCTCCTCTAGTATAAGCTATCCCATACTAGTTTATATGATGGGGTGTCAGGTTATATGTAGGTATGTATATAGTGATATGTTATGCCATGATTCATGCAAGTGCAACACACACACACACGACTCTAAGCGCACAGACCATTAGTTCCCCCATTTTGGAAGCTAGTTTCACTCCAAGGAGCATCCGTAGTGGCCAACAGAGATAGTGGGTCGGGCCACCCCACTCTTAGGAGGGTAACCACACTACCAGGCCTTGCCCTTACGTACGCATCTGAAGGGCACACCAGAGTCACCACGTACTATGCTGACCAAACGCTAGTCTTTTCCTTGGTTAAGTGAGAACCACACTTGCCGAGTCAATGTATCGACGTTGGTGTAATTGACCGTCTAATACCGAAGACCCACCACTTTATGTACATGCAACCATTAATTTCTGAGCTATCGGGTCCCCGGACTAACCTGTCCGTTTCAACTACCTTCCGAGCCTTCGGCTCACCGGGCTAACTTGCCCATTTCCACAACCACCGAGCCTACCGCTCGGTTGTATAAAGCAAACTAACCACCCGAGTCACCAGGGAAAGTGAAAGTGAAGCCCTAGTATTTACTAATTGCTCTTTGACATTTCAGCCTTATGGTTTAAGATTAGTCTTGGACTGCCCAGAGCATTCCCTGTGAAGGGCTCTCGGGGGCATTAGGAACTACGATGGGCTGAAGCTAAAAGCACCCTTTCACATGGTACTTATTATTATTTGTAACTACCCATGTCCAAACCCTCTTGACATTACACTTGAACTAACCCTAAGTGTATTTAGACTCTTTCTCCAAAGAAAGATGATCCTCCGCCAATCCCGAGTACAACATTGCCTCTAGTCAACAAGGCTCTCACCACCCGCATTCATTTGGTGACCCTATTCATTCTTAACCAGACTAGGTGCACTAACTACTCCGTTATCTCATACCGAGGTTCACCTGATTCCTTAATTCTACAGTTTTATTGTGTGCAGACCTAATGATCTATATAGTGTGCATGAATGGTGACCCCTCCAAATATTCATGCAAATGACATAAGATTATTATTGAGGGTCAACCATGATATTTTATGAATAAATTCAGTAGATTATAATTTTCCTAATTTATTTGGTATTTATTATATTTTCTGCAAAATCAGGCCGCCTATGATTTTGAACACCAAGTACACTTTTCTTACTAGGTGTGACCTCAACAAAATTATTACAAATTAGTAACATCAAAATAACAGTAAGTATCAAAAATCCTAATTTTCCAAAATGGTTTTGACCTCCATACAAAATATTGAACAATTTACCATAATATTAGAGTGAAGAAGGAAGTACCAAATTTAATCATCCAAAAATGCCGATAAAATTACCAGAGGTTCAAAGTGACCAGAAAAAATTCTGACAAGAAATAATAACTTTCGAAGTCCATTTTATCAAATAAATAAATTACTTAACGATATTCAACATAGGACACTTTGTGAATGATCTTAAATGAAATATCTTCCAATAATTTTATAAAAATTCACAGAACATTATAATGTCATAAGATGTCCTCTGACCAAGTTTCGTAGTTTTCCAGTGAGTAACGAATCCATAATTAATTTTCTTACAATTAGGATAAATATTGTGGTTGTGAATAAAGTACCAAATATATCAATCCAAATTTCATAAAAAAATTATAAGAGAACAATAACATCAATATAAGCTCACTTCCAAAGTTTCATGAACATCCAAGTTTATATAAACATGAATTGTCATTTTGAAATAAGTACCCTAATTAATCCTTAATTAATTCAGAGGGGATAAATGTTCCTAAAAATTCCTATAAAATTATCCAAGGCTTATTATCACATTATGAAGTAGATTACCAAATTTTCAAGTTAATCCAAGAACATGTAACCACAAGTCCTTCTCAATACTCATAGGGCAACCCTAGGGTTTGTACTAGGTTTTGAGGGCATATCCACCCAAAACCACTTGTGAGGGGGTTCTATGTGACTACAAGTCAGTGGCCAAAGTTTCACCACATTTGGATGAGGAATGGTCACTCACTCCACCTAGTGCACTTTTGACCTAATTTTCCCCTTATGAAACCAATGTTTGGCCACACCAAAACCTAATCAAATCAACTTCAATTATCTTGAGATTTTTAACAGGGTCATATCATGACCCTAAGAATCATCCACCAAAATGTTAGGAAACTATGAGGTAATTAGACCCTCTAATTAAATCATACATTGTTTATTATATTTTTACAAAAACTACAGAAAAGTTTTTCCAAAAATTCCCATTTTTGTATATGTCAGAGGTATAGGTAATAGTGACCCCCAATCCAAATTTTAAGTCATTTGGATGGCTGGATTAACCATATGTATAGACTGCACCATTTTGATTTCTGTGGTCAGACCACTAACCCTAATGAGTTGAAATCAATTTTAAAATAAAGTAGACTTCAATGGCTACAATTTTCATGTAGGCCACTTTTCAAGGTTCAGACCCTAAGGGCATTATTTATTTGATCTAAAAGAGTTCACAATAAAGGGTTAAAAATACACCATTAATAATTTATATTTGACAGAATTAAAAAAAAGTAGCATATCGGACGATCCAGGAGTCTTCTTCCTCCTCCAGCCTAAGGTCACGATCCACCCGACCTGGAACTTTTCTAGCAGTGTTTCCTGGCGATCCAGTCCCCTCCCCGGCCGGCCACCACCACCACCTCCGTTTAGGTGGTGGCTATCACCGGAGGGCGGCACAGCAGTCGGAGGGGCAGTTTTCGGCGAACCCGAGAGGAAAAATTTCAAGCTTTTTCCATGGAAATTCAAAATGGAATTCGGCTCAATTGAGCTCGAACTCATTACCTATTGATCTAAGATGCTAGAATAAGGGGAGAGGAGGAGAAGTGGGCCTTATTTGGGCTTCAACGATGGTGGTGGCGGCGGTTGGCCATTTCTTTTCCCTTCTCCGGCGAGCTTGCCCAATTCCTCGATCCTCCACCAAAACCTTTTATCCAATATATTTTTTTCATGGGAGGGGAGGTGAAGGGGTGGTCGGCCATGGTGGTTGGGCTCCTCCATTGATGTTAGCTCGCTGGATTCAATGGAAATTCATTCTCCATGCACTATGGAGATGAATGGAGGGCTTGGGGAAGGGGGAGAGTGTGCCACATGGTCTTCCTCCATTACTCCTCTCTCTTTTCCTCTTTCTCACTCCTCCATTAAGGGGAAAAATCTCATTTTCTCTCTCCTAGTCACCCTATCCAAAATTTAAATGGCATTCCATATAAATATCAGCCTCCTAGTGTTAATGGGACACTCAAATTGGGCTTAGACCAAGTGGCTTGGGCTTAGTTAGGTCATTTAGGCTAGTTTGACCTATTTTAGGTTGAGTTGACTTTGGTCAATTTGACCTCTTGGGTTGACCCCAATGGGTCCTTGGTGACCATATTCCTCCCCTTAGGTCTAGGAAGGGTTGGGTAGGGTTGGTTTGGCACCTTGGAGGCCACTTGACCTTAATAGGGTACTTTGTCCACTTTAGGGTTAGGGTTGACTTTTGGTCAACTTGACCTCTTTAGTTGACCCCAATGGGTCCTTGGTGACTCATTGACCTCCATTGAGGGTTAGGAGAGTCTAGGTAGTGTCATTCTGGCAAGTTGGAGGTTCATTGACACTAGATGGGCCACTTTGACCATTTTAGGGCTAGGGTTGACTTTGGTCAACTTGACCACTTTGGTTGACCCCAATGGATCCTTTGTGACCCAATGAACCTTCTAAAGTTCTAGGGATGTTATGGTGGGGCCAAATAGTCAAGGTGAGGCCCTAAAGTTAAACCCTAGGTTAGGTAATTGAAAAGTATTATTTGTTGACCATGGCGATCTTCACCTTCATGTCTTAGTTCACATGGTCTTCTTGAGCTTCCTAAAGTTTTGTCATGAACTAGTCATGACAAAACCACTCTTATTGGTCTAGTTTTTTGAGGGATGTTACAAATCTTGATAAATAAAATAATAATTTCATCCCCGAAATTCAGGAGAAGATCAAGAGTCTTTCCAGGCTTTGTAGTGGCGGGAATCAGTGGTTCTACATTAGCTGAAAAAGCTCCTTCGTGACCATTAATGGTGAAATCAAGATTGACGCTCCCTCTTACCCATTTGGCAAACTTAAAATCTTCCTTAGGTCCAGAGGAGTCGGTTCCACACTTTCCCTAAAGCAGCCGTACCTTCATGTAGTGCAGTTGCAAAACACCCGAAGCTCCAAAATTCGGCAATGGCATCCCGTCGATCGGCAAGGCTTGAAGCCTCCCAAAGGTTAGCTTCACCCCCTCTCCCTCTGCGCTAGCCTCTTAAATCGACTAGGGGTGATATCGAGCTCAATTGAGCCCGATCTAGTGAGAAACTCCTGAAGAAATGCCTTGAAAATGAGGGGTTGTGGGTTTGCCAGAAATGACCCCTCCAGCGGCCATGTCGCTGCCCACCTGTAGCCCCCACCTCAACGGAGGTGGCGGTGGCGGTGGCCGACCAGGGAGGTGGTCGGGTGGCTGGGAAATGGGGCTAGAAGTTGCTCCAGGATGGAGGAATCGGGACTATCGGCTCAAGCTAGAAGATGAAAAGATCCCATCCAAGTCACGCCAAGATTCGTGTTGGATCTAAATTTTATTTCATTTTAAAATTGTTTTTTGTCACAATTTTCATGTGTATTAAATTAAATATAAAAAATACATAAGTCACCTGCTGGAGAAATGGTCTACATGAAAATTGTAGCTCTTAAAGCCTAGATTATTTTAAAATTAATTTAAACCCATTTGGGTCAGTGCTTTGACCACAACGCTCAATATGGTGCAACCTATACATAGGCTTGACTCGAGACTATTTTGAGAGCCCCCATCAATACAGCCATCCAAATGACTTGCGATTTGGACTAGGGGCCACTCTTACCTATATCTCTGACATGTCCAAAAATAAAAAATTTTGAAAAACATTGTTCTATAGTTTTGAAAATATTTAATAATATATAAATGAATTAAATAAGGGGTCTAATAACCTATAAACCATCCAAAAGTTTGGTGGATGACACTTAGGGTTATGATAAGTCACAGATAAAAATTTCAGCCCTTTTTGAGATAATTTGATTAGGTAATGATGCAACGAAAATTTGGCCCCCTTAAGGTAGAATTAGGGCAAATGGGTGTTTGATGTTTAGAGTGTCTAACACTCACCCAAAGATGATGAAAACTTAGCCAGTGCCTCCAAGTCATCTAAAACACCCCCTCAAGAGTTCTTGAGTGGTTTGGGGTGGAGATACTCTAAGACCCTAGCGTAAGCCCTAGGGGTGGGGTTTGGGCCCAATAAGGATATGACACTACATTTCCTTGGAATGCCTTGTAACTTGTTAGAAAAGTGTATAAGGAGTATCTTAACCCTAAGAAGTAATTATAGGACCCTTTAGAACCTTCATCCCTCTTAAAATAGCTTAGGACCAATTAGTGCACTTTTGATCATGATTTTATTACCTAATCATATGACTATGAATGATCTTGAAAGTTAGGCTCTGATCATATATTGTTGCTAACAAGCTTTGGAAATTTTAGTGTAAATTTTGGGTTAGTATTTATGGTACTTCCTTCACAATCTTAATAGTTGCCTAATCACTTAAGAAATTATTATGAGCTGTTTAATCATCTTAATTCATGAAAACTTGGTCATAAACCCTTTTAGGGCATATTAAAGCTTGGAAAATTACTTCATGTTGTTTGGAAGAGATTACAAGTATGTTAATTCACAAAGTGCCCTATTAGAGATATATTTTCAATATTCTTCTATATAGCTTACTGACCTTGTAATTGTATTAAACTTAGTCAGTAATGTCTAATGATCATAGTAAAGCTCTGGAAATTTTTGTGTAATTTTTGGATTATGTTTGGTGGTATTTCCTTCTTTACCTTTAATTACTGCAAATATCTTGAATTAATTAATTAGGGGATAATACATTTATGAAAATTTGTGAAACTTGGTATTCTTTGATATTTTGGCATCATATAGTGTTCCTAATGTTTGGGTGGCCATAACTTAAGGAATTCTAGTACTTCATGTTCAAAACCACCCATGGTCTAATTTTGGGGAAAATTTAATAAGTGCCAAATTAATTACAAAAATTATAAGTTTCTGGATTTACTCTAAATATGTCATGATAGAGCCCCAATATTAATTCTATGGCCTTTGGATAAAAAATTGAAGGGGTCTCTACTCATGTTCATCATATAGCTTAGGTTGGTCTACACATAGTAAAACTGCAGAATTGTGATAACACGTATGATGGATATAGGGAGTTGAAGTTAATAGAATACTGATTTGGTCAAGTGAAGATGAGTTCATCATTAGGATTCAAGATGGGGAGAGTGTTGGACTGACTAGTGTTAAGCGGTAGTCGGGATCGACGAAAGGTCGTTTTCCCTATGGAGAGAGAGAAAGAGAGAGTCAAAATACACTAGGGATAGATTTAGTATAACACTAAATGGGATTGGCTATGGGTATATACCAACAATAATAAGCGCCTTGCAAAAGAGTGCTTTGGGTTTCAGCCCATCGTAGTTCCTAGTGCTACCAAAAGGCCTTTACATGGAATGCCCTGGGCAGTCCAAGGTTAAACTTAAATCATAATGCTAAAGCAAATATAAGAGTAATTAGCAATATACCAGGATTTAACTTTCACTCACCCCAGTGACTCAGGAGATTAGCTTGGTTAGTTTATCCGAGCGGTAGGCTCGGTGGTTGTGGAAATGGGCAAGTTTGCCCGGTGAGTCGAAGGCTCGGAAGGTAGTTGAAACAGACAGGTTAGTCCGGGGAGCCGATGGCTCAAAAATTCATGGTTGTATGTGCATAAGGTGGTGGGTCTTATGTATTTGATGGTCGTTCACACCGACGTCAATACGATGACTCGGCGGGTGTGGTTTACACTTAGCCAAGGAAAAGACTTGCGGTGGGTCAGCATAGTAAGTGGAGACTATGGTGTATCCTTCAGAGTCGTACGTAAGGGCTCGGCCAGGTAGTGTGAATACCCATCTAGGAGTGGGGTGGCCCAACCTAATGTCTTCGTTGGCCACGGCGGAGGCTCTTGGGAGTGAAGCTAGCTTCCAAAATGGTAGAACTAAAGGTTTGTGTGCATAGAGTCATGTGTGTGTGTGTGTGTTGCACTTGCATGAATCATGGCATAACATATCACTACACACATACTCGCATACAACCTGACACCTCAACATATAAATTGGTATGCGACTTTTTATATGATGGGAGCGTTGCAAAAGACCCCTTAACTTATATGTTTGTATGGGCATTCATATAAGTTAAGGTTACTTATTTCCTTATTTTATTTTAAATATACCACCGCTCTAATCTACTTGTTTACATTACTGCTTCCATATTATAGAATTACAACCTTGCTTTTCCTTTTATAGCTCTGTAGATGTACTATATACCCGCTAGATAGCTCCACTATCACCTTCTTGTTCCTACTCTCCACCCTCATGAGATTCCCTATCTCTCCTCCCGCATGGTGCCTAGGAGTCACGGGGGAGAGGCGGGGATGATAGTTGGCTCAGTCTTTATGTCTAAGGGTCGGTGGACCAAACATTTCAGGGACTCCGGATTGGGGACAGGGAGCAGCAGCAGGAGATGTAGCATCAGCGGGACGCGGTGCACATGGAGGTTGGCCAGTCTAGTACGGGATCACCTATCTATGGCTCTGTGAGTTTTAGCTTTACTTAGCTTCCACGAGAGGATTATAGTGAGGTTTGATGTACCGGGCATAAGCCCGATAATATTCCTGTTATACTGATATTTTTCAGTACTTGTATTATTATGTGGACTTTTAGTGATTTCTGTTTCAGAGATTGTATGTGATTTGTGGACTTGACTTTATTGTCTTCTCGCACTTGTAATTCTACTTTTGATGTTCATCATTGCTGGCAGAATCACTATTTTGTAGTGGTGACCCTCCCGAGTGTCGGTGTCACCGTATAATGGTGGTTCTTGGCGTAAGACCCGGTAGCGTAGTAAAAAGGGGGGTCTTAGACATCGTACCTCTTTGGTGACTACCTCGGCCATGAAACCAGCCCCAGTCGGCACGCTTGGGGTAGATCTCCTCTCCGGAGGTGGCCCGATGGCCTATCGCCGTCGGCCACCGCAGCAGCAAAATTTCAGAGAAAGCACTATTTTAAGGTGTCACCGGAGCGGCGATTTTCGGCAGCACCTCGGCCTTCCACCATCGGGGAAGGTTGTCCTCGGTGGTTTAGCCCTTCCACAGTGCCACCAACGGCATTTGAAAAGGATAGCCACCCGCATCCACCACCGACCTGGAGCTTGGGTCGGGTGGTGTCGCCGGCACTCCGGCCGCTAGGAGGCACATGCAAATCATCCAGAAAATCAGGAATGGGGAGGGGAAAAAGTTACACCTGTGCGAAGGGGGCTTGGGAGGGTCTCGGTCGAGCTGCTATTGGAGGTGGTGGTGGAGCTCGGTTGGGAAAGTTTTTCCCATATGGGTAGCTTTGGTGAGGGGGAGGACTCACTAGGGCTTTGAGGTGTTGGGGAGGGGGGAGAAGGCTGTAAATAGCTAAGGGAGGGGGTCTCCTCCTCCCCCTTATTGGTGTGGGATTAATCCCTCTTAGGGAGTGATTAATCACCACCCTCCAACTGTCCATGGACAGCTGGAGGTTGATCCCTTTTGCTACATGGGGAAGGGGGATGGAGTAAAGGCCTAAAGGACCTTGGGCTTGGTCTTGGTAGTGAGGAAGAGGGGAGGGGAAGAGGGGAGTTGGGCCTTCCTTGCCCAATGGCCCACCTAGCCTACTTGTGTGGACTGATTTTGGTGGCTAAAGGGTAAGGGGGTATGGCCTTAACCATCAATGAAGAGGAGGTGTGCACCTCCTTAAGAAAATTTCCAAAAATTGGTTTTTAGGGGGGTTTGACCAAAGTCAACCCTAGGGTGGGTCTCCCTTGCTGCTCAAAGAAAAAATAGGTCCATGCCATTGTGAGTCGGGTCAAAGTTGGGGTGTTATGTTGTGGGGCTCATCGATCTCATTGTCCTAGATTTGTAAGAAGTCAAATAAGTCAAAGGTATACACATAATTGTATTTGATGTATGTTTCAGTTCATGCATGGAGGTTAGTCTATATCATATTGATTGGATAGGTGGTCCAAGTGACATTAATAGGTGGACTCAAAGAAGCTAGCTGGAAAGACAGGAAATTGGCTAAGTCCATAGGCGTTGAGTGAAGCAAGTTCACTCAACACCAAATATTAAGGCAATTGCTGAAGAAAATTGACTAAGTCCACAGGCGTTGAGTGAAGCCAGTTCACTCAATGCCATACAACTAATAGTGTTGAGTGAAGTCAGGACAGTCAAAGCCCAACAAGTTTCAGCGCAGGGCAAAAACTTGAAGAAATGACTAAGTACAAAAGTGTCGACACACTTCACAACTATGTCTACACTTTATAAGAGAAGTGTTGATGTTGGGTATTGTATCCACAATAACCTAGATTTGTGTGAAGTCACCCTTGAACTACGATTAATTAAGTTTGTATTTGATGCCATCTTTTAGTTGAGTGCTTGCATGTTATTATTACTAAGTATAGACCAATGTCAGTTTACAATGAGTCACTAAACACAGGACCATGCAATGTAATCTCTCATTGTGTCATCCGTGGTGTTGACTCATGTGTAATCTCTCTATTGAGATGCACTTCATTTTCAAGTACAAAAGAAATGGAAGAAAGGAAGGGTTGTCGGTTTCAACATAGAAGAAAATAAAATTTTCCTAAAAAATTTTCCCAAGTCTTTTTCTCAAGAAATTGAAGACTGTTTCTCGAGAAGTCTAAGTCTATTTCTCGAGAAAGCATTGTTGTTCTAGAGAAACCACAAGACTTCTTGGGAAATTGTCAGAATATATTGTAAGTCCTTCTCTCGAGAAATGCCCTTAAGAATTCTCGAGAAGCCAAGTTAGTTCTTGAGAAATGCAGAGCAGTTCTATTCGAAATCTTTTCTCGAGAAGCCAAGTTAGTCTGTATGAGGTCCTTTATTAGGTACTTCGATCTTCGGAAGACCAGGGTCCCGACATTGATAGGTTTGGGTTTTAACCCTTATCTCATAGAACCATGTTATACGCATCTCTGCTAGATGTTGATGCGCTCGACGACTCCATCCCTAATTTCTGAAAACAAGTTACGGTTTTCCCGGAGTAGCACATAGTTCTTTTCAGGGCCGAATTAGGTCAGCCCGCAGGGACTTGAAATGTTGATGTCGACAGATATGATGGCCTCAATGCCATAGCAGAGATTAGTCGACATCTCTCTGGTTGGAGTCCCCTCTGTTGTGCAATATGCGGATGCATGCCGAGTTATGTATGCTACACATCTATGTTAGTCCTCCATTTATATGTCAATAAATAGAGAATGATCTCAAATAAAATTTGAATTTATTATATGTACGACAGATTATAAAATACAGATACTAATATAAAATCTACATTACTTAAGAAAGACATTTGAGAGGCACGTGTCTCCCCCAAAATTTTCAGCCACAGTCTCCATATTGTTGCGTCCTCCACAGTCCACGCTTCCATGTTTACTTTCCAAAACTTTCGCTGCAAAAGTCATGGTTATTCCAGCGCACGGTTCCATTTTTTGATGCATCATATGTATCCACACATCGGTCGTGCGCTAAAATTTTTGTTTCGAGAAAATCGGGCGTATAACTTTTTGAGTATGATCCTAGGCTTCTTTAAATTGGAAAGAGCTTTAGTTTTTGTCCAAAGGTTCCCAAATTTTAATACAACCCTTAGGGAGGCCTAAAATGAGCACACAATGTTTCTCAAAATTTTTTGATCAATTTTGGGCCCCTAATTTGGGTTTTTAAAATAACAAATTAACTCTGAAAATTCTCAAATGTTTTATGGAGAAATTCCCTATTTAGGGGAACAACTTTCATGTTCAACACTTTTCCACTATGAGCATAGATTTTTTTATAAACATAATACAAAATTGGTTTAAATAATGGTCTACATATAGTAGATCAGACTGATCCTGCGGTTGACAGAGTGCTGGACAGGTAATTTGATCAACACTTCCCCACAGCGGATCAGCCATGGATCCACTATGGGGGGGGGACAAAAGTTTATGCAGGGGGGATTGATATAATCTCCGCCGCCCATTTCATCACCGAGAATGGATGGCGGTAATTCACCCCACCAGCGAAGAAGAAGGCGGTAGCACTCTGCCACCGCCAGCCGACCACTACTGGGCATCGGTGCCGCCCCCGGTCGACTTGTCGGGGGACGATGTTCTTCTAGACTGTGGTCCGGCGGCCTGCCTCCACCGGCCACCGTCGAAAAATGAGAAACCGAGAGCAGGGTGGTGGGTGGCTCTGCTCCCAGCACCACTGTGTAACATTCCTCAAACTTTTAGACCCCTAAGAGCAGGTCATGACAAAACCCTAAGAGGGCTAAGAAGACCAAATGATTTTGCCCACTGGGTAACCATCGACAATGCCCCAAATAGCAAAATTTTCTACAATTTCTTAGCCATTGTGATTTAGTTTGCAAATTACAATTTGCACAAGCATACTGCCCTTTTGTACTCTATCCTGATAAGTTTGCATATATCGGGTAGTCATTAATTGTCCAAAACAATGCGGCATGTAGAGTGAACATTGAAATGAATTTTACCTACTCCCCCTGGATTTCTACAGGGTGAGTTACACCTTAGAGGATTACCTCTTAGCTTGATCTCCCCATGACTTTCTCTCCCTGTGTTTCTGCCATGAAGGAGCTTGATCCTTTCCGATAGTCATCTTCTATCTCTCCCCGTCGAGCTTGAACAACCAACGATAAACATGACCTCCATCTTTCCCCCTTTTTGACCTCTTCAGATAGTCAGGAAGGAGCATCAGGTCTTTTTCTCCCCTTGTGTTCTCCCTATAGCTGATGTAAATGAAGCCAGGATTGCAGCTGTCAACATGCCCCTTATACAGGGCTGACTTGTATATCACTTAATACCACTTGACAACACTTGAAATTCAGTATCACTGGAAATTCTCTACGCCACTAGAGAAGACTACTTAAAAGTCTCTAGTCCTGCAGCTTTTGATACCACTTGAGAAGAAGCATCTTCTCTCATCTTGCTTTCCACTAAGTCTGCAGAACCTGCAAAAAGAATAAACCTGTACCAAGCATAATACTTTATGGAGTACCTGAAGCTATTCTAAGTTTAACATACCCAAATCAATTTTGAAGGTGTTGAACTTGGCTTCATCTAGAGACTTAGTGAAGATATCTGCCACTTGCTTGTTAGTGGAGACAAACTCTAGGAAAATGTCTTCTCTCTCAACATGCTCCCTAATAAAATGATACTTAATTTCTATATGCTTAGTCCTGCTATGTGAAACTAGATTCCTAGCAATATAAATTACACTAGTAGAATCACAATATAGAGGAGTTCTACTTATCTTAATGCCACAGTCTTCGAACTGATACTGTATCCACAACAATTGAGCGCAGCAGCTACCTACTGCAATGTCCTCTGACTCTGCAGTGGAGATAGCAACACTAGTCTGTTTCTTGCTGCTCCATGACACCAATCTTCCATCTAGGAATTGGCATGTACCAGTGGTACTTTTCCTATCTTCCTTGCAGCCTGCAAAATCTGCATCTGAAAATCCAGTTAGCTCAAAATCTTTATTCCTAGGGTACCATAGACCAAGATCTGGTGTCCCCTTAAGATATCTTAAAATTCTCTTTGTAGCAGAATAAAGAGATTCTTTAGGGCATGTCTGATACCTAGAACAGATACATGTAGCATACATGATGTCAGGGCTACTAGCAGTCAAGTATAGAAGGGAGCCAATTATCTCTCTATAAAAAGGCTCATCAACAGGTTTCCCCGCCTCATCTTGGCCTACAGGCATACTTGACCTCATTGGAGTTCTCATGGTGGAGGCATTCTCCATACCATATTTCTTGATTAACTCTCTTGTGAACTTAGACTGAGATATGGACAAGCCATCATCAATTTGTCTTACTTGAAGTCCCAAGAAGAATTTTAGCTCACCCATACTGCTCATCTCAAACTTCCCTTGCATAAGTTTGGCAAACTTCCTGCAAAGGTTATTTTCAGTAGATCCAAAGATAATGTCATTGACATATATCTGGACTAGGATGACCTTGCCCTTAGATTCCCGAAGGAATAGGGTCTTATCTATTTTCCCCCTTAAGAATGTGTTCTTAATGAGGAAAGTAGACAATGTTTCATACCATGCTCTAGGGGATTGCTTCAACCCATATACAACTTTCTTAAGCTTATAAACATAATTAGGAAAATGAGGATCTACAAAACCTGGTGGTTGATCTACATATACTTCCTCTTTTAAGTCTCCATTCAAGAATGTTGACTTCACATCCATTTGGAAGACTTTGAATCCTTAATAGGCAACAAAAGCAAGGAATAACCTTATTGCTTCCAGCCTTGCTACCGGGGAAAAGGTTTGGTGAAAATCTATTCCTTCTTCTTGCCTGTAGCCTTTTGCCACCAATCTGGACTTATTTTTGACAATAATGGCATTCTCATCTAGCTTATTCATGTAGATCCATTTTTTCCTATGACATTATGTCCCTTTGGTCTGGGAACCAGCTCGCAAACTCTATATCTTTTGAACTAATTCAGCTCTTCCTGTATAGCTTCAATCCAGTAAGAGTCTTTGATAGCCTCTTCAAGCTTCTTGGGCTTTATTTGTGATAGGAAGCTTGAACATAGAGCTGTGTTGATGCTCTTGCTCCTTATCAGAGCACCATGTCTTACATCACCAATGATTTGGTGTGCTGTATGGTCCCTCAAATGTCTCATAGTTGGAGGCATTCTTGCTTCAGCTAACTGTTCTGCATTGTTCTCAGCTGACTGAACTTCATTGTCTTCAGCTGGCTGTACCGTATTATCTTCAGCTGACTTTTCTTCATCCTCAGCCTGTGAGTCTTGAGCTCCCCCTGGACAGCACCCATCTTCTTCCATATCTTCTCCTGCTGGATCCATTTCCATGATGGTAAGCTTGTCCATCACATCCTTTAAACCTGCAGAACTAGAAGAGGTGCTTGGCAGCTCATAGTTAATTAGGTTTCACTCATCAAAGACAACATGTACTAATAATTCTACAACTTGAGTAGTCAAGTTATAGATCATATATGCCCTACTATTGTTGTTCTACCCAACAAATATCTCTTCTTAGGACTTGGCAGCAAACTTAGTCACATAGGACTTACCATTGTTTAGAATATAGCACTTGCTACCAAAAATCCTGAAGTAGGATAAGTTTGGTTTTCTACCTTTCAGAATCTCATAGGGAGTCTTCTTGTGGCTTTTGGTGATGGAAGCCATGTTAAGGACATGACATGCAGTGTTCACTGCCTAAGTCCAGAAATATTCTGGGAGAAATGTGTCACTTAACATGGTTCTACTAGACACTATGAGAGTTCTATTTTTCCTTTCAGCAATCCCATTTTGCTGGGGTGTTCTAGGAGTGTCGAACTCTTGATGAATCACAAGCTCTTCACAGAATATTGTCATACATTTAGAATGAAACTCAGTCTCATTGTCACTTCTGATTTTGACCACAGTACTGTTAAGTTCATTCTTAATTTGTCTAACAAATGTCTAGAAGACATCAGGGGATTCAAATTTCATTCTTAGAAAGAACACCAAGGCAAATCTGGGAAAGTCATCAACAACCACAAGGGTGTAGATTTTCCTACCTAGACTATGAACTGGCATAGGACCAAATAGATCCATATACAGGAGTTATAAACACCTTACTGAGTCTTTGGTATCAAGGCTCTGAAAGGAGGTCCTGGTCTGCTTGCCCTTTTGGCATGCTGAACAGATACCCTTTTTGATGCACTTCACCTTAGGACCATTTCTCACTAACTCTTCGCTAAAGAGTTTGCATATGGTCTTGTAATTCAGATGAGCTAGCCTCTTGTGTCATTGGACATAATGTGAAGCTTTCTCATCTGCAACAAGGCATATATGAGAATCCTTACTCTCACAAACAAAATTGAGACAATAGATATTTCCTCTCCTAGTTCCTATCAAGATGACCCCTTGGTCACTTGATCTCATAATTTGGCAGTCATCCTTGAGGAAAAAGATGGCATAGCCAAGATCACAAAGTTGGCTTATTCTTATCAGGTTATGTTGCAAACCTTTCACATAAGCTACTTGTGTGATAGTGATTATGCAATTAAATACCTTACCAAACCCTTTGGTTACTCCTCTTTCTGAACCACTAAAGATGACTTTGGGTCCATTTTCAACTGGAGTGTACTCTTTCAGTATACTCCGTGTTCCAGTCATGTGCATGGAACATCCACTGTCCAAATACCATATAGGTGTATGACCACTTGGACTCACCTGCAAAAATAGATCATCTTTCCTTAGGACCCCAATTCTTGTTGGGTCTTAGGTGCAGGTTAGACTGAAATTGAATATGCCTACCTGCAGCTCTTCTGACAGGTAAACCGGTATTGTTTCTCTGGACACTCTTATTATGCTAGCAATCAATATCATAGTGGCCCACTTTGCCACAGCACCAACACTCATAAATGTTGAACCTTCTTTTGAGGGCTGGCTTTACAGCATAGCAGTCTGCAGCTCTCATTCCAGCAAGTACAACAGCTTTTTTCTTAAGTCTTCTAGCCACAACCTAATTTGGGATTTGTCTGCAGTAGAGGTGCTAGGGATATCTTCGACCCTATCAGTAGCTGCCTTCGTTTCAGAGTGCAAGCTCTTGAAAGCTTCAGATATACCCAAGTATGGTGTAATGGCTCCTTCCGTTCATATAGTGTATAATAGAAGGTACGGCCTGGGCCCCACACCATATACCACAAAACAGGCGGCAAAGTCACGGAGTGATACCAGAGTTGTGCATCCCAACTCATAGCATTCTAGCGAAAGACTGTAACACGAAACTGAACTCCAAATATGAATGTCCACCACATAAATATCCACATTGATATATAAACAGGAATGTTCATCAAATACAAAGTCAGTTGGCCTTATGGCCTAACAAGTCCATTTACAATAGTGGCTTCCAAACGTTGGCGCGCAGGCCGGCCACATATAAACAAAATACAGCATTTTAAGCTTAGCCTTCAAGGGCAAGCATCAGCAGCAACATCTGGGACTTCAACCTTTAAATGTCCCGCTCGGTTCTCCAGCACTTGTACAAGGACAGCCCACCCAATGGTGGCAAACAAGGCAACGATCATCATTCAACTGACCCATTTATAACGACCCTACCCCTTACCCGGGGCAATGGCATTTCTTCCCTGCAGGCATAGCAATTCATATGCAGATATATATTCATC
Organism: Platanthera guangdongensis; assembly: GCA_039583875.1. Classification (NCBI taxonomy): domain Eukaryota; kingdom Viridiplantae; phylum Streptophyta; class Magnoliopsida; order Asparagales; family Orchidaceae; genus Platanthera; species Platanthera guangdongensis. The sequence continues at coordinate 60,714,870 of CM077167.1, read as the reverse complement.
ACATATTGTGAACTCACGCACAAACATTCCATCACAATCGTCAGCCACGCGGCCCGACGATCCATACACTGAGGGCACATTCTTGGTGTACCAGCGAACCAGGGTCCCGCCACCGTATCAGGGCCGAAACCCAACGGCAAAAGTTGAGCATTTACTCTATGGCGTGCAACAGGAGATTTTAGTCTTAATGACCCGGGATTGGCCCGTAGCCCCCCATTGTGTAATGGCGTACAGGCCTAAGACTCTCGCTATGCGCTCTAACAGATCGCAGCTTCCGGTCTCACGTTGGACGGACATAACGCAGGTCAGATCAGCCACCCCTCGTTGCTCAAGTCGCCTTGCCATCACCGAGTACAGCGTACTCATGGCTATTAAAAAGGCGCGGGTCAGTTTCACCTTACCTTTTTGGCATCAAGCCGTAAGAGCTCTTCCAGCTCATATATAACCATCATGTCTTCGCAGGACTGGCTTCACAATCATAGGTTAGCTAGGTGTCACGCTCAGCGGTAGAGACAGAACTCATTTTCCATCCCAAGCTCGAACCAGCATTTGCGGGTATTTCCTGGGCATTCACGCCAGTACTTCCTACTACTACCCTTCACAGGCACAACCCACCAAGCATCACAAATATCAATGGTATTTTAATGTATTTTCATTCCAGTACTTCCTGCTACTGCCCTTCACAGGCACAACCCATGAACATCACAATCAATACAAGGGTATTTTCCTGGACTACCACTCCAGTACTTCCTGCTATTGTCCTTCGCAGGTCCAACCCATTGACTCCTTAAACTACACTTTTCGATCACGGAGTCTTCTCTGATTCATAAATGCAACATCACCAATCCAGACAAACCTATCCAGATGGGCTTCACACAGCATGCCTATAACGTACACCATTTTCGGATCTATATGCCAAATGATTGGGGATTCCATGAATCAACCCAAGGGACTCCCTTAACAAGCCACCCTCTAGTGGAGAAATCCTATGCACATGCCAAAAAGGAAGCCGTCACATGGCTAGGAAGAAAGGTCGTTACCCTTGAAGATCGCTTCAGATCCATGGACTTTTAGCCGGCTGAAAAGAACCACAGCGACTTTGCCTCCACAATGCTAGCCTCGGATCTCGAAACGGAACTCCGCAGCTCCACCGATGGCCGGCTTCCTTCCTCCTCTTCCTCCTTTCTCTCTATATCTAGGTTTGTATAAAGATGATGGAGAAGATTCGAATGAGAATTTCTTTCTCATTCTCAGCCTTAAGGAAACAGGGAGCAGCCAGAGCCATCAGATCCCAGCTGAGAATATGGATGACCACAATTTTTCCACAAAAGGCTGAATTTTGGCTGACACGGCCTGTGACACGGTCGTGTTACAGGCTGTGTGCCTTAAGCGGCATACAAATGACTTATCACCTGACACTCCCGTGTCACTGGTTGTATCACCTGACACGCCTTCAGACACGCCCGTGTCTGTGGCTGTGTACTTCAGGCTGCGCAAAACCAAATAAACTTGAGCGGGACACGGCCAATGACACGCCCGTATCATAGGCCGTGTACCCCAAGACACAACCGTGTCACACCCGTGTTAACCAGGCCTCAAATGCCCTAGTCACATCCAGCAAAGGACACGGCCTGTGACACGCCCGTGTCACAGGCCCTATGCCCCTACACGGCAGCAGACATACATGTAGCTCAATTTTGTCGAGCTGAAATCGTCGACCAGAGGAGGACACGACCTCTAACACGACCGTGTCAGAGGGTGTATTCCCTCATTTTTCGTAGAAACGGATTTCGTCGACCACTCACCGGTTGCTCACCCGAGCAGGACAAGCCCTGGGACATGCCCATGTCCCAGGCCGTGTCACCCAACTTTTTCCCAATCCTGGGATGTGGGTGTTATAACCCTCCCCTCCTTACAAAAATTTCATCCCCAAAATTGGCATACAGGAAGGAAATCAAACACAAGATTTTCTATTTCATAAACATTTCATACAACTTAACACGCACTGCATAACAGTTACACAAAGAGCTCGGGAAATTCAACTCGCATGTTCTGCTCTCGCTCCCATGTTATCTCTTCACGACCGCAATTGTCCCACCGGACTTTGACCATCCTGATTGTCTTGTTCCGCAACTGTTTCTCGACACGATCGTCGATCTGAATGGGCCTAACCTTCGTCGTTAGCCTATACTCCACCGGCACACGATCAGACTCGATCACTTGAGCTGGATCTTTGAGGGCTTTTTGAAGCACCGAGATGTGAAACACATCATATAATCCACCCAAGTCTTCCGAAAGAGCTAGCCGATGTGCAGCTTCCCCAATTCGCTCCACCACTTCAAACGGACCAAGATATCTCGGGCTCAACTTTTTCAGTCGCCGAATCTTAGACACGCCTTTGAAGGGTTTGATCTTCAAATAGACCCAGTCGCCCACCGCGAACTCCATGTTCCGGTGCTTGGCATTGTAGTATTTTACTAGGCGATCCTGGGCCATCAGTAGCCTCTCTCGGATAGTGCGTATCGTCGAGTTAACTTCCTCGACTTCGTTACACCTATACACTTTGGATTTGCCTGCTTCCGCCCAAGCTAACGGCGTACGACACTTTCGACCATACAGAGCTTCAAACGGTGTCATACTGATGCTCGCTTGGTAGCTATTGTTGTAGGCAAACTCCACTAGATAGAGATGATCTTCCCATCTCTTACCAAAGTCCAGGACACACATTCAGAGCATAACTTCCATAGTCCTGTTGGTCCTCTCAGTCTGACTGATGTCGCCGCCCCGCTACCTCCACTTGATGACGATCCAGTTGCCGCAGCACTACAACATAAAGACCTTCGGATCCGTGACGACGCTAACGGAAGACGCCGCTACAACCTCAGCCTGCGGCGTGCTACACCTACTTGAAGACTATTTTAATTAATTTCTCCTCCTTTTATTATTTTATGTGTGAATATAAAATTATTCCAATCTTGGTTAATAACTTTCTATTCATTTGGGATTTGTAATCTTTATTTATTTCCTGCAAACATTTGGTGTGTATTTAGCCTTCCGGATGGATGAGATTTCATCTCCATATTGGATGGCTAGACATCTTCATATTGGATGGCTAGATGTGTGTTGTAACTCCTATTTAAGGAGATCCTTTTGAGAATGAAGTTAGAGAAGAAATTAATAGAAACCCTAACCCACTTTGAGAGAGTTCGGCCAAGGAGCTCCTCCATAGCCGCCGGCCAAGGTGTGAAGCCCCCCCCCCCCGGCTTCCTCCCCAACTTCGGTGCGACACCGGCGTGGTTTCCTTTTGGTGCGACTCCAAGGAAAAAGGTTGCAGCCCATTCGGTGTGAAGCTGGTGGATCGTGGAGAGAGTGATTCTCCCACCTTATCTTGAGTGATTGATGTTCTTGGTTGGGTAACTCCTTCCCCTTTAATGATTCTTGCTTTAGAGTTTGTGGAGGTTTTTGCAAACCGTTTCTTTCGTGATTTTTAAATACGTCGCTTGCAAAATCCGATTTTCGATTTCGTTGTTATTGAACCTCTTGTGATCCGGATTGGGAAGATCCGTTGCGAGAGCGAGACTTGGCCTAGACTTGACTTGCCCTCCAAGATTGGCACATTTTGGTGTTGACAAGTGAGTTAATCTCAACTCGAACACGATCGCCTATTGAAGTTTTCCGCCGCTCCGAAAGTAAATTATTGCTGCGATGAAACGGCTCAAGTTGGTACAATAGATGCTTGTGTAGGTGCGGTGAGTTGTGTGCTTGTTGGAGAGGTAGGTCTTAAGGATGTTGGATCGAGTCCGGCTTACGGTGAGTTGTGTGCTTGTGTCCGGCTTGATTCCTCTATATTGATTTTATCACTCAGATTTTGGGAGCCAACCCGACCACTTTTCGCTCGCTTTTGGTCGGAGCCCTCCCATCTTGTCTTTATGTTTTGAGGCGATAGTTTCCGTTAGTGTATCGAGCACGTCTCACGGTCTGCCCTACATCAATTTGGTATCAGAGGGAGGTTGTTTCAACTCCCACGTTGCAAACATCCTCGTTGCGTTCCTTGTTGGTCATTCTAATCTTTAGAACAACAAAAAAATTATTTTCGGTGGTCTGCCAATAGCGGGCTGAAATCTTTATTTTTCAGCAAAATTTCAAAAAAAAACAAATTTAACGATCCACGTGTTCCTCACATTGGGAAACTATAAACGTATCATATTTCCAATATAGCTACAGCCCTAGAAAAAATCATCTTCCCAAGATTTTTCTAAACCTGAATGCGCACTAGGCTAGGATCGGAGTACACGACACCTTCTACGTCTAGGATAGCTGCGAACGAGCGTGGGGATCCTAACACCGGGGCCATAGCAGGGCTATGTAACGAAATGATGGAGCTTAGAAACATGTTAGCACAGATCCTACAAAATCAAGCAAGGCCACCCCCGCCACCCATTAATGTTGAGCAACCCAACCAGCGCCACCAAACTCCTGATTCGAATTCTGATGAGCACTCTCCCCGAGTGCCCCCTCGAGAACACCGCCACGATCGTGCTTACGATATTACTAGGGCCATTAAGATCGACGCCCCCACTTATGATGGCATGAGAGATTCCCAGATCTTCCTTACTTGGATGGTGGATATGAAGTGCTACTTCGATTGGCACACCCTTACAGACCATCAAAAGGTCCAAGTTGCCAGGATGAAGCTAACGGGACGTGCCAAAACTTATTGGCTGAATGAGGAGCGTAGGCTAGGAACCGGGAACTTGGTCCCACTTAATGGATGGGCCATGATGAAGAACCTGTTGACCGATCAGTACGTTCCCGCGTACCATCGGACACAGATGTTCGACGAGCTTGCCACTCTGCGGCAGGGCTCCAATTCGGTAGCTGAGTATATGGGAGAACTGAAAGACCGTATGGTGCGTTGTGATCTGAGGGAGATCCCCGAGGTCACCCTATCCAGATTTCGTAAGGGGCTTCATCCCGATATTCAGCGGAAGCTCTTACGATATGGTCATACAGATCTGAACACGACATTTAATGCAACCCTCGACATCGAAAAGCACTTAGCCTCTAAGGCTCACTCCCGTTATTCCCATGCGAAGGGAAAGTCCACAGCTGGATCCTCTTCCTCCACATATCAGGATAAAGGGAAGTTTCGGTCCGCCGAGTCAAAGTCTGTCGTGATCACTACTAGGAACGCCAAGAACCCCGCAAGTGAGTGTATCCCCATCGGGAAGGTTAGCAAGTCTAACGCTACGTGTTACTCTTGCGGCATTCAAGGTCACTACACCTTTGAATGCCCAACGAAGACTAAAGTCATAGCCCTACTAGAGTCGACTACCGACCTTGCTGATTTCGTTTATGAGGACGCTGAGGAGAGTGACCCAGATGGGGTCCCAAGTGATTTAGAGGACGAGCACCCTCTTATGGTGATGCGTTGTATCTTGACCACTCCTCGTCCATTAGATGACTGGAAAAGGACGAGTATATTTTCCCTGATCTTTAAGAGTGGCGAGAAGTTGTGCATGTTGATCATTGATAGTGGCAGTTGTGTAAATGTCATCTCTGAGAATGCCGTTACACGTATGTCCTTGACTAAGCAGCCCCACCCGACTCCCTATCAGGTAGCTTGGATTAATAAGGTTACCGTCACGGTCACCAAGCGTTGCCTTGTACCTCTCTCGATCAAATCTTATACTGACGAGGTTTGGTGCGATGTCCTTCCAATGGACGCTTGTCACGTGTTGTTGGGCCGCCCTTGGCTTTACCACCGCGACGTGACGCACTTTGGGAGAGCCAACACATATGAGTTTAAATTTAATGGCAAGGTCATTACGTTGAGACCGACCCTTCCGAAGGAGCCAGTAGCTTTGGCTAAGGACACCACTGTTCCAGACGAGAGGAAAACGTTGAGTCTCGTGGGAAGAAAAGAATTTGTGAAAGATCCATTTCTTGACGGGATGATGTACGCACTAGTACTTATGAGTGCGAAGGGGGATACGAGAGCATTGTACAATTTGCCTAAAGAGTTATGGGAATTGTTGGATGAATATAAGGACATGTACCCGGATGAGCTACCTTCGGTATTACCACCGCTTAGGAATATACAGCTTGTTATAGACCTTATCTCTGGTTCCTCCTTATCTAACCAGCCCCACTATAGGCTTCACCCCGCCACCCATAAAGAGTTACAGACCCAGATCGAGGATTTTATGAAAAAGGGGTTCATTAGGACTAGTATGAGTCCATGTGCGGTACCTGCCCTTCTTGCCCCCAAGAAGGATGGTACGTGGAGAATGTGTGTTGATAGTCATGCCATCAACAAGATTACCATTAAATACATATTTCCTATTCCGCGATTAGATGACCTCCTAGATGTCTTATCTGGCGCTACCATTTTTTCAAAGTTAGATTTGGGAGTGGCTATCACCAGATCAGGATCCGTGAGGGGGACGAATGGAAGACAGCATTTAAGTCCAAGGATGGTTTATACGAGTGGCTTGTGATGCCCTTTGGGCTATCCAACGCCCCCAATACCTTCTCCCAGATGATGACACATGTCTTTCAGCCTTAAATGGGGAAGTTTGTGGTCATCTATTTTGATGACATCTTTGTCTTTAGTACCACCACTACCGAGCGCGTCTCCCACATGAGGTCGGTTCTTTCCACCCTGCGGAAGGAAACCTTATTCCTTAATCTCAAGAAATGCACATTCTATGTCACTGAAGTGGAGTTCTTAGGCTACATAGTCGGTTCGGAAGGCATTAGAGTTGACCCTAATAAGGTTAAAGTCATTAAGGATTGGCCCGAACCGACCACATTACGAGAGGTGCGAAGTTTCCATGGGTTAGCTGCTTTTTACCGCCGTTTTATTCGAGAATTTAGTAGCATTATGGCCCCCATTAGTGATTGCATGAAGAAAGGTGAGTTCACCTTGACAAAGTTCGCCGCTAATGCTTTCCAACGCATTAAGGAACTTATGACTGAGGCACCTGTCCTACATCTACCTGACTTCAATAAAGTCTTTGAGCTTACGTGTGACGCTTCTGGCATAGGAATAGGAGGTGTCTTGAGTCAGGAAGGGCACCCTGTGAGTTATTTTAGTGAGAAATTAGCGGGCGCCAAATTGAATTACTCAAATTACGATAGGGAGTTTTATGTCGTCATTAGATGTCTGCACCATTGGATGCACTATCTCCTCTCTAAGGAGTTTGTGATCCTCTCCGATCACAAGGCATTGCGGTTCATCAATGGTCAACATAAAATCAGCCCGCGACATGCTAAGTGGGTATCTTTCCTACAAGGTTACACTTTTAATCTCAAACACCTTAAGGGAGCTGACAATCGAGTCACGGATGCTCTTAGTCGCCTGACCCTGTTACTCACCACTATGGAGGTTACCGTGGTAGGATTCGAGCGAATCAAGGATGAGTACGCCACATGTCCAGACTTTCAGGATGCATATTTGTCTGCCCAAGATAGCTCCCCCACGATTATATCTGCGTTCGTCATTAAGGATGGCTATCTATTTAGACATGGGAAGTTATGTATCCCGCAGTTATCGTTACGCCTTCATATCATCTGGGAATTGCATAGCGGAGGGTTGAGTGGTCATTTCGGTAGGGATAAGACCATTACGTTAGTTGAGGAGAAATTCTATTGGCCGAAACTTAAGTTGATGGTGGGAAGGGTAGTTAGTAGTTGTCGTACCTGTCAGGTATCCAAGGGCACCAAGACCAACGTAGGACTATATGCGCCCCTGCCTATCCCTTCCACACCTTGGGAAGACGTGAGCATGGACTTTGTTTTAGGCCTACCCACCACCTTACGTCGTCACGATTCTATTTTAGTCGTGGTGGATAGATTCTCTAAAACGGCATATTTTATTCCGTGTGCTAGAACCAACGACGCATCTCATATTGCCAAATTATATTTTAAGGAAGTAGTTAGTCACCGGGGAGTGCCGAAGACAATAGTCTCCGATAGAGATGTTAAGTACACGAGTTATTTTTGGAAAACACTTTGGGTCTTAATGGGTACCAAGCTATTGTTTTCTTCCGCCTATCACCCTCAGACCGATGGGCAAAAAGAGGTGGTCAATCGGAGCCTAGGAAGCCTTCTTAGGTGCCTAGTGGGCGATCACAAAGGTACATGGGATCTTCTTCTTCCCCACGCCCAGTTGGCCTATAATAATTCCAAAAATCGTTCCATCGGTCTGTCTCCAAATGAAATTGTTCACGGGTACAAGGCCCCTGTGCCTCTTGACTTGGTTCCGTTGCCCCCAACATATAAGACAAGTCAATTTGCAAAATCCTTCGCCCAACATATTCATGACCTACATGCACGTATACGAGCTACCTTGACTACTTAATATGAGTCTTATCAGACGCACGCTAATCTACATAGGAGGGTGTCGCACTTCAATGTCGGCGATTTGGTCCTAGTCCGGTTAGTTCCCGAACGTTTGCCATCTGACACTGTTAAAACATTGGCACCAAAGCGCGCCAGCCCTTTTCGGATTATAAAGAAACTAGGTGATAACGCTTTCGTGTTGGATTTGCCAGCTGATTGGGGTATCTCCCCTATTTTTAATGTCTCGGATTTGACGCTGTTTGTTTCGCCTCCACCTGAGTTGAATTCTTTGTCGTCTTCTCCCTCAACTAAAATTTCTAATGGGTTGGTGAGTGGTAGTTCAGATGATCTCTCTCTTTCGTTCCCCGCAGGTATAACATCGGATGGTACGTTGCCTTCTTTTTTTCCTACTGCTGACATGTTTCCCAGGTTTCCGAAGACATTTCTCACTCCATACATGATACTTGCTGCTGAGCTGCTTGCTACTCCTGATGGTGATACCTACCGCTTCCTCATCCATTGGCGTGACCGCCCTCCTTCAGATGATTCATGGGTACTTGCGACAGAGCTTCAACGTTTGGATGTCGCGCTTCTTCGCCGCTATCTCTCGCACCACGCATCGGAGATACGTGATTTTAAGGAGGGGAGGATTGATGTCGCCGCCCCGCTATCTCCACTTGATGACGATCCAGTTGCCGCGACACTACAACATAAAGACCTTCGGAGCCGTGATGACGCTAATGGAAGACCTGCTACAACCTCCGCCCACGGCGTGCTAAACCCACTTGAAGACTATTTTAATTAATTTCTCCTGCTTTTATTATTTTATGTGCGAATATAAAATTATTCCAATCTTGGTTAATAATTTTATATTCATTTGGGACTTGTAATCTTTATTTATTTCCTGCAAACATTTGGTGTGTATTTAGCCTTCCGGATGGATGAGATTTCATCTCCATATTGGATGGCTAGATGTGTTGAAGCCAAATATGACCTCTGTGGAGTTCGGGGTCCCAAAAGAGGGGTGACCGCGCACCTACTACCCTCAAGCAAACGATCTAGGCACAAGATTAGGAACACAAGGGACAGACCCAAGGTCTCAGTGTGGAGGACCCACCGCATACCCGGAAGACTAACAAACTCTTCCCCTCCCAAGCCAAAGGCTGAGCTAAGACACCTTCGGAGGGCGCTTTTGGCCGACCGGAACATCTAAGGAGGATTTCAAGATCAACTCTCTCCTATCCAGATGTGTCTCCTTGGGTCTACACAAAATGCTCCTCACCCGCCCTACTGATGGAGCAAACTCGCCGAGCAATTCCATGACATGCTGCCCAAACTGGGCCACAAACAGCGTAACTCCGCTGTCCTAAAAGGCTGTCAACAGGCCATGAGGGGCCTCCCGGCAACTATACCTCGGGGCCCCCACGGGGCGAGCGGTTCTCGAGAACACCGTCCGCCTAATACGAAGAAGAAAGCTACACATCCTCAGAGCATCATAGATATTAAAAGAATATTACAGGAATATGAATTCCATACTTCGGCACGCAGGATGGCAATATAAACAAAAAAGGCCTTCGAGGGCTGGCACAAGCTTGGGCTTAAGCCCGCTACTCCCCGCCTGGTACTGCAACACCTGTATGCCAACATCTCGACAAGCGAAGGTCAGCTAAACGCCAGTTGGTTAACATAAGCTGGCCGAACATATTGCACATGCCCCTTTTTCGGGGCTATGGTGCGCATTCCCTGCAAATGGAAAATATACAACTTCCTCGCAGTGTTCTCCGGGAACCCCAGAACATCACCAATCCGGCTCACACGTCCGGATGGGCTTCACAAAGCATGCCTAAACCCGTACTCACACTTTCGGGCGCTAACACAGTTAATTGCGGGGACGTACACGTTAACCCGTCGGAGAGCTCCCTTCCCCCACCCGTTGGTGGAGAGGGGCTTCCATGCAAATATGGAAACTGAGGGCATCACCTGCCCAAGTAGAAATTTCGTTACCCTTGATGCGTGTTTGGCGGGGCCGCAACCGTGCTCATTGCCCGAGGCTCCACGTCTAGCATCCATAGTGGTTGTCCGTGCACAGATCTGACCTCCGCGGGAGAGTTGAAAGCTCCGAATGATTTTTCCCCTCCATGACCGAGCCTCTCCATGGCCGACCGTGCTCCAAGTGACACCGAGGAAGTCGATCCCGGCCTCCACGACTTCAAGCGCCGTTGAGGAAGCTGATCCCGACTGGCCTAGCTCCAAACGGCGGTGGGAGAGGAGCTCCCGGTCGACCTAGCTGTAGGCGGCGCCGGGAGAGGAGCTCTCGGCCGGTCTCGCTGTAGGCGGCGCCGGGAGAGGAGCTCCTGGCCGTCCTCGCTGTAGGCGGTGCCGGGAGAGGAGCTCCCGGCCGGCCTCGGTGTAGGTGATGTCGGGAGAGGAGCTCCTGGCCGGCCTCGCTGTAGGCGGCGTCGGGAGAGGAGCTCCCGGCCGACCTCGCTGTAGGCGGCGCCAGGAGAGGAGCTCCCAGCCGGCCTCGCTGTAGGCGACGCCGGGAGAGGAGCTCCCGGCCGGCCTTGCTTTGCCCTAGGCGGTGGCGACGAAGAGAGAACTGAGAGAGAGAGAGAGCCGAGGTGGGGTACTGCTCCAGGCGGCCGACGGGAGAGAGAGATAGGGGGCGGGGTCGGGTGCTGCTCCAGGCGGCCGGAGAAAGAGACGGCCGGGGTGGGGTGCTGCTCCAGGCGGCCAGAGAAAGAGAGGGCCGGGGCGGGGTGTTGCTGCTCCTCGCGGCCGGAGAAAGAGAGGGCCGGGGTGGGGTGTTGCTGCTCCTCACTGAGGCGGCGGCCGGAGAGGGAGGGAGAGAGGCCAGCCGCTTCCCGATGCCCTAGCCGGGAAGAAGCCAAAACCCGATCCCTTCCCCTGCTTCTCTTCTTCTTTTTTCTTTTCTTTTTTTTCTGTCCCGAGTCCCAGCCCCCTTTTTGCTTTGCTGTACCCCACCCCCCTCCTGTCCCTCTCTCTCTTCCTTTTGCTTTTATTCTTGTTTTTATCTGCCTTCACTTCTTTTCTTTCCGCTTCCCCATGTGCCAGCATATATATATATATATGTATATATGTATATATATATAAAGATATTAATTCAATACCAACAAAATGCCTTCAAATATAAATTCTCCGCACGCACGCACAACTACTCGCACGTCCTCGAACGGGGCTGCACCAAAACATCGCTCATAACATGTCCCGAGCGCGCCACTTGGGGAGGATCCCGCTCGGCCAGATATGGGGTTGTACACAATCCCCGCTCTTTTCGAGGTTGGCACAAGCTCGGAAAGAAATGTCCAACCCCAAGTATCCGGCGAGTGGGAGCCGACCCAAAGAAAAATTTTAGAGAAAAACTCACTTGGAGATAAAGGGAGCTCCACACCAGGGCTTAGATCAGAAACAACTCACTATCTTGAAAATGCTGTAAAAACCAACCGATTTATCAAAAATCAAACCAAATTAGCAATTGATGTGGAAAGCAACGGCAGTACATGTTTTGAAATGCAAGAGGCTATTACTTCAGATGGGCGTACGTTTTATAAACACAATTATTCTTTTTGAATCTCTTTCTGTAACGGTGGTATAACAAGGAGCAAATTTTATGAGAAACTATCATAGAATGAGGATTTAAACGCAGGAGCAGGTAAAGGTATAGAAGGACCGATAAATCTTAGCATAGCCGCTCGATCAGCATGGACAGGTAGAGATCAATCATATAATGATTTATTAACACGACCAATACTTACTCCTCTAGCTCCCATCACTACAACCATTGCTAATCCCTTACATGAATCCACTGATACGTTCAATATGGATGTTGAAACGCTAGATGATAATGATGAGGAATATGCAACAGCTTTATCAAAGATAATAATTGGTGAAGCACTGCTGAGAATCTGGAAAACTAAATGTTTAAAACATTATTCCATAATCTAGATACACGAGCTTATAAGAACTCTTAAGGAGCAGGGAAAAAAACATCAGATGTAGCTATAATCAGTAGGTTTTTGAAGATTGTCCGCATACGATAAGACATTTAAAATCATTAGCTGGCAGAATTACTTAACGAATACATTTTATGATAGTTATCTGTTGTCGTCATGTAGTCTGAGTCGTATATCGTATTATATCGAGAATTACTTTTGATCGAGTCATGTTCGTTGACTAGTATGTATATTTATATTTCAATATATAAAGAACATTCATCTGTTATAAACATACACCTATTCCAAAACCAAGAACCAGGACCTCTCCCCCACAGGCGAGCCTTTGGACCTGCCAGCTAAATGAGAGTCTGCGCAGCGGGTCTACCTGGGGCCGAGCCAAGCTCGGGGTGCCGATGGCGATTCCACAATCAAAACCTATCCCCCACAGGCGAGCATACGGACCTGCCAGCTAGATGAGAGCCTGTGCAGCGGGTCTACCTGGGGCCGAGCCGAGCTCGGGGTGCCGATGACGATTCTACAACCAAAACCTATCCCCCACAGGCGAGCCTACGGACCTGCCAGCTAGATGAGAGCCTGCGCAGCGGGTCTACCTGGGGCCGAGCCGAGCTCGGGGTGCCGATGACGTTCTCAAACCAACCAAACCTATCCCCCACAGGCGAGCCTACGGACCTGCCAGCTAGATGAGAGCCTGCGCAGCGGGTCTACCTGGGGCCGAGCCGAGCTCGGGGTGTCGATGAAGATCTCAAACCAAACCTATCCCCCACAGGTGAGCCTACGGACCTGCTAGCTAGATGGGAGCCTGCGCAGCGGGTCTACCAGGGGCCGAGCCGAGCTCGGGGTGCCGATGACGATCTCAAACCAAACCTATCCCCCACAGGCGAGCCTACGGGCCTGCCAGCTAGATGAGAGCCTGCGCAGCGGGTCTACTTGGGGCCGAGCCGAGCTCGGGGTGCCGATGACGATTCCACAACCAAAACTTATCCCCCACAGGCGAACCTACGGACCTGCCAGCTAGATGAGAGCCTGCGCAGCGGGTCTACCTGGGGCCGAGCCGAGCTCGGGGTGTCGATGACGATTCCACAACCAAAACCTATCCCCCACAGGCGAGCCTACGGACCTGCCAGCTAGATGAGAGCCTGCGCAGTGGGTCTACCTGGGGCCGAGCCGAGCTCGGGGTGCCGATGAAGATCTCAAACCAAACATATCCCCACAGGCGAGCCTACGGACCTGGCAGCTAGATGAGAGCCTGCGCAGCAGGTCTACCTGGGGCCGAGCCGAGCTCGGGGTGCCGATGAAGATCTCAAACCAAACCTATCCCCCACAGGTGAGCCTACGGACCTGTCAGCTAGATGAGAGCCTGCGCAGCGGGTCTACCTGGGGCCGAGCCGAGCTCGGGGTGCCGATGAAGATCTCAAACCAAACCTATCCCCCACAGGCGAGCCTACGGACCTGCCAGCTAGATGAGAGCCTGCGCAGCGGGTCTACCTGGGGCCGAGCCGAGCTCGGGGTGCCGATGAAGATCTCAAACCAAACCTATCCCCCATAGGCGAGCCTACGGACCTGCCGGCTAGATGAGAGCCTGTGTAGTGGGTCTACCTTGGGCCGAGCCGAGCTCGGGGTGCCGATGACGATTCCACAAACCTAACCTAACCTATCCTAACATATCCTAACCTATCCTAACCTATCACCCACAAACCAAACCTATCCCCTACAGGCGAGCCTACGGACCTGCCAGCTAGTAGGAGCCAGGCAGCGGGTCTACCTGGGGCCGAGCCGCGCTCGGGGTAGTGCAGAACCAAGAACCAGGACCTCTCCCCCACAGGCGAGCCTACGGAACTGCCAGCTAGTAGGAGCCAGGCATCAGGTCTACCTGAGGCCGAGCCGCGCTCCGGGTAGTGCAGAACCAAGAACCAGGACCTCTCCCCCACAGGCGAGCCTACGGACCTGCCAGTTAGTAGGAGCCAGGCAGCGGGTCTACCTGGGGCCGAGCCGCGCTCGGGGTAGTGCAGAACCAAGAACCAGGACCTCTCCCCCATAGGCGACCCTACGTACCTGCCAGCTAGTAGGAGCCAGGCAGCGGGTCTACCTGGGGCCGAGCCGTGCTCGGGGTAGTGCAGAACCAAGAACTAGGACCTCTCCCCCACAGGCGAGCCTACAGACCTGCCAGCTAGTAGGAGCCAGGCAGCGGGTCTACCTGGGGCCGAGCCGCGCTCGGGGTAGTGCATAACCAAGAACCAGGACCTCTCCCCCATAGGCGAGCCTTCGGACCTGCTAGCTAATAGCAGCCAGGCAGCGGGTCTACCTGGGGCCGAGCCGCGCTCGGGGTAGTGCAGAACCAAGAACCAGGACCTCTCCCCCACAGGCGAGCCTACGGACCTGCCAGCTAGTAGGATCCAGGCAGCGGGTCTACCTGGGGCCGAGCCGCGCTCGTGGTAGTGCAGAACCAAGAACCAGGACCTCTCCCCCACAGGCAAGCCTACGGACCTGCCAGTTAGTAGGAGCCAGGCAGCGGTTCTACCTGGGGCCGAGCCGCGCTCGGGGTACCTCTACCCGGTCAATCTCTACCCACTACGGGGCACATCTACCCGCTACATCCACCCTCTTGAGAACGAGGGTCGATCATATAATATTCTCCCTAAAACACGTTTTGATCTCCAGGACCGAACATCCTAGCGACAATAGGGGAATGGGAGGGGACTTCTTTTATCACATGACCCTGGTCGTCACTTGGTTCCTCTTCCAAAGCCATGACGTTCGCCTGAGTTTTTCTGTACTGGTCACTCTCCACGTTCACCGCACCATAACTGTTGAAGCCAAATATGACCTCTGTGGAGTTCGGGGTCCCAAAGGAGGGGTGACCGCGCACCTACTACCCTCAAGCGAACGATCTAGGCACAAGATTAGGAACACAAGGGACAGACCCAAGGTCTCAGCGTGGAGGAACCACCGCATACCCGGAAGACTAACAAACTCTTCCCCTCCCAAGCCAAAGGCTGAGCTAAGACACCTTCGGAGGGCGCTTTTGGCCGACCAGAACATCTAAGGAGGATTTCAAGATCAACTCTCTCCTATACAGATGTGTCTCCTTGGGTCTACACAAAATGCTCCTCACCCGCCCTACTGATGGCGCAAACTCGTCGAGCAATTCCAAGACACGCTGCCCAAACTGGGCCACGAACAGCGTAACTCCGCTGTCCTAAAAGGTTGTCAACATGCCATGAGGGGCCTCCCGACAACTATACCTCGGGGACCCAACGGGGCGAGAGGTTCTCGAGAACACCGCCCGCCTAATACGAAGAAGAAAGCTACACATCCTCAGAGCATCATAGATATTAAAAGAATATTACAGGAATATGAATTCCATACTTCGGCACGCAGACCGGCAATATAAACAAAAAAGGCCTTCGAGGGCCGGCACAAGCTTGGGCTTAAGCCCGCTACTCCCCGCCTGGTACTGCAACACCTGTACGCCAACATCTCGACAAGCGGAGGTCAGCTAAACGCCAGTTGGTTAACATAATCTGGCCGAACATATTGCACATACCCCTTTTTCGGGGTTATGGTGCGCATTCCCTGAAAATGGAAAATATACAACTTCCTCGGAGTGTTCTCCGGGAACCCCAGAACATCACCAATCCGGCTCACACGTCCGAATGGGCTTCACACAGCATGCCTAAACCCGTACTCACACTTCCAGGCACTAACACAGTTAATTGCGGGGACGTACACGTCAACCCGTCGGAGAGCTCCCTTCCCCCACCCGTTGTTGGAGAGGGTCTTCCATGCAAATATGGAAACTAAGGGCTTCACCTGCCCAAGTAGAAATTTCGTTACCCTTGACGCGTGTTTGGCGGGGCCGCAACCGCGCTCATTGCCCGAGGCTCCACGTCTAGCAACCGTAGTGGTTGTCTGTGCACGGATCCGACCTCCGCGGGAGAGTTGAAAGCTCCGAATGATTTTTCCCCTCCATGGCCGAGCCTCTCCATGGCCGACCATGCTCCAAGTGACACCGAGGAAGTCGATCCCGACCTCCACGACTTCAGGCGCCGTCGGGGAAGCTGATCCCGACTGGCCTAGCTCCAAACGGCGTTGGGAGAGGAGCTCCCGGTCGACCTAGCTGTAGGCGGCGCCGGGAGACGAGCTCCCGGCCGGTCTCGCTGTAGGCGGCGCCGGGAGAGGAGCTCCCGGCAGGCCTCGCTGTAGGCGGCACCGGGAGAGCAGCTCCCGGCCGGCCTCGCTGTAGGCGGCGCCGGGAGAGGAGCTCCCGGCCGGCCTTGCTGTAGGCGGCGCCGGGAGAGGAGCTCCCGGCCGGCCTCGCTGTAGGCAGCGCCGGGAGAGGAGCTCCCGGCCGGCCTCGCTGTAGGCGGCGCCAGGAGAGGAGCTCCCGGTCGGCCTTGCTTTGCCCTAGGCGGTGGCGACGAAGAGAGAACTGAGAGAGAGAGAGCAGAGGTGGGGTGCTGCTCCAGGCGGCCGACGGGAGAGAGAGATAGGGGGCGGGGTCGGGTGTTGCTCCAGGCGGCCGGATAAAGAGACGGCCGGGGTGGGGTGCTGCTCCAGGCGGCCGAAGAAAGAGAGGGCCGGGGCGGGGTGTTGCTACTCCTCGCGGCCGGAGAAAGAGAGGGCCGGGGCGGGGTGTTGCTGCTCCTCGCTGAGGCGGCGACCGGAGAGGGAGGGAGAGAGGCCAGCCGCTTCCCGATGCCCTAGCCGGGAAGAAGCCAAAACCCGATCCCTTCCCCTGCTTCTCTTCTTCTTTTTTCTTTTCTTTTTTTATCTGTCCCGAGTCCCAGCCCCCTTTTTGCTTTGCTGTACCCCGCCCCCTCCTGTCCCTCTCTCTCTTCCTTTTGCTTTTATTCTTGTTTTTATCTGTCTTCACTTCTTTTCTTTCCGCCTCCCCATATGCCAGCATATATATATATAAAGATATTAATTCAATACCAACAAAATGCCTTCAAATATAAATTCTCCGCATGCACGCACAACTACGCGCACGTCCTCGAACGGGGCTGCACCAAAACGTCGCTCATAACATGTCCCGAGCGCGCCACTTGGGGAGGATCCCGCTCGGCCGGATATGGGGTTGTACAAGATGTGTGTTGTAACTCCTATTTAAGGAGATCCTTTTGAGAATGAAGTTAGAGAAGAAATTAAAAGAAACCCTAACCCTCTTTGAGAGAGTTCGGCCAAGGAGTTCCTCCATAGCCGCCGGCCAAGGTGTGAAGCCGTCGCCCCCCCTTGCTTCCTCCCCTACTTCGGTGCGACGCCGGTGTGGTTTCCTTTCGGTGCGACTCCAAGGAAGAAGGTTGCAGCCCATTCGGTGTGAAGCCGGTGGATCCGTGGAGAGAGTGATTCTCCCACCTTATCTTGAGCGATTGATGTTCTTGGTTGGGTAACTCCTTCCCCTTTAGTGATTCTTGCTTTAGAGTTTGTGGAGGGTTTTGCAAACCATTTCTTCCGTGATTTTTAAATACGTCGCTTGCAAAATCCGATTTTCGATTTCGTTGTTATTGAACCTCTTGTGATCCGGATTGGGAAGATCCGTTGCGAGAGCGAGACTTGGCCTAGCCTTGACTTGCCCTCCAAGATTGGCACATTTTGGTGTTGGCAAGGGAGTTAATCTCAACTCGAACTCGATCGCCTATTGAAGTTTTCCGCCTCTCTGAAAGTAAATTATTGCTGCGTTGAAATGGCTCAATTTGCTACAATAGATGCTTGTGTAGGTGCGGTGAGTTGTGTGCTTGTTGGAGAGGTAGGTCTTAAGGACGTTGTATCGAGTCCGGCTTAGGGTGAGTTGTGTGCTTGTTGGAGAGGTATGTCCTAAGGACGTTGTATCGAGTTCGGCTTGATTCCTCTATATTAATTTTATCACTCGGATTTTGTGAGCCAACCCGACCGCTTTTCGCTCGCTTTTGGTCGGAGCCCTCCCACCTTGTCTTTATGTTTTGAGGCGATAGTTTCTGTTAGTGTATCGAGCACGTCTCTCGGTCTTCCCTACATCACTGACCATCCGTTTGGGGATGAAAGGCCGTAATGAACGTCAATTTCAAGCCCAACAGCTGATGGATTAACCTCCAATCATTCGATGTAAAGCGCACATCCCGATCACTCACGATGCTACGAGGAACACCATGTAACCGCACAATCTGCTCCGCATAGAGCTTTGTCAAACTCTCCACTGAATGGTCCCATTTGTTCGGAAGAAAGTGCTCCACTTTTGTCAATCGGTCTACAATCACCCAGATTGAATCATTCCCACGCTGAGATCTCGGCAACCCGTGCACGAAATCCATTGAAATATCATCGAACTTCCATTCCGGAATCGGCAATGATTTCAAGAAACCGCCAGGCTTCTGGCATTCTGCCTTTACCAACACACAAGTCTGGCATTTGGCTACGTAACTAGCGATATCTTTCTTCAGTCCTAGCCATCAGAACAGTTTCTTCATGTCCCTGAACATCTTTGTGCTCCCAGGGTGAACTGAGTACTTCGTAAAGTGCGCTTCGTACAACAATTCTTCTCATAATTTACCTATACACGGGACACACAACTGGCCCTCTTTCCGCAAAAGGCCATCATCCCAGGAGAATTTGCCCTCTGGCACGTCCTTTGCATAGTGTTGGAGACTTGCATCCAGATCCGTTGCTCGTCGAATCCTGTCCGCAATGTGATATTGCCCCTCTGTCCAGTTCAAACATGCATCAGCCGTGGAATTATTGTCAACACAGGAAATCTCTAACGCTTCCAACTCCTGGATTAGATGTTCATCATGCCTCTGCAACCAATTCACCCTTGTCGGGGCCCTCCGACTCAAGGCATCAGCGATTACATTTCCCTTCCCGGGAGTATAATGAATCGCAAAGGTGTAGTCCCCAATGAACTCCAGCCACCTTCATTGTAGCATATTCAGGTCCTTCTGCCCCAACAAATATTTTAGGCTCTTATGGTCTGTATAGATATCCACTTTCACGCCATACAAATAATGTCGCCATAACTTTAGTGCAAAGATCACCGTCGCCAACTCTAAGTCATGGACGGGATAATTTCGCTCGTGCACCTTCAACTGGCGTGAGCCATAAGCAACCACTTTCCCGTTTTGTAGAAGAACGCAACCTAAGCCGCTTCCTGATGTATCACTATAGATCTCGTATCCGTCGGTACCACATGGCGCGGTCAACACAGGCGACGTGGTCAGCCGACTCTTCAGCTCTTCAAACGCTCACGCACACTTCGACATCCAAACGAACTTCTGATCCATTCTTGACAGTGTGGTCAGAGTCAAAGCAATCCGCGAGAAGTTTTCAACAAACCGTCTGTAGTAGCCCACGAGTCCAAGGAAGCTCCTGACTTTGGCCACCGAAGACAACACCAGCCACTCCTGTATGACCCTTATCTTCGACGTATCCACTGTGATGCCCTCTCCACCTACCACATGGCCTATAAAATCCACCGACGATAGCCAAATCTCGCACTTCTAGGACTTGGCATAGAGCTCATGATTTTGCAAAGTATGCAACACCAATCGCAAGTGGTTTGCGTGTTCAGCTTCAAATTTTGAGTATACCTAGATATCATCAATGAACACAATCACGAACAAGTCTAGGTACTCTCGGAATGTTCGGTGCATCAAGTCCATGAACACCGAGGGCGCATTTCATAGCCCAAATGGCATTACCGTGAACTCATAATGCCTGTACCGCGTTCCAAATGCGGTCTTGGGAATGTCACCTTCTTGAATCCTCAGCTGGTAATATCCAGACTTCAATTCAAATTTAGAGTAAATGGTTGATCCCACCAGCTGATCGAACAACTCATCTATCCGTGGAATCAGATACTTGTTCTTCTTGGTCAGCTTATTCAGTTCGCGGTAGTCAATACATAACCGCAAGCCACCGTCTTTCTTTTTCACAAACAAAACAGGTGTGCTCTAAGGTGACAGACTTGGGCGTATATATCCCTGTTCCAACAACTCTTGTAATTGGATTTTCAACTCAGTCATTTCCTTTGGCGCGATGCGATATGGCGAGCGGGCCACAGGTTTCACACCTGGCATCAACTCGATCGTGAAGTCAATCTCCCGCTGGGGTGGTAGCCTAGGAAGATCCTTAGGGAACATATCTGCAAACTCCGAAACAACCGAAACATTTCTCACACCGGCCTTTGGCTCAACAGCCTGAATAAGCGTGAAGTATAACTCCGTGCCCTTCTGAATAGTCTTAACGACTTGGAGTGCAGACATCAACGTCCCGCCTACTCCTCGCATTCCTGCGAACTTAGTCTCCTGCTCGGTATTCTGGCCCAATGTGATCTCTTTGGCATTATAATCAATAAAGGCATGCTGCTCTGCGAGCCAGTCCATACCAAAGATCACATCGAATTCCGATAACGGCAGTACAGATGCAGTTAAACAAAACTCCCGACTTCCAATTTATACCGCCACATCGCAAGCCCGATCCGCGAGAATCAAACCATTCGGTAACACCACCCTGACGCACTCTGTCTTCATATGACTAAGTACGCCAATTCGCGCTACAAAGTCCTTCGACAGAAATGAATGTGAAGCACCCATATCAAACAGTGCTCGCGCCAGCGTATTCCGAATCATTACAAAGCATGTGGCCTTGTATCACATGCAAGCCACATACAAACCATATAATAAACAAAGCATGCAATAAACAAAACAATGCAAAAACTTAACTCGTGCCTGTGATGACGTCACTTTGCTTAATTTCCTCTTGCATGCCAAGGTTGTAGACTCGGGGCTGAGCCTGGGATGCAGAGGAATCCACCACTGCTTTTCCATTCTCAGCATAGGACGCTCCCGCCTTCTTTTCTCCCTTCGGTGGAACAACTCAACAGTCACGAGCGATATGCCCCACACGTCCACAAGTAAAGCACGTACGAGTTTTTGGCCTTGACGTGGCCCCCGACGTTACACCCAATGTAACCGTAGAAGGAGCTTGTCCTAACGACTTGGACCTCTTGCCACATTCTTCTTATAATATGATTTCCCAGGTCTGGGCGCCTTGAACTCTGGCTTTGTCACAGCCAAGGCCCGCTTTCCTTGCACCTTTTTCGTATCCTTCTCCAGCGCCCATGCAGTGTCAACCAATGCCTGAAATCCTTGGTTCACTGAACTCGAAAGCAGGAATCGCAACTCGTCCCACAATCCCTCATAGGACCGATTCGTTTTCAGCTGCTCATCGGCGAAGATCGAACCCGCATACCGTCCCAACCTAGTGAACTTATGCAGGTAAGTTTCAACACTGCCTTCTCCTTACGCCAACCTTTTGAACTCATTTTCCATGGCAATGCGTTGTTCCGCCGGTAGGTGCTTTGCCAGAAACATTCGAGAGAATTCCTCGATCAATACTTGTGTTAACGGGCGACCCGCTAAGTGGTGTACTTCCATCCCGTCCCACCATAAACGCGTCTCTCCTTCGCGTAAGAAGGTGGCTAAGGTGACCTTCTGATCATCCTCCGTCCTAATCACCGTCATTATCCACTTGACGTGAGATAACCAGTCCTCTGCCTGCGTAGGAGATCCCATGCACGTTAACGTCGGCGGATTGAAACTCATAAACTACTTTAACTGTCTCTCGGCTGCTCGAGTATCCACAGCCGCAACAGGTTCTGGCCTCGCCGCAAACTGTTCTGGCCTCAATGCCGGCTGCGCCTGCCCTTGAGCCTGCCTAGCAGGCTGTGCTTGAATCATCGCAAATATGGCCTTAGCAACTAATCGAACAGTTTCCGCAGAAGGGGCAGGTGTAGGCACCTCAGCTGGTGTCGTACTCTCGTCAGAACGCTGGGGCTCCGACTGCCCAGCTCCACTTCACGTCACCTATAGGTGAATAAGACACAAACTTTAGCGACCTCACACAAGCAATAACAAAAAAATAGGAATGTGCAAGTTCCTCAAACACATGCATTTGCATTCCTACAGTGGACATTCAAGAGTTTATTAACGTTAACATAGTTCGCACGTACACATGCTCGCTACCCAACAAAAGAATTCGACCACGAATTCAAAATGGAAAGACCGAGACAGCTGATACCAAAAATGTAACGAATCCTTCCATTAATATAGTATATAATAGAAGGTCCGACCGGGGCCCCACACCATGTACCACAAAACATGCGCTGAAGTCACGGAGTGATACTAGAGTTACGCATCCTAACTCATAGCATTCTAGCGGAAGATTATAACA
Source organism: Platanthera guangdongensis (assembly GCA_039583875.1). NCBI lineage: Eukaryota > Viridiplantae > Streptophyta > Magnoliopsida > Asparagales > Orchidaceae > Platanthera > Platanthera guangdongensis. Next base: position 60,692,344 of record CM077167.1, on the reverse strand, counting down.
CGAAACTGAACTCCAAATATTAATGTCCACCACATAAATATCCACATTGATATATAAATAGGAATGTTCATCAAATACAAAGTCAGTTGGCCTTATGGCCTTACAAGTCCTTTTACAACAGTGGCTCCCAAACGTTGGCGCGCAGGCCAGCCACATATAAACAAAACACAGCATTTTAAGCTTAGCCTTCAAGGGATAGCAGCAGCAACAAAAGCAGGGACTTCATCCTTTAAATGTACTGCTCGGTTCTCCAGCACCTGTACAAGGACAGCCCACCCAACGGTGGCAAATAATGCAACGGTCAGCATTCAGTTGACCAATTTATAACGACCCTACCCCTTACCCGGGGCAGTGGCATTTCTTCCCTACAGGCATAGCAATTCATATGCAAATATATATTCATCACATATTGTGCACTCACACACAAACATGTCATCACAATCGTCAGCCACACGGCTCGATGATCTGTGCACTTAGGGCACATTCTTGGTGTATCGGCGAACCAGGGTCCCACCACCATATCAGGGCCGAAACTCAACGGCAAAAGTTGAGCATTTACTCCATGGCGTGCAACAGGAGATTTTAGTCTTAATGACCCGAGATTGGCCCTTAGCTCCCCACTGTGTCATGGCGCGCAGGCCTAAGACTCTCGCTATGCGCTCCAACAGATCGCAACTTCCAGTCTCACATTGGACGGACATAACGCAGGTCAGATCAGCCACCCCCCGTTGCTCAAGTCGCCTTCCCATCACCGAGTATAGCTTACTTGCGGCTATTAAAAAGGCGCGGGTCGGTTTCACCTTACCTGTTTGGCATCAAGCCGTAAGAGCTCTTCCAGCTCATACATAGCCATCATGTCCTCGTAGGACTGTGTTCACAATCATAAGTAAGCTAGGTGCCACGCTCAGCGGTAGCGACAAAACTCATTTTCCATCCCTAGCTCAAACCAGCATTTGCGGGTATTTCTTGGGCATTCACGCCAGTACTTCCTACTACTACCCTTCACAGGCACAACCTACCAAGCATCACAAATATCAAGGGTATTTTCCTGGATTTCCAATCTAGTACTTCCGGCCACTGCCCTTCACAGGCACAACCCATGAACATCACAATTAATACAAGGGTATTTTCCTCGACTACCACTCCAGTACTTCCTGCTACCTTCCTTCGCAGGTCCAACCCATCGACTCCTTAAACTACATGTTTCAATCATGGAGTCTTCTCTGATGCGTATATGCAACATCACAAATCCAGACCAACCTGTCTAGATGGGCTTCACGCAGCATGCCTATTCCGTACTCCATTTCTGGATCTATATGCCAAATGATTGTGGATTCCATGAATCAACACAATGGACTCCCTTAATAATCCACCCTCTGGTGGGGGAATCCTATGCATATGCCAAAAAGGAATCCTTCAAATGGCTAGGAAGAAAGGTCGTTACGCATGAAGATTGCTTCGGAGCCATGGACTTTGTTGAAATTTGTGAAGTGGAAGTGGGTGATGGGCAGGCCGGGCGTTCTGAGCGGCCTGTGCGGACTGAGTCCGCAGCCTGGGCAGACTACTGGTTGCGGTCTTGGTGGTGGCTGTCTTGGTGGCTTGCTAATTGAGAAGCCTGTGGTCTGAGCGGCCTATGCGGATTGAGTCCGTGACCTGGGCGGACTGTTGGTTGCGGCCTGGGTGGTGGTTGTCTTGGTGGCTTGCTGATTGAGCAGCCTGTGGTCTGAGCTGCCTGTTCGGACTGAGTCCGCGGCCTGGGCGGACTGCTGGTCACGACCTGGGTGTTGGCTATCTTGGTGGCTTGGTTATTAGGAGCGGCATGTGCGGCCTGGTATACGGCGTGATCAGTCTATTGTGCGGCCTGGTTGGCCTATGGCCAAGGATGTCGGGCTTCTAGCGAAATGGACTGAGCGGACTGCGGTTTGCGGGCTATAGGCAGTGCTCTGTTTAGCAGCCTTGTGTGTTGAAAGCTTATGTTAACCGGCAGATTGGGTGCCCTATCCGCAGAAGGCTTGCGGACTGGAGTCGCTGTGGTGGACTGGCAATGGAGTTTGGCTGTGGCCCTTGCCGAACTCTGGTGGTACAGCAAGTGTTAGCTGCTTTGGAGGACTGCACGGACTGGTGTCGGAGTCCAGTAGTTGGCTGTTTGTTTGGGCATCTATGCGAGTAGTATTGGCGATCTGCTTACCTTGGTGAATTGGCGATCTGCTTACCTTGGTGGAATTGGCGATCTGCTTTGGGTGTTGGCGGATGGGGCCTTATCCGCCGAGCTCGCGCTTGGCCTTTGGTGATTTACTGTACTTAATCACATTCTGTAATAAGTCCTGTGTGTCCGCAGTATCCGCCAAGTCCGCTGTTGACCGGGCGGACTGCCTTTGGTCGTGGACTTGTGGCGGATGGAGGCTTTGGTCTTGTACTATGCAGACTGCCTCTTTCGTGCGCGGACAGTTGCTAAAGGGGTTGTGGCTGTCCATGTGTGATGATGTTGCGGATTGTGCGGACTGTACCTTGTCCGTATAGTGTGAGGCAAGTCCGCCTAGTTGTGATCATGTGCCTTGCTCCTGGCGGTTTTCTTGGAATCCGGCTAAGTCTTTGAGGACTTAGCGGACGGATGTTTTGCTAGTGCGCGGGTTGGGGTGGTGATTCTATTCACTAGGATGGTGGCCACACTCCTCACCTTACATATAAATAGAACCCCCCCCCCCCCCCCCCCGGCACGTCTACTATAACGGAGTGAACAATAAGTTGGGCTTGGACAAGTGTTGCAGTCTGCGGTTTTCTGTCCGCGCGGGTTGAGTAGTGCTGGAGGTATGCTGTGTGCAGGTCGCACGGCTAGCTTCAAGGAGCCAGGAGTTGGGTATTGAAGTGTGCGGTCTCTGCTGTCTCAGCTGGTCGCTTCTGCGGCTTGTCAGTTTTTTGCTTCAGCTTGATCAAGTTCCAATAACCTGTCCACCGGTCTAAGGCGGGTTGGCGGTCTGTTCCTCAGTTCTTCAGCAGGCAGCGAATAATGGTGTGTCCTCTTGACCTCGCGGTCTCGGCGGACTCCGTGTGCTATTCGGCTTGAAGAAGTTGCAGTTTGGGCGGCTTCGGCGACCTTGGCGGACTAGGCGGTCTCGGCGATCTCCAGTGCTATCCGCCCGGCTTGTTTTGTGCTTTCTGTTGGTAGCTTGAATACTAGCGAAATCATGTCTCGCTACATATACCTCACCTTGTAAAGAAGTGTGAATGAATATAAGACCTGCTTGTGCTTCCATTTGTGTTTGGTGTTAAGCGTGCTCTTGGGCTTCCGCATGATCAAGGTGTTAACTGGGTAGTTCTGAGAATATTAATTTGGATTTAGGCTATCCTGCTGACCACTTTGAGAAAATTTAACATGGTATCAGATAGAGGTTCAGTTTCTTAAGCGGTGTTCAACCAGTGTTGTTGCTCTCTGTTTGAGTGGTGATCAACCTGTGTTGGTGCTCTGTGCTTCTAGAAGTTAACTTAACCAACAGTTATTGCGATGGAAGTAAGCTATGCAAGAGGTCTTGGCATTGAACTCTTAACGCCGACTAACTTCAAGAAGTGGAATTCGTGCATGAAGAGTTACCTTTTGGGTGAGGAGCTATGGGAGGTCGTCGGTGGTGACGACAGATAGGAAGTGACTGATGCTTTTGGTACTGCTGAGCAGGTGAGGCTCTGGAGAAAAATAAATGCAAAGGCGTAGTTTATTCTCAAGAGGGCCGTGTCACCGGAGTTGTTTGATCACATTATTGGATGTGAATCAGCTGCTGATATTTGGATAACCATTGATGAGTTGTTCAATAGGAAGAATGTTGCAAGGCTACAATTATTGGAGAATGAGTTGGCCAGGATAACTCAAGGAGACCTGACTATCTATAAATACTTCTTGAAGATGAAGAGTCTGTGTGCAGAGATATCAGTGCTTGATATTGATGAGCCTATCTCTGAGGCCAAGTTGAAAAGGTACATAATCTGCGGCTTGCGGAAGTAGTATGTTGCCTTTGTGACATTAGTTCAAGGCTGGGCTACTCAACCATCTTTGCTGGAGCTTGAGAATCTGCTTGCTTCATAGGAAATCTTGGCAAGGCAGATGGCTAGAGTCACTGTCTCTGAGGAGAGCAGTGAAGCACTCTTTACGGGCAAGAAGAACAAGGGATGGGAAGGGAAGAAGAAGAAGACCGCTGCTGAAAATGAGCCTTTAACTTCTCAACAGTCAGAGAGGAGCACTGATCCTAAGAAGGATTGGAAGAAGAACCTGAAGTGCTACAGGTGTCATCAGCGAGGACACTTCAAGCATAACTGCAAGGTCAAACTGTAGCCTGGGCATGTTGCTGGCAAGGAGGAAGCTTGCTCTAAGAGTAAGGAAGCTGGATGGGGCGGAGCTTTCATGACAGGCACTTGTGTCTGTACTTTGTCCGCTATCGACTTCAACGATGATTGGATCGTGGACTCCGAGTGTGATCATCACCTCACCGGAGACAAGTCAAAGTTCTCTTCTCTGCAAGCCAACTCAGGTAATGAAGTTATTATAACTGCTGATAATATTGTTTATGCAGTTGAGAAGGATGGGTTGTGTCTTTGGGTAGTGATAAGAGGCCACTCAAGTTAAGGAGTGTGTATCACGTACCGGGCATGAAGAAGAACCTCTTCTCGGTGACCAATGAGGTAGACGCGGGTTATCACATTCTGTTTGGGCCAACAGAAGTGAAGTTCCTTCGCAACGTATCAGCGGTTAAGGCTGATGTTGCTCATGTTGGGAGGAGAGTGAAGAACTTGTTTGTTGAAAGATATGGTACCTAAACACCTAGAGGGGGGGTGAATAGGTGACCTAAACCTTTTTGAAACTTTGTTGGCAGCAAAACAGTTATCTCACAGATTTCTACAGCTAACAGCAATAACAAAATATAAACTGCTAATCCACAGCACAGCACAGCACAGCAGACACACAAATTTATAGTGGTTCCCCAATCTTTGGGTACATCCACTTTCCCCCTTCGCCTATCTAGCAGTGTACTAGATTCGGCCAAACTTCTCCACTATCTCAGAACCCAACTAGGTTCCTACACCTCAGGCCCAAAGCCTTACACTCAGCCACCAAGGCCTACACTCAGCCACCCAGGCCTACACTCAGCCAATCAAGGCCTACACTCAGCCAATTAAGGCCTACACTCAGAGTTCTTCAACTCCTACACTCAGGCAATCAAGCCCTACCCTCAGCCTTTATAATATAGGCTTACAATTCACTCAGATCCAATGGATCCTACAAGTTAAAATTGAATTACAATAACTATCTCTACAACTCAGAAAATAAGAGAGGAGTTGAGAGTTTCTTGAAGAGTTCTTGGAAGAACTCAGCTAGATCCAAACTGACTTAGCTTCCTTCAAAGCTTCTTGAGTAGAACTGAATTAGTCTGAATCCTCTGTAGTTGATCCTTGACCTCTGCTTCTTGAGATCCAGATGATTCTGAATCCTTCTTCTCAGCCTTAGTTCCAAAGACTGAATTCTTAATTGGAGCTCTCTCTCTCCAACTTCTTAGATCTGCTGTTGGACAGCAAGATCTTCTTGATTTGTATCACTTGGATAACTTGATCAGCAACCCCTTGAACAAATCTCTTAGATTGTTCTACACTGGGTCAGAACTTAATCTTCTTAACAATACTTCTTTTCAACTTCTTATTAACACCTTATCAACAACCTTTCTGTAAACAGTCTGTGCCTATTTATAGGCCTTCTTCATGGTAACCGGCTGGTCCGGTTCATAACTGACTTCTGACATCTCTGACAAGTGCTGTAAACCGGCTGGAACGGCAGCTGTCATGTCATCCAGTCAATTCTTGAAATTCTCTAACTGTCAGTTAGTGTCGAGACTTTCTGTTCTTAAGTGTCGACACTTATAGACCAAGTGTCGACACATGTTGTGTAAGTGTCGACACAAGTCTACAAGGTGTCGACACAACTCCTTGTATGTCTCGACACAGATTCTTCTTCAAGTGTCGACACTGAAATTAAGTGTCGACACAAGTACTTGATCTTCTGTAACTTGTTGAATTCTTCTAAGTGTCGAGACATCTCCTTTGTGTCGACACATCTTCATGTGTTGAAACTGTCAAGTGTCGACACTGCTTCTTGGTGTCGACACAAGTCTTCAATTTTGTTTCTTCAGCTGAGTGTCGACATATTCCCTTAGTGTCGACACTTGTACTTAGAATATTTTGTAAACTTTTCTGTTCTTTGCTAAGTGTCGACACAGCTCCTTGTGTCGACACTTTCTTCAAGTGTAGAGTCTTCAACTAAGTGTCGACACATTGTGCTGGGTGTCGACACTTTCTTCAAGTGTTGACTCTTCTGGTTGTGTGTCGACACATTGTGCTGAGTGTTGACACATACTTCAAGTGTTGACTCCTTTGAGTGTGTGTCGACACATTGTGCTGAGTGTCGACACACTCTTCATATGTTGACTCTACTGATTGAGTGTCGACACATTGTGTTGAGTGTCGACACTTGTCCTTAGTCTCTGCAGAATTTTGCTGAGTGTCGACACAACTCCAAGTGTCGACACTTTCTGATGTAGACTCAGCTCTTCTAGGTGTCGACACTTCTGCTAAGTGTCGACACAGCTTTTCTGCATTCTTCTTCACTGAGTGTCGACACAGCTCCAAGTGTCGACACTTTCTGTCTGGTGTCGACTCTTCCTCTCAGGTGTCGACACAATTACTCCAAGTGTCGACACTGCTTGTCTGGGTGTCGACACAAGCTTTCTCAAGTGTCGACACTTTCTCTCTGGGTGTCGACACATGGACTTAGAAACTTTTAGCTTCAGTCCAGTGAATACCTAACCTGCACAAGTAACTCAAACATACATCAAATACATTATGATGTATATCATTGAGTTGGGTGAGGCTTCTTCAAATCAGGTACATTTGACCAATGTACCCAACAATCTCCCCCTATTTGGAGAAGTCATAACCCTTAGTCAATGATATACACCATTCATAATTAAAAATTACAAAATGATGAAAAGCAGATTATAATCAGCAGGGTTAACATGAACATGTAAAACTTCACACATATACACATTCAACATTCCAGAACAAATAAGAAACAAACACATTTCAGAACAATCATACTATATTTATCATATATTGTTCTAATATTGTTCCTTATACATTTTCAATGTTGTACAAAAATGTTTTTCATTTAAAAGATTACAACAAGCTTCAAGTTTAATTCCTAATCTATTTCTGATCAGGTTCTTTGATAACAATTCCTTTTCCAGCTTTAACTTGAGCTTTGACAGCAGCAGTAGCAGTAGGCTCAGCATCAGCAGACTTCTTTCCTTTTGAGTCTTTCTTCTTTTGTTCTTCAGCCTTGATTTTGTAACGCCCCGAATTTTGTGTGCGAGTCGGTCGCGGAAAAAGAGTTTTTGGTGCTTGTAGGGGTACACGGCCTAGGACACGGGTGTGTCCAAGGCCGTGTCTGGCTGGTGATTTTTTTGACCGTTTCCAACCCGAGAAGGACACGGCCAGGAACACGACCGGATGACACGGGCGTGTCATCCGACACGGGCGTGTGCCAACCCGTGTCCCTACCCGTGTCCTGATGGGTCGTGTCCGTTGCCGTGGTGGTTATGCGTGACACGCCCACGAACACGGGCGTGTCGAGGAACCCGACACGGGCGTGTCAGGTCAGACACGGGCGTGTCTTGGCCCGTGTGCATTTCTCAGTTCGACGATCGTGCCTGGATCGAGGCACACGGCCTTGGACACGGCCGTGTGCCAAGCCGTGTGCGGCCCAGGTCTGGGGAATTTTGTGCAGATCCGAGCCGTTCATTTTCTTTAATTAGGATCCAATGGCCCAGATGAGATCCTGCTCTGTTAAGGCCGGGAATAGGGAGTTATTCCCTCATTTTTCTCTCCAAAGTTCTCCCCTTCCAAAGTGAGAGAGGAGAGGAAGAAGAAGGAGGTTTCCGGCCGCCGGCGGAGCATCGGAGCACCGTTTCGAAATCGGAGAGCGGATCCGTGGAGGGAAGGTCATTGCGAAGAGTTCTAACCGCGTAGTTTTTCCATGGCGCCAAAACGGACTACAAGGGTAACGATTCTCAACTCGAGCGCTTGAATCTCTTTCTTTCTGCATAGGGAATCCCGCTCCCGCGAGTATGCGGTGAGTGCGTGGTGTTCCTTGGGGTTGACGGGAATAGTCCCCCTTGTGTTGCATGTAGAGCCCGGAATCATAAGTACGGGCATAGGCATTGTGTGTGAAGCCTACCCGGACGTGTTTTGTCTGGATCGGTGATGTTGCATTTGTTATGGTTTTGCCGGAGAAGACTCTGTGCTTTGGATTTTTTTGGGTTTCCATGCGGTAGATTGCAGCAGGGATCCTTGAAGGTTAGCTTCAAGGCGCACCCGGAAAATTGAGCGGAAACGTGTTCTGCTAACTTGGCGGTCTGGGAACCGGCCTTGATCATAACTGGGTTATGAGATTGTTTTGGAAAATTTGGGATCCGAGAGAAGCTTGGCCCGCGCAAAGTTCCTTAAATTGGACATGCGGCGTGAGCAACGGGCAAGTGGAATTGGACCTAGGCTATGTGGTTCGGTGCGAGAGACCCGAAGACGGGGACTGGCCGTTGGCATAGTCGGAGCCTTAGACGGTGGTCAGAAAGGCTAAATGCTCACATGTTGTTGCCATCCTGGGGGTGGTGGTGGATGCACTGATGGGTCAGGGTCCACCATGAATGTGCCCTGAGTGCACGGGGTGTTTGGCCGTGCGAGCCTACACCTGTGGCGAATTATAATTGCGCTATATATATATTGTCGGCTAATGCTTTGCAGGGAAAGAGCACCGCCGTCCCGAATAAGGGGCGGGGTCGTTATAATTTGGTCGGCTTTTAGCTGACCGTTGCTTTATTTGCCACCGTGCGGTGGTATGTGCTTGCAGGTGCTGCGGAGCCGAGCGCCAAATAGCGGGCTGGAGCCCATGTTGCTGTGCTGGCCCTAGAAGGCCGTAGAATAGTTTTATTTATATATTTCATGTGTGGCCGGCCTGCGAGCCGATGTATGTAAAACACTATTCATGAAGTGAACATTTGTAAGGCCTTAAGGCCATGTACCTGTTTCTGTGTATTTGGGGTTTCATTCCTGTTGTTGTAGCTGTGGACATTCATATTGATGGAATTAATTTTGGGTTCTTTCAACTTTAAAATCTTCCGCTAGAATGCTCTGTGATTAGGACGAGTAGTCTTAATTGGTTGGTTTGATTATTCATTTAGTATCACTTCCGACTGTCTGTGGTGTATGGCGTCGGGTTCCAGCTGGACCTTCTGTTATATGCCATGCGACAGATGGGGGTGTTACAATTTGGTATCAGACTTCTGGTTACGGTCAAGCTTAAATGAATTCGTGGGCGAATTCTTTTAAGGGGTGGTGAGCACATGTGTGCGTCATCGTTATAACATTAAAAAGAACCCATGAATGTCCACTTAGGAATGAAAATACACTTATTTTGTGGAACCTGAGTGTTCCAATGATTGCTTTTAGCAATTTGTTTGTCGCCTAATCGTGTGTCTTTGCTTTTATAGGCAGCTAGGAGCGGTGCTGGTCAGTCAGAGCGTCCGCAATCAGTGGAAAGTAGTGCACCAAGGGACGTGCCTGCTACACCTCCTTCAGCGGAAACCATCAGGATGGTGGCTGAAGCCGTGTTCGCAATGATAAATGCCCAACCTGCAGGGCAAATGCATCGCGCACCTCCTGCGGATGAGCAAGAACCGGTTAGGGCGGCAGAGCCGAGAGTGGTGGAACGCACAGCAGTTGAGTTAGTAGAGCCGAGGAGAACTACGGAGCGGCAGCTAAAGCACGTGATGGGCTTTAATCCTCCGAGGTTTAATGGGGTTGGAACGCCAACTCAAGCTGAGGACTGGCTCTCTTCCATAAAGAGGGTGTTGACGGCCACAATGACTGAGGAGTGGCAGAAGACCACCATAGCGACTTTTCTTTTGGAAGGTGAGGCGAGGCTGTGGTGGGACGAGTTGGAGTTTCATCTTCTAGTAGGAAGGCAACTTGCGGATGTGCCGATAGAAGAATTTTCAAGATTGTTCCTAGCCAGATTTGTACCTTCTGCTCAGAGGTTGGAGATGGAGAATCAATTTCTTGGGTTGACTCAGGGATCCAGAAGCGTGGACGAATATCTGCATGAGTTCACACGGTTGGGTCGTTATGCTGGTGCTATGTTTTCTGAAGAAGAGAGGAAGACCAACCGATTCTATGAGGGTCTTCGTGGTGATTTACAGTTACTCCTTGCTGGGCCTAAGGCGCAGGGCTTCCTAGCCTTGGTCAATTCGGCCCGATCGTTGGAAAAGGTTGCGAAGAAAGTTCAAGAGAAGAGGGACCCAGGAGAAAGGAAGACCGAGTTCAAGGTGCCAAGTCACAAGACAGGTTTCCGCAGATGGAACAAGAAGCGGAGGACTTCAAACTCAGCCCCTTCGGCTGATGCATCGGGGGCAACTACAAGTCGAGTCCCCGGAGCTTGCTACAACTGCGGGAAGACGGGGCATTTTGCTCGGGAGTGTTGGAGCGGACGTCCAAAGTCCGAGAGGAGACCTGGAGCGACTTATGAGGAGAAAGGGAAGGCGGTGGAGTCAACCGCATCCCATCATGCTCCAGCCCAGCCTAGAGTCTACAACCTTGGTCTACAGGAGGCCATAAAGCAAGCAGACATGGTGACAGGTATGAGTTAAATTATAGTGGTTTAACTTTTATAGTTGTTACTTTTGTACTTGTTAGCTTACGTTTGTTAGTGCTAGGCTTTGTGTTGATCTTTGGGTTTCCGGCGAGAGCCCTTTTTGATACGGGAGCATCACATTCCTTCTTGTCTGAAAAGTTTATATCGCGCATCGGAGTTCCGTCCTCGATGGCAGAAAACAAGTTGGATGTGTTGTTGCCTAATGGGTGCTCAATGCGTGCGGATAGGATCTGTGTTGTAAAGATTCGGATTGGAGACCGGGAGTTTGATTTGCGGGCGTTGGTTCTACCATTAGTGGAGTTCGATGTAATCTTCGGTATGGATTGGCTCTCGGAGCAGAGTGCATGCATTGATTGCAACCGCAAAGAAGTCAAGTTGGGTCTAGACACTGATCGGGAGACTACTTTTGCGGGCATGAAGGGGTCAAGGAAAGTTCTGATATCGGCCCTTCAGGCGTTTAAGGCAGTTCGGTCTGGGGCAGAACTGTATGTCACTCTAGTGCAGACTTCGACGCCTAAACCTAGTTTGGGCAACATCCCAGTTGTGTCCGAGTATCCTGATGTGTTTCCAGATGATCTCCCAGGAGCCCCTCCTCAGCGGGAGATAGACTTTACTATAGAGCTGGTACCGGGTGCCAAACCGGTGTCACGCTCCCCCTATCGGATAGCCCCGAGAGAAATGGCAGAGTTGAAGGTGCAACTGCAGGAGTTGCTAGAGCAAGGTTATGTGCGTCCAAGTTCGTCGCCTTGGAGCGCACCAGTTCTCTTTGTTAAGAAGAAAGATGGGAGCTTGCGGCTTTGTATCGATTATCGGGAATTGAACAAACTTACGGAGAAGAACAAATATCCAATCCCGAGGATTGACGATCTATTTGATCAGTTGGTTGGGTCAACTGTATATTCGAAGTTAGATTTGAAGTCCGGTTATTATCAGTTGAGGATAAGGGAGAGCGACATTCCAAAGACAGCATTCAGTACGCGGTTTGGGCATTACGAGTTCACGGTTATGCCGTTTGGGTTGACAAATGCGCCATCCGTATTTATGGATCTGATGAATAGGACGTTCAGAGAATATTTGGATCAGTTTGTGATAGTATTCATCGATGATATTCTAGTGTATTCGCGGTGCGAGGAGGATCATTACAAGCATTTACACATGGTGTTGGAGACTTTGAGGAAAAGTCAGTTGTATGCAAAGTTCTCCAAGTGTGAGTTCTGGTTATCCTCGATAGCGTTCCTTGGTCATGTTGTCAGTGGAGAAGGAATAGCTGTGGATCCGGCGAAGATAGTGGCGATACGGGAGTGGCCTACTTTGACTACAGTGGCAGAGGTCCGGAGTTTTCTGGGGCTTGCTGGCTACTACAGGCGCTTCGTAGAGAACTTCTCACGGATAGAACTACCACTCACGACGTTGACAAGGAAGGATCAGAAGTTTGTGTGGTCTTCGGAGTGCGAACAGGCTTTTGTAGAGTTGAAGAGGCGGTTAACCACGGCGCCTATTTTATGTTCGCCAAGTGGTACCGAAGGGTTCGAGATTTATAGTGATGCTTCAGGCAGTGGTTTGGGCTGTGTTCTGCTACAGCATGGGAGAGTGATAGCTTATGGTTCACGATAATTGAAGGTTCACGAGAGGAATTATCCGGTCCACGACTTAGAGTTAGCGGCCGTGATTTTTGCTCTAAAGCTTTGGAGGCACTATCTGTACGGTGTGAAGGTAGATATTTACACCGATCATAAGAGTTTGAAGTACCTATTGGACCAAAAAGATCTGAACATGAGGCAGAGGAGGTGGATGGAGTTCTTAGGGGACTACACCTTCAAGATACACTATGTGCCTGGGAAGGGAAATGCAGTGGCGGATGCGTTGAGTCGTAAGATTCCCGCACAAGCCAACTGGTTATCAGTGCATGATAAGAGATTGGTCCAAGAGTTGGAGGCATTGGAGATATCTTGCGTTGACAAGCAGTCTAGTGCCGAGGCGAAACTGTTTTGGACAGGGGTGCAGTGTGACCTAGCGGATAGAGTTCAGCGGGCTTTGGTTCAGGATAGCAGCATGAAGCAAATCCTAGATGGATCTTTGGATGGGTCAAATTCCCAGTTTGTGGTTGAAGATGGGTTGCTAAGGAAGGACGGTCGTCTATGCGTTCCTAGTGCGGATAATATTCGGGAGGAGTTGATGTATGAGGCTCATCATACCAAATACTCAATCCACCCGGGAAGCACGAAGATGTATAGAGACTTGAAGAAATTATTCTGGTGGCCGGGTTTGAAGAAGGATGTGGCGCTTTATGTGGCCAAGTGCCGTACTTGTGCATTAGTGAAGGCGGAATGCCAGAAGCCCGGAGGTTTCTTGAAATCACTTCCTATCCCAGAATGGAAGTTTGACGATATATCTATGGATTTTGTGCACGGTTTGCCGAAGTCGCAGAAAGGAAATGACGCCATTTGGGTGGTCGTAGATAGATTGACAAAGGTGTCGCACTTTATCCCAATGAGAAAGGAAGATCCAGTAGAAAGGTTAGCCAAACTCTACGTGGATAATATTGTACGACTGCATGGTGTGCCTCGCAGTATTGTTAGTGATCGTGATGGACGCTTCACGTCAAATGACTGGAGGTTGGTGTATGGTCTGTTGGGTACTAAGCTAAAGTTCAGCACAGCCTTTCACCCGCAGACAGATGGCCAAACCGAGAGAGTCAACAGAACTATGGAGGACATGCTTCGCATGTGCGTCCTAGATTTCGGGAAGCATTGGGAGGATCACCTGTACATGGTGGAGTTTGCGTACAACAATAGCTTTCAGGCAAGCATTGGAATGGCGCCTTTCGAAGCTTTGTATGGGAGGAAGTGTCGTACGCCGTTGTCTTGGTTGGAGGCAGGCGAATCAAAGTTGTATAAACGTCAAGCGGTGGAAGATGCCACTTCAATGATACGGACAATTCAGGAAAGGCTGAAGATTGCTCAGGATAGACAGTCAAAGTACTACAATGCCAAACATCGAAATGTGGAGTTCAACGTTGGCGATATGGTATATTTGAAGATCAAGCCGTTCAAGGGTGTGTCGCGGGTTCGACGCTTGAAGAAGCTGAGTCCGAGATACCTTGGACCATTTGAAATCCTGGAGCGTGTTGGCGAGGCGGCGAATAGATTAAAGCGGTCGACGGAGTTGAGTGGGCTGCATGATGTATTCCACGTATCAGTGTTGTGTAAGGCAGTTCAGGAGGCTTCGCAGATCATTGCAGACGATCAGGTACCGGTTGATTATGAGTTAACAACAAGGGTCAGACCAGTACGAATTGAAGATGTTGCAGTCAAACGACTCCGCAACAAGGAGGTCAGAATGGTTAAAGTCCGTTGGGATAATTGCGGACGTGAGGAGCTTTCTTGGGAGCGAGAGCAAGCTATGTTGGAGGAATACCCCGAGTTATTCCACTCAGGTATCATTTAACTTTTGTGTACCTTTGTTTAATTTCGGGACGAAATTCCTTAAGTGGGGGAGATTTGTAACGCCCCGAATTTTGTGTGCGAGTCGGTCGCAGAAAAAGAGTTTTTGGTGCATGTAGGGGTACACGGCCTAGGACACGGGCGTGTCCAAGGCCGTGTCTGGCTGGTGATTTTTTTGGCCGTTTCCAACCCGAGAAGGACACGGCCAGGAACACGGCCGGATGACACGGGCGTGTCATCCGACACGGGCGTGTGCCAACCCGTGTCCCTACCCGTGTCCTGATGGGTCGTGTCCGTTGCCGTGGCGGTTATGCGTGACACGCCCACGAACACGGGCGTGTCGAGGAACCCGACACGGGCGTGTCAGGTCAGACACGGGCGTGTCTTGGCCCGTGTGCATTTCTCAGTTCGACGATCGTGCCTGGATCGAGGCACACGGCCTTGGACACGGCCGTGTGCCAAGCCGTGTGCGGCCCAGGTCTGGGGAATTTTGTGCAGATCCGAGCCGTTCATTTTCTTTAATTAGGATCCAATGGCCCAGATGAGATCCTGCTCTGTTAAGGCCGGGAATAGGGAGTTATTCCCTCATTTTTCTCTCCAAAGTTCTCCCCTTCCAAAGTGAGAGAGGAGAGGAAGAAGAAGGAGGTTTCCGGCCGCCGGCGGAGCATCGGAGCACCGTTTCGAAATCGGAGAGCGGATCCGTGGAGGGAAGGTCATTGCGAAGAGTTCTAACCGCGTAGTTTTTCCATGGCGCCAAAACGGACTACAAGGGTAACGATTCTCAACTCGAGCGCTTGAATCTCTTTCTTTCTGTATAGGGAATCCCGCTCCCGCGAGTATGCGGTGAGTGCGTGGTGTTCCTTGGGGTTGACGGGAATAGTCCCCCTTGTGTTGCATGTAGAGCCCGGAATCGTAAGTACGGGCATAGGCATTGTGTGTGAAGCCTACCCGGACGTGTTTTGTCTGGATCGGTGATGTTGCATTTGTTATGGTTTTGCCGGAGAAGACTCCGTGCTTTGGATTTTTTGGGGTTTCCATGCGGTAGATTGCAGCAGGGATCCTTGAAGGTTAGCTTCAAGGCGCACCCGGAAAATTGAGCGGAAACGTGTTCTGCTAACTTGGCGGTCTGGGAACCGGCCTTGATCATAACTGGGTTATGAGATTGTTTTGGAAAATTTGGGATCCGAGAGAAGCTTGGCCCGCGCAAAGTTCCTTAAATTGGACATGCGGCGTGAGCAACGGGCAAGTGGAATTGGACCTAGGCTATGTGGTTCGGTGCGAGAGACCCGAAGACGGGGACTGGCCGTTGGCATAGTCGGAGCCTTAGACGGTGGTCAGAAAGGCTAAATGCTCACATGTTGTTGCCATCCTGGGGGTGGTGGTGGATGCACTGATGGGTCAGGGTCCACCATGAATGTGCCCTGAGTGCACGGGGTGTTTGGCCGTGCGAGCCTACACCTGTGGCGAATTATAATTGCGCTATATATATATTGTCGGCTAATGCTTTGCAGGGAAAGAGCACCGCCGTCCCGAATAAGGGGCGGGGTCATTATAATTTGGTCGGCTTTTAGCTGACCGTTGCTTTATTTGCCACCGTGCGGTGGTATGTGCTTGCAGGTGCTGCGGAGCCGAGCTCCAAATAGCGGGCTGGAGCCCATGTTGCTGTGCTGGCCCTAGAAGGCCGTAGAATGGTTTTATTTATATATTTCATGTGTGGCCGGCCTGCGAGCCGATGTATGTAAAACACTATTCATGAAGTGAACATTTGTAAGGCCTTAAGGCCATGTACCTGTTTCTGTGTATTTGGGGTTTCATTCCTGTTGTTGTAGCTGTGGACATTCATATTGATGGAATTAATTTTGGGTTCTTTCAACTTTAAAATCTTCCGCTAGAATGCTCTGTGATTAGGACGAGTAGTCTTAATTGGTTGGTTTGATTATTCATTTAGTATCACTTCCGACTGTCTGTGGTGTATGGCATCGGGTTCCAGCTGGACCTTCTGTTATATGCCATGCGACAGATGGGGGTGTTACAGATTTTCTGTCTCTCAAAATAATGATAGGGCTTAGGAAAGTACTTACTAGGCTCCACTGCAGTAGGAGGTAGCTTTCCTAACTTAGCCTTTCTTCTGTACTGGACAATGGCTTCCTGCCTGATCTCATGCTTCCTCCATTCAGCTTCTGAGAACCACTTGTTTCTATCAGTAGTGTTGTCTTTAGCAGCTTTCCAGGCAGTTAGAATGATATTTCTAGAGGTAGGGCTCCACTGTTCAAAATCTGGCTTTTGTTCTGCTAGTTCCCTAAACCTCTTCTTTGACAGCCTTGTCTCTTCTTCTTTGTCCAAAGCCTCTTGCATAGCTGCTATTATAGGTTGAACAACCTTTTCTAAATGGACATTGTCCTTGCCCCCAGATGGGCTATATATAGTGCTCACCTCTGCATGAATCATTTCAAAATCTGGAGGTGGATAAATGACTTGAGCTACTTCTTGTGGCTCACCTCCAAAATAGGCAGGGTTCAGTCCAGATTCAGCAACTTCATTGTCATCACACAGGGGAGGATATCCAAGTGTAGCCCTGATTGAATTTGATATCCATTTTGCATGCTC
The DNA here is from genome assembly GCA_039583875.1 of Platanthera guangdongensis. NCBI lineage: Eukaryota > Viridiplantae > Streptophyta > Magnoliopsida > Asparagales > Orchidaceae > Platanthera > Platanthera guangdongensis. The sequence continues at coordinate 60,675,556 of CM077167.1, read as the reverse complement.
AGAACTTGCCTTGACTAACACTCTCTCCCCCTTTATGACTTCTTGGGCCACATGGTCTCTTACATCATCCTTTTGGAATCTAATCTGACTATCCAAATACCTGATTCCATCCTTAAAGTAGGGTTTAAGCTTTGTAAGTTGTTCTGAGATTGCTTTCTGGGAATCTTGTATAGCAGTTTTGACAGCAGTAATCTCAGCTTGAAAGATTTTATCAAAATCAGCCTTTGTAGCAGCAGCAGATGTAGATGGTTCAGCAGACTTATTCTTTAATTCAGTGACTATAGCATTGTGGGATGCAGTCAAATTATCATTCATCCTTAATTGATTTTCCAACACATAGCCTTGTTTCAATGCTATATCATCTACTTGAGTCTTGATCTTCTCCTGGTGAGTAGCCAAATAGACTACTGCATTTCCACCCTTGTGGAAGCAGTCAGTCATCTCCTTTTTATTAAGGTTCATTTCAAACCTTATTGACTTGATTTCCTGTGCCAGATCAAATTGTAGGGTCTTGTGCCCTTCATCAACATAAGTCTCTATAGCCTTCCTTTGCTCATCCAGCTTGATCTGTAGTGCAATCAGTAAAGCACTATATTCAGCAGTTGGAGCTTGCTGAACTATGGGCTGTGGGGCAATGGATTGGAGGGCTTTCTTGTAGCTCTGACTTCTTCTTTGAAGACAAACAATTTCTTCTTCTTAGCCCTAGCACTCTCCTCATCTTCAGAGGCAGAGGTGCTGGCAATCTCAACCCTATCCTTAGGGCTTTGTGGTTTTTCAGCTTGCACATCTAGTGCCTTCTCAGTGTCTAGCCTTAAAGGCTCTTCCAGAACTGCCATGTGCTCCCCCTCAGCAGCAGCACCCTTCTCTTCAGCAGCAGCAACCTTGTCCATGTCAAAATCCTCTTGATCTAAATTCAGAAAGAGGTCTTCCATTGTGTATTCAGGAGGTGACTGTGCAGGAGAAGTACTTGGTTCTTCAACTACTTGAGTAGTATCTGGAACATTTAGCACAACAGCAGATGTGTCTTCAAGACCAACATCTGGAGCTTGGCTAGGTAGCTGAGTTTGCTGAGGAACATCAGACAAATCAGCATCTTCAATAAGATATTCTGAAGTTTTTAAGTCAGTGAGTACCTCTTGAATAATGGTGGTGGCTTGCTCACTGTCCAGAGTAGAGGGTTCTTCTACTGCTGGAAGCTCCCCCTGGCTTGGATCTTTATACTTGGGGCTAGCTGGAGGCAGCTCCCCCTGGATTTCAGCTGTCTCTTGAGGAGCAGGAGACTTCTCTGCAGCCACTTCCTCTTGACTATCAGGAGTGAAAACAACTTGTTCTTCACTACCTGAACTGCTGGAGGACTCCTGTGTCACAGGAGCTATCTTTCTCTTCTTCTTTGGAGGTGAAGCTTTCTTAGTAACTGGCTTCTCTGGGGTAGGTATTTCCTTAGATAGTACTCTTTCCCACCTGGAAAATATCCTTTGATCCATCCTTCTCATGTGATTGATTTTAGTACCAGCAACATTGCTCATTACCTCTGGTATTGTACCAGCCAGGTAGAGACTTAGTATTCTGCCCAAATTGGGCTTCTTCAGACTCTCCTTAATTTTCTCATACACAACCATTGACCAGTCTATTTTTAGGTTGAAGATAATTCTGGTCATAACACTGAACATGGAGGCTGACACCCTGTCATGCCCTCCAGTCTTGCTGAGTATAACTTTCCCCACAATTTCAGACAGGAATTTTCCTTGGTTATTCATTCCTTTCCTGTTGAATACAGATCCTATCTTCATCTTAGGATCTAGACAACACCAGGTAAGTGCTTCCCTGGTCTTAGATGTAGTCACTTCCTCTTCTGCTTGAATTTTAGGTAGCTGAAGTACCTTTCTCAGAGTTTTGGGTGAAATCTTGACCTTGGTTCCATGCACTCTTGATTTGATTCTGTAACCTGAGTCATCTACAGAAGCTCCAGTAAGGAATTCAAGAACTTCCTTCTTCCATATTTTGGTTGGTTCTGAAACCAAGTACTCCAATCCAGAATCGGTGACTAGGGTTACCACCGATTTGATTTCTTGATCGCCATCGTCGAACGCGCCATGAACCAGTTTATAGCCTTCATTGACGTTCTCCTCGAGCTTGGGAGCCATTAGGGTTTGTAGAATTAGTCTTTAGAAAAGAGAAATGTCGACACAGTAGTTTGGTCTCGAAACTCTGAAAGCGTGTCGACAAACAAAGACAGAATCCTATTTATACCTTTCTGGTTTGAAGACGAACAGGCGGGATGGATTACTAAAGATGTGTCGACACTGGCAATAAGTGTCGACACTGACTTATAATGTCGCGACACTCATGTGTCGACACAAGTTTAGTCAACAGATTTTATGTGTCGACACTTGGTTATGTGTCGACACCACACTACTCGACATGTAGTCGAGACGTTACTTAGAAAATTCTGAGTAAAACTTAAGTGTCGACACCTCATTGGATGTGTCGACACCAACTCGACATGTGTCGACACTAACATTCTGAAGTGTCGACACCAACTTCCTAGATGTGTCGACACCATTTTCCTGAAGTGTCGACACTTACTATTCTGTGTCGACATAGACTTGTCTATGTGTCGACACCTTTTTACTTAGCCAATTTTTAGTTCTGTAAACTTAATCTAAGTTTATCATACCTAGTTCAATTTTGAATCTATTAAACTTAGCTTCTTCTAAGGGCTTAGTAAACATGTCAGCTATCTGATTATCAGTTTTAACATATTCAAGTGCAATATCATTTCTTTCTACATGCTCCCTAAGAAAGTGATATTTAATCTCAATATGTTTTGTTCTACTATGAGATACAGGGTTGTTAGCTATTGAAATAGCACTTGTAGAATCACAATAAAGTGGAGTTCTACTTACCTGAAATCCATAGTCCACTAGCTGATGTTGAATCTATAGAAGTTGAGCACAGCAACTTCCTGCAGCTACATATTCTAACTCAGCTGTGGAGATAGCCACACTAGTCTGCTTTTTGCTGCTCCATGAAACTATTCTTCCACCTAGGAATTGACAGGTTCCAGTTGTGCTCTTTCTATCCTCTTTGCATCCTGCAAAGTCTGCATCTGTATAACCTGTTAGATCAAAATCTCCATTCCTAGGGTACCAGAGGCCTAGATAGGGAGTGCCCTTTAGATATCTCAATATTCTTTTGACAGCAGTCAAATGAGACTCTTTAGGGCAGGCTTGATACCTGGCACAAACACATGTAACATACATAATGTCAGGCCTACTTGCAGTCAAGTATAGTAAGGAGTCAACTATCCCTCTATACAAGGTTTCATCTACTGGTTTCCCTGCATCATCCTTGCTAAGAGACACACTTGACCCCATAGGAGTCTTCATGGTACTGGATGAATCCATACCATATTTCCTTATGAGTTCTAGGGTGAACTTGGACTGACATATGGACAAGCCACTTTCAGTCTGTTTAACTTGGAGACCCAAGAAAAACTTTAGCTCTCCCATACTACTCATCTCAAATTGACTTTGCATAAGCTTTGCAAACTTTTTGCAAAGGCTACTTTCAGTAGACCCAAATATAATGTCATCTACATATATTTGGACAAGTATGACTTTGCCTCTAGATTCCCTAAGGAATAGAGTCTTATCTATTTTCCCCCTTGTGAACTTGTTCTCAATGAGGAAACTAGATAGGGTTTCATACCAAGCTCTAGGAGCTTGTTTTAACCCATACAATGCTTTCCTAAGTCTATAGACATGATGTGGAAGAGTAGGATCAACAAAACCTGAAGGCTGCTCCACATATACTTCTTCCTTTAGATTACCATTTAGGAATGCTGACTTCACATCCATTTGGTATACCTTGAATCCTTGATAGGTTGCATAGGCCAAGAACATCCTTATGGCTTCCAGTCTGGCTACTGGAGCAAAGGTTTGATCAAAATCAATACCTTCTTCTTGCCTATAATCTTTAGCAACCAATCTTGCTTTATTCTTAATGATGACTCCTTGTTCATCTAACTTATTCCTGTAGATCCACTTTGTTCCTATCACATTGTGATCTTTAGGTTTAGGAACCAGGTCCCAAACCTTGAACCTTTTGAACTGATTAAGCTCTTCCTGCATTGCTTCAGTCCACTGTGGATCTTGTATAGCTTCTTCAAATTTCTTTGGTTCTATTTGAGACAGAAAACTTTAATATACTACAGCATTCTGATTTCTGCTCCTTGTCTGAACACCTTGTCTTGGATCTCCAATAATCAGCTCTACTGGATGATCTCTTAGATGCCTGTTGGCTGGAGGCATCCTTACTTCTGGTTGAACTTCTTCAGCATCTTCATCAAGCTGAGTTCCTTGTACTTCTTCAGCTCCTGGTACATGTAGTTCTCCCCCTGGACATAAGCCATCTTCTTCTACTTGCTGTCTTGCAGCAGGTACATCTTCTATGGTTAGCTTGTCCATCTTCTTAGTAAGACCTGTGGGCTGCACACACTACTAGACAACTTATTGTTAATAAGTTTTGTCTCATCAAAAACTACATGCACAGACTCCTCTATAACTTGTGTATTCAAGTTGTAGACTCTATAAGCCTTACTATTATTGCTGTACCCAACAAACACTCCCTCTTGGGACTTGGCAGCAAACTTAGTTAAGTAAGACTTTCCATTGTTAAGTATGAAGCATTTGCAACCAAAAATCCTGAAATAGGATAGGTTTGGTTTCCTGCCTTTCACAACTTCATATGGGGTCTTGTTTAACCTTTTAGTGATGGTAGCCCTATTTATCACATGGCATGCAGTGTTAACTGCTTCAGCCCAGAAATACTCTGGCAGTGATGAATCACTTAATAGGGTCCTACCAGCCTCTATCAAGGTCCTATTCTTCCTTTCAGCAATGCCATTTTGCTGAGGTGTTCTAGGTGAAGAAAATTCTTGAAATATCCCAAAGTCTTCACATAGTCTTGTCATGCTATCAGACTGAAATTCAGTGCCATGGTCACTTCTAATTTTGACCACTGTACTGTTTAGTTCATTCTGAATTTGCTTGACAAAGTTATGGAAAACACTAGGTGTTTCAGATTTCTGTCTTAAGAAGAACACCCAGGAAAACCTTGAGTAGTCATCTACAACTACAAAGGTGTAGACCTTCCTACCTAAGCTGTGAACTGGCATTGGACCAAAGAGATCCATATGCAAGAGGTATAAGCACCTCACAGCATCTTTGTTTTCAATGCTTCTAAAGGTGGATTTAGTCTGCTTGCCCTTTTGACAAGCTGAGCAAATGCCATCTTTAACACACTTAACTTGAGGACCATTCCTCACTAACTCTTTGCTAAAGAGTTTGCTAATAGTCTTGTAATTAAGATGGGCAAGCCTCTTGTGCCATTTGACACATTGAGAGACTGTCTCATCAGCTACAAGACAAACTGGAGAACTATTGTTCTCAACCATAATGTCTAGACAATAGACATTTCTCTTCCTATAACCTGTCAAAATGATCTCTTGATCACTTGACCTCTTGATATGACAACCATCTTTAACAAATGAGATGTCATACCCTACATCACTTAATTGACTTATACTTATAAGGTTGTGTTTCAACCCTTTAACATAAGCCACATGAGTAATGGTAACTAGGTTTGAAGAAATGTTACCAAACCCTTTGATGATTCCTTTTTCAGAACCACCAAAGGTCACCTTTGGACCATTTTTGATTGGAATGTAGTCCTTCAGTAGTCCCCTAGTTCCAGTCATGTGTCTGGAACATCCACTGTCCAAGTACCATGTAGGGGTATGGCCACTTGGACTTACCTGCAAAACAAATTACTTGAACCTTAGAACCCAATAGTAAACTTGGGTCCTTGGTGACTGTTAGTTTGCAACTTGACAAAACTACCTACTGGCTTTCCACCAGGTAGCTTGCTACTCCCATTGGCACTTGCATTGTGCCAACAGTCCAAGGCAAAGTGGCCAACTTTGCCACAGCACCAGCATTCAAACTTGTTGTACCTTTGCTTAGGTACAGACTTGGCTGTCTTGACTACAGCAGGCTTATTGAATGTTGGGGCTTTGCCCTTGGACTTGGACTGATCCTGAACAGTCCTAGCTGGTTTAATAAAACCCAATCCAACCTTTCCTTTATGATGAACAAATTCATCAATCAAGGGTAGCACTGATTTAGGTTTTGAAAACCTAGCAACTAGCTCTCTTTCCTTCTGAAGATTGATCTCCAGTCTCTTAATTTGATCATTTTTATAGGTGATAGTTCCCATCTGAATCACAGTAATGTGTTTTCAGCCTGGCTACCTCATTGAGCTTTTGATCAAATTTCTTCTCAAAATCTGTTGCAGCTGCCTTGAGATCAGCAATCTCCTTTGCCTGACTTTTGGCTAGGGTCTTGCTTTTCTTATAGGCTTGCAACAGTACTTTATATTCATCTAAGAGCTGATGAATATCTCCCTCAGATTCAGAAATACTTCCATCACTTGATGAAGATGAATCTGACTCTGAACTAGAACTAGAATCTGAACTTTGAGTTGGACTTTGTACCTGACTAGGTCCTGGCTGCTCCAGGATTTTGGTACTTTCAGTCAATGCCATCAGTCCTTGGCACTGACACTCTTCTTGTTCATAGATTGATTCCATGATCTGCATAAACTCTTCTTCTTCTTCAGCAAATAGCCCTATGTAGGCTTCAGCATCTGTCTCAGTGTCTGAAGAAGAAATGTCTGAAAGAGTCTTCTCATTCTTTGCAACAAAGGACTTCTCTTTCTTTCCTTTGAAGTGAGTCTTCTTTTTGTCACTGGATTCTTTTCTTCTCTCAGGACAATCTGCAATAAAATGACCCTGTCTATTGCAGCAGTAACACACTATCTTAGACCCAGTTGCCTTGCTAGTCTTTGTCTTTTTCTTGTCCTTCTTTGAAGGCTTCTTCTCCTGATACTGGACTTCTTTCCCTTTGGAAAATGAAGGTCTGGACCTCCACTGTTTCTTCTTCAGGAATTTCTGAAAATGTCTGGTGAATGCAGCAAAGTCTTCATCACTTTCACTGCTTGTAGACTTTGTGCTAACAGACTCATCAGATTCTGATTCAACTACCTCTGGAGGAGGAGTTGATGACTTAGTCCTGCCCTTTCTAGGTACTTCTGACTTGAAGGCAACAGTCCTTTCCCTGTGCTCAGTCCTTGTTGATTTTTCCTCCTCTTTTCTCACTGACAGCTGCATCTCATAAGACAACAACTTGCCAAACAGTGTGGGAGGAGGAATTTCTCCCAACTTTGCCATTTCTCTGATGGCACAGATCTTGGTGTCCCAATCTTTGGTTAGGGACCTTAAGAACTTATCATTCAATTCATAGTTAGTGAACTCTCTTCCATAGGACATGAGTTCATTAACAATTCTATAGAACTTCTTGTAGCATTCAGTGATGCTATCTCCTCTTCCTTGCCTAAAGCTCTCATACTCTTGATTAAGCAAGGACTTCCTATCTTGCCTAACTTCTTCAGAACCTTCCATATAGACAATGAGAGTATCCCACATCTCTTTTGCTGTTTTACAGTGAATTAAGTTCTGAAAAGTGGCATCATCAATGGCACTTACTATAATGTTTTGTGCCCTCTTGTCCATAGTGGCTAGGACAATTTCATCCTTAGTCATCTCAGAGAAATCCTTTGGAGTTCTCTGTGTAGCATCCAAAACTGAAACCTTCATGGGCACATATGGCCCCTCTTTGACTGTGATGTAGATTCTAGGGTCAGAGGCCTCCATAAATAGCCTAACCCTTTCTTTCCAGATCCCAAAGATCTCTTTTCTGCATATGGGCAGTTTCATTGAACCCAATTCCTTGTGATTCTCTGAAGAACCCATGTTTCTTGATTTTCTTGAAACTGTGTTCTGACTTACACTGAATCTGCCAAACTAGATCTCCTCAGACAGTTAGTCCTTTTTGAGGAACCTCCCTCTGATACCACTTGAAAGATATGGTACCTAAACACCTAGAGGGGGGTGAATAGGTGACCTAAACCTTTTTGAAACTTTGTTGGCAGCAAAACAGTTATCTCACAGATTTCTACAGCTAACAGCAATAACAAAATATAAACTGCTAATCCACAGCACAGCACAGCACAGCAGACACACAAATTTATAGTGGTTCCCCAATCTTTGGGTACATCCACTTTCCCCCTTCGCCTATCTAGCAGTGTACTAGATTCGGCCAAACTTCTCCACTATCTCAGAACCCAACTAGGTTCCTACACCTCAGGCCCAAAGCCTTACACTCAGCCACCAAGGCCTACACTCAGCCACCCAGGCCTACACTCAGCCAATCAAGGCCTACACTCAGACAATTAAGGCCTACACTCAGAGTTCTTCAACTCCTACACTCAGGCAACCAAGCCCTACCCTCAGCCTTTATAATATAGGCTTACAATTCACTCAGATCCAATGGATCCTACAAGTTAAAATTGAATTACAATAACTAACTCTACAACTCAGAAAATAAGAGAGGAGTTGAGAGTTTCTTGAAGAGTTCTTGGAAGAACTCAGCTAGATCCAAACTGACTTAGCTTCCTTCAAAGCTTCTTGAGTAGAACTGAATTAGTCTGAATCCTCTGCAGTTGATCCTTGACCTCTGCTTCTTGAGATCCAGATGATTCTGAATCCTTCTTCTCAGCCTTAGTTCCAAAGACTGAATTCTTGATTGGAGCTCTCTCTCTCCAACTTCTTAGATCTGCTGTTGGACAGCAAGATCTTCTTGATTTGTATCACTTGGATAACTTGATCAGCAACCCCTTGAACAAATCTCTTAGATTGTTCTGCACTGGGTCAGAACTTAATCTTCTTAACAATACTTCTTTTCAACTTCTTATTAACACCTTATCAACAACATTTCTGTAAACAATCTGTGCCTATTTATAGGCCTTCTTCATGGTAACCGGCTGGTCCGGTTCATAACTGACTTCTGACATCTCTGACAAGTGCTGTAAACCGGCTGGAATCGGCAGCTGTCATGTCATCCAGTCAATTCTTGAAATTCTCTAACTGTCAGATAGTGTCGAGACTTTCTGTTCTTAAGTGTCGACACTTATAGACCAAGTGTCGACACATGTTGTGTAAGTGTCGACACAAGTCTACAAGGTGTCGACACAACTCCTTGTATGTCTCGACACAGATTCTTCTTCAAGTGTCGACACTGAAATTAAGTGTCGACACAAGTACTTGATCTTCTGTAACTTGTTGAATTCTTCTAAGTGTCGACACATCTCCTTTGTGTCGACACATCTTCATGTGTTGAAACTGTCAAGTGTCGACACTGCTTCTTGGTGTCGACACAAGTCTTCAATTTTGTTTCTTCAGCTGAGTGTCGACACATTCCCTTAGTGTCGACACTTGTACTTAGAATATTTTGTAAACTTTTCTGTTCTTTGATAAGTGTCGACACAGCTCCTTGTGTCGACACTTTCTTCAAGTGTAGAGTCTTCAACTAAGTGTCGACACATTGTGCTGGGTGTCGACACTTTCTTCAAGTGTTGACTCTTCTGGTTGTGTGTCGACACATTGTGCTGAGTGTTGACACATACTTCAAGTGTTGACTCCTTTGAGTGTGTGTCGACACATTGTGCTGAGTGTCGACACATTCTTCATATGTTGACTCTGCTGATTGAGTGTCGACACATTGTGTTGAGTGTCGACACTTGTCCTTAGTCTCTGCAGAATTTTGCTGAGTGTCGACACAACTCCAAGTGTCGACACTTTCTGATGTAGACTCAGCTCTTCTAGGTGTCGACACTTCTGCTAAGTGTCGACACAGCTTTTCTGCATTCTTCTTCACTGAGTGTCGACACAGCTCCAAGTGTCGACACTTTCTGTCTGGTGTCGACTCTTCTTCTCAGGTGTCGACACAATTACTCCAAGTGTCGACACTGCTTGTCTGGGTGTCGACACAAGCTTTCTCAAGTGTCGACACTTTCCCTCTGGGTGTCGACACATGGACTTAGAAACTTTTAGCTTCAGTCCAGTGAATACCTAACCTGCACAAGTAACTCAAACATACATCAAATACATTATGATGTATATCATTGAGTTGGGTGAGGCTTCTTCAAATCAGGTACATTTGACCAATATACCCAACATTTGTTCTTGCAACTAACTCTTATGTTAATCGGATGAGAGCAAACGATAGCGCTGCTATATGGCATGAACGGCTGGGGCATGTAGGATTGGATAAGCTAAGGGCTATGGCTAACAGAAGCCTTGTAAGAGGCTTGCCTAAGCTATCTTCATTTGGCGACGGTCACGTTTGCGCGGGATGTCAGTACGGCAAGGCTCATCGCCTACCATTTGATAAATCACAAACGAGGAGCAAGAGACCATTAGAGTGTATCCATGGAGACTTGATGGGACGAACCGTCACTGCAAGCCTTGGTGGGAGCAGATACATGCTTGTGCAAATTGATGACTACTCAAGATACACTTGGGTATATTTCTTGATGGAGAAGTCTGAAGCCTTCCGATTGTTTGTGGAGTTCAAGGAGTTGGTGGAGGGCCGGCTTGGCTTGCGGATCAAGAAGCTTAGAACAGACAACGGTGGTGAGTTTATCTCCTCCGAGTTTTCTAACTTCTGCAGGAAGCACGGGATCCAACGAGAGCTCACTTGTGCTCACACTCCATAACAAAATGGAGTAGCGGAGCGGAAGATCCGTCATCTGATGGAGACTTGCAAATGTTGGCTTCATCCAAAAGACATTCCAAGGTCCTTTTGGGCGGAGGGGATGTCTTGCGCTTCTTACGTCATCAATCGAATGCTGCTTATCTCGATCAACATGAAGACTCCTTTTGAGCTGTTGCTGAAGGAGAAGCCTAGTGTGGAACACCTTCGGGTGTTCGGATCAACTTGCTACATGTATGTCCCGGATGCTTCAAGGACCAAGCTTGATGCAAAAGCAAGGAAGCTTATCTTTTTTGGCTACGATGATTGGAAGAAGGGATGGAAATGCATGGACCCTGCGACAAAGAAGTTTGTTGTGTCAAGAGATGTAGTCGTTGACAAACTGACGTCGTATGGAGGTGGCTTGGCTGAGCTAACCGGAATCAAGGTTGATGAAGAGCAGAAGGTAGCTGCTGAAGTCCTAGAAAAGGAGCTTGTTGTTTCACCAGCAGCTCTTGTTGCTTCAAATTCTGGTGCTGAGACTTCTGGCTCAGGAAGCAGGGGGAGCATTGCTCAAAGCTTGCCTGAAGGTGGTGTTAAGCCTGAAGAAGCAACAGAGGTAGTGAGCAAGGAACAACCTCTTCGGAGATCAAAGAGGGTTGTGAAGCCACCAGCTCGGTACTGTGATGGGAATGCAGTGAGCTTTGTCTCCTGCTTCTTTGCAGGTCCTTTGGATGAGCGAGAGCCTGCAAACTTCAATGAGGTCACTGGAGTCAAGGAGTGGGATGATGCCATGAAGGAAGAGATTGCTGCTCTCAAGAAGAATAAAACCTGGGATCTTGTGCCCAAGGTTGATGGCATTACTCCAGTAACTTGCAAGTGGGTGTATAAGTTGAAGAAGAAGACTGATGGGAGCATTGATAGGTTCAAAGCTCGCTTGGTCGCTCGTGGATTCTCACAGCAGTAAGGAGAAGACTTTGAGGAGACATTTATTCTGGTTGCAAAGATGACTTCAGTTATAGTGGTGATTGACTTGGCTGCTTGCAAGGTATGGAGGATGTGTCAGCTTGATGTGAAGAATGCTTTTCTTTACGGAGAGATTGAGAAGGACATCTTCATGGATTAGCAACTTGGATTTGTTTCTGAAGTTCATCTGGACTATGTCTACAAGCTCAGGAAGGCTCTCTACGGGTTGAAGCAAGCTCCTAGAGCTTGGTATGGGAAGATAGCAGAGTATTTGCAATTCTGCGATTATCTTGCTTCCAACTCGGATTCTAGCTTGTTCTTCAAGAAGAAGTGGGAGCTTCAAGTCTTGGTCCTGCTGTATGTGGATGATATGATCATCACAGGGAATTCGTAGGAGGAAGTAGCAAGGCTCAGGGCTGAGCTTTCTATACGCTTAGAGATGAAAGACTTGGGAGAGCTTTATCACTTTCTCGGTCTTGAAGTGGAGGGGAAGGAGTGCGGGATTCTCATTTGCCAGAAGGGATATGTGGATCGCATTGTAAGTCGATTCGGCATGGGCGAAGGGAAGTGTTGCTCTACTCCACTGGAACATGGGTTGAAGCTTCGACGAGATGAAGGAAGGATTCTTCCTGATCCCTTGGTGTTCAGGGCTCTTGTAGGGATTTTGATCTACCTGACGATTATAATGCCAGACATTGCTTATGGTGTTGGCCTAGTAAGTCGGTTTATGGCTGAACCAAGGAAGTCTCATCTGGTAGCGGCAAAGCACATCTTGAAGTATGTCAAGTCAACTTCTGATATGGGACTCCTCTATAGTATGGATGCGGACTTTGCTTTGCTTGGATACACGGATGCTGACTATGGTGGTGACTCGGATGATCGGAGATCAACTTTGGGTTATGTTTTCACTTGTGGTTCAGCTTGTATTTCATGGTGTAGCAAGAAGCGGGATTTTGTGTCTGTGTCTACTACGGAAGCTAAGTATAAGGCTTCGGCCTTGGCTACTTAGGAAGCCATCTGGTTGCGAAGGCTTGTAGAGGATGTTCATGAAAAAGTGCAACGGCCTACTTTACTCCGGGGTGATAATTAGAGTGCTCTCAAATTGGTAAACAATAAAGTGTGTCACGCAAGGACCAAGCATATTGAGATCGTGCACCACTTCATAAGGGAGAAGGTGTTGGAGGGATCTCTTCTGGTCGGGCATGTTCGGAGTGAAGATAATCTTGCTGACATCTTCACGAAGCCGCTATCGAAGGGACCTTTTTAGCGGCTACGTAGCTTGGTGGGATTGATCACCACTTCTCACTTCAAGGGGGAGTGTTGAAATTTGTGAAGTGGAAGTGGGTGATGGGCAGGCCGGGCGGTCTGAGTTGCCTGTGTGGACTGAGTCCGCGTCCTGGATGGACTGCTAGTTGCGACCTAGGTGGTGGATATCTTGGTAGCTTGCTGATTGAGCAGCCTGTGGTTTGAGCGGCCTCTGCGGACTGAGTCCGCGGCCTGGGTAGACTGCTGGTTACGTCCTGGGTGGTGGCTGTCTTAGTGGCTTGCTGATTTAGCAGCCTGTGGTCTGAGCGGCCTGTGCGGACTGAGTCCGCAGCCTGGGCGGACTGCTGGTCGCGGCCTGGGTGTTGGCTGTCTTGGTGGCTTGGCTATTGAGGAGCGGCCTGTGCGGCCTGGTATGCGGCGTGATCGGTCTGTTGTGCGGCCTGGTTGGCCTATGGCCAAGGATGTCGGGCTTCTGGTGAAATGGATTGAGCGGACTGCGATTTGCGGGTTATAGGCAGTGCTCTGTTCAGCAGCCTTATGTGTTGCAAGCTTGTGTTAACCGGCGGATTGGGTGCCCTATCCGCGGAAGGCTTACGGACTGGCATGTCCGCGGTGTCCGCTGTGGCGGACTGGCAATGGAGTTTGGCTGTGGCCCTTGCCAATCTCTGGTGCTACAGTAGGTCTTAGCTGCTTTGGAGGACTGCGCTGACTGGTGTCGGAATCTAGTAGTTGGCCGTTTGTTTGGGCAGCTGTGCGAGTAGTATTGGCGATCTGCTTACCTTAGTGAATTGGCGATCTACTTACCTTGGTGGAATTGGCGATCTGCTTTGGGTGTTGGCGGACAGGGCCTTGTCCGCCGAGCTCGCGCTTGGCCTTTGGTGATTTACTGTACTTGGTCACATTCTATGACAAGTCCATTGTGTCCGCAGTATCCGCCAAGTCCGCTGTTGACCGGGCGGACTGCCTTTGGTCGTGGACTTGTGGCGGATGGAGGCTTTGGTCTTGTACTATGCGGACTTCCTCTTTCGTGTGCGGACTGTTGCTAAAGGGGTTGTGGTTGTCCATGTGTGATGATGTTGCGGACTGTGCGGACTGTACCTTGTCCGCATAGTGTGAGGCAAGTCCGCCTACTTGTGATCATGTGCCTTGCTCCTGGCGGTTTTCTTGGAATCCGGCTAAGTCTTTACGGACTCAGCGGACGGATGTTTTGCTATTGCGCGGGCTGGGGTGGTGATTCTATTCACTAGGGTGGTAACCACACTCCTCACCTTGCCTATTGATGACTCCATTTTATATACCTATTTTCGGACTCATCTAGGCTTGTTTTCCGTCGCTTGCACTTCACTTTTAGTTCATTATCATATATATTTCATCTTGCCTATATTTCCATAGGAAGTGCACATCTAAGCCCATGGTTGTGTATTTTGTTATATTTATAGTCTGTTTTCCTTTTTGTTATTGCCTGGAATGTCTGCACATATAAGTGATTGGTTTTTCCTTTCGGTACAGGGGTCGTGTGCGTGTTCCGGGATGGTTGTGGAACAGGAATACTACGCACGATCATGGGATCTAATGCGCACGACCACTGGTCGTGCGCCCCTGATCGTGCACACTACTCTTCATTTTCCAAAATCTGCCTAGGGTAATCGTACGACCACTGGACCTAGTGCGCACGACCAGCGGTCGTGCGCCACTGATCGTGTGCATTGATTCCAGTTCTTCTTCCTAATATGCCATGCCAGTGCGCACGATCACTGGACATAGTGCGCACGACCACTAGTCGTGCGCCTATGATCGTGCGCATTGTTCATTTCTGCTTTGTATAAATAGTGCAGGTCTCGCCCTAATTCGAGGAGACGATCCGGAGCTCGACATTTCTCTGCCGTTTTCCGCCTTTTCCGTCGTTCCCCTTCAATCTCCACCCTAGGGAGGTGCTCCGGGCAAGCTTTCACCGCCAAATCCAAGCCAAAGCTTCCTCTCAGCCTCCTCCATCATCTATTGGGTTCATTTCAAGCTTCAATGCCATAGCCATCAAGCAAAGGGAAGCTTGCAACTTTCGTCCTCTATCGTGAGACGAAGAAGACGGGCCATTGGAAGGTGGTGACAGCCCTTCTCTACCCCGGACGCAGTTGAGGACCGAGCTTGGATGCAGATTGACAACCCGACGATTCCAACCGTGAATCCTCAGCAAGACTTCGGATTCGGTCGATCTCTTGACTTGTTCTTCCTTTATTGTTGTTTATGTGTTGTTGTAAACCTTATGTATAGATGATGTGTGTTTATTTGTAAAACGTTTTTATAAAATCATGTCTTTGTGATTTGTAATTTCGTATTTTTTGCTTGAGGTGCACCATATTTCATCCACCACCATCCACCCTTGCCGCACTAGCAATTGCTAGTGGCGCGCGTAGTGAAGAGGTGCTTTCGACCGTCATTCCGCCGTTCTCACCACCTCATCTGCAAGCCTACTTGCCCATCCGCCTAGTGATTCGGTGCATAGCGGCCCGACTAGTCTTCCATCCCGCCTGGCGAAGCATCGCATAGCGGCGTTGTATAGGAGTAGTTGTTCGACTTTTATTTTCTGTTTCTGCAAATATCAAAACCCCCCTTATTTAGCTTCGACCTAAGGACTTCAATCTCAAGTCCTCCTCGAAATTAACTCCATCTTACTGTGTTTCTTGAGAGATCGATACTTGGGAAAGCCCCCATTTTATATTACTTGTGCGACCGGTTCACTGCCGTGATCTTTAGCATCAAGTTTTTGGCGCCGTTGCCGGGGAACACAGTCGTGTGAGTTTTTATAGATGAAGATAATAGATTAAAGCCCTTTTTCATTTGTGCATATCATTTATTTTGCTTATTTCTTTTTTTGACCTTTTTTGATTTTTGATTTAGATAGCAGATCCGTGTTATTTTCATTTTAGCTGTGTAGCACTTTTTCCGCAATTATTTTTGTTCGCGATGGATCCTGATGCTGAGTGTCGTCTACTTGACACTTTGCGCCGATCCATCGACGTCATTGCTGTTATGAATGCCGAGCATTGCATTCGGTGTTTGTTATGTCAAGGTGTGGGCCACATGTTGAAGGATTGCCCTCGTTTGTTCAAGCCTTCTCCCTCTGAGGGCGTGTGCACAACAACCTCCCGTTCGCGGCAGACTGTTGTGGACAGGCCTACCAGGGTGTTGCCTGGCCCATACACTAACATAATGCACTTTGCTCGTTCTCTACCCGTTGAGATTACCGAAGAATCTCTAGCCGCATACAGCTCTTCATGTGTCCCTCGATCCCTTTTTACGAGCTTCCCTTGAGTGATGATGATCACTCTGGTATTAGCCAACAAAAAGAGGAGCAGGAACTCATGGACGCTCCTGTATGGGACGATGAGATTGTTCCGGTCGTCGACGTGGTGGCGTCAGCGAATGATTTTGTGATGGGGCCTGATCATTCAGTGCTTGACTTTAAGAGCAGCCTTTCCCCTCCGCAATTTTTGCCGGATTGTGCTATTCCTCTTTCTTGCGAGTCGGTTGATGATGCCGTATTTGTTGATGATTCGGTCCCCGAGGTTGCGCCGAAGTGGGATGATGATTCCTCTATCTCCGACGGAGAAGGAGGATCTTCGGAACACTATGACGCACCCTGGTGGGATGAGGAATACCCTCTTTTTGATGTGGAGGTTTGCACCTCCTTATTGGATGAGGTCGTTCCTCTTACCACCGCGGACCTCGAGTTCTCGGATTCCCCTCGGTACGACTCGTATGATACCGACGATGATCTCTGCTTGGATCGTGTTGATAGTGATACCGGGATCACTCTCCCATTTTCTGATTATTTTTGTTCTTCGTCTCCTTTAATTCTTGATCCCCCTTTTCTATTTGAGCCTATGCAGGCTGAGTCTCCACAGGTATGCTGGGATGATGATTAGTCTGGTGTTCTTGCCGTTGCCATCACACCCTGCACACATGTGGTTGACAATGCCTTGCTAGGCGAGGATACTTTTTGTGATACGATGAGGGAGGACCAGGCCTCCTCCTCATCCTATTTCCTATTTCCTCTGCCTGCGAGGAGCAAGAATGATTATTTAGGCAGAGGGGTAACTGCTCTATCACCGTATCGGTACCCGTTACCAAAACGAATATTAGGCCAGTTACCTGTGCACTTTTTATTTCATAGGCCCATTAGCTAGAACTGTATAGAATTTAATAAGTCGTGTTGGGATGACAATAACCCCATTACTTATCTTTCATATTCTGCATTTTATTTTTCATGTCTAGTTTCTTTTAGTATTTCTTTGTAGTTTATATATATTTTTTTTTTTTTTGTTTTTTTTTTTTGCGGAGCTCACCCCTGCAGGTATCATAGCAAATCGCATTGGCGGGGTTGTGATTCTTCGTATGGCGGAACTGCTTCAGGATTACACGCATCTTCTGGTATGCTCACTGGCTGAGCATTGGGTAACCTCTTCCCTTAGCTCTTTATGATCTTAATTTCTCCATCATATGATGTGTTGTTTAATTTAAGTCTGGGGGAGAGACAGTTTTGTTACCTTTTACACGTGCACATCTCTTGTGCATACTAGAAGCCTTTATATTTTTATTTTGATTAGCTCATTGCACTGCACACCACTACACCCATTTAAGCACGTGCTTAGCTGTTTGTGTGCCGCGAGTTAAACTCATTTCTTTGTTAGATTTGGGAAAATTATGGTGCTGGCTTAGGATTGTGAGACAGAGTAAAATGTTGACCTTGTTATGTTTCTAGTCAACTGCTCTCGTCTCGTGTAGAAATTCGAGTAGATTTAATTTTTCTGTATGCTTATAGTTTTATATTTTTTCTATTTGCGTAAAGACTTTTTATTCTACTCAAAAGTTGGTGAATCCGGTATGAATCAAACGGTAGTGTAGGGATGTGTGTAGCCGCCACTAGCCTCGTTTTGCTCGAGTCAGGAGGAAGGATTATCTTTCTCGGTGGGTAAGAACTTACCCCAAGCTACTCTCGAAGCATAGGTGCATGGTTAGTCGAGCGTAAGCGTGATGTAGGACATCATTTTGGCCCGGTTGAGCTTTGTACCGTTCCTAACGTCATATCCTCACTAGCCCCGTTGTGCCTACCCTTCTTTTGATTCAGCTCCACCTTCATTCACCAAAGCCCCATAGCCTATCCTAGTCGCACACCCAAGTCGAGTTTAGTGTTTTATATTTTCATGTTGGAATGTGATTTGGTGTTATTATTTGTGAAAATGTGGAAGTGCTCCCAAGTATATTTCTGCTGAATTGTGAAATTAAAATGAAGAAAAAAAAAGAAGAGAAAAATATTTGTAAAGAAAAAAAAAAAGTGAAAAGAAAAAGTTTAAATTGAAAATCTTTTTGGAAATGTGATTATATTTGGAGTAGGCGGTGCACACACCCATTTGTTAAAAGTTAAGTCTGGAGGTGTGGTGTACCTGCATATATTATGGTTAGCGGTTGGATTCTTTTCAGGCTAGCTCATTTGGGTTAGGTGCATAGCCTTTCTTTTTATCATTGTTTACCTCACCGTAACCCAAGCCCCGTGATTATCCTAAAGTCCTACGGATTTGCGCTTGAGTCTAACTAGTGCCGTGGAGAGAGTGTGAACGGGCAAGCGTATGGTCCCCGACATTGGTGGATTCCTTTGGAGGTGATCCTGAGCCCCGATCTTTGGCAAAGCTCACCTTAGTGGCCTGCCTACTTTCTTCCTATGTGTGACCGGTTGATTCACCGCGATTCTATTTTTGAGTAGTAATAAAATTTTGATACGCATTGTGAAAAATATAAACTATTATGCATACTTAGAAATTTTTTTTATTGTATCTTTACGCACGCGAGCATGCGACTTCGCATGGTACTTTGTTTTACAATTTCTTTGTTAGCTAGTAATTTTCCCTATCTGCTTAGATTTTGTTTGCTCGGGACGCGCAAACAGTTAAGTCTGGGGGTATGATGAGTCCATTTTATATACCTATTTTTGGACTCATCTGGGCTTGTTTTTCGTCGCTTGCACTTCACTTTTAGTTCATTATCATATATATTTCATCTTGCCTATATTTCCATAGGAAGTGCACATTTAAGCCCATGGTTGTGTATTTTGTTATTTTTATAGTCTGTTTTCCTTTTTGTTATTGCATGGAATGTCTGCACATATCAGTGATTAGTTTTTCCTTTCCGTACAGGGGTCGTGTGCGTGTTCCGGGATGGTTGTGGAATAGGAATACTGCCCACGATCATGGGATCTAATGCGCACGACCACTGGTCATGCGCCCCTGATCGTGCGCACTACTCTTTGTTTTCCAAAATCTGCCTGGGGTAATCGCACGACCACTGGACCTAGTGCGCACGACCACCGGTCGTGCGCCACTGATCATGTGCATTGATTCTAGTTCTTCTTCCTAATCTTCCATGACAATGCGCACGATCACTGGATATACTGCGCACGACCACTGGTCGTGCGCTTGTGATTGTGCGCATTGTTCATTTCTGCTTTGTATAAATAGTGCAGGTCTCGCCCTAATTCGGGGAGACGATCCGGAGCTCGACGTTTCTCCGTCGTTTTCCGCCTTCGCCGCCGTTCCCCTTCAATATCCACCCTAGGGAGGTGCTCCTGGCAAGCTTTCACCGCCAAATCCAATCCGGAGCTTCCTCTCGGCCTCCTCCATCATCTCTTGGGTTCATTTCAAGCTTCAACGCCATAGCCATCAAGCAAAGGGAAGCTTGCAACTTTTGTCTGCTATCGTGAGATGAAGAAGACGGGCCATTGGAAGGTGGTGACAGCCCTTCTCTACCCCGGACGCAGTTGAAGACTGAGCTTGGACGCGGATTGACAACCCGACGATTCCAACCGTGAATCCTCAGCAAGACTTCGGATTTGGTCGATCTCTTGACTTATTCTTCCTTTATTGTTGTTTATGTGTTGTTGTAAACCATATGTATAGATGATGTGTGTTTATTTGTAAAACGTTTTTATAAAATCATGTCTTTGTTATGTGTAATTTCGTATTTTTTGCTTGAGGTGCGCCATATTTCATCCACCACCATCCACCCTTGCCGCACTAGAAATTTCTAGTGGCGCGTGTAGTGAAGAGGTGCTTTCGACCCTCATCCCGCCGTTCTCACCACCTCATCCGCAATCCTACTCTCCCATCTGCCTAGTGATTCGGTGCATAGCGGCCCGACTAGTCTTCCATCCCGCCTGGCAAAGCATCGCATAGTGGCGTTGCATAGGAGTAGTTGTTAGCCTTTTATTTTTTGTTTCCACAAATATTAACCCCCCCCCCCTAGTTAGCTTCGACCTAAGGACTTCAATCTCAAGTTCTCTTCGAAATTAACTCCACCTTACTGTGTTCCTTGAGAAATCGATACTTGGGAAAGCCCCCATTTTATATTACTTGTGCGACCGGTTCACTGATGTGATCTTTAGCATCACCTATAAATAGAACCCCCCCCCCCCCCCGGCACGTCTACAATAACGGAGTGAACAGTAAGTTGGGCTTAGGCAAGTGTTGCAGTCTGCGGTTTTCAGTCCGCGCGGGTTGAGTAGTGTTGACGGTGTGCTGTGTGCAGGTCGCGTGGCTAGCTTCAAGGAGCCAGGAGTTGGGCATTGAAGTGTGCGGTCTCTGCGGTCTCAGCTGGTCGCTTCTGCGGCTTGTAAGTTTTCTACTTCAGCTTGATCAAGTTCCAATAACCTGTCCGCCGGTCTCAGGCGGGTAGGCGGTCTGTTCCTCAGTTCTTCAGCAGGTAGCGAATAACGGTGTGTCCGCTTGACCTCGTGGTCTCGGCGGACTCCGTGTGCTATTCGGCTTGAAGCAGTTGCAGTTCGGGCGGCTTCGGCGTCCTTGGCGGACTAGGTGGTCTCGGCGGTCTCCAGTGCTGTCCGCCTGGCTTGTTTTGTGCTTTCTGTTTGTAGCATGTATACTAGCGAAATCATGTCTCGCTACATATACCTTGCCTTATAAAGAAGTGTGAATGAATATAAGACCTGCTTGTGCTTCCATTTGTATCTGGTGTTAAGCGTGCTCTTGGGCTTCCGCATGATCAAGGTGTTAACTGGGTAGTTCTGAGAATATTAATTTGGCTTTAGGCTATTCTGCTGACCACTTTGAGAAAATTTAACAGACTTTAAGCCGGCTGAAAAGAATCGCATCGGCTTTGCCTCCACAACGCTAGCCTCGGATCTCAAAATGGAACTCCGCAGCTCCACCGGTGGCCGGCTCCCTTCCTCCTCCTCATCCTTTCTCTCTCTAGGTTTATAGAAAGATGATGGAGAAGATTAGAATGAGAATTTCTTTCTCATTCTCGGCCTTAAGGAAACAGGGAGGAGCCAGAGCCATCAGATTCTAGCTGAGAATATGGACGGCCATGATTTTGCAACAAAAGGTTGAATTTTGGCTAACACAGCCTGTGACACGCCCGTGTCACAGGCCGTGTGCCTTAAGCGGCACACAACCGACTTATCCAGACTAGTACATGGCCATATGACACGCCCGTATCACGAGCCGTGTCAATTGGCATGCCTTCAGACACGCCACTGTCTGTGTCCGTGTACTTCAGGCTGCGCAAAAACAAATCAACCCGAGCGGGACACAGCCAGTGACACGCCCGTGTCATAGGACGTGTACCCCAAGACACAACTGTGTCACACCCGTGTCCACCAGGCCTCAAATGTTGTGGGCACATCCAGCAAAGGACACGGCCTGTGACACGCCCGTGTCACAGGCCGTGTGCCGCTACACAGCAGCAGACACGCCTGCTGCTCAATTTCATCGAGCTAAGATCATCGACCACAGGGGGACACAGCCTCTGACACGCCTGTATCAGAGGGTGTGTTCCCTCATTTTTCGTAGAAATGGATTTCGTTGACCACTCGTTGGCTGCTCACCCGAGCAGGACACGCCCGTGTCCCAGGCCGTGTCACCCAACTTTTTCCCAATCCTGGGATGTGTGGTGTTACATCTGGTATGCTGATAGACTTTCATTTAGTCTGATTGTGGACTGGCAGATTTTGAGAATGGGCTGCAGCCTTATTTTTCAGTGTTGGGGCTGGTACACCAAACATAAGTGGTCCAGGATGGGCCATTTGGATTTCTTCATGGGCTGCCTTATAGGCACTAGCACCCTTGCCATTCCTAACACCATACTACTAGTGACCATGAATGTTGTCATGGCCATACATGTTTGATGGTAACACCACTTTCCTGAAAGGAATTGAAGGCTTGGAGGCTAGTGGCTGCACTAGAGCATTGCCCTTCCTTTTAGAATAGGCAGCTCTAGTTCTCCCTTTGAATCCTAACCCCTTCTTACCCTTTTGGGAGGAGAAGGAAGCAATCAAAGGCAATACTAAACATGGCTTTGAGAACTTAGCCACTAGCTCCTTCTCCTTTTGGAGTTTACTTTCAAGATTCCTAATGTGGTTATTTTGGAAGGTGATTGTGCCCATTTGAATAACAGTGATATTTTTTAGCTGCTGACTTCTTGTATCTTCAGGTTCAGCATGTTTGTTGAGCCTGAAACAGCCAGCTTCAGAGAGGCAATCTCCTCAGCCTATTTTTTGGATAGAAGGTTGCTTCTCTTCAGTGCTTGCAGGAGTTCAACCTAATTATCAATCAATTGATTGACATCTCCCTCAGATTCAGAGCCATCTTCATCTCTTAATGCAGATGCTTCTGATTCTGGACTAGTTATATAATCTGACACATAAGGTGTAGAATGTACCTTACTAGTGTCAGGATGCTCCTTGCTGGGTCCTTCCTCAGTCAAAGCCATCAGCCCAAGACAATCGCTGGCTTCTTCTCCTTCTTCAGATCTGGCAGCATCATCAGCTTCTCTAGTGATTGCAGCCAGCATCTCTAAGAAGTCTGCTTCTACAGATTCTTCTTTAACAGTAAATAGCCCAATGAGAACTTCAGCTTCATCTTCCTCTTTTGACTCTGATGATGAGGAGTCAGTCCAACTCTTTTGCTTCCTGACAATAAAGTACTTCTCCATCTTTCCCATTTGCTGATGTTCCTTATTTCCACCAGCATCCTTTATTTTGACAGGGCAGTCGGCTATGACATGCCCTGGTTTGTTGCAATAATAACACACCACTTTAGAAGAAGCATGTTTGCTAGGATTAGAGTCATACATGTCCTCTTTAGAGGATTTCTTTTTGCCCTTGTAGTAATCTTCCTTGGGATGAGAAGAAGAGGATGGTCTGCTTCTCCAGTGCTTATTCTTCATAAATTTCTGAAATTTACTAGAAAAGGTAGCAAAGTCTTCATCAGAAATATGACAGTCTGATGTGTTGGTATCTGAGCTTTCTGACTCAGAATTGGTAACTCTCCTTGGTGGAGAAGGAATCTTTCTCCTACTCTTCCTTATGGCTTCAGCTTTGAAGGTCACTGACTTGTCTTTGACTGTAGGCTTGCTTATTTTCTCCTCCTCCTTTCTAGCAGTCTGCTGCATTTTATTTGACAGCAGCTTTCCAAACAGGGTTGGTGGTGGAGTGTCTCCAAGTATGGCCACTTCTCGGAAGGCACAGATTTTTGTGTCCCAGTCTTTAGTTAAAGACCTGAGGAACTTGTCATTCAATTCATAAGTGCTTAAGAGTTTGCCATATGTCTTCAGCTCATTCATAATTTTGAAAACTTCTCATATCACTCAGCAATGTCATCTGACTTGTCCTGCCCGAAGCTTTCATACTCCTGATTAAGTATGGACTTCCTGTCCTCCCTCACTTCTTCAGACCCCTCCATGTAGACAACTAGTGTGTCCCACATCTATTTAACTGTCTTGTAATGGACTAGATTTTGGAAGGTTGAGTCATCTATGACATTAACAATAATGTTTGTGCTCTTTTATCCATTGTAGCTAAGATGATTTCCTCTTTAGTCATCTCAAAATACTGCTTTGAAATCTTCAGATTTGCATCAAGAACTGATGTCTTCATTAGGATGATGGGCCCTTCATGTACAATTATGTATATCCTAGGATCAAAAGCTTCCATGAAAAGTCTGACCCTTTCCTTCCAAATGCCAAAGGTCTCCTTCCTGGAAAGAGGAAGTTTCATGGATCCAAGTTCTTTATGATTCTCACCTGAACCCAACTTAGCCTTCTGATAGCTGCCCCTGGAGATCAACTCAGACTGTTAAGTCTATCTTAAGCAACCTCCCTCTGATACCACTTGAAACTTTTGATTTCAAGAACAACTAATCACCTAGAGGATGGCTGAATAGGTTCAATTCCAAAAACTTAAACAACTAATTGATTAATATCACATCACAGCAATCTCATCACAATCAAAGCCAGCACAGCACACATAATTTTATAATGGTTCCTCAATTGATTGGTACATCCACTTTCCCCCTTCGCCTATCTAGCAGTATACTAGATTCGGCCAAACTTCCTTCTATCTTTCTCAGATCCTCAGATCTTATAGCTCAGAGCCCAACTGGCTCCTACAACTCGGGCACAAGCCCAACCACTCAGATCACCAAGATCCTACAACTCTAGTTCTTCCCAAGTACTCTACCTCAGAGTGACTCCACACTCCTACAACTCAGGCAATCTTGCCCTACCACAGTGTGAATCCACATACCTACAACCCAGGCAACTCATGCCCTACCTCAGCCTTTATAACACAGGCTTACAATTCAGGCCTTAGCCTTACTGCTCAGATTCAGAATGAATCTTACAAAGAAATATTAAAGATGATGAATTACAGACACCAGAGAAAATTCTCTATGCCTGTCTACCTGGACTGAGCAGATATCAACCCTAACTTCTTCTTCACAGCAACTAGATGATACAAAGATCTTGAAATGATGCTCGGCTTGTTCTGGAATCAACTAGCAGATGAATCTGCTTCTTCTTCTTCAGGAATATCTCCTGATCTGGACTGAACAGATTTCAGCCCTTTCTTCTTCTTTGATCTAGCAAATTGATCTTCAGATTCTTGCTCGGCTTGGATCGGGAAGACAACTTCAGCTAGGGAACTCCTACGCTGATTCATCTCTCTTTAAGGATTACTCTGAACCTAATGGAGTAGATGTTGATTGCACTAGCAAACTCAGAAGCCCTTCAGATTTGATCTTGAGGTTCTTGGCTTCTGCAATAATGGCAGAGGAAGACGACGAACTTCGCTTCTCATTTTTTAATCAGAAATTAATCCAATTAATTCATTGATCATTCATTTAGATCTCGATCTCTTCTGCTATTTATAATCTTGTCATACTGGCGAGATGATCGACACGTGACTCAGTTTTAACGGTGGTTAAAACTTCAACTATATTAACTTGAGATCCACTGTAGACTGACGGTGACGTTAATGTCGATTTTCATCGAATCTAAACTTTGTTGACTTGTTGACTTTGCTGAGTCAGCATCATTCTGGACTTAGCCAGAATCAACTAAATGTTCTGAAATCATGCATTTGACGAACTTCAAACTTAGCTCGATGAAATCTGAACTCTGCTTGACGAAATAGTGAAGTTGAGATTGATGAATTCTCTCAGCCCAGTTCTTTCTTCAGGTGAAGGCTGAGTTTGACAAATTCTCTGAACTCTGATCGATGAAATCTAAACTCTGGTCGACGATTCTGATAGACTCGGCGATTCTGGACTTAGAAATTTCTTCAGCTTTGCTTGATGGCGTTGTGAGCTTTGAGTGAGCTTGCCTCTCTCAACGATTCTGAACTTAGCCGATTTTCTGGATTCTTCACAGTAAGGCTATGACAGGATAACCTTGACTCAACGCTTCAAGTTGTATGGCGTTGAGTTGATCTCACTCAATTCTTCTGGACTTGGCCAATTTTCTCAGGCTTTGTCTCAGCGATCTCAACACTTTCTTCTCAGCGGTCTCAGCTATATCAGCGCTTTTTTCCTTAGTCAGCTTTTCTGGCTGTCTTAGAGCTTTCTTCTTAGAAGTCTCAACTGTCTCAATGCTTTGTTGTTGAATGGAATTGAGTGAGCTTGCCTCCCTCAACGGTTTTAGGCTTGGGTAATTTTCCTGCCTGCCTTCTCTCAGCGCTATTAGACGGATGGCATTGAGTGATCTTGCCTCACTCAACGCTTTTGGACTTAGGTAATTTTCTTAGTTTCCAGCTCCACCTTGAGTCCACATGTCATTGTCTCTTGAACCGGCTCCTATAATTCTGTACTTAGCTGGATGGCGTTGAGTGATCTTCATGGGCTACCTCCCCCTGCTGGTCGAGCTGGCGAATCTCGTGAGCCTAGCTCGCCGAACCGGCCTCGACCTGCCGAGTCGGGGAAGATCTCGTGCCCGGGGAGCTCGCACCCCCGGCCTTCCTCGACCACTTACTTCCCAGCTCGCCTGTCGGGGGCGTCCTCGCCCAAAGAGGGGGCGGCCGCGATCTGGACTGCTCGAGTCGAGCACTCTGCCCGCGTGCCGAGTGCGAACTTGACCAGGTTCAGCACCTCATTCCCGAAATCCTCGAACATCCCCACCGTGGCGAGAGGCGGGGGGCAGCGAGTCCGGCCTTTCAGATCCCTGTCCTCCCGTCATCGAACTCGTTGAAACTTTTTTGCACTGACCACGCTCCACGCTCACCGCACCAAAATGTTGAAACCGAAAATCGGTCTCCTGTGGAGTTCGCCCATGGGGAAGGGGTGGTCTCACACCTACTTCACTCCTGCAAGCAAAATAACAACAAAGAAGACAAGGAAAGACCGACCCAAGGGCTCGGTGGGGAGGTCTCACTACACACCCGAAAGAACTCAGAGCGCTTCCCCTCCTTAGCCAGAGGCCGAGCTAAGGTACCCTCAGAAAGCACTTGAAAACTAGAGCAGGAAAGCACAGGAAGCCTGCCTTCTAGGGTACCCCTTGGGTCTATTTATAGTTTTTAGAACCTGTACTGTCAATAACAAAAGGAACTGACCTGAAGTTACCAAAAAGCCCTTGTCTGGGTCTGCCAACAGCCAAACTCCGCTGTTTTGAAGGGCTATAGGTAGACCTGCGGGGGAAAAATAGTAAAAAGTGCCTCATAGGTCCAGGCGAGCTGGGGAGCTTGTTCACCTCGGCATATCCTGCTCGCCAACTGTTGCTGAGCTTCGTTGCGAGAGGCAGGACGACGAGCTCGCCCATCCGTCGGACTCCATTAGTTGAACTCAGCTCGACGATTCTTGGACTAGCTCGGCGATTGCCGAGCTCGCGGTCGACGAGTACCGATCTCCGGTCAACGAATGCCAAGCACTTGGTCGACGAATGTCGAGCTCCTGGTCGACGAATGCCGAGCTCAGCCTCGGCTTCTCTACTGCCAAGCTCTCCCACTATCTTCAGCCTGACATGTCTGGTTCCTGGCGATCTTGCTCGCCGGACACGGGGTTATACATAATCCCCTCTCTTTTTAAGCTTGGCAAAGATCGGAAAAGAAACATCCAACCCCAAGTGTGCGGCGAGCGTGGGATGGCGAGTTGGAGGGAATCTTCGGGTGGGGTCCACCTGCGGCTATATATATACACATGCATACCTGCTTGACTCTTGTCATTCCCTTCGCTCTAGTACTGCAAAGATGTCGATTCCCAAGGAAATCAAAGAGCGCCTCAACCGGGCTCGCCAGGCCTCGGCTGCTCTGACCGCTCTGACAGCGGTCCCGTCCAATGTTCCTCAAGTTGACTCTGTCGAGCCCAGCTCAAAGAAGTCGAAGTCATTCCCCAAAGCGGCCGAGCCAATTTATGAAGACCTGAGGACCACCCTGGAGATGGGGACCGGCTCCTCCAACCGGACATTTCTTGAGAAGGCCAGAGAGTTTGTCATGGTCGACGACGACCCAGACGGTCAACCTGATGGTGGGGGCGTCACATCGCGAGAGCCTACACCGCGAGGAGAGACCACTCTCGCAGACTCGCGGTTCACGACACCGGATAACCGTCCCCAGGACCTCCCTCTTCTCTTTGGGATCCTGCCAGTGAGCTCGCAGAGGCCGAACTCGCCGGTGCGCGCCCCCTCTCCTCGGCAAACTAACACGGCTGCGGGGGCGGGTCTGGGAACCATCCCCACCCCGGGATTCGAGCTCCTCTCGCCGGGGACTCGCGGCCCAGGTCGCGGGAAGGATTTGAGGTTCATCCATCCCCGCATCTCCTTTGAGTCACCGAGCTCGTCAGGTTAAGTTTGCTTGAATTCTTGCCTCATGAGCTTTTTCTGCGTTCCTCTTCTTACTGACATTTGTCTTCACAGCTCCCCCCAGCCAATCTGCTGCCGAGGAATCTTCGCGGGCAGCCCACTACTCCCCCCTCCCCTCCCCAAGCTCGCTGGACTCTTACATTGGTCCTGAAGTGGATCAAGGCGAGCTGACGAGGAGGGAGGTCAAGCTTCTCAGGAAGCTGGTGTGTGGGCTGCGCGATGTGCAGGGGGTCAACGAGACGTTACAATGCGACTACGCGCGTCTCGCCGACGAGGTGCAAAGTGGCCAGGCTGGCGAGCTGATGTCCCCATCCCGGCTTCTGGATGAGATAGACGATGGCCTCTCCGTGGAGCAGAGGAATTCCGAGAGGATCTGCGAGTTGCTCCGCGCGCGGCAGTCTGGGGGGGCGGGAGCCTCGAGGCCGGGGTACGTAAGAGGGCGGCTCCTTTGCTGAGCCGACCGGTACTCGCATCCTGATGCTCCCCTGCCCATGCACCCCGCTTTTTATTCCTGAACTTGGTCTCTGTAATAAGTAGTTTTTAAAATATTCTTGGACCGCATTATTCAAATAATATACTGCGATGTTTTACTTAGCATTGGTTGGGACGCGTCGGAAGTTGGCGGGCTGGGTTGGCGAGTTGGGGTGGCGAGCTGGGGTGGCGAGCTAAGCTGATGGGATAGCCTGACCCCAGATTTCCTTTTCTATAAATAGCCCCCCCCCCCCCCACCAACCACCGTACTGTGCTTTTATTGCTCTTTCTCCCTGCGCCTTTTTCATTTTCTGCTCGCGCTTTGCTTCTTCCTCTGCGACCATGGGCAAGGCCAACCCTGATGCCAACGACCGCTCCAAGTACGCGCAGCACTTCACTGACTACTGCTTCTTTGAGGGGCACACCAGCGAGGAGGAGCTCGCGGAGTTCAAGGCCGAGTATGTGCCGCCGGGCTTCGAGGCGCGCAGGCCGAGGGAGGGGGAGGCTATCAACACTTTCTAAGAGGACGAGCTCGCCTTCCCCATCTCGAATTTCGAGGTGTGATTGCGCCTCCCCCTCTAGCTGGAGATCCGGCAAATCCTGAAGTACTATGGCGCGGTACCCGCGCAGTTGAATTCCAACGCTGTCGCGATGATGGTGGCGTTCGTGAGGTACCTTCGGCGGGAGAGGATTGAGTTCAACCTAACAGTGTTCATTAAGCTCTTTTCTTACAAGGCGACGCCGGATGGGGTCACCTACTTCGGCGGCTCGCTGATCAAGGTTCGTGAGATCGCAAACAAGCATCACACTTGGATGACCAACATTGCCTTCATCAAGGGCGATCTCGGCAATATCCCTTACTCGCCCCAGCAGAATGGAGAGGAGGTATACCGCCCGCCGGCCATGTCCGGCAACGATGCCGAGCTCCACAAGTACTTCCTCCACAAAGACTTCGAGGTCGCCTTCCTGCGGATGGGCCTCTACGCGCTTCCCCCTATCCTCCCCGCCGAAGGTACTGCTTCCCGCCTTGCCGAGCTCACCCGATGGCCGAGCTCGCCACATTGCTGTTGAGTTTCTTCTAACTTTTTCCAAGTATTTTCTTGCAGGGGAGCGGATAATTCCCACGAACCCGTCGTTTGCAGATCCGGGGTCGCACTCAGACCCCTTTGCTCGCGAGAAGGCGGCGGCGGCGGCCTGCCGAGATGAGGCGGCCCTCTCCCAACCCTCTTCCAGCAAGAGGCGACCTGAGGATGAGGGGTCAAACCCGCCACACCGCCATCGGCTGCCAAAGAAGATGAGGAGAGCCCTGCTGGCTCCGCGGGGGCAACAACAACAACAACATCAGCAGCCCTGCCCCAAATACATAAGCACATCTGAGACTCCTCCCGACGCGTCGCTGAAGAGCCGCTGAGGGATATTACTAGAAAGGGCCGGAAAGGTGGCGCGGGTCCATCTTCCGCGGCGGCGATCTCTCTTACCCCTTCGGCGAAGAGGGCGGCCAGCGAGCGCGCGGCGCCGAAGCAACATCCCCTCTTCAATTTCGGGGGGCAGTGGAAGGACTCGGCGGGGGAGCCCATGGTGCAGTGGGATGAGCTGGCCCATCGGGTCTCCATCTCCACCCTGCATCCATCCTGGCATGACCGCGAGCCCGCCACGGGCCATGCTTTTGCCCTCGGCTTCGGTCTCTATGGCCACGAGGACGCCGAGGCCTACAAGAATATGACCCTTCGGCAGCTCGACAATGAGGGTCTGCAGGCCCACCTGCAGACCATGGAGCTCCACCACATGCTGACCCGCCGCAGCTTTGTCCTCAGCAATCAACTTCTAAAAGTCGAGTAGGCCCGTGATGTCGCCAAGGATAAGGTTGCTGATCAAGCGAAGCAGCTTGTCATTGCTGAGGGCCTCCTCGCCCAGGCCGCCGGCGGACTGGTAAGTGTGAAGCCCTCCTCTGCTCTTTTACTTAGAAAAATTTTTGCTGCTGCTAACCGGGTTTCCTCCTCACCAGGATGCCAAGGCCGCAGGGGAGCTGCGGGCTCGCAATGCCGAGCAAGGGGAGGAGATTGGCCAGCTGCGCACCCGCCTTGCCGAGCTGGAGGGGGCGAACGTGAAGCTGAAAGAGGAGAATCAGCACCTCCACCGCGAGGTCCGCCGCCAGGCGGAGAAGCTCTTCCCGGCCAGCAGCTCCGATCCTTCCTTCCCTTACAAGAGATGGCGGATCTTCGGCAAGGCCGATCTCGCCGAGAGGCTGCGGATTAACTCCATCCAGGCCGCCGAATGCACCCTCCAGATGATGAAGTATTCTGGAGTGCTGGTGGAGGGGTTCGAGGAGATCTCGGCCCGGGACCTGATGTCGAGCCTGTTCCCGGCGACGCCGCCCAACGAGAAGGAAGATTGCTTGGACGCGATGTTTAGGAAGAGCTTCTTGGACCTGTCAGGCGACGAAGGGGAGGACTGCCAATCTGACGGGGGGGCGAGGCCTAGATGTATATAATTTGTAACCTCGCCAAGGCGAGCTCAGTATGTAAATATTGTCATTTAATGAAAGCATATTTTTAATACCTTTCGCTCTCCTCATTACAATGTTATTTTACATATATTTTCTGGGTTTCCCTGTCGTGCCCTATTCTTTTGCTTTCCTTTTCCCCAATGACCTCGCGTAGATAGATGTTGCGAGTAGGACTTTTGATAGGACTCACCCTTGAGAGAGTATGTTTTGCGTGCCCGCCAAGCTTCAGGTGATTCGGGAGCGGGCTGCTCTTTGCCCTGGTCACGCCACCTCAGCTCGCCCGCAAGTCATCTAGGTTGAACTCTGAAAAAATTCTAAGTAAATCAGACAAAGGGGTGAAGTGCCCCGGCCAGGCTGGCCTTCCTTCGGCGAGGTTCTGAGGCCTGACTTGCCACCCCTTTGCCGATGCCGAGCTGGGTTGGGCGAGTCCAAGCTCGCCTATATAGAACCTCTCCCCCCTTATTCCTAGGCATTCAAAACTTCTTGGTCTTTTACCTGGCGACTTCAAGGCTGATACCATCGAGTGAATTCCTGCCCTGCCAGCTAGGTGAGAGACTAACAGCGGGACCTGCTCGGGGTCCACTACCAATACCATCGAGTGACTTCCAGCCCTGCCAGCTAGGAGAGAGCCTAACAGCGGGATCTACTCGAGGCCCAGGGATGACACCGAGTGACTTCCAGCCCTGCCATCTAGGTGAGAGCCTGACAGCGGGATCTGCTCGAGGTCCACTACCAATACCATCGAGTGACTTCCAGCCCTGCCAGCTAGGTGAGAGCCTGATAGTATGATCTGCTCGAGGTCCACTACCAATACCATCGAGTGACTTCCAGCCCTGCCAGCTAGGTGAGAGCCTGATAGTGGGATCTGCTCGGGGTCCACTACCAATACCATCGAGTGACTTCCAGCCCTGCCAACTAGGTGAGAGCCTGACAACGGGATCTGCTTGAGGCCCAAGGATGACACTGAGTGACTTCCGGCCCTGCCAGCTAGGTGAGACCCTGACAGCGGGATCTGCTCGTGGTCCACTACCAATACCATCGAGTGACTTCCAGCCCTGCCGGCTAGGTTAGAGCCTGGCAGTAGGATCTGCTCGAGGCCCAAGGATGACACCGAGTGACTTTCGGCCCTGCCAGCTAGGTGAGAGCCTGACAGCGGGATCTGCTCGGGGTCCACTACCAATACCATCGAGTGACTTCCAGCCTTGCCAGCTAGGTGAGCCTGACAGCGGGATCTGCTCGAGGCCCAAGGATGACACCGAGTGACTTCCAATCCTGCCAGCTAGGTGAGAGCCTGACAACGGGATCTGCTCGGGGTCTAAGTTCACTTCATTCCTTCATGCGAACTCACAGCGATAATATTGGCATGTTAAAGAATTTTCATTAAAATTCAAGGCATAACTTACAAGATTCAAGTAAAAAAGCATTTTAATTCGTCACCACTCCAAGTGAGACTTACGGTCTCGCCCTCAACATTCTGGAGTCGATAACCTCCTGATTTTAAAGCCTCCTTTACAATAAACGGTCCTTCCCAGCTAGGGTTGAGCATCCCTACGGACGCCGACGTCCCTGCCGCATCCACCTTCTTTAGTACCAGGTCCCCTTCCACAAATTGTTTGACTCTAACATGCTTGTCAAAGTACTTGGCCATTCTCCTCTTCACCTCTTCTTGCTGGAGGGCGGAGAGGTCCCGCAGTTCTTCCACCATGTCGAGGGAGAGCCTTATCTCCTCCTCATTCTCGGCCTGCCATTCTTCCCTCCCTTTCTTGGCCGCAACAACTCGAGGTGTCTGAACTTCAAACTCCACAGGGAGCACCGCCTCGCACTCATGGGAGAGCTTGAAGGGGGTCTCCCCAGTAGATGTGTTGGGGGTGGTTCTCAAGGCCCAGAGAACTGCGGGAAGCTGCTCCACCCAGCTCCCCTTCAAATTCTTCACTTTCTTCTTGAGGAGGTTGCTGATGATCTTGTTCGCAGCTTCCACCTGCCCGTTGCTCCTGGGGTGGTGAACCGAGGCGAACCTGAGGTTGATTCCCAGCTGTTCGCAGAAACTAGTGAACTCGGTGCTGGCAAACTGGGGCCCATTGTCTGTGACAATGGCATGGGGTAGCCCGTGGTGGCAGATGATCTCCCCCCCCCCAAACAAAGTTCCTGATAACCTGGGAGGTCACCTTGGCCAGCTCCTTCACTTCCAACCACTTGGAGAAGTAATCGATCATTATTAGGAGAAAGCTCCTCTGCCCACTGGCCAGGGGGAACGGTCCAACCAAATCCATTCTCCAAATGGCGAAGGGTCAGGGGGCCGTGATACTTTTGAGTTGCTAGGACGGCTGTAGTTGGAGGGGGGAAACAGCTGGCACTTATGGCACCTTCTTGCGAACTCCATTGCATCATGGCCCAGGGTGGGCCAGAAGTACCCCTGCCTGACGATTCTTCCCTCCAGGGTCCGACTCCCGGAGTGGCTCCCACACTCTCCGGAGTGGACTTCCTCCAAGATTCTTTGTACCTCCCCCTCGGTCACGCAACGAGCCAGCATACCCGAGAGTGTCTTCTTGTACAGCTGCATGTCCTAGAGGAGGTAGCATGCTGACTTGTGCCTTAGCTTCTTCTTATCTGCCCCCTCCGGATACTCTCTGGTGGAAAGGAATGTTATAACTGGGTCCATCCATGAAGGCCGCTGGTCTATCTCCATGAGCTCTCCCTCTTCGATGGAAGGGCGGAACAAGTCAGTGATGGTATCCCCCACCTGGGGACCGTGCTTTGCGAGTTGGTCGACCTGCTCGTTTTCTTCCCTGGGCACGTGTCGGATGGAGAAGGTTTGGAATGTGCCTATGACCCCCTTCACTTTGGCTAAGTACAATCGCAAGGTAGGCTCCCTTGCCTCAAACTCCCCGTTGATCTGGGAAGCTATTACCATG
The DNA here is from genome assembly GCA_039583875.1 of Platanthera guangdongensis. Lineage (NCBI taxonomy): Eukaryota > Viridiplantae > Streptophyta > Magnoliopsida > Asparagales > Orchidaceae > Platanthera > Platanthera guangdongensis. The sequence continues at coordinate 60,641,654 of CM077167.1, read as the reverse complement.
GAGTCAGTAAGGACCTCCACGTCTAACACCCCCAGCTCCCTGGCTAACTGCAGCCATGATATCACATCCTCATACTTGGCCTGATTATTCGTAATGGTGAAATGCACCACCACCGTCTACTCGATTCAAGTTCCTTCATGGCTCTCCAAGATCACCCCGACTCCTAGGGAATGCCTCCCCGAGGCGCCACCCAATTTCACCTTCCAAGGAGCCGGGCGAGTGAGCTCTTCCTCGGCCACTTCAATCACGTAATCAGCCAAGAAGTCGGTCATCACTTGAGCTTTGATCGAGAGGCGTGGAATGAAAGAGATGTCGAACTCACTCAACTCCACAGACCACTTGGCCAGCCTGCCTGAATGCTCCACCCCCTCAAAGATGTTGCGGAGGGGATGGTCAGTCACAACTTGTATTGAGTGTGCCTGGAAATAGGGTCGCAGCCTCCGGTCTGAGACAACCAAGGCGAAGGCCAACTTCTCCAAAATCGGGTACCGGAGCTCGGCCTTCCTCAGGACCCGACTCACATAATATATGGGGAGCTGCTTCTTCCCCTCTTCTCGAACTAAGATGGAACTCAGGGCCTCTGCCCCGACCCCGAGATTCAGAAACAAGTCTTCCCCTTCCTTGGGCCCTTGGAGCAGCGGAGCCTGGGTCAACTGCATCTTGAGGGCATGGAACGCCTCCTCGCACTCCCTGGTCCATTGGAACCTTCGACCACCCCCTCAATGTTTTTAATAAGGGGGAGCACTTCTCCCCTGCTCGGGAGAGAAACCTACTTAACCCTGCCAGTTTCCCTGTCAGGCGCTGCACTTCCTTGGTATTCCTCGGCGATCCCAGCTCCAAGATAGCCTTGACCTTATCAGGATTCGGCTCAACCCCTGCAGGGGTGAGGAGGTGTCCCAAGAACTTTCCCCTGCTGGCCCCGAAGACACATTTCAGTGGATTCAACCGCATCTTGTATATGCGCAGGGTGGAAAAGGTCTCTTCTAAATCCTGGAGGTGAGAGTCCACGTCCTGACTCTTGATCATAAGATCATCAACGTACACCTCCAAGTTTCTCCCCTTCTATTCTTTGAAGACCCTATCCATCATCTTTTGATAGGTTGCCCCTGCGTTTTTCAGCCCGAAGGGCATCATCCTGTAACAGTAGCATCCATGCCCCGTGATGAACGAGACATCCTTGATGTCCGGGGTGTATATTCTGATTTGATGATAACCTGAAAAAGCACCTAGAAAACTCATTACAAAAAACCAACGGCTGAGTTAACCAGCGCATCGATCCGAGGCAAAGGATAACAGTCCTTAGGACAAGCTTTATTAAGTAAAGAAAAATCGATACACATCCTCCACCGGTCGTCTCCCTTTTGACCATGACCACATTGGAGACCCATCCGGTGTATTGGATCTCGGACACGAAGCCGGCCTTGAGAAGCTTTGCCACCTCCTCTCTGATTGGCTCTATCAGCTTGTCTGCAGTGGACCTCTTCTTCTTTTGGACGGGGCGTGTTCCCGGTTCCAAGTTGAGGCGGTGGCAAGCCACATCCGCGTCAACCCTCGGCATCTCTGCGGCGCTCCATGCGAAGATGACCACGTTCTTCTGGATGCACTCCAGCATCCTGCTTTGATCCTCCGGGGTCAGCCCCCCGCTGACGCGGACCTTCTCCACCCTTCCTTCACGGGTGCAGACCTCCAGCTCCACCACCTCTTCTGCGGCCTCTAGCCTGGACTACTCCCCCCATTCTTCAACATCTCTCCCCTCTGGAACGGGGACCTCCACCTCCATCTCTTCTTCCACGGCCATCACTTCGGCCATCTCCTCCTGATCTCTTCCAGCCGCCTCCTCAGCACAGCTCTCCACCTCCAGCTCCTCCCTGCCAGCCTCCTGCCCAGCCTCCTCCATTCTTTGCCCCATCTCCTCGGCTCCCTCCTGCCAAGAGATGGAATTTAGGCGGTGACATAGCATTCTAGAGCCACCTTGGGGTCCCCCCTGACCCGGACCTGAATCCCCTCAACGTTAAACTTCAAGCACTTATGAAAAGATGAGGGGACGCAGCGGAAGGAGCTGATAAGGGGTCTCTCGAAGATGGCGTTATAACTGTTGGGGGCATCCACGATGACGAATCTGCAGTTTCTGGACTGACCCCCCGGGTGACATGGAGGCCGACTCCTCCCTCCACTTCCTTCCTTTCGCCCGAAAACCCGAACAAGGGTCCGTCTGAGGCCAGCACTCTTTTCACCTCTACCTTCATCGCATCGAACGCCTTCTTGAAGATGACGTTGACGGAGCTCCCGTTGTCAACGAGCATCCGAGAGACGGCAAAATTCTCAATGGCTGCCTTGATGACCAGCGCATCACAGAATGGATCCTCATGATCTGGCATGTCGCTTCTGGAGAAGGTGATCCTCTCCTCTGGGGGTGGGGTCTGGGATGTGGAGACAACGCTCCTACGGTACATGGTGTGGAGGCTCGCCTTGCGGGAAGCCTCAACCCCCACCCCACCCCACCCCCCCCCCCCCACCCCCGTGGATCACTCTGATCCCTCCTCGGGTTCCAACATCCACCCAGTCTTCGCAACGGTCCTCCTCCATCCGAGGCAGGACCTCCTCAATCCTCACTTCTTGCCGCTCCTGCTGATGCTGCTGCAACTCCCTATTTTCTCTCATCTCAAGAAATTCCGGGCACGCGGCCGTGGCGTGCCCCTCCTCCTGATGGAAGTCGCAATAAGGCAACTCCACCCTAACTTCTCTCCTCCTCCTCCTTACTATTCTCCTCCTCGCCCCCAAGGCTATGGCCATAGCCTCCTCTTGATCGGGGAGTCGGGGCCACTGGGCCTGCCTCCAGCCCGAGGGGTGGAACTGATACTCCCCCCCCTGATAGTGATCCCTCCCGTGATATCCCCTTTGTGGCCCCTGCCCTTGCCACTCAGGCCTCTAGCCCAGTCGACGGTCGGGCTCCTGACGCCCCCACCTCGGCTACTGCTGCCACTGGAACTGCCTCTGCTCCCTCAGCTGGGGCTCTCCTCTCCTCTCCTCCTGTCCTATTCCTCCTCTCGACTCCTTCACCTCTCCCGTGGCCCACCTAGCCAGCTTCCGCGCAAACTCCGGGTTCGACGCCTCCCCGTCAACTTCTCTTGTCGCCCTCTCCATCAGCTCCTCGTAGGAGAGGGGGGGAACTCTCTTCAGCTCCATCCTGAAGAATCCCTGCTGCAGGCCCAGGGTAAAGGCCATCATCAAACTATGGCCCGGCATCTCCTGGACCTGAGTAACCTCCTCCTGGAACCGGTCCATATAGCTCCCCAGGGTCTCATTCACCCCCTACTTGATGTGGAACAGGGATTCTGACTCCTTCTTCCTTTTCTTCGAGGTAGTGAACCTCAGCATGAACCCCCGACGTAGGTCCTCAAAGCAGTAGATGGAGCTGGCCGGTAGTTGATGGAACCACTCCCTTGCCTTCTCCCTGAGGGTGATAGCGAAGAGTCGACACTTGAACCCGTCCGACATCTTTTGGATGGAGACTACATCCTCGAACCATTGAACATGCTGGAACGGGTCTCCCTTCCCAGTGTAGTAGGACATCTCGGGTTCCCTGAACCCATCTGGAACTGGAGCTAAGGAGACCAACTCGCTAAAGGGGCTGCCTCCCCCTGCTGGGCGAGCTGGCAAATCCCGCGAGCCTAGCTCGCCGAACCGGCCTAGACCTGCCGAGCCGGGGAAGAGCTCGCGCCCGGGGAGCTCGCACCCCCGGCCTTCCTCGTCCACTTCCTTCCCAGCTCGCATGTCAGGGGCGTCCTCGCCCAAAGAGGGGGCGGCTATGATCTGGACTACTGGAGTCGAGCACTCGACTCGCGTGCCGAGTGCGAACTTGACGAGGTTCAGCACCTCATTCCTTAAATCCTCGAACATCCCCACCGTAGCGAGAGGCGGGGGAGGGGGCGGCGAGTCCGGCCTGTCAGATCCCTGTCCTCCCGTCATCTAACTCACTGAAGCTTTTCTGCACTGACCACGCTCCACTCTCACCGCATCAAAATGTTGAAATCGAAAATTGGTCTCCTATGCAGTTTGCCCTTGGGGAATGGGTGGTCTCGCACCTACTTCACTTCTGCAAGCAAAACAACAACAAAGATGACAAGGAAAGACCGACCCAAGGGCTCGGCGGGGAGGTCCCACCACACACCCGGAAGATCTCAGAGCGCTTCCCATCCTTAGCCAGAGGCTGGGCTAAGGTACCCTCAGAAAGCACTTGAAAACTGGAGCAGGAAAGCACAGGAAGCCTGCCTTCTGGGGTACCCCTTGGGTCTTATTTATAGTTTTTAGAACCTGGACTGCCAATAATAAAAGGAACTGACCTAAAGTTACCAAAAAGCCCTTGGCTGGGTCTGCCAACAGCCAAACTCCGCTATTTTGAAGGGCTATAGGCAGACCTGCGGGGGCAAAACAGTAAAAAGTGCCTCATAGGTCCAGGAGAGCTGGGGAGCTTGTTCACCTCGGCATATCCTGCTCGCCAACTATTGTCGAGCTCCGTTGCGAGAGGCAGGACGGCGAGCTCGCCCATCCGTCAGTCTCCATTAGTTGAACTCAGCTCGACGATTCTTGGACTAGCTCGGCAATTGCCGAGCTCGCGGTCGACGAGTACCGATCTCCGGTCGACGAATATCGAGCTCCTGGTCGACGAATGCCGAGCTCCTGGTTGACGAATGCTGAGCTCGGGCTCGGCTTGTCTACTGTCGAGCTCTCCCACTATCTTCAGCCTGACTTGTCTGGTTCCTGGCAATCTTGCTCGCCGGACACGGGGTTGTACATGTAGACCATGAACCCCAACCATTCTCCATCCACAGACGGGTTGTTGAGGCCGGGGATCGATCCCGAGACCTCCTTGATAAGGAGTTTTCAAACCACTCCTCATCACCAATTGAGCTGCACCTCAATTGGTGATTAGGATTGGTTTGAAAACTCCTTACCAAGGAGGTCTCGGGTTCGATCCCCGGCCTCAACAACTCTCCTGTGGATGGAGAGGGGTTGGGGTGCATGGTCTGCAGACCTGGTTAGGCTGAACACTTTAGATCGTGGTGCTGGGGGCCGTCGGCCGTCCTTTCGAGCCGTGGGCTGGGGAGGTGTTGGGTATTGTATCCACAATGTACCTGATTTGAAGAAGCCCCTGGACAAGCTAAGGTCAATAGACTATGTATTTGATAAAATCCTTCTAGTTGTGCTTGCAGTTTTTCCACGCTAAGTGCACACCAATGTCAGGGTGCAGTAGGTCAATATACACGGGTCTGCACGACGTAATCCCTCGTTGAGCAGATCAGTGTGTTGGCCTACGTGTACTCTCTCTATTGGAGTGCACTTATTTTCAAGCACAGGGCCGCTCATATGCAAGAGAAGACAAGGAGCATGGAGGATCAAGGAGCAGCTCCTAGGTGGAAGACGAAAAATCGTCCAAGGCAAATTCGACGAGAATCACCAAGTGATTCTCGCCGAATCGGCGAGAATCACCAGTGATTCTCGCCGAATCGACGAGAATCATCAGTGATTCTCGCCGACTCCTTTTGGCCATCTCAAAATGGTGCCAAGTAAGATTCGGCGAGAATCACTTGTAATTCCCACCGAACCAGTGGTCAAGCAGCCCATGTATAAAGTAAAATTCGTTGAGAATCGACAAGTGATTCGACGAGAATCACAAACGATTCTCGACGAATCGTCGAGAATCACTTGGTGATTCTCGCCGATTCGTCGAGAATCGTCTGCGATTCTCGCCGATTTTTACTTGGCGTTTTCTCAGAATGCTGCTGAACCGGATTCTGTTTCTGGGTTAGTTTGAACCGGATTTTGGGGATTTCTTTTGTGGGTCCCACAAACGGTCAAAATTGTTGTATCTTCAGGGTATAAATACATGGGTATTTTGAACAGTACGTAGACAGAAAAATACGCCGAGCTCACGGAAACCCTAAGATCGCGAAATCTTTCCGCCGCCTCCGTCGCCGCTCGCGCAAGTCCGTCGCCGCCACTGATCGATCTTCTTCCCGATCTCCGGCGACAGTAGCTTAGCAAGGTTTGAGTCTCACGCGTCTATCCAGAGATCCTTTGTCTCTCGATTTGTTGATCTGAAACACTTCCCATCCGAATCGATCGAGACGACCGATCCTCGTGTGACCGTTGGTAGACCGAGCCTGCTTTGCAACGAAGTTTGGATCTCCAAGTTCAGCAGCTGCTCTTCACCGTAGCCGCCGATCCAGAAACTAGCCGCCGCTGATCGATCTTCTTCCCGATCTCCGGTGACAGAAGCTTAGCAAAGCTTGAGTCTCACGCGTCTATCCGGAGATCTCTTGTCTCTCGATTTGTTGACCGGGAAAAACTCCCCCGTCCGAATCGATCGAGACGACTGATCCTAGAGTGACCGTTGGTAGACCTAGCTTGCTTCGCTACGAAGTTTAGATCTCCAAGTTCAGCAGCCGCTCTTCATCGTAGCCGCCGATCCCGAAGCTAGCCGCCGCTCGTGTGCCGCCGCCGGTTCCGGGGAGATCTTCTCCAAGAGAGACCAAGGTCGTAGACTCTTCATCGACTTCAAGAACACGTCGTCGAACAAAGAGGAACACCGTAGTCTCCAAGAGAAGTTTGTATCACGTGTACATTCTACATTTATTTTATTGTATAGGAACCTTTGTTCCGTGTTGTAAGGGTTGGGTGCAACCCGTTTTGTGGGAGTGTTGACTCTCACGTGTGGAAGGGCTCCTTCCGTTAGTGCAGGGATTGGATTTCAATCCCGTTGGAGAAGTGACCGAGTCGTCCCTTGTTGGGGAGATAGGTCGTAGGGGGAAAGTGGATGTACCCAAGTCGGGGAACCACTATAAATTTGCTGTGTATTCTGTGTGCTGTGGTTTTTGTTTTTATTGTGCAGGTGCATCCGTAAATTCCGCAAAAGAATCACACGTCACCTATTCCCCCCCCCCCCCCATAGGTGCACATAGCTGACACTAGGTGGACTTTCAGGAGGCCGTTATAAAAAGTGCATGATTTGTAACATACCATTTCCAACTAGACCCCTAAGAGTGGTTTTGTCATGACTAGGTCATGACAAAACCCTAGGAAGCCCAAGAAGACCAAGCGAGCCTAGGCATGAAGTTGGAAATCACCATGTTCTGCAAATAGTAGAATTCTAAATAATAGTTTGGGATGACCATAGGGCTTCACTATGACACCATGACCCCACCACAACATCACTAACCTGTTAGAGGGTCCATTAGAGCCATAGGGACCCACTAGGATCAACTAAAATGGTCTAGTTGACCAAAGTCAACCCAAACCCTAAGCAGGTCAAACTAAGCTCATACAAGGTCAACTAACCTCCCCTTGGGTGAAGGGACCCACCTTACCTTCCCAAGCCCTAAGGGAGGCCAATAGGTCACCAAGGACCCATTGGGGTCAACCAAGGAGGCTAAGTTGACCCAAGTCAACCCTAGCCCCAAATAGGTCAAAGTGCCCTAACTAAGGGTCAAGTGACCCCCAAGATGCCCAAGCAACCCTACCTAGGTCTTTCTAGACCTAAGGTAAAGTCCATGAGTCACCAAAGATTCCTTAGGGTCAACCCAAAAGGTCATGTTGACGAAAGTCAACTTTAGCCCTGATTTGGTCAAAGTGCCCTTCCTAAGGGTCAAGTGACCCCCAAAGTGCTAGGATAATCCTACCCAACCCACCTTATACCATAGGGGAGGCCAATGGGTCACCAAGGACCCATTGGGGTCAACCCAAATGTCAAAATGACCAAGGTCAACCCTAGTCTAGTTTAGGTCAACTTAGCCCAAATGGGCTAACCCAAGCTCAAGCCCTTTTTCATTTGGGCTAACCACCTCTTAATAAAGGATGATATGATTTAGTGGGCTGCAAATAGCTTAAATGGATGACCAAGTCAGCCTTGGTGACTAGGAGAGAGAGAGATAACTCCACCTCACCCTTAATGGAGGAAAGAGAAAGAGGGAGGAAGAAGCCATTCATGGCTTAGGGAGGCCAAGGGCCACCTTTAATGGCTGGATTCAACTCCTCTGGGGAAGAGGAGGAGTTTCTAGGAATTTCCTAGCCACCCCAAGCCAGATTCACCCCCACCACCATGGCCGAGAATGGCCCTTAATGGCCATTAATGGTCATTCAACCCACACTCTTCCCCTACCACGTTTGGGTGTTTTAAAAGCATCACTGGGCACCAAGGAGTCATTTCCAACCTTCCCCGGCGGTTTTAAGCTTGTCCACTATGCTGTTACAGAATTCCAGCGACATCACCACCGCTAATGGCAACCTGGCGATCAGCTCGACTCCAGACCACCACAAAGGTCCTCCCCTTCTCCTCTATCTGTGGGTAGATCATAGGAATCAATAGGGTCAAGCATCGGGCTCAATTGAGCCCGATCGGGTGAAGAAAATTCCTGGTTTTTGGGTAAATTTCAACCTGTCGGGATCGCCGTAAACGGCCCCTCCGGCGGCTGTGCCGCCGCCTGGCGATAGCCACCACCTCGACGGAGGTGGTGGTGGCGATGGCCGGTCGGTGATGTGGCTGGGTGGCTGGCGGCAGCGCTTGGAAGGTGCTCCAGGAAGATGCAATCGGGGTCGTCAGCTGGACATAGAAGATGACCCAGCGCCGTCCATTTCGCGCCAAGATTCGTGCCACTTGATTTTAATCTTAGGCTAAATAATTCATTTCATGTGATTTTCTATTACACTTTATACAGTCAAAGTTTTTAATTATTACAAATAACTATAGACCTTTAGTGAAAAAATGGTAAACATCAAAGTTGTATCCCTAGGGGTGTACTTTAATTTAAAATTAGTTTGAACCAATTTGGATGTTTGGTTTGACTAGGGCACTCATTTTGGTGGGGTCTATACCTAGGGCTAGTTAGAGACTAAATGTGTGCCCCCACTTCATCTCTTGTCCACATGACCTAAAATTTGGAAACGGAGTCATTCAAACCTATACTTAGGCCTGTTCAAAAATGGGATTTTTTGGAGATGATTTTTCTATAGTTTTTGGAAAAATTTAATAAATCATGAACAAATTAATTTGGTGTCTTAAACACCTCAAAACCCCCCAAACTTTTGGTGGGTGATCATAAGGAATATTATAGGGATGTGGTAAACATTTCGCCGCTTTTGGGTTTGATTTAATAGGGTAATTGTGTAGCCAAAGGTTGACCATTTTAGATCAAATTAGCGCTAAGTGCCCTAAGTGCTCTTTAGTTGGCCAACCTCACCCGAAGGTGATGGATCTTGACACTCAGCTATATTAGCACACAAAATACCCCCTCCACTGTTATTGGGTGGAAGTTGAAGGGTATAGCCCTAGGACACTAGGGTAGGTCCTATGTGTGCAAACCTATGGCGTGAAGGCCAAGGGGTCAAGTGACCTTGAAATGACTTGAAACTTGGTGGAGAGGACTTTAGGTTTGTCAAGGTCCTCTGGTAAAAATATCATGAGATTTAGAGATTGATAAACTACCCAAAACCCTAACCCTAGTTTAGGGCACAAACATTGTACATGTAAAATAGGCCATCAAGACTTTATGAAAAGTTGTGAAACTTGGGTAGTGTAGTCATAGGGTTAATATGAGCCCCTGGTAATATTATTGGAATTTTTGGAGCAACAGTTATAGTATCTCCTTTGTAATACATGGATTTGCTCTTGATAGTCATTTGTTTATTATAATCTCAATGTTCATTGGAAAATTATGTAAATTGGGCAGAGGGTGTTTTAGGTCATTATACTCATACCTGAATTTTATTATACTTTTTAGATGTATATTCTCAGTACTTACTTCATAAGCTTATAATTATGCAATTGTGTTCAAAAATAGATTCAGAGCCCAATGATGGTTAGAAAATTGTGAAACTTATGCAAAAGTGTACTTAGTCATTATGCTCGTGAAGAAATTTTATCATAATTTTTAGAAGAATATTTTCAGTAGTTGTTTCATTAATTTATGAAAGAGGGGTATTGTTCTAAATTAAAATTTGAGTTCATTATTCACTGGAAGTTTGGAAACTTGGTCATGAGTGTGGTTAGGGCATATTGGTCATGATTGAATTTTCTTATAATTTTTTGAAGCCTATTTGCAGCACTTGTTTCTTTAATTGATAAATATGTGTTTTCCTTTAAAATTTTGAATCAGAGGCCTAAACCTTTCAAGTAAAATTGGGGGATTTGAATTTACTATTTATTAGTTGCCTAGTATTTATCATAATTTACTGTTTATTAGTTGCCTAGTATTTATCATAATTTTAAAATTGACGAAAGTTCATCTTTCTTGTGGATGGGGAGAAAGGGTCAATCACACTAGGGTTAGATCCAGACTAATATAAAAGGGATAGGGAATCGGGTATTGAATAATAATAGTAAGTGCCTTGCGAAAGGGAGCTTTGGGCTTCAGCACATCGTAGTTCCTAGTGCCCTCGAGAGCCCTTCACGGGGAATACCTTGGGCAGTCCTGTGCTAACCTAAACTGTAGGCAAAATAAACTGCAAGAGTAACTAGCATATCTAGGGATTCACTTTCACTCACCTCGATGTCTCGGGATGTTAGGTTGGGTCATACGGGCAGTAGGCTCGGTGGTTTGATGATGGGCAGGTAGGCCCGGCGAGCTTTGTCTCGGTTGTTGATTGTGACGAACGGGATGGTGCGGGGAGATTTGGCTCAGTAGCTGATACATAAGGTTGCATGTGAATAAAGTATAAGGTGGTGTGTCTTAGGTATTGGAGGGTCGATGCACCGATGCCAATACGTTGGCTCGGCGAGTGTAGTTTTGCACTTTGCCAAGATAAGTTTGGTGGACTTGCCAGCAAAGAGTACGCAGGAGCTAAGCTTAGTGCACCAGCGTCGAGGCGTACGATAGGTCCGACTTGTAGTGCAATTACCGGTTTAAAGGAGGGCGAGGCCCAACCCACCGCTTCTGTTTGCCACTACAGAGGTATCCTTGGAGGTTAGGCTCCAAAAAGGGGGAACTAAAGGTCTATGTACACAGAGTCGGGTGGGTGTGTTGCACTTGCATGTTCGCATCATGGCATACTTGCATGTCATAGCATCATCATTGCATATAACCACTAACACCTATTGTATAAAGTGGCATGGGACGCTTTATACAATAGGCCCGGCAAAACGACCCCTCGGTTTATAAGCTTATGTGAGCGTGCTTATAAGCTAAGGTTATTATTCTATGGATATATATATTGCGTGCTTGAAAATCGACACCCCAATGTATAAATCGGTATGGAACTTTTTATATGATGGGAACCTTGCAAAAGATCCCTTAACTTATAAGTTTGTATGGGCATTCATATAAGTTAAGGTTACTTGTTTCTTAGTTTACCTTTCATTTACTATTGCTTACAAATACTTGTTCTATTTATATACTCATGCTAGAATAGTTCCACCGTCACCGATTTTGTTTATTCTCCACCTTCAGAGCTTCCCTTTCCTCCTCTCCGCACGGTGCCTAGGAGCCATGGGGGGGAGAGGTAGGGGATGATAGGATTCAGTATCTTAGACTAACGTTTTTCAAACCACATCATTTTAGGGGACCGTGGAGCCCATCATGGAGGAGCAGCCCTAGAGGTCAGCGCACTTGGAGATGGGATAGTCTAGTACCAGAGTTCAAACAGCTGGGACTATGAGTCCCGATCACTAGTAGTTGTTTTAGTTTTGCTTCCGCGATGAGAGATATGTAGTGAGGACATTGATGTATTAGGCGTGAGCCCTATTTTCAGTACCTTTATTATTATTACTGTGGACTCTCCCTTCGTGGAGATTATTTATATATATGTGATCTCTGTGGACATATGTTAGAGTTTTGTTTCATTAACTCTCTTGCTACTTTTTCTGTGATCGATATGGCCGGCAGGATCGGCATTTTGTAGTGACGACCTTTCCGGGCATGGAGGTGTCACCGCAAAGCGGCGGTTCTGGGTCTGAGACCCCGTGGCTTTTTTAAAAAAGGGGGGGCTTACAAGTGGTATCAGAGGAGACCTCGATCAAAAATGTAGCAGTATAAAAACCCTGGGTCACCCCTACACGAGTTTTAGTTTGAGGACAAACTATGCAGCAGAAGCAGTGGTGTGCCCATAAGGGGAGTCACATGTAAAAGTTCACTTTGTCCATTAGTTCCACATCTACATCATCTAACAATTGGAATTCTTCTTTGTAGCTTGCGGCAAACCCTGCCCCCAGCAGGGAGCACTTTAGGCTGTGAAGATCTCATCTTATAATTCTTTAGTCAACGAGTTAGACTCAACTCACTAGGACACATGACTAACCATGATAACTTATAGTATGCCCTAGTCAGAAATGGACCTTCGATATGAACTTGGTTAAGGTAAGGAGATACCCAAAGAGAATAAAGGAGGAGTACAACACAAGAATGGCTACCTAAGCCATAAACTCAGGTAGCCTTACGGTCCCTATCAAGGATTACTCAAACCGGTAGGACTGCTTTAAGGAGAATTGAGACCAATAATCCATTAATAGAATGGTGGAAGACATATAGTCTCAACCCTCGTACCAATAACAAGATTACCCGGAGACAACCACCACGACAAACACCGAGGGTCAGATAGGAATTCAAGTTCAGAAGATACCCATTTGGGATTGGGAACATTTTGACCCGAATAAGTTTGTCGTAAATGTGACTCGGAGGGTTTAAAGTATGGAGTATATCAATAGGTTTCAGGTTGGAACCCCAAGTCGAAGATTGATGCCCTAGGGATTGTGCACCCAGCTAGGATGGATATAACATGATAATATCAAAGATATTTAGCCCAAGGTAGGTAGGGGCTTATCTTTTGTTTATCTGGGCTTATCTTTTGTTTATTGGGGTCATTTCTTTTGTTTATTGGGCAAATTAGTTATTGACTTGGGCTTCCCTTAGACCTCATCTAGAACACTTTGCATCGTGAATATAGTGAAATTGGAGTAAACCATATTTGATGTTACTCTAGCATATTCATAGGGATAAGAATCTGATTGTGAAGTGGAGATTTTATAGAGCCATTGTCTACCCATACAAACGAGAAATTTAATCACCGGAAGTTTGGTGTATCTCGGAACGTGTATCTCCCTGGACTGAAGAAGGGCATCATGGATTTTGTGACGCACGGTGATGTCTTTCGCCCGATGAAGGTTAAGTGCAAGAAGTGATGTTTGAGGATATAATTAGGGATTTTCATACACATGATTCGTCATCCCCACTTCGTGCATAATTATAATTGGAACATCAATGATAGACTGGCCGAGATAGCTGGGGTCACCCCGACCCGAAAGAAAACTCCCGTGGGTGTTTCATGAAATTTGTGAGTAGTTGTCCGTTATCATGGTGTGCTCAAGATGATCGTGTCGAATCAGGATAGATGATACAACAGTGTGGGTCTTACGGTGCAAGAAGGTCCCGCTGGTCAAGGTCCTGTAAAGGAACCATGGATAGGAGGAGCATATTTGGGAGCCACCGGATCTGATGCTGCAGAGGTACCCGGACCTCTCCGGGTAAAGTATACATTCAACTTCCTATGGGATGTTACATTTGTTTACTCTCAGTAGAAACCCCGCAGCCAACCTGAATTTCGAGGATGAAATTTTTATTTTTGTTTATTGGGATTTGTAACATCCAATTTCCAAGTAGACCCCTAAGAGTGGTTTTGTCATGACTAGGTCGTGACAAAACCCTAGGAAGCTCAAGAAGACCAAGTGAGCTTAGGCATTAAATTGGAAATCACCATGGTCTACAAATAGTAGAATTTTAAACAATAGTTTAGGATGACCATAGGGCTTCACCATGACACCATGACCCAACCACAACATCACTAACATGTTAGAGGTCCATTAGAGCCATAGGGACCCACTAGGGTCAACTAAAATGGTCTAGTTGACCAAAGTCAACCCAAGCCCTAATCAGGTCAAACTAAGCTCATACAAGGTCAACTGACCTGCCCTTGGCCAAAGGTACCCATATATACCTTCCCAAGTAATAAGGGAGGCAAATGGGTCACCAAAGACCCATTGGGGTCAACCAAGGAGGCTAAGTTGACCCAAGTCAACCCTAGCCCCAAATAGGTCAAAGTGCCCTAACTAAGGGTCAAGTGACCCCCAAGATGCCCAACCAACCCTACCTAGGTCTTCCTAGACCTAAGGTGAAGTCAATGAGTCACCAAAGATCCCTTGGGGTCAACCCAAATGGTCAAGTTGACCAAAGTCAACTCTAGCCCTAATTTGGTCAAAGTACCCTTCCTAAGGGTCAAGTGACCCCCAAAGTGCCAAGACAACCCTACCCAGCCCAACCTAGACCCTAGGGAAGGCCAATGGGTCACCAAGGACCCATTGTGGTCAACCCAAAAGGTCAAACTGACTAAGGTCAACCCTAGTCTAGTTTAGGTCAACTTAGCCCAAATGGGTTAACCCAAGCTCAAGCCCTTTTTCATTTGGGCTAACCACCTCTTAATTATGGATGATATGATTTAGTGGGTTGGAAATAGCTTAAATGGATGACCAAGTCAGCCTTGGTGACTAGGAGAGAGAGAGAGAGAGAACTCCACCTCACCCTTAATGGAGGAAAGAGAAAGAGGGAGGTAGAAGCCATTCATGGCTTAGGGAGGCCAAGGGCCACCTTTAATGGATGGATTCAACTCCTCTGGGGAAGAGGAGGAGTTTCCAGCCATTTCCCGACCACCCCAAGCCAGATTCACCCCCACCACCATGGCTGAGAATGGCCCTTAATGGCCATTAATGGTCATTCAACCCACACTCTTCCCCTACCCTGTTTGGGTGTTTTAAAAACATCACTGGGCACCAAGGAGTCATTTACACCCTTCCCCCGGTGATTTCAAGCTTGTCCATTGTCTGTTGTAGAATTCTAGAAACATCACCACCGCTAACGGCAACCCGGCGATCGGCTCGACTCCAGACCACCACAAAGGTCCTCCCTTTCTCCTCTCTCTGTGGGTAGATCATAGGAATCAATAGGGTCAAGCATCGGGCTCAATTGAGCCCGATCAGGTGATGAAAATTCCTGGTTTTTGGGTAAATTTCAACCTGTCTAGATCGCCGAAAATGGCCATTCCGGCGGGTGTGCCGCCGCCTGGCGATAGCCACCACCTCGACGGAGGTGGTGGTGGCGGTCGCCGGCCGGGCAGGTGGCTGGGTGGCCGGCGGCAGCTCTTGGAAGGTGCTCTAGGAAGATGCAATCGGTGCCGTCATTTGTAGGTAGAAGATGACCCAGCGCCGTCCATTTCGCGCCAAGATTCGTGCCGCTTGATTTTAATCTTAGGCTAAATAATTCATTTTATGTGATTTTCTATCACACTTTATATAGTCAATATTTTTAATTATTAAAAATGCCTATAGACATCTAGTGAAAAATGGTAAACATCAAAGTTGTAGCCCTAGGGTTTAATTTAATTTAAAATTGGTTTGAACCAATTTGGATGTCTGGTTTGACCAGGGCACTCATTTTGGTGGGGTCTATACCTAGGGCTAGTCAGTGACTAAAATATGTCCCCCCACTTCATCTATTGTCCAAATGATCTAAAATTTGGACAAGGAGTCATTCTAACCTATATCTAGGTCCTGTCCAAAAATGGAAATTTTTGGAGATACATTTTCTATATTTTTTGGAAAAATTTAATAAATCATGAACAAATTAATTTGATGTCTTAGACACCTCAAAAACCCCCAAAATTTTGGTGCGTGATCTTGACGAATATTATAGGGCTCTGGTAAAAATTTCACCCCTTTTGGGTTGATTTGATAGGGTAATTGTGTAGCCAAAGGTTGACCCTTTTAGGTCAAATTAGGGCTAAGTGCCCTAAGTGCTCTTGAGTTGGCCAACCTCACCCAAAGGTGATGGATCTTGGCACTCAGCTATATTAGCACACAAAATACCCCCTCCACTGTTATTGGGTGGAAGTTGAAGGGTAGAGCCCTAGGACACTAGGGTAGGTCCTATGTGTGCAAACCTAGGGTTTGAAGGTCAAGGGGTCAAGTGACATTGAAATGACTTGAAACTTGGTGGAGACTACTTTAGGGTTGTCAAGGTCCTCTGGTAAAAATATCATGAGATTTAGAAGCTGATAAACTCCCCAAAACACTAACCCTAATTTAGGGCACAAACTTTATACATGTAAAATAGGCCATCAAGACTTTATGAAAAGTTGTGAAACTTGGGTAGTGTAGTCATAGAGTTAATATGAGCCCCTGGTTATTTTATTGGAATTTTTGGAGCAAATGTTTTAGTACCTCCTTTGTAATACATAGATTTGCCCTTGATAGTCATTTGTTTATTATAATATCACTGTTCATTAGAAAATTATGTAAATTGGGCAGAGGGTGTTTTATGTCATTATACTTATATCTGAATTTTATTACAATTTTTAGATGTATATTCTCAGTACTTACTTCATAAGCTTATAATTATGCAATTGGGTTTAAAAATAGATTTAGAGCTCAATGATGGTTCGAAAATTATGAAACTTATGCAAACATGTACCTAGGTCATTATGCTCATGAACACATTTTATCATAATTTTTAAACGAATATTTGCAGTAGTTGTTTCATTAATTTATGAAAGAGGGGTATTGTTATAAATTAAAATTTGAGTTCATTATTCAATGGGAAGTTTGGAAACTTGGTCAGGAGTGTGTTTAGGGCATATTGGTCATGATTGAATTTTCTTATAGTTTTGGAAGACTATTTGCAGCACTTGTTTCTTTAATTGATAAATATGTGTTTTCCTTTAAAATTTTGAATCAGAGGCCTAAACCTTGCAAGTAAAATTAGGGGATTTGAATTTATTGTTTATTATTTGCCTAGTACTTATCATAATTTTGTGGAGCAATTTGCATGATTATAAAAGCTACTTCATGTTCATAACTAGGGCATTTAGATTTTTAGGGAAAATAAATAAAATATCTGTTTAAATAGAAAAATTCCATGTTTATATATTAGGACTAAACATGTCATGATAGGCCCCCATTAATTATCTTAGGGAATTTGGAAGAAAGTTTGGAGTACCTCCTATCATGTACATCATATGGCTTAGGTTGGTCTGCATTTTATAAAACTGCAAAAAATGCATTAGCATTTGAATTGGGCATATGGGTTGGGGTTAATAGTTGCTGGATTGGGTAAAATGATATTGAGTTCATTATTGGAAGTTGGGATGAGTAGAGTGTTTGGTCTACTAGGTTTGGGTGGTGCTCGGGATCGACGAAAGATCGTCTTTCCTATGGAGGGGGAGAAAGGGTCAATCACACTCGGGTTGGAACCAGAGTAATATAAAAGGGATCAGGAATCGGGTATTGAACAATAATAGTAAGTGCCAAGCGAAAGGGAGCTTTGGGATTCAGCCCATCGTAGTTCCTAGTGCCCTCGAGAGTCCTTCATGGGGAATACCTTGGGCAGTCCTGAGCTAACCTAAACTGTAGGCAAAATAAACTGCAAGAGTAACTAGCATATTTCGGGATTCACTTTCACTCACCTAGATGTCTCGGGATGTTAGGTTGGGTCACACGGGCAGTAGGCTCGGTGGTTTAATGATGGGCAGGTAGGCCCGGCGAGCTTTAGCTCGGTTGTTGCTTGTGATGGACGGGATGGTCCGGGGAGCTTTGTCTCGGTAGCTGATACTAAGGTAGCATGTGCATAAAGTATAAGGTGGGGGGTCTTCGATATTGCAGGGTCGATGCACTGATGCCAATATGTTGGATCAGCAAGTATGGTTTTGCACTTCGCCAAGATAAGTCTGGTGGACTTGTCGGCAAAGAGTACGCAGGAGCTCCGCTTAGTGTGTAACTCCCCGAAACTCAAAAGAGCGACGGGAGGCGTTTTGAGCCAAGTTTGGAATTTGGCAGGGGGCACACGACCTGGGACACGGTCGTTTCCCAGGGCGTGTCGTGTTTGGGTCGACGATTTGGCCGAGAGGTCGACGAATTTGGGAGTCGACGATCATCGAGCAGCGAACACGACCTGAGACATGGGCGTGTCTCAGGGCGTGTCGAGCTCGTGTCGATGATCTGCCCGGGAAGTCGACATTTTTGCTCGACGATGTGTTGAGACAGGGAATACGGCCTAGGACACGGGCGTGTCCAAGTCCGTGTCAAGTGGTCGACGAAGTGTTGAGATGAAATGTCGAGACGGTGAACACGGCTTGGAGCCCCGGTGTGTTCGGGTTTGACACGGGCGTGTCAAATAGGACACGGGCATGTCCAAGACCCGTGTGAGTCTCGGGTTGTTGTTGGTCCCATGTTGATGGAGGAACACGCCCGGGAACACGGGCGTGTACTGGATGACACGGGCATGTCCGGTCGAATACGGGCATGTCTAGTGCCCGTGTGTTTTTCGAGACGCGTCGATTTCAACGGCGAATGGGGGACACGGCCCTGGACATGAGCGTGTCGCAGGCCGTGTTCAGCCCATGTTTTGCTTTTCAGCTCCGGATCGTGACCGTTAATTTCCATATTTTGGGATCCGACGGCTGGGGGTTGTTCCTGTTGGGATATACCCGGTAATAATGTTTCAAATCCCTCACTTATTTCACTTAAGTCTTTTTCTAAAGTCTAGAGAGAGGGGAGAGCAAGGAAGAAGAAAGGAGACTAAATCTGGTTGTCGGTGGAGTTTCGGAGCTCCAAATCGCGAGCCGACTTCGGATCTACGGAGGCAAGGAGATTGCGGTGCTTTCCATCCGCATACATTTCCATGGCTCCAAGGAAAAATGCTAGTGTAACGATTCTCTACTTGAGCATGTGAAGCTCTCCTCTTTTTGCATAGGGAAGCCGGCTCTCGTGAGTTTGCAGTGAGTTTGAGGCGTTCCTTCAGGTAGACATGAATAGTCCCCATTGTGTACATGTAGAGTCCGTATTCGAGAACGGACATAGGCATGATGTGTGAAGCCTACCCGGACAAGTTGGTCTGGATCTGTGATGTTGCATAGCATGAATGGCCGAAGAAGACTCTATGCAGATGTTTGTTTTTCGGGTTTTCTATGCGATAGATTTCTACAGGGAGCCTTGGGGATTAACTCCAAGGTGTACCCGAAAAACTGGGCAGATGATTGGTTCTGCCAACTTGGTGTCCTGGGAGCCAACTTGAACATAACCGGGTTATGTGAAGTGAGTAACAGAAACGGACTCGGGGGAAGTTTGACCCGCACATATGGCTTAAATTGTCGTTGCGATGTGAGCACGGGTTAGGCGGAACCGTACCCGTTCTATGTCATTCGGTTGGAGCCGTTGGTATAGATGAGGGTCTTAGGCGGTTTATGGCTTAAAATGACGTGACCAATGCCGGAAAGACAAAATGCTCATGGTTTGGCCGTCAAAGTGGCGGTGGTGAGACCGAAATGTTTATGTCTTAAATTGATGTGACATTGACCGAATCACTGAGAATGTGCCCTGAGTGCACGGGGTGTGTGGTCGTGCGTGTCTACGCCTGTGTTGTAGTGTTGTTACATTACTGCTTGGTTATGCTAATAAAGTGCAGGGAAGGAGCATCACCGCCCCGAGTTCGGGGGCGGGATCGTTATAATTTGGTCAGCATAGCTGACCGTTGCTTTTGTTTGCCACCGTGCGGTGGATTGTTGCTTGCAGGTGCTGTGGAGCCGAGCGGTAAATAGCGGGCTAAAGCCCAAGTTGCTGAGCCGGCCCTCGAAGGCCTAATTTTGAGTGTTTTCTGTTATTCATGTATGGCCGGCCTGCGTGCCGAGGTTTGGAAAATATTTTTATATGAGCGAACTATTGTAAGGCCATAAGGCCAGTACTTGTGTATTTATACTTCATTTCTTTTGGCTTTGTAGTGGACATTCATGCTAGTGTTGGGTTCTTTATTAATGCAACTTTTAATATTGCTTCCGCTAGAATGACTCTGTGTAGGACGTTGGGTTGGTTGGATGGTTTCCATTGAGTAACCAACCGGACTGTCTGTGGTATATGGCCTCGGGCCCCGGCCGGACCTACTGCTATATGCTATGTGACGGATAGTGGGTGTTACATAGTGCACCAGCGTCGAGGCGTACGATAGGTCTGACTGGTAGTATCCTGGAAGGTTAGGCTCCAGAAAGGGGGAACTAAAGGTCTGTGTACACAGAGTCGGGTGAGTGTATTGCACTTGCATGTTCGCATCATGGCATACTTGCATGTCATAGCATCATCATTGCATATAACCACTGACACCTATTGTATAAAGTGGTATGTGATGTCTTATACAATAGACTCTACAAAACAACCCCTTGGTTTATAAGCTTGTGTGAGCGTGCTTATAAGCTAAGGTTATTATTCTATGGATATATATATATATTGCTTGCTTGAAAACCGACACCTCAACATATAAATCGGTATGGGACTTTTTATACGATGGGAGCCTTGCAAAAGATCCCTTAACTTATAAGTTTGTATGGGCATTTATATAAGTTAAGGTTACTTGTTTCTTAGTTTAACTTTCATTTACTACTGCTTACATATACTTGTTATGTTTATATACTCGTGCTAGAATAGTTCCACTGTCACCTGTTGTGTTTTTTCTCCACCTTCAGAGCTTCTCTTTCCTACTCTCCGCACGGTGCCTAGGAGCCATGGGGGAGTGGGAGGGGATGATAGGACTTAGTCTTTTAGACAAACGGTTTTCAAACCACATCATTTTAGGGGATCGTGGAGTCCAGCATGGCGGAGCAGCCCCGGAGTTCGGCACGCTTGGAGATGAGACAATCTAGTACCAGAGTTCAGACAGCTGGGACTGTGATTCCCGATCACTAGTAGTTGTTTTAGATTTGCTTGCTCGATGAGAGATATGTAGTGTGGACATTGATGTATTGGGCGTGAGCCCTATTTTCAGTACCTTTATTATTATTACTGTGGACTCTCCCTTCATGGAGATTATTTATATATATGTGATTTCTGTGTACATGTGTCAGAGTTTTGTTTCATTTACTCTTTTGCTACTTTTTCTGTGATCGATATGGCCGACAGGATCGGTGTTTTGTAGAGATGACCTTCCCGGGCGTGGAGGTGTCACCGCAAAGCGGTGGTTCTTGGCCTAAGATCCTGTGGCTTTTAAAAAGGGGGGGGTCTTACAACCATAGAGATTTGTTGCTGCAGGATGACATCCCAGTCGATACGACCACCCGAGCAGAAGTACCCCCGTCGTCTCTCGAGTTTCGAGACATGAGTGTTGTCTAGTAGAGTTGGAGAGAGAGGAGTATTTAGCTATAAAACTGTGTAGCCTACGGGGTTTGTGTGTGAACAATGGCTACGGCCTTTTTGCACTTCCTGTTAAATATATATTTATGTATATATTTTATATGGTTTCCTGGTAATGCTTCTGCAAACTCTGTGATGTGGTGTTAATATTTGATTCAAGCCAAGTAAGGCGGTCAGCTAGTGCTTTGTAGTGGGTTGTCAGACCCTTAAGGAGCACTGGGTGGGCATCTTCCGCAAGTAAGATCCCCTCTAGCCCGACCTAGGCAAAGGTTGAGGGGTCTTACAGCTGCTCTCAGGTCCCATGACGCAGGGCTTTCTAGTCTTAGTCATACAGCCCGATCTCTGGAGAAGGATTTGATGAGAGTTCAAGGTAAGAAGGACCCGACGGTGAAGAGGTCAGACTTTAAAGTTCCAAGTTCGTCGAAGTTTGGGCATCGAAAGTGTACAAGAAGCCCAAAACTTCTGGACCGACTACTTCATTGATTACTACTAGATCATCTTTTGGGCGAGGAGGCCCAAACCTTTGTTATAACTATGGCAAACTGGGACATATAGCCCGCGACTGTTGGAGTGGCAAATCGAAGAAGAAGGCAGGAGCATCTTATGCTGAAAAAGGGAAGGCGGTGGAGTCAACCGCATCACATCAAGCTCCAGCCCAACCAAGAGTCTACAACCTTGGCCAGTAGGAGGCCATCAAGCAAGGCGATGTGGTGACAGGTATGTGTTAGATTTTAGCCGTAATACTTTGCATACCATGCGTCTTATGCTTTGGTTGTATGACTATCGTGTTTTAGGCTTTGTCGTGGTTATGGATTGTCTGGCTCGAGCACTGTTTGTTACAGGAGCTTCACACTTCTTCATATACGAGGACTTCGTGTCACGTATCAGAGTGTTCTCTTCTATGGATAAGGATATATTGGATGTGATGCTACCTAATGGGTGTTTGATGCGTGCGGATAGAGTCTGTTGCATTAAAGTACTGATCAGAAGTCAAACTTTTGACTTGGAAGCATCATTACTGCCGATAGTAAAGTTTGATGTGATATGTGGCATGGATTGGCTCTCCGAGCGACGCACATAGATCGATTGTAGTTTGAAGACTGCCAAACTGGGGTTTAATACAAGCCAACAAACTACTTTCTCTGGTCTAAAGGGATCGAGCAAGATGCGGGTGTCTGCTCTCCAAGTACTTAAAGCAGATCATGAGGGGGCGGAGTTGTTCTTCACCCTATTAGAGGCTAAGAAGCCCAAGCCTGGTTTGGTCAGTATCTCAGTGGTGTCGGTGTTTGCCGACATTTTTCCTGAAGATCTCCCTAGATCCCCACCTCAGAGAGAGATCGAGTTCACCATTGAGTTGGTGCCAGGTGCCAAGCCAGTGTCGCGGTCACCTTACCGCTTAACACCAAGAGAGATGGAGGAATTGAAGGCACAACTTCAAAAATTGATAGAGCAGGGGTTTGTGCGTCCAAGTTCGTCACCTTAGATAGCCCTGGTCCTCTTCGTGAAGAAGGAAAGAAGTCTGCGACTGTGTATCGATTAACGGGAATTGAATAAACTAACAAAGAAGAACAAGTACCCAATTCTAAGGATCGATGATCTATTCAACCAGCTAGTTGGGTCGACAGTGTATTTGAAGCAGGACTTGAAATATGGATATTATCATCTGAGAATCAGGGAAAGTGATGTTCCCAAGACAACGTTCAGCACACGTTATGGGTATTATGAGTTCACTGTCATGCCTTTCGGGATGACGAATGCATCATCCGCTTTTTTGGACCTAATGAATAGGACATGCAAGGAGTATTTGGATCTGTTCATGATAATGTTCATCGATGATATCCTGGTGTACTCTTAGTCCGAGGATGATCATGTGGAGCACTTAAAAATTGTTTTGGAGACCTTGAGGAGTAATCAATTGTGCGCCAAATTATCTAAATGTGAGTTTTGGCTATCTTCTATGGGGTTCCTTATTCATATTGTCAGCGGTGAGTGTATCGCGGTGGATCCGGAAAACATCGCTGCGATACGGGAGTGGCATGTGTTGTCTTCTGTGGCGGATGTCCGGAGTTTTCTGGGACTTGCGGCTACTACAGGTGCTTCGTGGAGAATTTTTCGCGGATAGCTTTACCTCTCATGACCCTAACAAGAAAGGATCATAAGTTTGTTTGGTCTCCAGCATGCGCGCAAGCCTTCAAAGAATTGAAAAGTCGTCTGACAATGGTGCCTATTCTATGCTCGCCATGTGGGATAGAAGGCTTTGAGATCTACAGCGACGCTTCAGGCAACGGCTTAGGCTGTGTTCTGCTACAAAATGGGAATGTAATAGCATATGGTTCGCGCCAGTTGAAGGTGCATGAGAGGAATTATTCAGTCCATGACTTGAAGTTGGCAGTCATGATATTCACGCTGAAGTTCTAGAGGCACTATTTGTATGTAGTGAAGGTCGACATTTAGTAGACCATAAGAGCTTAAAGTATATGTTGGATCAGAAGGACATAAATATGTGTCAGCGAAGGTGGATGGAGTTCCTCGGGGACTACACCTTCAAGATATATTATGTCCCTGGCAAGGGTAATGCGGTTGGGGATGCGTTAAGTCGCAGAGCTCCAGTGCAGGCCATTGGTTATTGATGTATGACGAGCATCTCGTTCAAGATTTGGAGGCCTTAGAGATCTCTTGTGTTGATAGGAGGTCGAGTGCTGAAGCACGATTGAATTGGACATAGGTACAGTATGACCTCGCCGACCAAATTCGGCAGGCTTTAGATTTGGACGACAGTATGAAATGCTACGTGACTGAGTCTTTGGACGGGTCAAATACCCAGTTTACTGTTGATAATGGGTTGTTATGGAAGAACAATCGATTGTGCGTCCCAAAGGTGGGTAAACTACGTGAAGAATTAATTATGAGGATCATTATACCAAGTACTCGTTTCACCTTGTGAGAACGAAGATGTATAAAGACATAAAAAAGTTGTTCTGGTGTCCAGGACTAAAGAAGGACGTAGCATTGTATGTAGCAAAGTGTCAGACTTGTGCCTTGGTGAAGGCTGAATGTCAGAAGCCCGATGGATTTTTGAAGTCTTTGTCTATAACAGAATGTAAGTTCGACTGCATATCCAAGGATTTCGTGCATGGGTTGCCGAGATCGCAGAAGGGAAGTGACGCCATCTGGGTGATCTTTGATCGTTTGATGAAAGTGTCGCACTTCATCCCGAATAGGAAGGATGATTCAGTAGAGAAACTGGCAAAATTGTATGTGGATAATAATGTACGACTGTATGGTGTGCCCCGTAGCATCGTGAGTGACTGATATGAGCGCTTCACATCTATTGACTGGACGTTGGTGCATCAAATGTTTGGTTCCAAACTGAAGTTCAGTACAACCTTTCATCCGCAAAGAGATGGTCAGACCGAGAGGGTAAACAGTATGATGGAGGACATGCTTCGTATGTGTACTTTAGATTTTATTAAAAAGTGGGAGGATGACTTATATATGATCGAATATGCTTACAACAACAGTTACCTGGTAAGTATTCAAATGGCGCCCTTCGAGGTCTTATATGGAAGAAAGTGTTGTACTTCATTGTCATGGTTGGAGACGGGCGATTCAAAGTTGTATAAGCAGAAGGAAGTTGAGGATGCGACTTCAATTGTTCGGACAATCAGGGAGCGGTTGTTGATTGCACGTGATAGACAGGCTAAATATTACAACGCCAAGCACAGAAATGTTGAGTTCGCCATGGGCAATTGGGTTGACCAGAAAATCAAACCATTCAATGGCGTATCAAGGATTCGACGGCTGAAAAAGCTAAGTCCGAGATACCTTGGGCCATTTGAGGTTTTGGAACACGTTGGAGAAGCAGCCTATCGATTGAAGCTTTCAACAGAGCTTAGTGGTCTGCATGACGTATTCCACATATCTGTGTTGTAGGAGGTGCAAGAGCCTACGCAGTTGGTTGCGGCGGATCAGGTGCCGATTGATGTTGGGTTGACAACGAAGGTTAAGCTCATTCGTATTGAAGACTCGGAAGTCAAACAACTTCGTAACAAGTCTATCATGATGGTCAAGGTCTGTTGGGACAATTGTGGCTGAGAGGAGTTGTCATGGGAGCGGGAATAAACCATGAAGTTAGAGTTCCCCGAGCTTTTCGTTTGAGGTATACTTTCATAGTATTGGTACTCTTTCATTTTCCTGCAATATGTAATTTTGGGACAAAATTCTTTAAGTGAGGGAGATTTGTAACGCCCCAAGCTTCTGTAGGCATGAAAAGGAGTTACCGCATGGCATTAACAATATTGTGTGGCGATAACGTCAGGCGTTGAGATCGTCGAGTGAGTCATGCTAACTCAACGCATTTTATACCGCGCTGCGGTAGGTTGTTATCACGGGGCGTTAGCCAATTAATTGTCCGAGCTCTCAGGTAGTTATCGCCCAGCGGTAGGGATACCGCAGGCAGTAGCTTGGGCAATTTATTTGGTGAAGCTCTCGGGTTTCAACTACGCGACGGTAGTAACTGTCGCACAGCGGTAGCAGGAGCGGTCGTGTCGTAACCGTCGTTAGCTACCGCGATGCATTAGCATCCTATCGCACGATGATTGCGAAGCTATAACGCTATGACCACATGTCGTCCTGTGGTTGGATGGCCTGGGTGGTGGCACACGAAACGAGACGTTGATTAACGGTACCACGTGGCAGTAGCTTGGTTTATAGTATTGGTTTGGTTGTTTTCACTTCATTATTTTGGAGCCTGAGAAACTTGGGCTGGACATTTGGAGGATGAGAAGCAGGACCGGAGAGAGGAGATCTCGCCGTCGTTTGAGATTCGGAGCTCGGACTCGCGAGGTGAGTTCAGATCTACGGAGGCAAAGCCGATACGTTCATTTTCATCCGGCTAAAATCCCATCCATGGCGCTGAAACAGACTTCTAGGGTAACGATCCTCTTCCTTGGACATGTAAAGTCCTTTACTTTTTGCATTTGAGGGCAGACGCTCCACGAATACGTGTAAGTGGTTCTCCCGACGGGTAGATCTGTGTAACCCCGTTAGTCTTGCATTTAGATCCGGAATCGAAGTATGGAATAGGCATGCTGTGTGAAGCCCATCCGGACAGGTTGGTCTGGATTGGTGATGTTTGTATGCTTTATATGCCAGAGAATACTCTGTGGTAATCGCATCATCAAAGCTAGAAGGCTCTCGCTCGTCTAGAGGGCCTGCGAAGAAACAAGAGACCAAGCTCACTGAGTTTCCTTCGTTATAACGAGCTTGTGGTTTAATGGCCCTCTCAATCTTCGAAGTGTATGACCATTGCTAACCACCACTACTACTTCTTCTGAATCAACTCCATTCCCACGCAAACTTCAAGCATCGCTCCTGCTATTTCCTGAACTAGAAACCTCCGCTCCAGAGCTAAAAACACCTGGAGCTCCTGGTGACACAGGCAGCTCCACTAGAAGATCCTTAGTAGCTTCCTCTTGTTCGACATCTGACCTGCTCTCCTGCAGCTCTACAGAGAAACCACATCCATATGACGTCAGCTCGTCGAAGACAATATCTCTTGAAACAACGAACTTCTTCATCATTGGATCCATACACTTCCACTCCTTCTGCTCATCATAGCCCACAAAGACAAGTTTCCTTGCTTTTGCATCCAGCTTTATCCTAAGAACATCTAGGATGTGTACATAGCATGTAGATCCAAACACCTGAAGGTGTCCAACTCCAGTCTTCTCCTTAAATATCATCTCATGAGTAGACTTAATGTTGATCGGACTTATAGGCATTTGATTGTGACATAAGTTGCATAGGTCATCCCTTCCTCCCAGAAGGACCTTGGGATGTCTTTAGCATAAAGGCAGCACTTATAAGTTTCCGTCAAATGACGGATATTCCACTCCGCTACTTCATTTTGTTGTGGAGTATGAGCACATGTAAGCTCCCTCTGGATGTCGTGCTTCCTGCAAAAGTTAGAGAACTCAGTTGAAACGAACTCACCTCTGTTGTCTGTTCTCAACTTTTTGACCCACAGTCCAAGACGGCCCTCCACTAGCTCTTTGAACTCCACAAACAAATGAAACGTGTCTGACTTATCCTTCATAAAGTACACCCAAGTGTACCTCATATAGTCATGAATCAAGACCAATGTGTATTTGCTGCCTCCAAGGCTGGCTGTGATGGTCGGCCCCATCAGATCACCAAAGATACACTCCAATGGTGCTTTACACCTAGTCTGTGACTTGTCAAATGGAAGGTGATGAGCCTGTCCATATTGACACCCCGCGCAGACATGGCCATCGTTGAAGGATGACAACCTAGGAAAGCCTTTCACGAGTCTCTTCAATGTCATGGCTTTCAGCCTGTCCATCCCAACATTTCCCAGCCACTTAGGCCAGATAGCTGCACTATCGTTGGCCCGCATCCGATCAACATAGGAACTTGTTGATAATACAAACAAGTTCCTTACCATTCTCCCTACATGAGCAACGTCAGCCTTAACCGCTGACACATTGCGAAGAAACTTTACTTCTATTGGACCGAACAGAACGTGATAGCTTGCGTCTACCTCATTGCTTACTGAGAAGGGGTTCTTCTTCATGCCCGATACGTGATAGACACATCTTAAAGTGAGTGGACCACTATCACTACCTAAAAAAATGACACCCTTCTTCTTGACTGCATAAACAGTATCATTAGCAGTTATGATAGTTTCGTTACCTGAAAACATGTATAGAGAGGAGAAATTCAACGCGTCCCCGGTGAGGTGGTGACCACACCCCTAGTCCACAATCCAGTCATCTTTGTACTCGATGGTAGACAATACACAGACACGCATGCCCGTCATGTATGTATTTCCCCATCCAGCTTCCACTACACTAGAATCAGCCTCCTCTTTGTGTGCAACATGTCCCGATTGTAGCTTGACCTTGCAGTCTTTCTTGAAGTGACCTAGCTAGTTGCACCTGTGACACTTAATCCAATCCTTCTTCTTCTTTCAATAACCCTTAGGAGCAGCACTCCCCTCTTGTTGATAAGAAGTTAAAGGACCATCACCAGCATCAGTCTTCTTCTCCCATCTCTTATTCTTCCCAGAGAGGAGCGCCTCATTGCCTCCTTCAGAAACAGTAACTCCAACCACCTGTCTTGCAAAGCTCTCCTTCGAAGCCAACAGGTTCTACAGCTCTAACAAAGATGGCTGAGTGGCCCAGCCTTGAACAGAAGTGACAAAGGCCACATACTCCTTCCGTAAGCTGCAGATTATGTGTCTCTTTAGCTTCTCCTCTGGTATAGGCTCATTAGGGTCCAGCGCTGAAATATATGCTCATATGTTATTCCTCTTCAAGAAGAACGTCGAGATGGACAGATCTCCTTGAGCGACCCTTGCCAACTCATTTTCCAAAAATTATAGCCTTGCTACATTCTTCTTGTTTAACAACCCATCGAGAGAAGTCCAAATCTCTGCAGCAGACCGACACCCGATGATGTGCTCGAAGAGTTCTGATGAGATAGCCTGCTTAAGAACAAACTCTACCTCATGTTTGTCTTTCTCCAAGATCTCACCGCTTCAGCACCAGCAGCAGCAGTAACCTCTTACCTTTCGTCTCCGCAAATGACCTCCCAATGGTCCTCGCCCAAAAGAAAGATCTCCATACACGAATTCCACTTTTTGAAGGTAGTCGTCGTAAGGAGCTCAATTCCAAGACCCCTTGCAAATCCACCTTCCATTACAATCACCTTGGTTAGCTTAGACTCTTAGAAGCAATAAGACAAATTGGCAGTTGATCACTGCTCAGCCTCTGATCCCTCTGGTACCATATAAAAATTTGTGAAAGCGGAAACGGGACACCAGGCGCATGAACACTCAACCAAACTGAGCCCAAGCAAACCAAAAACAACTAGAAGAGCAAGCATCTTGTACTTATAAAAAATCTTTACAGAGCAAGACATACATGGCAAGACATGATTTCCAATGTATTCGATGGAAGCAGAAAAATAGAGGGCAAGAAACGAGTCATGCGGACTCAAGAAGTAAATGCCTGCTATACTGCTAATTGTTATGGAGTCAGCTGAAGCCGCCTGGTCGCAAGACCGCAACAAGTTGTGCGGACTGCCCATTATTCCAGTGTTGAAAAGGAACTATGTCCACTGATCTGCAAACCGCCTGACCACGAGGTCGCCTAGCCACCAGATTACGCGGGCTTCTGTTGTCACGGAACTGAACAAACTGCCAGAGTCGAACATCTTATTGAACTGGGAAAACAAGTTACAGAAGAAAGACTATTTGGTCGCAAGTCGCGACCTGCTGCTATCCGCTGGTTGCAACCCGCAGAATCCGCACTGACCCTGACCGAAGTCAGAACCAAGTCTTTGGCTCCTCAGCGCAATCTGCATAACCTGTACAGCACAATCCGATTAACTTCTTCAAACCTCACGGATAGAAAAACCTAACCGCAACAACTTTCCGCGAGTTCACTTATTGTTCACTCGGTGTCTATGATGTGACAAGGAGTCCTATTTATATGCGTGAAGATGAGTGTGATCACTGCCCTAGTCGATAAGATAACCTCCCTAACTCGTGGCGAGCACCAAGAGTATCTGCCAAGCTGCGGACACAAGAACAAGCCATCGTGACAAGACCAGAGCTAGCTCGCTGAGGTCGCACCATCATAACAAGAACCTCGGCCAAGCCACAAACCACCAGGGCAAAACCTGATCGCCAACCAGTGCAGACATTGTGGTTTGAACAAAAGTCCGTACACCTGCGAACAAACACCAGTCTGCACACAAGAGGGCTCAGCTCCAGTTTGCACCCGCCCACGGACATAACTCCAGCCTGCATATCCGGAGCCCGCAGCCAAGGTCACTTGACTAACTGCTGAACTCTGTGGATAGAAACATAGTTTGCACATACCGTGTGATCTATCGGACTGCCACCCTGGACTTGGTGCAAAACCAGACCAAGACCGTACCACCGGCCAACCCGGCAACACAGTGGAAAACCTTCCTATCCGCCCGGATCCTCCAGGAAACAAACCGCCAGCCACAACAAGCCGACCAAATAGGCCGCCACCTTCTTTCCGCACAACCGCCCAAGCTACCCAGGCCGCCCACTTCCACTTCAAAAAATTCAACACCTGCGTACCATGG
Source organism: Platanthera guangdongensis (assembly GCA_039583875.1). Taxonomy (NCBI): domain Eukaryota; kingdom Viridiplantae; phylum Streptophyta; class Magnoliopsida; order Asparagales; family Orchidaceae; genus Platanthera; species Platanthera guangdongensis. Next base: position 60,611,305 of record CM077167.1, on the reverse strand, counting down.
TGGTTGCATGCAAGGTGCGTGTAGTGGGAGGTCATGTGGGGGATTGGGCGTGCCAATAGCGCGCATGAAAGTAACCCCATGATCTCACTAAGTTAGTGGAGATCATGAGGGTGGGCTATTAGCGTGGGTGGTTGCCCACATCGGGACCTATATGAATCTGCCCTTGATGATGGCAAGACTAGGGCCCAATGATTAACCTTCACTGTCCACTAAAGAAAATGAGTCACAATTAGTATTTGTGGGGGTACAAGAGTTTCTCCGTGCTAGACAGATATTTTTTTTATAAGTTAGCACAGGTTAAAAAAAATTATTACATTAAAAGATGAGATTTTCGGTTATAGATATATCTCACAATTATAACAAAAAAGTTGTATTTGATGAAACATTTAAAATGCCAATTATGAGCTTATTTTTATATGTTAATGTCTTGATATATATTATAATTTATTTTTAAAAATTAAAATACAATGTCTTTTCAAATAATTACACTATCAAAAAAATTAGAAGTGTTGCGGTCTAACTCTAGCTCGAAGTCCCGGTCGGACCGGAATAACCTGGACCGTCTTAGCTCTCCGAACGGTCGAGCGCGCACACAGTCAATGGAGTAAATCAATCGTACACACGAAGTTTTAACGTGAAAAAACCCCTCAATCGGGTAAAAAAAATCACGTGACCGGATCTGTGCCGATCAAAGTCCACTATTTCATGGCTGTTATTTTGTTTGTTGAATCGAGGGTGACAGACCACCTCTCATTATAATTTTAGGGTGAGAGAACACTTAGCACATGACGAACGATAGACCGTCGCGCCTGTAGTTTGTTAGAAGTTGCATGATGAAGCATAACTTAGCTTAGTTTATTAGGGCAAAAATATGTATATTCTCGTTTAAATCTTCTGTCATTTGTTTCTTTTAGTTTCTTTTCTCAATTATTGTTCTAACTTAGTTTATTTTTTGTTTTCAGGTTTTGGGGTTTTCTCCTATTACACGTGTAACACCCTCATCCATCACATGGCATATAACAGAAGGTCCAGCTGGAACCCGACGTCATACACCACAGACAGTCGGAAGGGTTACATAAGAATATTCAAACTATCCAATTAAGACTACTCATCCTACACAGAGCATTCTAGCGGAAGCTTTTAAAGTTGAAAGAACCCAAAACTTGAATTCATTAGACATGAATGTCCACAACCACACTACTGGAATGAAAACCAAATACACTAAAAGGGTACATGGCGCCATGGAAAAACTACACGGGTGGAAGTCTTCGCATGCTCAAGTAGAGAATTGTTACCCTTGTAGTCCGCTTTGGCGCCATGGAAAAACTACACGGGTGGAAGTCTTCGCAACGAACTTTCCTCCACGGATCCGCTCTCAGATCTCTAAACGGTGCTCCGATGCTCCACCGGCAGCCGGAATCCCTTCCTTCTTCCTCCTTTTTACAACTCCTTGAGAGAGAGAATGGTTGGAGAGAAATGAAGGATTAACTCCCCTATTCCCGGCCTTAACAGAGCAGGAAACCATCTGGGCCGTTGGATCCTATTTAGAGAAAATGAATAGCTCAGATCCACTCAAAAATCTCCAAACCTGGGCCAAACACGACTTGGCACACGGCCGTGTGCCTCGATCCAGGCACGATCGTCGAACGAAGGAAAGACACACGGGCAAAGACACGCCCGTGTCTCACCTGACACGCCCGTGTCGGGTCTCTCAACACGCCCGTGTCCAGGGGCGTGTTACCCATAACTGCCACGCCAACAGACACGACCCAACTGAATACGGGTACTGACACGGGTAGGCACACGCTCGTGTCAAATGACACGCCCGTGTCATTTAGCCGTGTTCCTGGTCGTGTCCTTCTCGGGATGAAAACGACCAAAAATCACCAGCCAGACACGGCCTTGGACACGCCCGTGTCCTAGGCTGTGTACCCCTATACAGGCACCAAAAATTCCTTTTTACGCGACCAACTCAAATACAATTTTCGGGGCATTACAACACGCCCCAGGTCACGCCCTCCTAGGGCATATACTTATGGCGTGTAACCCAAGTTGAATGAAGCTACGGTCTGAAGTCAAAATCCAGGAAAATTCAACCTACATGCCCTCGGTCATGCCCATGTACCACCACCACGGGCGTGTCTCTGGGGTGTGTCCCGCCAAGTCCCAAAAAAACACCGCAGCGCGACTTTTCCCCGCTCCACCGCCATGTCGTATCTGACATGCCGCTCCTACATGGGCGTGTCATCAGGGCATGTAATCCAACCACTGTGTCAGTCACTTCTAGATTTTAATTGCATCCAGCCAAAGTCAATAAGTATTTCACGACCCAGGTACATGCCCGACCCCGGCGTGTAAGGGGGCGTGTACTTCCCAAAAAATTTCTATAAATAGCCACAAGCTCCAAGTGTTCTGGGACTAATTGAATCCTTGTAGAGAGCTGTTGAGAGTTTATTTTCAGAATTTTTTAGCTTAATGTTTTCATTTATTAGCATTCTTGTAATCTTGTTCATGATATTTATAATCTTTTTGGAAACCTTCTTTGTAATGTCCTTTGGTCCTTTCGGTAGCTTCTTATTGGATAGTTTGTTATTATTTTTCTCTCTCTCTTTCTTATTATGCATATTCTTAACATGATTTTTTTTCATACTTCCTCATGAGTAACTAAATCCTCCTAGTACTCGATCTTGATGATCAGAGGTTGAGTTTTTTAAGTTATTATGCTTTAAGTTACTTTCTCTTTTTAAGGTATAGGCCTTCAATTTACTCTTGAAATATCACGTTTGGAATTATATTATCGATTTATAATCTCCATCTATGGTTTTCACTCTTAGCTAGCCGAGAAGCTCATAGTTTGAAGTGAACACTCAGAATCAAGGAGAGTTTCACGCACCCCTCGAGAAAGGATGACGTAAATCTCCCGGATTGGAGTGAAATCTAATAGCGGGGTTCACTACTTAAATCGAGTTTTAGGTATTCAAATACGGACGAGAGTCCGGTCTGATTTTCCTAACCTCAGTTGAGCATGTCTTTGAGAGAAGCATGTTCAAGCTTTGGGAACCCCCACGGTCAAAGACATTTACCTTATTAGGTTTTTGTTGGGTATTGTATCCACACTAACCCAGATTTGATGAAGTCACCCTTGAACTAAGATGAATTAAGTTGTATTAGATGCTTGGTTTGAGTTATGTGTTTGCAGGATTTCTTATGGGAAGTGTTGACCAATGTTAGACTACAATGGGTCACCAAACACAGGACCATACAATGTAATCCCTCATTGTGTGTTCCAAAGTGTTGACTCATGTGTAGCCTCTCTATTGGGATACACTTCATATTCAAACTCTAGGACTATGTGAAAAGACTTGATGTTGGTCATCCCTTAGAAGAAGAAAAATTCTGTCAAGAAAAATTTTCCTAAGTAAAGTACTCGCGTAGCTCTTTACTTACTCGAGTAAGTTACTAGGTTCATACTCGAGTGATAATACTCTTACTCGAGTAGTTAAGATATATACTCGAGTAGTCCAAATATGGCTCTCGAGTAGTTACATCAACTACTCGAATAGTTCCCTTTCTTCTCTCGAGTTTATAGGAATTCTCCTCTCAGAATGTTTTCTAAGTTAAATACTCGAGTAGTCATCTTATATACTCGAGTAGTTTTATCTTATACTCATGTAGTTCCATTTGTCTCGAGTAGTATAAGTCATGTACTCGAGTAGTTCATTTACTACTTGAGTAGTCCAGTGTTCATACTCGTGTAATCCAGAATTCCATTCCAGAAAATTTCTCGAAGTGAATTACTCGAGTAGTCTTTTCCTTATAGTTGAGTAGTTCTAATTGACTCGAGTAGTTCATCTTATATATACTCGAGTAGTTCTTTGTGTCTCGAGTAGTTTTTCTTCTATACTCGAGTAGTCATATTTTCCTATTCCAGAAATTTTCTAAGTGTTTGTCTTGAGTAGTTTCTTATATACTCGAGTAGTTCATTTTTATATACTCGAGTAGTACTTCTTTTACTTGAGTAATATACTTCACCTCTCGTATATATACTGAAGTACTCGAGCAAGTCATTTTGTTACTCGAGTAGCTGAATCTTTCTCATTCTTATTTACTCGAGTAGTTGACTCCATGTACTCGAGTAATCATCTTTCTTTCTCTCGAGTAGTTTTTCTCATGTACTCGAGTAGACATCTTATACTTACTTGAGTAGTGCTGCATATACTCGAGTAGTCTATTACATCTCTAGTAATTTACTTTGACTTTTTCGAAATTCTTTAAGTCCAGACTTAACGTTCATATTCATAAACTCTAACATGATTGGTCCACGTGTCTTTCTCAAAATGACTCAATTAAGTCTAATCTTTTCTGATCCTATAAAAGGCTGTGTCGACATAGTTGATGTCGACTAAACTTCTCTGTGTGTCGACACAGCCTCTGTGTGTCGACACAATTGATGTCGACTAAACTTCTCTGTGTTTCGACACAGCCTCTGTGTGTCGACACAATTTCTTCTGGTGTCGACACAGCCTTTCCAAGTGTCGACACAGCTGACTCCAGGTGTCGACACAAGCCTTCATAAGTGTCGACACAGCTTCCTCTGGTGTCGACACATGGACTTAGAAACTTTTTCTTGCATTCTTGCACTTTCATAACCTTCACATATAAACTCAAAACAACATCAAATACACCTTGATGCATACCATTGAGTAAGGTGAGGCTTCTTCAAATCTGGTACACATTTTCCAATATACCCAACAATCTCCCCCTATTTGGAGAAGTCATAACTCTTAGTCAATGAAATATACCATTCATAATAAACACACAATATGATGTATAAAAATATTACATGACAGGGTAACTTATAAACAAAATATGTATATAAAAAAATCATCACAGAAATGATGCAAACATAATGAGCAATTAATCATTATTTTGTTTAAACTTTCAAAAGTTTCTTTGACAATAGTTTACATACATTTTTAATACTAAAGATTACAAAGTTGTATAATCTAGTAAATCTATCCTAAGGCTGCTCAGGCTCCTTGATGACTATTCTTTTGCCTGATTGGATCTTGGCTTGTACTGGAGCATCAGTATCTTCAGCTGGCTTCTTGCCCTTCAGATCTTTCTTCTTTTGTTCTTCATCCCTGATCCTTTGCCTTTCAAAATAGTGAAAAGGCTTTGGGAAATACTTGCTAGGCTCCTGAACATTAGGTGGTAGCTTCCCAGCTTTTGCCTTTCTTCTATATTGCAGAATGGCTTCCTGTCTAGCTTCATGCTTTTGTCATTCTTGCTTAGTATACCATTTGCCCCTATCATGGGTCTTGTCCTTTACAGCTTTCCATGCAGTCAAGATAATATTTCTAGAAGTAGGACTCCACTACTCAAAATCAGGCTTCAACTCAGCCTGTTCTCTGAATCTTTTCTTTGACAGTTGAGCCTCTTACTCTTGATTCAAAGCTGCTCCTGACATCTCTACATTCTCAAGGATGACATTTTTATTACCCTCTAGAGGGCTATACATTGACTGTACTTCATGCTGAATCATCTCAAAATCTGCTGGAGGGTAAATAACCTGAGCAACTTCAGGTTGAGCACCTTCAAAATAAGCAGGTTGTACACCTGACTCAGCTACATTATTATCATCACATAGGGGTGGATATCCAAGGGTGGCTCTGATGCTATTAGATACCCATTTAGCATGATCTGAGCCTGCTTTGACTAACACCCTCTCCCCCCTTATGACTTCTCTGTCAATATAATCACTGAGGTCATCTTTCTGAAATCTTATTTGTTCATCCAGATAATTAACACCATCTTTGTAGAATAACTTTAATTTCAGGAGCTGAGCAGAAATTAGCTTTTGTGAAGTCTTAATAACTATTTGTACAGCAGCTAATTCTTCCTGAAATGTTTTATCAAAATCTGACTTGTCTTTAACCCTTGCCTCAGTCTGGGCAGCAGCAGTATTCTTTAATTCAGTGACAATCACATTATGTGATTCAGTCAGATTGTCATTCATTCTTAGTTGATTTTCAAGCACATAGCCTTACTTAACAGCTATATCATCAACTTGAGTCTTTATGTCTACTTGTTGTTTGGCAAGATAGACTACAGCATTGCCACCGTTGTGGAAGCAATCTGTCATTTCCTTCTTGTTTTGATTTACTTCAAATCTTATGGATTTGATATCTTGAGCCAAGGAGAATTGCAGTTCTTTATGGGTCTCATCCATATATTTCTCCATGGCTATCCTTTGCTCATCTAACTTAACTTGCAAGGATACCAACAAAGAGGTATAATCTATGGCTGGAGAAGATCGTGGAGCAGTTTGTAATGCCTTTTTATAGCTTTGGCTTCTCCTTTTGAAAACTATCAGTTTTCTCTTCTTAGCTTGTATTGTTGCTTCATCTTCAGAAGCTGAAGTACTTGCTATATCTACTCTTTCCTTAGGACTAGGAGGCAATTCCTTTTAAGTCCTAGGAATCTCCTCCTGAGTGTTATCTTGCTCCCCCTCAGTCCTGACATACTCCCCCTCAATGTTAGCTTGCTCCCCCCAGTTTTAGCTTGATCTATATCAGGGAACAACTCTTCTAGGGCAAACTCTTTTTGAGTTGGGACTTGAGGCACCACCAACTCAGGAGAATCAACAGTTGTGGATGTATCCTACATGATAGCATCCTGTGCTTGACTGTTTAGTTGAGTGGTCTGGTCAGCATCAATCAAAGGCACGGTTAGTGTTTCATCCTTATTAATGAAAATTGATTGATTAATTTCTTGGATTACCTCAAGTATAGTTTGAGTATCCATTTCACTTTCTAATTGTGTTGGCTCTTCCTCAAGTTGAGGCTCCCCCTGCACCTGAGCACCATCTGTAATTTCTTGTGCAGGAGAGTTTTCAAGAATCTCTGTGAAAGAAATTGTACCTACTCACCTAGAGGGGGGGTGAATAGGTGATTTAATCTTTTTAAACTTTTTTTGGCAGATAATACCACAGAGTTATAATCAATTATTCACAGCAATCATAGATTAAATAAGCACACAGTGAACACACAGATTTATAGTGGTTCCCCAAGGTTTGGGTACATCCACTTTCTCCCTTCGCCTATCTAGTAGTGTACTAGATTCAGCCAAACTCCTCCACTATCTCAGATACTCAAATCTTACACTCAGAACCCCAAACAGGTTCCTACAGCTCAGGCCCAAGGCCCTACAACTCAGTCTTCTCCAAAGACCTACACTCAGCCACAAGGCCTACACTCAGCCACAAGGCCTACATTCAGCCACAACAGGCCTACACTCAGAGAAATAGATCTCCTACACTCAGGCACACAGGCCCTACCACTCAGCCTTTATAATTACAGGCTTACAACTCAGATCCCTAAGGATCCTACAAGAAAATATAGAATACAAAATGTATACCTACAACTCAAAAAATGAGAGATGAGTTGACAGGTTCTTGATGAGTTCTTGGAAGAACTCTGCTGAGATCAACCTCACTTGGCTTTCTTCAAAGCTTCTTGAATGTAGAACACAATAGGATTGATTCTCTGCAGCTGATCTTTAATCACTACAACTTAAGATTCAGAACTAGGTCTGAACTCTTCTTTACAGCCTGGTTCCAACGGCTGTCTTCTTGGATGGAGCTCTCTCTCCAACTTCTTAGATCTTCTGATCACTTCAACTGATTTGTGTTAATCTGTGTTGAATCATCATCTTCTGTTGACAGAATAAGCCTATATATAGGCCTTCTTCATGGTGACCGGCTGATCCGGTTCCTAACAGCTTTCTGACAACTCTGACAGTTACAGTAGACCGACTGGAATGGCAGTTGTCATGTCATCCAGTCAGTTCTTGAAATATTTGTAACTGTCTGAAAGTGTCGAGACAGCCTAACTTTAAGTGTCGACACTTATAGACCAAGTATCGACACAAGTAAACTAAGTGTCGACACTAGCATTCAAGGTGTCGACACAACTCCATGTGTTGTAGAATTTACTTCTCGACACTGCTTCTTCATCATGTGTCGACACTGACATTGTGTGTCGACACAAGTCCTTGTTCTTCAGTACTTAGTTGAATTCTTGTAAGTGTCGACACAACTTCTTTGTGTCGACTCATCTTCTTGTGTTGAACTTTTTCAGTGTCGACACTTCTTCTTGGTGTCGACACATGCCTTCTGTGTTGATACCTTTGCTGAGTGTCGACACTTCTCCTTGTGTCGACACATTCTTCATATGTTGAGACTTTTGCTGAGTGTCGACACATCTCCTTTGTGTCGACACTTGTACTTAGAATTTTGTTGAACTTTGCTGAGTGTCGACACAGCATCCTAGTGTCGACACTTTCTTCATGTATTGAGTCTTCTGCTGAGTGTCGACACATTCTTTCTTGTGTCGACACTTTCTTCAAGTGCTGAGTCTTCTGTTGTGTGTCGACACATTCCTCATTATGTCGACACTTATACTTAGACTCTGCTAACTTTTGCTGAGTGTCGACACAGCCTCCAAGTGTCGACACTTTCTGATGTAGACACAGTTCCTCTGGGTGTCGACACTGCTTTTAAGTATCGACACTGCTTTACTGGACTTCTCTTCATTGAGTGTCGATACAAACTGTATGTGTTGACACTTTCTGTCTGGTGTCGACTCTGCATCCCTGGTGTCGACACAACTACTCCAAGTGTCGACACTACTCTGGGTGTCGACACAAGTCTTCTTAAGTGTCGACACTTTCCTTCTGGGTGTCGACACATGAACTTAGAATTTTTTCTGCTTTCCCTGCAAATACTTAACCTGCACAAGGCAACTCAAAATACATCAAATACATTTTGATGTATATCATTGAGTAGGGTGAGGCTTCTTCAAATCAGGTACATTTAAACCAATGTACCCAACAATCTCCCCCTATTTGGAGAAGTCATAACCCTTAGTCAATGATATACACCATACATAACAAAATCACAGTATGATGTAAAACAGGATTATTCAATCAGGGAAACATAAACATGTATTAAACAAAACATGTATACACAGATATCATCTCAGAACAATTATGAAATAGATTTATCATACATCACATTGTTCTAACAACTTTGTCATATTCATTTTACAAAAGTTTACAGAGTGTTTAAAATCAAAAGATTACAATTGTAAACTAAAGAAAATTCTATTCTATTTCTGCTCAGCCTCCTTAATAACTATGCCCTTCCCAGACTGTATCTTTGCTTGCATATGGGCTTCAGCATCTTCAGCAGCAGCAAGCTTCTTGCCTTTAAGATCCTTTTTCTTCTGCTCTTCAGTCTTAATCTTCTGCCTTTCAAAGTAATGATATGGCTTAGGAAAGTACTTGCTAGGCTCCTGAGCATTAGGAGGTAGCTTTCCCATCTTTAGCCTTTCTCCTGTATTGCACAATGGCTTCTTGCCTGGACTCATGCTTTCTCCATTCCAGTTCAGAATACCACTTATTTCTGTCTTGAATATTATCCTTGCCAGCCTTCCATGCAGTTAAGATAATATTCCTTGAAGTGGGGCTCCACTATTCAAAATCAGGCCTTTGTTCAGCTTGCTCTCTGAACCTCTTCTTAGACAACTGAGTCTCTTGTTCTTTGAGCAGCAAAGCTTCTTGTTCTTTCAATATGGCCTCAGATACTGGCTGGACCACTTTTTCTAGGATAACTTTCTGATTTCCCTCAGGTGGGCTATACATTATTTGTATATCTGCTTGTATCATGTCAAAGTCTGGTGGAGGATAGATCACTTGAGCTACTTCAGCTTGCTCACCTCCAAGATAAGCAGGATTAATCCCAGACTCTGCAACATTATTATCATCACATAAAGGAGGATAACCAAGAGTGGCTCTGATAGAATTAAAAATCCACTTTGCATGATCAGAGCTGGCTTTGACTAACACCCTCTCCCCCTTTATGACTTCTCTTTCCATGTGATCTCTCAGATCATCCTTTTGAAATCTTATTTGGGCATCCAAATAGTTTACTCCATCTTTAAAGAAAGGTTTCAACCTTTGGAGCTTTTCAGTTATCAACTTCTGAGAGTTTGCAATAGCAGAAGTAACAGCAGTTATGCCCTCTTGTAAAGATTTATCAAACTCTGCCTTAGCAGTAACATTTGTTGTAGTCTGTCCAGCAGCTATATTCTTCATCTCTGTGACAATTGCATTGTGTGAAGCAGTCAAATTGTCATTCATCCTGAGCTGGTTCTCCAGAACATAACCTTGCTTCAGTGCAATGTCATCCACTTGAGCTTTGATCTTTTCTTGATGTGTAGCTAAGTAGACTACTGCATTCTCTCCCTTGTGGAAGCAGTCAGTCATCTCCTTCTTATTCTGATTCATTTCAATTCTTATAGACTTAATGTCTTGGGCCAGATCAAACTGTAGAGATTTTTGCCCTTCATCCACATACTTTTCCAGAGCTTTCCTTTGCTCATCAAGCTTTATCTTCATAGCAACCATCAAAGAATTGTAATCTACAGATGGTGCTGGCTGTGGGGTAGGCTGTGGTGTTATGGTTTGCAGAGCTTTCTTATAATTTTGGCTCCTTCTTTTAAAGACTTGGAATTTCTTTTTCTTTGCTCTTATAGCCTCCTCATCTTCACAAGCTGATGTGCTTGCTATTTCTACCCTCTCCCTAGGTAGCTCCTCAACATCTTTTGGCTTCTCAGGCTCTTTCCTTGCAGTTTCTTATAGAATCTCCACTTGCTCCCCCTCAACTTTGGACTTATCCCCCTCAGCAGCAGCACTTTCCTTCTCAAAGTCTGTGTGGTCCAGATTAAGGAAGAGATCTTACATTGTAAATTCTTGTTGAGGTTGTGATGGAGATTCTCTTATCTCATCAATTACTTGATTTGGTTCCACTTGATCTGCAATAGATGTGTCCTCCATGACAACATCTTGGGGTTGGCTATGAATCTGAGGTTGCTGATTAACATTATTTAATGAATCAGACAAAACATCATCCTCAATTTGAAAATCTAATGCATTAATCTCAGTGATTACCTCAAGTATAGTGTGGGTAGCTTGTTCACTGTCTAATGGAGTTGGCTCCTCCACTAGTAAAGGCTCCTCCTGGATGGAATCCTGGTGTAGTGGGCTAGCTTGAGGTAGCTCCCCCTGCCTGTCTACAGCTTCTTGTCTATCTGGAGACTTTCCAGTAGTCCCAGTTTCTTGTTCATCATCTAGTGTAAAGATAACATGCTCTTCAGAGCTACTAGAGGAATCTTGAGCCACAGGGCTGTCTTCTTCTTCTTCTTTAGGGGTGTTTCCTTCTCAGGTGTAGGCATTTCCTTAGTCAAGACCCTATCCCATCTTGAGAAGATTCTCATGTCCATCTTCCTCATGTGATTGATCTTTGATCATGCAGTTTGACTCATTACTTCTGGTATACTACCAGCCAAGTAAAGACTTAGTATCCTACCCAAATTGGGCTTCTTCATACTCTCTTTAATCTTATCAAAGACTACAACAGACCAATCAGTTTCTAGTTTGAAAATTATCTTTGTCATGAGACTGAACATATGTGCTGAAACTCTGTCATGCCCTCCAGGCTTGCTCAAGATCACCTTGCCAACAATTTCTGAGAGAAATTTGCCTTAGCTGTTCATGTCTTTCCTATTGAACACAGATCCAATTTTCATCTTGGAATCCAGTCCACACCATGTTAAAGCTTCTCTGGTCTTAGAAGCAGAAACTTCATCTTCTTCCTTAGTCCTTGGTAGGTTTAGTACCTTCCTTAAACTCTTAGGTGAGACCTTCACCTTTTCTCCATGAACCCTTGACTTTATCTTGAGTCCAGATTCGTCTAGGGTTGCTCCATTCAGAAATTCTAGAACTTCTTTCTTCCATATCTTTATCGGCTCTGAAACAAGAAAATCTAACCCTGAGTTTGCAACTAGGGTTACCACATCCTTGATCTTCGGTTCTGCGTCATCAAACGCATGCCGCACCAGTTCATATCCTTCATTTACGTTCTCTTTGAGCTTTGGCGCCATTAGGGTTTGAAGAATTGGAATTGAGAGAAGAGAGGTGTCGACACACAAGTTTGGTCTCGAAACTTTTGTGAGCGTGTCGACAGACAATGGCGAAATCCTATTTATACCTTTCTAGGATCGAAGATGAAAGGGCGCGTCAAGAAACTTAAATTGTGTCGACACTGTTGAAAAGTGTCGACACAAACTTATAATGTCTCGACAACTATGTGTCGACACAAGTATAGTCGACAGAATATATGTGTCGACACTTGTTTATGTGTCGACACCACTTAACTCGACACTTAGTCGAGACTTTACTTGGTTAAACCTTTGTAAATTCTAAGTGTCGACACCACCTTGGTTGTGTCGACACCGACCCTGTATGTGTCGACAGTAACTTTCTGAAGTGTCGACATCAACTTCCAAGATGTGTCGACACCTTTTCTCTGAAGTGTTGACACCAATTCTCTGTCTCGACACAGACAACTCTGTGTGTCGACACTATTTTACTTAGGCATTTTTGTAAACTTATTCTAAGTTTATCATACCTAATTCAATTTTAAACCTATTGAACTTGGTTTCTTCTAAGGGCTTAGTATACATATCAGCTAGTTGATTATCTGTATTAACATATTCCAGTGAAATATTTTCTTTTTCTACATGTTCCCTTAAAAAATGATATTTTATTTCAATGTATTTAGTTCTACTATGGGAAACAGGATTGTTTGCAATAGATATAGCACTAGTATAATCACAAAACAGTGGTGTTCTACTTACTTGAATACCATAATCCTCAAGCTGATGTTGTATCCATAGAAGTTGAGCACAGCAACTTCCTGCAGCCACATACTCTGATTCTGCTGTGGAGATAGCCACACTTGTTTACTTCTTGCTACTCCAAGATATAAGTCTTCCACCAAGGAATTGACAGGTTCCAGTTGTACTTTTTCTATCTTCTTTGCAGCCTGCAAAATCTGCATCTGAATAACCTGTTAATTCAAAGTCTCCATTCCTAGGGTACCAAAGGCCTAAATAAGGAGTGCCCTTTAGATATCTCAGAATCCTTTTGACTGCTGTCAAATGAGACACTTTAGGGCATGCTTGGTACCTAGCACAGACACATGTAGCATACATGATATCTGGTCTACTTGCAGTCAAATACAATAGGGATCCAACTATCCCTCTATACAAAGTCTCATCTACAGGTTTCCCTGCATCATTTTTGCTAAGAGACATACTTGACCCCATAGGAGTTTTCATGGTGCTGGAAAATTCCATACCATACTTCCTTATTAATTCTAGGGTGAACTTAGACTGGCATATGGATAAACCATTCTCAGTATGACTAACTTGGAGACCCAAGAAGAACTTAAGTTCCCCCATACTACTCATCTCAAATTGTCCTTGCATAAGTTTTGCAAACTTCCTGCAAAGACCACTTTCAGTAGACCCAAATATTATGTCATCTACATATATTTGGACTAGTATGATCTTGCCTCTGGATTCCCTAAGGAATAGAGTCTTGTCTATTTTCCCCCTTGTGAATTTATTCTCAATGAGGAAACTAGACAGGGTTTCATACCAAGCCCTAGGGGCTTGTTTTAACCCATACAAAGCCTTCATAAGTCTATAGACATCATTAGGTTGAGTTGAATCAACAAAACCTGATGGCTGTTCCACATAGACTTCCTCTTTCATATTGCCATTCAAAAAGGCTGACTTAACATCCATTTGGTATACTTTAAAACCTTGATAGGTTGCATAGGCCAGGAACATCCTTATTGCTTCCAGTCTGGCTACTGGAGCAAAGGTTTGATCAAAGTCAATACCTTCTTCCTGCCTATATCCCTTAGCAACCAGTCTTGCGTTGTTCTTGACAATCACTCCATGTTCATCCATCTTGTTCCTAAAGATCCACTTGGTTCCAATTATGTTGTGGTCTTTTGGTTTAGGAACAAGCTCCCAGACTTTGCATCTCTTGAACTGATTCAGCTCCTCTTGCATTGCCTCAATCCAATGAGGGTCTAGGATGGTTTCTTCAAATTTCTTTGGCTCTACTTGGGATAGAAAACTGGAGTAAAGTACTGCACTCAGATTTCTGCTCCTTGTTTGTACCCCTTGACTTATATCACCAATAATTTGATTGGCTGGATGATCTCTTAGATGTCTAATAGCTGGAGGCAGCCTAGCTCCAGGTTGAACTCCTTCAGCTTCTTCAACTTGCTGCACTCCTTGGTCTTCTTCTGCATCAGGTGCATGTAGTACTCCCCCTGGACAACATCCACTATCATCTATATGCTGACTTGCAGTAGATCCTTCTTCAATAGTGAGCTTGTCCATCTTCTTTATCACACCTGTGGAGCTGCAAATACTACTAGACAATTCATTGTTAATAAGTCTAGTTTTATCAAATACTACATGTACTAACTCTTCTACAACTTGAGTAGTCAAGTTGTAGACTCTATAAGCCTTACTATTGTTATTGTACCCAACAAAGATCCCCTCTTGGGATTTGGCAGCAAACTTAGTCAAGTAAGACTTTCCATTGTTAAGTATAAAGCACTAACAACCAAAGATCCTGAAATAGGATAGGTTTGGTTTTCTGCCTTTCACAATCTCATAGGGGGTCTTATTGTGGCTTTTAGTAATGGTAGCCCTATTAATTACATGGCATGCAGTATTAACTGCCTCAGCCCAGAAATATTCTGGGAGAGATGTGTCACTTAATAGGGTCCTACCAGCCTCAATCAAGGCTCTATTTTTCCTCTCAGCAATGTCATTTTGCTGAGGTGTTCTTGGTGAAGAAAATTCCTGAAATATCCCAAATTCTTCACATAGTTTTGTCATACTATCAGACTGAAATTCAGTACCATGGTCACTTCTTATTTTGACCACTGTACTGTCTAACTCATTCTGAATTTATTTGAAAAAGCTATAAAAGATATTAGGTGTTTCAGATTTCTGTCTAAGGAAGAACACCCAGGAAAACCTTGAGTAGTCATCTACAACCACAAATGTGTAGACCTTCCTACCTAGGCTGTGAACTGGCATAGTACCAAAGAGATCCATATGCAAGAGGTATAAGCACCTCACAGTATCTTTGTTCTCAATGCTATTAAAGGTGGATCTAGTCTGCTTGCCCTTTTGACAAGCTGAACATATCCCATCTTTAATACACTTAACTTGAGGACCATTCCTCACTAACTCTTTGCTAAAGAGTTGGCCAATTGTCTTGTAGTTAAGATGGGCTAGCCTCTTGTGCCACTTGACACAATGAGAGACTTTCTCATCAGCTACAAGATACACAGGAGAACCATTGTTCTCACACATAATGTCTAGGCAATAGACATTTCTTTTTCTATAACCAGTCAAAATGATCTCTTGATCATTTGATCTCCTGATATGACAACCATCTTTGACAAATGAGATGTCATATCCTAAATCACTCAGTTGACTTATACTAATAAGGTTATGTTTCATACCTTTAACATAAGCCACTTGAATAATTGTAATATGGGTGCTAGAAATGTTACCAAAACCTTTGATGATTCCTTTTTCAGAACCACCAAAAGTGACTTTAGGGTCATCCTTGATTGGTGTGTAGTCCTTTAGCAATCCCCTAGTTCCAGTCATGTGCCTGGAACATCCACTGTCCAAGTACCATATTGGGGCATGACCACTTGGACTCACCTGCAAAACAGATTAGTTGACCTTATAACCCAAAGAATTCTTGGGTCCTTGGTGCTGGTTAGTTTGCCTCTTAACAAAGCTACCTGTAGATCTTCCAACAGGCAGTTTGCTACTCATCTTGGCACTAGAATTGTGCCAACAATCTATGGCATAGTGGCCTACCTTGCCACGGCACCAGCACTCAAATCTATTGTACCTTTGCTTAGGTACAACCCTAACTATTCTATCTACAGCAGGCTTGTTGAGAGCTGGGGCTTTTCCCTTAGACTTGGACTGAACAGTCCTAGCAGGTTTAACAAACCTCAGTCCAGCTTTACCCTTGTGAGGTATAAACTCATCAATCAAAGGTAGAACAGACTTTGATTTAGAAAACCTAGCAACAATATCTCTCTCCTTCTGAAGACTAATCTCCAGATTTCTAATTTGATCATTCTTAAATGCTATAGTCCCCATCTGAATAATAGTTATGTTCTTCAGTCTTGCTATTTCATTTAACTTTTGATCAATCAGCTTCTTAAAATCAGTTGCAGCCTCTTTGAGACTAGCAATCTCCTTTGCCTGACTCTTGGCCAAGGATTTGCTTTTCTTAAAAGCTTGCAACAGAACTCTATATTCATCAATCAACTGATGAATATCCCCTTCAGATTCAGATCCACTGGCATCACTTGATGCTGATGTAACTGAATCTGAACTAGTACTAGAAATTGAACTTAAAGAACAATTTTGTACCTTACTAGGTCCAGGCTAATCCTAGATTTTGTCACCTTTTGTTAAGGACATCAGTCCTTGACAGTAATTGTCCTCTTGCTCATATATAGAGTTCATTATCTGGATGTACTCCTCTTCTTCTTCTTCAGCAAACAGTCCAATGTAAGCTTCTGCTTCAGACTCAGTTTCTAAAGAAGACATGTCTGACAGGCCTTTGTCCTTCTTGGCAACAAAAGACCTTTCCTTCTTGCCCTTGAATTGAGTCTTCTTTTTATCATTACACTCTTTCCTTTTCTCTGGACAGTCAGCAATAACATGTCCATGTCTGTTACAGCAATAGCATACAATTTTTGATAAAGTTGCTTTGCTTGACTTGGGCTTTCTCCTTTCTTTCTTTGATGACTTCTTATTCTGATAATAGTCATCTTTTCCCTGTGAAGTAGATGGCTTTGACCTCCACTGTTTCTTCTTTAGAAACTTCTGAAAGTGTCTTGTGAAAGCTGCAAAGTCCTCATCACTCTCACTACTTTCAGACTTTCTGCTTTCTGAATCATCTGACTCAGTCTCAACAACCTTTGGAGGTGGAGATGGAGACTTACTTCTGTATTTTCTGGTGGCTTCTGTCTTGAATGCCACTGTTCTTTCTTTATTCTCAATTCTGGTAGTCTTCTCCTCTTCTTTCCTTACCATCAACTGCATTTCATAGGATAGCAGTTTTCCAAACAGTGTTGGAGGAGGAATATCTGCTAACTTAGCCATTTCCCTAATGGCTCAGATCTTGGTGTCCCAGTCCTTTGTTAGGGACCTCAAGAACTTATCATTCAGCTCATAATTGCTGAATTCTCTTCCATAGGACATTAGCTCATTGACAATCCTATAGAATTTCTTATAGCATTCTGTTATGCTATCAGACCTACCTTGCCTGAAACTTTCATATTCCTGGTTTAACAAAGACTTTCGGTCCTGCCTGACTTCTTCTAAACCCTCCATGTACACTATAAGAGAATTCCACATCTCCTTTGATGTCTTACAGTGTATCAAGTTCTGAAATGTAGCTGTTAGAAAGTAGAGAAAGGAAGCGAAAAGAAGAGAACAAGCCGAATAAACTTTTGAATAATCGAAATTTTATTATCCAAAAATGATAACTATTACAAAGGTATGCCCTCCCTTATATAGAATGGAGGAGAGAAGAGAGAATACAAATAAGAGATGTGGGACTAAAATTTACAAGCTAAGCGGACTGTACAAAGTAAACCGCACAGGCCGCGCGGTTAGACAGAAGGACTCACCGCACGGCTTACAATAAGAGATGCAGAGAGGTCGCCTGTGAAGATTGCTTAGACCGCCCGGTTTACAAGTCGCCGAGTCAAACCGCCAGACCGCGCGGTCTCTAACCCGCCAAGACAGACCGCCCGGTTTCCAACTTCAACACTCCCCCTCAAGCTGGAGCATATATATCAATCATGCCCAGCTTGTCGCAAACATGCAGAAACGAGGCGGAGACTGGCTTGGTGAAGATGTCGGCTAGCTCTTTATCAGATGTGACAAACGGAGTGCAAATCTGTTCTTTTAAAATCTCTTCACGAATGAAATGGCAGTCAACCTCAATGTGCTTTGTTCTTTCATGGAATACCGGATTTTTGGAGATGTATATGGCGGCCTTGTTATCACAGAACATAGGTAGAGGATGGTTGTACACCTCTCCTAAATCTAGCATGAGAGCCCGCAACCATTTCAACTCACAAGTGGTTGACGCCATACTGCGATACTCAGCTTCTGCACTGGACCTGGAGACAACAGACTGCTTTTTACTCTTCCAGCTCACCAGATTTCCCCCAACAAAGGTGCAAAAACCTGAGGTAGACTTGTGATCCCCTTTGTCATCAGCATAACTTGCATCTGAGTAGGCTTCAATCCTCAGATGACCATTCTTCTGAAACAGTAATCCTTTCCCAGGCGCTGCTTTGACATATTCCAAGATCCGCAAGGCGGACTGAAGATGACAATCCCTGGGCGCTTGCATGAATTGACTCACCTTGCCCACAGCATAAGAAATGTCGGGTCTGGTCACTGTGAGATATATGAGCTTACCAACCAGACGCCTGTATCGCGAACTATCTGAAAGAAGAGGCGAATCATCTGTCCAGGTTTTGTCCTCCCCAATAGCCATGGGACATCGGGCAGGTTTAGCTCCAGTCAATCCTGCCTCTTTTAAAAGATCAAGGGCATACTTACGCTGAGAGAGAACTAAGGAGTCGGGCTTCCGAGAGAGTTCGATCCCCAGAAAGTACTTTGGAGAGCCCATATCTTTAGTGATCAGATGTTGGCGAAGATGTAGCTTTGTCAGGGCTACCCCTTCCTGGTCATCGCCAGTGAGAAGAATATCATCGACGTATACAGCAAGAACAACCAGCCCAGAAGGAGTTTTGCGAATAAAGAGAGAGTGATCAGCAGAGCTTCGCACAAAACCAACAGCCGCCACAATACCGCTGAACTTGTCAAACCAAGCTCGAGGACTCTGCTTGAGGCCATAAATTCGCCTTCTGCAGCCGGCATACTCGTGTCTCCCCCTGAGCAACATACCCAGGAGGTTGCTCCATGTAAACGGCCTCGTGAAGATCACCATAAAGGAAGGCATTCTTTGACGTCCAGCTGAGAAATTGGCCAATCCCGATTGACGGCCACAGAGAGAAGAACCCGGATTGTGCTGAGACGAGCCACAGGGGAGAAGGTGTCAAAGTAATCAACCCCATAGGTCTGAGTAAAGCCCTTAGCCACAAGGCGAGCCTTATACCGATCCACAGTGCCGTCTGGGCTAAATTTGACCACAAAGACCCAGCGACAGCCAACAACATCAGTGCCAAAGGGAGGAGGAACAAGAGTCCAGGTACCCCGCTCAGTGAGGGTCGCCATTTCCTCATCCATGGCCATCTTCCAGTGAGGAATAGCAAGGGCCTCCTGATAGGAGCGGGGTGTGGCAGTGGCAGAGATAGCCAGTGCAAAGGTCCTGCGAGAAGGAGTAAGACGATCATAGGAAACAACAGCAGCAAGGGGGTGTAAGGTGCACGTCCGCACCCCTTTGCGAAGAGCTATAGGAAGATCCAGGTCAGCCGGGCCCGCGGCATCCGGAGCATCCGTGGTAGAGAAAGCTGGCCCGGGAGAAGAGAGCGACGGCAGCGGAGAGGAGGGAGAGGGTGGTGGAGAAGGGAGAGAGAGAGGTGGAGGAAGAGGAGGGGGTGGAGACGGTGTAGTGGTGGAGAGTGTAGGAGGAGACGAGGGAACGAAGGGAATGGCAGGAGAATCAGAAGCTGGGAGAAGAGGAGAAGAGGCATCCGAGAAGTAGGAGGTATTCTCGAAGAAGGTGACGTCAGCAGAGACGAACTGCTTACGAAGGACGGGATCAAAGCAACAGTAGCCTTTCTGAGTGGTGGAATACCCCAGAAAGACACATTTGGTGGAGCGAGGGGAGAGCTTATCACGGGTGGCAGAAGGGGCATGCACAAAGGCAGTGCATCCAAAGATTTGGAGAGGGAGATGAAACGGCTCCTTGCCCGGATACAAAATGGAGAACGGGGTTTGGCCATGGAGAACCGTGGAGGGAATGCGATTGATGAGGTAGCAGGCAAGCAGAACAGCATAGCCCCAATAGGAGCGAGGAACATGCATCTGGGTCATCAAGGTGCGAGCGACATCGAGCAGGTGTCGGTTTTTGCGTTCGGCTACACCATTTTGTTGTGAAGAATAGACACAACTAGTTTGATGAAGAATCCCATTTTGCATGCAGAATGTAGAGAAGTCACGACTGAGATATTCTGCGGCATTATCAGACCGAAAAACTTTGATAGAAACATCAAACTGAGTTTTGATCATGAGATAGAAGGATGTCCATACAGAGAATAATTCGGAGCGATCTTTTAACAGATACACCCACGTACAGCGAGAGAAATCATCAATGAACGTGACAAAATAGGAACTACCCCGACCAATGGTAAGAGTAGGAGAAGGACCCCAGATGTCGGAGTGGATAAGATCAAACGGACGGGTAGAGCTACGAACGTGCTTTGGAGGGAAGGAGGAGCGGTGATGCTTGCCAAGCTGACAGGCCTCACATTTGAGCGGAGGACTTTGAGGAGGAAGGTGGGGCAGAAGTTGACGAAGAAGACGGGGAGGAGCATGACCAAGGCGGAGATGCCATTGGAGAAGATCTGTGGAGGTGGAGGAGAAGGTGGAAAAAGCAGAAATGTTGTCGAGGAAGTATAAGCCGCCACTCTCAGTCCCAGTAGCAATCGTCCGTTGGGAGTCCGGATCCTGAAAAGAGCAAGAAGTAGAAGTAAATGTGACGGAACACTGTAATTGCTTGCAAAGAGATGTAACAGATAATAAGTTGCACGGGAACTGGGGCACATATAGAGTATCCGCCAAGTGAAGAGACGGGGTGACATGAACTATCCCTGTGCCATGAACTGATGATGAAGAGCCGTCAGCGAGAGTAACTGGGGGCAAGCGAGCATGTTTTTCTAGGAGAGAGAAACACGGGAGATGGCCGGTCATATGATTCGTAGCACCAGTGTCGATCAGCCATTTGCCCTGAGTAACAACGTGTGCACGACCAGAAGACGTGACAACCGAGGCGAAAGCCATGAAGGGAGGAAGAAGAAACTGCAGCGGTCTCGGTGACAGCACACCAGCGGCACGAAGGGCCACGACCAAGGTGCAGAGCACAAGCCGCGCGACTAAACCAGGAGGTCGCGGCGACTAACAAGAGAAGCGGCTAAGAGCGAAGAGGCGGAGAGGCCGCTCAAACAAGGAAGAATCCGCGTGAAACCGCGGCGGGAACAAAAGGGAAGAAGCCGCTTGAACACGAGCGGCTAGGATCCAGATCAAGGCACAGCGGGGAAGAAGTCGCGCGGACTGCAAAGGGCCGAGCGAACAGAAGAGAGGAGAAGAGCAGGTGACCGCGACCAAGATGCGGGTAAGAAAGGGACAACCCGCACGGTCAGGCAGATCACAGCAGTTGCGAGAATGCGGTCAAGGGCACAGCGGGGAAGAGGTCGCGCGGACTGAAAAGGCCGAGCGAACAGAAGAGAGGAGAAGAGCAGGTGACCGCGACCAAGATGCGGGTAAGAAAGGAACAACCCGCACGGTCAGGCAGATCACAGCAGCAAACCGCGAGTGCAGAGACAACACACGCGGACAGAGACAGACCGCAGCGACTAGGAAGTCGGAGCGGCAGGAAAGAGCAAGGAGCGCGGCGACACGGAAACAGGTCGCTGCGACAAAGAGCAGGAGGAGAAGAGAAACAAGAAGAGCAAGCCGCGCAAACAGGCAGCGGACAGAAACAAGCCGCTCGGATAGAAACAAACCGCGCGGACAGAGGAGAAGGCAAGCCGCGAACAAGCCGCAGAACGCGGAAGACAAGCCGCGAACAACAGAGAGCGCACAGAATCAGGAGGAAAAGACCGTGTCCTCTGATACCATGTTAGAAAGTAGAGAAAGGAAGCGAAAAGAAGAGAACAAGCCGAATAAACTTTTGAATAATCGAAATTTTATTATCCAAAAATGATAACTATTACAAAGGTATGCCCTCCCTTATATAGAATGGAGGAGAGAAGAGAGAATACAAATAAGAGATGTGGGACTAAAATTTACAAGCTAAGCGGACTGTACAAAGTAAACCGCACAGGCCGCGCGGTTAGACAGAAGGACTAACCGCACGGCTTACAATAAGAGATGCAGAGAGGTCGCCTGTGAAGATTGCTTAGACCGCCTGGTTTACAAGTCGCCGAGTCAAACCGCCAGACCGCGCGGTCTCTAACCCGCCAAGACAGACCGCCCGGTTTCCAACTTCAACAGTAGCATCATCTATGGCACTTACAATGATATTCTGAGCCCTCTTGTCCATGGTGGCCAGAATAATCTCATCTTTTGACATTTCAGAAAAGTCCTTAGGTGTTCTCTGATTTGCATCCAGGACTGAAACCTTCATAGGCACATATGGCCCTTCTTTAACTGTGATATATATTCTAGGGTCTGAGGCTTCCATAAACAGTCTCACCCTTTCTTTCCAGATGCCAAAAATCTCTTTTCTGTAAATGGGTAACTTCATGGATCCAAGTTCCTTATGATTCTCTGTTGAACCCATTTTCTTGATTTTCTTGAGTGTGTTGAATCTGTCCTTGATTTCACTGAATCTGTCAACAGGATCTACTCAGACAGTTAAGTCCTTTTTGAGTAACCTCCCTCTGATACCACTTGAAAGAAATTGTACCTACTCACCTAGAGGGGGGGTGAATAGGTGACTTAATCTTTTTAAACTTTTTTTTGGCAGATAATACCACAGAGTTATAATCAATTCTTTATAGCAATCAAATAGCAATCATAGATTAAACAAGCACACAGTGAACACACAGATTTATAGTGGTTCCCCAAGGTTTGGGTACATCCACTTTCCCACTTCGCCTATCTAGTAGTGTACTAGATTCAGCCAAACTCCTCCACTATCTCAGATCCTCAGATCTTACACTCAGAACCCCAAACAGGTTCCTACAGCTCAGGCCCAAGGCCCTATAACTCAGTCTTCTCCAAAGACCTACACTCAGCCACAAGGCCTACACTCAGCCACAAGACCTACACTCAGCCACAACAGGCCTATACTCAGAGAAATAGATCTCCTACACTCAGGCACACAGTCCCTACCACTCAGCCTTTATAATTACAGGCTTATAATTCAGATCCCTAAAGATCCTACAAGAAAATATAGAATACAAAATGTATACCTACAACTCAGAAAATGAGAGATGAGTTGATAGGTTCTTGATGAGTTCTTGGAAGAACTCTGCTAAGATCAACCTCGCTTGGCTTTCTTCAAAGATTCTTGAATGTAGAACACAATAGGATTGATTCTCTGCAGCTAATCTTCAATCACTGCAACTTAAGATTCAGAACTAGGTCTGAACCCTTCTTTATAGCTTGGTTCCAACAGTTGTCTTCTTGGATGGAGCTCTCTCTCCAACTTCTTAGATCTTCTGATCACTTCAACTGATTTGTGTTAATCTGTGTTGAATCATCATCTTCTGTTGACAGAATAAGCCTATATATAGGCCTTCTTCATGGTGACTGGCTGATCTGGTTCCTAACAGCTTTCTGACAACTCTGACAGTTGCAGTAGACCGGCTGGAATGGCAGCTGTCATGTCATCCAGTTAGTTCTTGAAATATCTGTAACTGTCTGAAAGTGTCGATACAGTCTGTCTTTAAGTGTCGATACTTATAGACCAAGTGTCGACACAAGTAAACTAAGTGTCGACACTAGCCTTCAAGGTGTCGACACAACTCCATGTGTTGTAGAATTTACTTCTCGACACTGCTTCTTCATCATGTGTCGACACTGATATTGTGTGTCGACACAAGTCCTTGTTCTTCAGTACTTAGTTGAATTCTTGTAAGTGTCGACACAACTCCATTGTGTCGACTCATCTTCTTGTGTTAAACTTGTTCAGTGTCGACACTTCTTCTTGGTGTCGACACATGCCTTCTGTGTTGATACCTTTGCTGAGTGTCGACACTTCTCCTTCTGTCGACACATTCTTCATATGTTGAGACTTTTACTGAGTGTCGACACATCTCCTTTGTGTCGACACTTGTACTTAGAATTTTGTTGAACTTTGCTGAGTGTCGACACAGCATCCTAGTGTCGACACTTTCTTCATGTATTGAGTATTCTGCTGAGTGTCGACACATTCTTTCTTGTGTCGACACTTTCTTCAAGTGCTGAGTCTTCTGCTGTGTGTCGACACATTCCTCATTATGACGATACTTATACTTAGACTCTGCTGACTTTTGCTGAGTGTCGACACAGCCTCCAAGTGTCGCCACTTTATGATGTAGACACAGTTCCTCTGGGTGTCGACACTGCTTTTAAGTGTCGACACTGCTTTACTGGACTTCTCTTCATTGAGTGTCGACACAAACTGTATGTGTCGACACTTTCTGTCTGGTGTCGACTCTGCATCCCTGGTGTCGACACAACTACTCCAAGTGTCGACACTGCTTCTCTGGGTGTCGACACAAGTCTTCTTAAGTGTCGACACTTTCCTTCTGTGTGTCGACACATGGAATTAGAATCTTTTCTGCTTTCCCTGCAAATACTTAACCTGCACAAGGCAACTCAAAATACATCAAATACATTTTGATGTATATCATTGAGTAGGGTGAGGCTTCTTCAAATCAGGTACATTTAAACCAATGTACCCAACACTCTGGCCTCTCTTCATCAGGCATGTCCTTTGTTAAGACTCTGTCCCATCTAGAGATTATCCTTATATCCATCCTTCTCATATGGTTGATCTTTGAACCTGTAGTCTGTTCCATTACTTCTGGAATTGTTCCAGCCAAGTATAGACTCATGATTCTTCCCAAATTGGGCTTCTTGATTCCTTTCTTAATCTTTTCAAAGACTATTGTAGACCAATCTGTGTTCAATTTAAAGATAATCCTGGTCATCAGGCTGAACATATAGGCTGAAATACTATCATGTCCCCCTAGCTTGCATAGAATGACCTTTCCAACCACTTCTGAACGGAATTTTCCTTGCAGATTCATCCCTTTTCTATTCATTGAAGATCCAATCTTCATGGTGGGATCTAATCCACACCACTGAAGTTCTTCCCTGGTCTTTGATGAGGGTACTTCTTCTTCTTCTTGAGTTCTTGGGAGTTGAAGGGTTTTCCTCAAGCTTTTCAAAGTAAGTTTATCTTTAGCTCCCTGAACTGTAGATTTGATCTTAAGTTCAGTAGAATCTAAAGTAGCTGTGCCATAGAATTCCAGTATTTCTTTCTTCCATATCTTTGTATGTTCAGATACTAGATATTCCAAACCATTTTTTGCAACTAGGGTTACTACAGTTTTAATCTCCGGTTCCGCATTGTCAAAGGCGTTGCGAACTAGCTCATAGCCTTCGTTGACATTATCTTCAAGCTTTGGCGCCATTGGGGTTGAGAGAAATCTTGAATGTAGAATAGAGAGTTTGTCGACACAAGGTTTTGGTCTCAAAAGTATGGAGAGTGTGTCGACAGAATATGTTGTTGACCTATTTACACCCTTCTAAATGATGAAGGTCAAAAGGCGCGTCAAAATTCTCTTAATGTGTCGACA
Source organism: Platanthera guangdongensis (assembly GCA_039583875.1). Lineage (NCBI taxonomy): Eukaryota > Viridiplantae > Streptophyta > Magnoliopsida > Asparagales > Orchidaceae > Platanthera > Platanthera guangdongensis. Next base: position 60,585,771 of record CM077167.1, on the reverse strand, counting down.
CAGTGGAAATGTGTCGACACTGACTTCTAATGTCTCGACAGAAGTATTGACTTCTATATCTCGACACCAATTCTATTTGTCTTGGTGACGTTCGACGAACTCTGAGTGTTGATTCTATGTGTCGACACCACCTCTGGATATGTCGATACAACTTCTCTGAAGAGTCAACACCTTATTTCTTGATGTGTCGACACCACTATCCTGGAGTGTCGGCACCAACTACTATGTGTCGACACAGACAACCTTTGTGTCGACACCATTTTACTTAGCCAAATTTGTTAAACTAATTTATGTTCAACATACCTAATTCAATTTTGAAATTATTGAATTTAGTTTCATCTAAAGGCTTTGTGAACATGTCAGCAATATGTAAATCAGTGTTAATAAATTCTAATGAAATATCTTCTTTCTCTACATGATCTCTAAGAAAATGGAACCTTATTTCTATATGTTTTGTTCTACTATGAGAAACATGATTATATGCAATAGAAATAACACTAGTAGAATCACATAATAAAGGAGTTCTACTTACCTGAATAATATAATCTTCTAACTGATGTTTTATCCACAACAGTTGTGCACAGCAACTTCCTGCAGCAACATACTCAGACTCAGCTGTGGAAATTGTCACACTAGTCTGCTTCTTACAGCTCCATGACACCAGTCTTACTCCTAGAAATTGATAGGTGCATGTTGTGCTTTTCCTATCTTCTTTGCAACCTGCAAAGTCTACATCTGAATAGCCCATTTGTAAAAAATCTCTATTCCTAGGATACCAAAGGCCTATATTATATGTGCCCTTAAGATATCTCAAAATCCTTTTAACAGCAGTATAATGAGATTCTTTAGGGCAGGATTGGTACCTAGCACAGACACATGTAGCATACATGATATCTGGTCTACTAGCAATCAGATATAGGAGGGAGCCAACTATTCCTCTATACAAAGTTTCATCTACAGGTTTCCTTGTATCATCTTTGCTAAGAGACATACTTGTCCCCATTGGAGTTCTCATGGTAATGGATGTCTCCATACCATACTTCTTAATTAACTCCTGGGTGAACTTAGACTGGGAAATGGACAAGCCATCATCAGTTTGTCTTACTTGGAGACCCAAGAAGAACTTAAGTTATCACATACTGCTCATTTCAAATTTCTCTTGCATAAGTTTTGCAAACTTTCTACAAAGGTTACTTTCAATAGAACCAAATATTATGTCATCAACATATATTTAGACTAGGATAATCTTTCCTTTGGATTCTCTAAGGAATAGAGTCTTGTCTATTTTCCCCCTTGAGAATTTGTTCTCAATGAGGAAAGTAGACAGGGTTTCATACCAAGCCCTTGGGGCTTGTTTCAACCCATACAAAGCTTTCATAAGTCTATAGACATAAGTAGGATTGAGTGGATCAACAAAACCTGAGGGCTATTCTACATAGACCTCCTCTTTTAAGTCTCCATTTAAGAATGCAGACTTAACATCCATCTGGAACACTTTGAAGCCTTGATATGTTGCATAGGCTAGAAATAACCTGATAGCTTCCAACCTTGCCACAGGGGCAAAAGTATGATCAAAGTCTATGCCCTCCTCCTGTCTGTATCCTTTGGCAACTAGTCTTGCCTTGTTCTTCACTATGATCCCACTCTCATCAAGCTTGTTTCTATAAATCCACTTAGTCCCTATGACATTGTGGCCCTTTGGTTTTGGAACCAAATCACAGACCTTGCACCTTCTGAATTAATTTAACTCCTCCTGTATAGCATCAATCCAGTGAGGGTCTTGTATAGCTTCTTCAAATCTCTTGGGTTTCACTTAAGATAAGAAGCTAGAGCAAAGCACTGTGTTTAAGTTCCTACTCCTTATTTGTACTCCTTGTCTTGGATCACCAATGATCTGGTGTGCAGGATGATCCTTCAAATGTCTAACTGTTGGAGGTAATCTATCAGCAGTTTGACCTTCTCCAATCTCTTCATTATGCTTCACCTCATGGTCTTCATCAGCATCTTGAGTGTCTTATACTCCCCCTGGATAGCAACTACCATTTTCCTCATCCTGCTTTGCAGTTGGATCTTCTCTGATAGTAAACTGGTCCATCTTCTGCTATATACCTGGAGAGCTATAAGAATTACTTGGCAACTCACTGTTAATAAGCCTAGTTTCATCAAAGATGACATGAACTGACTCTTCTACAACTTGAGTAGCCAAATTGTAGACCCTATAAGCCTTACTATTGTTGTTGTACCCAACAAATATCCCATCTTGCGATTTGGCAGCAAACTTAGTTAGGTGAGATTTGCCATTGTTAAGCACATAGCACTTGCAACCAAAGATCTTGAAATAGGATAAATTTGGTTTTCTGCCCTTCATAACCTCATAGGGTGTCTTTTTGTGGCTTTTGGTGATGGAAGCCCTATTGAGCACATGGCATGCGGTGTTTACTGCCTCAGCCCAGAAATATTCTGGGAGAGTAGTGTCACTCAATAGTGTTCTTCCAGCCTCATTTTTTGTCTTATTCTTTCTTTCAGCAATGTCATTTTGCTGAGGTGTTATAGGTGAAGAGAATTCCTGATGAATTCAAAATTCTTCACACAACCTTGTCATACTTTCAGATTGGAATTCAGTTCCAGGTCACTTCTGATTTTGACCACTAAACTATCTAATTCATTCTGAATTTGTTTGACAAAATTGTAGAAGACATTTGGGGTTTCAGATTTCTGCCTCAGAAAGAATACCCATGAAAATCTAGAATAGTCTACCACCACAAAAGTATAGACCTTCCTACCTAGACTATGAACTGGCATAGGACCAAATAAATCCATATGCAAGAGGTATAAGCACCTCACTGAATCTTTGGTTTCTAGGCTATGAAAGGAGGATCTGGTGTGCTTGCCTTTTTGACAAGCTGAGCATATCCCATCCTTATAGCACTTAACTTGAGCACCATTCCTCACTAACTCTTTACTAAAGAGTTGGCCAATAGTCTTGTAATTTAGATGAGCTAACCTCTTATGTCATTTGACACAATGAGAGACTTTCTCATCAGCCACAAGACAGATAGGAGAATTCTTATTCTCACACACAAAATCTAGGCAATACACATTTCTTTTTCTATAGCCAGTCAATATGACTTTTTGATCATTTGACCTCTTGATAAGACACCCATTCTTGACAAATGAAATGTCATATCCTAGATCACTTAGCTGGCTTATGCTTATTAGGTTATGTTTCAAACCCTTTACATAGGCCACTTGAGTGATTGTAATTCAGTTGTTAGAAATGTTACCAAAACCTTTGATGACTCCTTTTTCAGAACCATCAAAGATTACTTTAGGCCCATTCAGCATTGGTGAGTAGTCCTTCAGCAATCCCCTTGTTCCAGTCATGTGCCTGGAACATCCACTGTCCAAGTACCATATAGGGGCATGGCAACTTGGACTTACCTGCAACAAAGATTACTTAACTTTAGAACCCAAATAACTTTTGGGTCCTTGTTTCAAGTTAGCCTGAAACTTAACAAATCTGCCTGCAGCTTTTCTAACAGGCAAACTGCTATTCTCCTTGACACTGGTGTTGTGCCAACAGTCTAAGGCAAAATGGCCTATCTTACCACAGTACCAACACTCAAACTTATTATACCTCTTTTTAGGTACAATCTTAGCTGTATTGCTGACAGCAGATCTTTTGTTTTGTGCTGGGGCTTTGCCTTTATTATTGGACTGTGCAGCCCATGCAGTTCTCTTAAAGCCTATTCATGCCTTACCCTTTTGTGAAACAAAGTCATCTATTAAGGGTAGGATAGATTTTGGCTTAGAGAAACTAGCCACAATCTCCTTCTCTTTCTGAAATCTATTTTCCAGACTTTTAATCTAATCATTTTTGAATGTGATTGTTCCCATTTGAATAATAGTTATGTTCTTCAATTTGGCAATCTCATTCATCTTTTGATCCAGTAGCTTCTCTGAATCAGATGCAGCCAACTTAAGAGCTGCAATTTCCTTAGCCTGATGTTTGGCTAGGTTTTTGCTTCTCTTGAGTGCCTGCAGTAAATCCCCATATTCATCTATCAGCTCATGAATATCTCCTTCAGATTCAGACCCATCTTCATCTCTTGATGGAGATGCATTTGATTCTGACCCAGTGAAGTAATCAGAATCTATAGATACACTTTTTACCTTACTGGGGCCAGGCTGATCCTGGCACTGGTCTTCTTCAGACACTGCCATCAATCCTTTGCACTGATGGTCTTCTTGCTCATAGATATAGTCCAGTAATTGCATGAACTCATCCTCTTCTTCTGTTGCAAACAAACCAATATATGCCTCAGCCTCAGATTCAGATTCTGAAGTTGATTGATCTGTCAAACTTTGCTATTTCTTAGTTACCAAGGATTTCTCATTCTTGCTCTTGTGTTGTGACTTCTTTTTATCAGCGTCTCCTTCTTTTTATCTGGATAGTCAGCCACAACATGTCCTGGTCTGTTGCAGCAATAACAAATAATTTTTGATGTAGTTGACTTGTTGGGCTTTTTCCCACTCTTATCCTTCCTGGATGATTTCCTCTTCTGATAATAATCATCCTTGGACTGAGATGAGGATGGCTTAGATTTCCACTGCTTCTTCTTTAAGAACCTCTGGAACTGCCTTGTGAATGTTGTAAAGTATTCATCAGAATTGCTGTTATCTGTACTGTAATTATCAGAATTTTCTGAAATCACTTCTGCATCTTTCTTAGGAGAAGATGGAGACATTCTCCTATTCTTCCTTGTGGCTTCTACCGTGAAGGCCACTGACTTTTCTCTGTAGTCACTCTTTGTATTTTTCTCTTCCTCCTTTCTGGCTAACAGCTGCATCTCATAAGACAGCAATTTTCCAAACAGTGTTGGAGGTGAAATCTCTGCCAGTCTGGCCACTTCCCTTATGGCACAGATCTTTGTATCCCAATCCTTAGTCAAAGTCCTAAGGAATTTGTCATTCAGTTCATATGTACTGAATATTCTTCCATAAGAAATTAACTCATTTACAATCATGTAGAACTTCTTATAATATTCAGTTATACTTTCAGACTTAGCTTGTCTGAAACTCTCATATTCTTAATTAAGCATAGACTTTCTATCTTGCCTAACCTCTTTAGAACCCTCCATGTAGATAATCAATGTGTCCCACATCTCCTTGGAGGTTTTACAGTGAATTAGATTCTGGAATGTTGAATCATCAATGGAACTCACTATAATATTCTGTGCTCTTTTATCCATTGTAGCCAAGATGATCTCATCCTTAGTCATCTCTGAAAAATCCTTTGGTATTCTTTGATTGGCATCCAGGATAGAAACCTTCATTGGAACATATGGTCCTTCCTTAACCGTTATATAGATTCTAGGATCAGATGCCTCCATAAATAATCTTACCCTTTCCTTCCATATTCCAAATATCTCCTTCCTACAAATAGGCAATTTCATTGCACCAAGTTCTTTATGGTTTTCTCCTGAACCCATTTTCTTGAACTTATTCTGCCTCACAGATCTCACTCAGAGTTTTAAGTCTATCTTTTGAGGAACCTCCCTCTGATACCACTTGAAAGAATTGGTTCCTAAACACCTAGAGTGGGGGTGAATAGGTGCAATTCCTTTTTACACTAAGGCAGAATATGAAAGTTCAGGAGGTATGCTTGACACCACCTAAAGGTGTTAGTTAGATTAGATATACTCTAGAGGGGGTGAATAGAGTATGTTGGTGATTTTAAAACTTTTACAACTGTTGTTGTATTTTAGGTGTGTGTGTGCAGGGAAGCAAATACAATAGACCAAGATGCAGCAACTATCTAATCACAGCACATTCACAGTGCAAGGCCAGAAAACAAAAAGAAAAGAAAGCAACCAGACGACACAAGAATTTTATAGTGGTTCCCCAAATCTGGGTAGTCCACTCTTCTACCACCCTGGTAGGAATCCACTGCAGGAAGGGGTTGATCAGGTGTCCTGGCACCAATGGCGTTTTGATCAGGTTCCCAAAAACCAAACCCTCAAGTCTTTTGGAGGGAGACTTGCAACCAGAATAATTTTGAAGGGAATTAAAACCCTGTACAGAGGTGGAGTGATAGGGTGATGAGGTCTTCTCTTTCTCAAGTCAAATGAGAAGACTTGTGGATTGTTGTTTAGCAGCTTTGCTCCCCCTGAGATGTAGAATAAATCAGGAAGAATGCTGGAGCACTGCTTCAGGGTGATAGGTCTTCAAAGACCTAGATTTCCTGGTCCAGAGAAAGTCTCCAGGAACGTCTTGTGACTGATATGAATGTATTGTATTTGAAGTTATCCTGAGTGAAAACAGATGAAGAAGACTCTTGATATTGATGTAGTGTTCTTCGTCTTCTTCTTCTTGATCAGTTTCTCTCTGGGCCAAGAATGAATTCCTTTTTTTCTGTGTTGTCTGAATCACCGTCTGTCTTTTTGTTGTATATCATTGTATATCTCACTCTTTCTGTATGTCTCGATGTCTCATAAGAAACATTCGAATTTTGAATATAGAGCAGTAATGGCAGACGGCTTGGAAAGGAAGCAGCAATCAATTATTTCCCCAACTGTTTCCATGGGAAAATGGCATGTAATAATCCAGGATTAACTTCACATTCTAACGGTAGTATTCTGGGAAGAACTGCCATTAAATGTTCAGGAATCAGTGCCATGGAATGAGACGGGAACGGAAGAAGACCTAGTCTGGAATCGTCGACCGAAGAACATAATTCATCGAACTGAGTTTTGAGTTCGTCGAGCTGAACCTGAGTTCGTCGAGCTAAGCTGAGTTTGTCGAGCTGAGCTGAGTTCGTCGAGCTGACAGACTTCATTCGTTGAATAGACAATCTTCAATATCAGATAAACATTATTCGTTGAGCAGAGAACTAAATTCGTCGAGCTGAGAATCAAATTCGTCGACCTGAGAAAAGTTCTGGACTAAGACGAAATACTCTGCATCTGCTGAAATGCTGTGTCGACACAAATTGGTGTCGACAGATTGATCTTGGTGTCGACACAAATCCTCTGGTGTCGACATAAGCTGGTATCGACTGAAATCCTGGTATCGACATAAGCTGGTGTCGACTGAAATCCTGATGTCAACATAAGCTGGTGTCGACTGAAATCCTGGTGTCGACACAAATTGTCTGCTGTCGACACAAACCCTAAGTGTCGACACAGATTCTCTGAGTACGAAAATCGTCGAGTAGAGATTAGCATTCGTCGACCTGAGAAGCTGTGAACTTGAGGTCCAAGTTCGTCGAGCTCAGAAAGTAATTCGTCGACCGAAGCATGAAGCTTGACTTAGAGAAATTCTGAAGTAGTCCTGATAATGCTTGAAGTAGAATCCCGGTGTTCGTCGAACAAAGAACATAGTTCGTCAAGCTCAGCACTACGAATTGTCTCACGATCGTCGAGCGCAGAACTCCCTTCGTCGAGCTGAGTTCGACGAACGTCGAACTCATTTCACTTAGTCTGAAAAACTGATAGATCTGGAGTTCCTGATGGTCTTGAGGAAGGCTGGTCCATCTGAAGTTGAGATGGAGGACTTTCCTAGACTCTAAGACATAAACTTGACCCAGACTATACATGATGGGTCACATCCTAAGTCAGTGGACCTAGCCCAAATCAACTAGGGATCCAACAATCTCCCCCTATTTGGGTGAGGTCACTAACAGAGACTCCAAGCAAAGAACAAACAGAAAAACAAAGCAAAATTAAGAAATATATCTGGCAGAGAATTTACAACACATGCATCAGATATATATATACATACAGGCTTTGTTTTAATGCAAGATATAGTCTGAAATAGAAGCAGAAATGAAATAACCACAAAATTACTTCTCTGTCTTCTTCTGTTTTAGCTTGTCTTCTGGTGCTTTATCTCCTGGTTTTTTGAAAATGATTTCCCTATTGGGATCTGAAGCTTGACCCTTGGTCATAGTCATGTCAGCTGCCCCTATGATGTTCAGTGAAGTGGCTCTGGGGACAACTGCTTCTGGGTGAAGATGCATGTACTCATCAACATTGAGTAGCTTGTTTGCTTTCCCAAATCTCTTTAGCTCATCTCTCCTGTATTGAGACATAGTAGTTAAGCCTGTTGTGTCCTTGCCTTCAGCTTTAGCTTTGTTGATTAGAGATAAGCCAATGAGCTCTTGGAACCTTGCCATTCTGGCTGTGTTAGCTGTTACTGGATCTTCAGGAGGAGAATAGGGCCTTTCAGCTTCATGTTCCTTATGTTCCTGGTGCTACTGCTGCTGTTGTTGGTGTTGTCTGCCTGAAGATGGTGGCCTTGGCTGACTACCACCAGAAGATCTCCCTATTTATCTCTGATAAGTTTGAATATGGGCAGATTTCTAAGAGCCAGAGCCAGAGGCACCTGCTGCTGGAGGAGGAGGAGGAGGCGGATCCTTTCTGTATCTATTAACTGGGGGAGGAGAGTATCTCCTACTCCTCTTCTTCTCTCTTTGCTGGTTCTTTGATAGCCACATCCATGCAGGCATCCCTTTGTAAGGAGCAACATTGTGCAGAATATAGTATGGAGTGTCTGCAGTGGGATTAGTCTTGGGAGCAGGAGGAGGAGGAGCCTTCCTTTTCTTAGAAAGCAACTTCTTTTTCTTTTTAGCAGCCTCCTCATCTGATTCATTATCATCATCATCATCAGAACCTGAACTCTGAGGATTGTCATACAGAGCATTCAAGTTCCTCAGAGTTTCATCAGACATGATAAGAGGTTTTTCTTGAGGGTGGATAGAAGGTTCAGAGGGTGAGGGTTCAACAACAATAGAGACAGAGCTTTCAGTTGCTGACTTGTTCTCTTCTTCAATGTCTGCCAGAATGAGCTCATCCAGATCAGGAATGGGAGAATCATCCATGACAAAATCTGGGACATAATAGATTTCTGGAATAGTCACAGGAATTGGAACAGCAGTAGGAGCAGCAAAGGTGTCACAGAGTTGCTTGGCAACTGCTGGACTAGCTGGAGAGGTATACTTGACAATAGCCAAATATGGCTTAGCAACCTCTGCTGAAGGAAGCTTCATATATATAGAATCAAAGGTATGAAGTATCTCAGATAAATTAACTATGGGATTTATAAAGAAATCACCAGCATTTGTTATTGTATCTACTGACTCATCAAAGCTAATGTCAGTGTCCATAAATTGAATAACATCAATAGCTGTTTCTGAACCTGCAACTGCATTATCAATCACTGTATCAACTGTATCTGTATTATCAAAAACTGTATCTGCAGTATCAACTGTATTGTCAAAAACTGTATCAACCTCTGCAGCTGCTGCACCAGCTTCATCATGGAGCATCTCCCCCTGTCTGGGTTCAGGAGAACCTGGAGCCAGGCCCCTGAATGAAGAGGGGGCAGCAGAAAGGGCTAAGATTTGTGCAGATAAAGAATTAATGGAATTCACCAGAGGTGTAATGTCCTCTGTGATGAGTGATTGAATGAGAGGAGTCAGAAGAGAGATGATGGAGGGAATGGTGGAAGAGTCCAGAAGTGGAGAAAGAATGATGGAGGGGAGAGAAGCAGAGGAGGAAGGAGGAATATGTGGAGGGGATAATGGAGGGAGAACAGGTTGTGGTTCAGTGGGGATGGTGTAGGATGGAATAGAGGATAGGTGTGGGGGAAGAGGGGATTGAGGAGGTGAGGGTATATGTGTTTCAGTGGGGGAAACTGGAGGTGTAGGGATATGTGCAAGATCAAGCGGTGGAGATTGATGTTGAGGTGGAGTCAATTGAGGTGCAGGAGGAGTGGGAAGAGATTTGGGAGGAGGAATGGCCTCTTTAGTGTCAGGGTGGGGAGTGACCTTGACGGTCCTTGTGCTCTCAGAAGCGTTGATGGAGGAGGAGGAACCCTTGGAGGGTTTGGTGATTGTCCTCTCCCATCTGCCAAACAAGGCGCAGGTAAGGCGCTTGCTGGCATTGATGAATGTGGTCGGGGAGACCAAACATTCACTGGCCTTTTCCTGGAGGAAAATCCCCAGGATTCTGCCGTAGCAGACTTCCTTCTTGCTTGTTTGCTTCTTGATTAGGTCAAAGAAGACCATGCCCCAGTCGACCTGTCGTTTGTTGAGCACTGCGCACATAATCAGGAATTGATGGCGAGTGATATAGTCATGTGCCGAGTGCTTGCCCATCAGAATTTTTCCTACAATGTCGGCCAAAAATTGATAGGCGGCAGACAGTTGCTTCTTTAGAAGCTTATTAGGGTGGCTGCCGGAGAAACCCATGACCTTCAACATATCAGAATATTCTTCAGTGTCCATTTCCAAGTTGTCTTCACCATTGATCAGTCCAAAAATTTCAGAAAGTACTGCTGGAGACAGAGAGACGGCAGTGTTTCCAATATGTCCTGTCAGATCTCCGTCTTCAGAAACGGTGGCAGTGTACACCCATTCTCTTATCTCGGTTGAGTGTAGCTTGATGCTGCGAGTCATGAAATCCTTGAGATGCAATTCTTCAAGTAATTCCAGGATATAAAGAAAGATTGGATCTGAGTGTTGGAAAGACTCAAAATCCATGGTGAATGCTGCATCAAACTTCATCGCCGCAAGTGCTCCTGGAGGAATCGCCATTGATGACCTACAAAGAAAATCACAGAGAAAACGGCGATTAAGAGAAAAGGAACTAAAAGCGCGGGACGGAGGTCGAAGAAAACCTAGATATAAGATTTTCGGAATATGGATCGACAAGCTCCGTTCCACGAAAAGAGACAGATCTTTGAACTGAGGTCGACGAAATAAGTTACAGGTGAGTAGTTCATCGAACTCATTTAGAAGAATTGAAAACAGTTCGTCGAACTCCGTTCGACGAAGTGGTTTCTGAAGCAAGGTTCGTCGATCTCCGGTTGACGAAAATTGTTTCCACACAGAGAATTCGTCGATCTCCGTTCGACGAGAATCTCTCAAACTTTCCCTAATTCGTCGAACTCCGTTCGACGAACTCTGGAAAATTCGTCGAATGCAGACAGAAATTAATTTAACTCTTCTCCATCAATCATTCCCAGTTGATTTACAAAGAACAGATGGGTTTTCTCATCCAATGGCTTGGTGAAAATGTCTGCTTTCTGTAGATCAGTAGGAATATGGATCAAGTTAATCTTCTTTTTATCTACATTATCTCTAATGAAATGATGTCTTATTTCAATATGTTTAGTCCTAGAATGATGAACTAGATTCTGAGCTATAGCAATAGCACTTGTATTATCACAAAATAAGGTTGAATTATTTAAGTTGATACCATAATCTAGGAGATGGTTTTGTATCCATGGCATCTGTGAACAGCAGCTGCTAGCAGCCATATACTCTGCCTCAGCAGTTGATGTAGACACAGATGTCTACTTTTTGCAAAACCAAGAGACAAGTATCATACCCAGGAACTGGCAAGTTCCAGAGGTACTTTTCCTGTCCACTCTACATCCAGCATAGTCAGCATCTGAGTATCCAGTTAACTTAAATTCTGACTCTGCAGGATACCAGAGTCCTAAACTAGGACAACTCTTTATATATCTCAAAATCCTTTTTAGAAAAATAAGATGAGATTCTTTAGGATTCACTTGGAATCTAGCACAAAGGCATGTGGCAAACATTATGTCAGGCCTGCTAGCTGTTAAGTATAATAAGGATCCAACAATTACCCTATAATGTTTCTGATCTACAGGTTTCCCTGCTGCATCAGAATCCACAACAGCATTGGTAGCCATAGGTGTTTTCATTTCTAAAGCATCACCCATCCCAAACTTTCTAATAAGCTCTTTAGCATACTTAGATTGGGAGAGGAAGATACCATCAGGGAGCTGCTTCACTTGGATACCAAGGAAGTAGGAGAGCTCACCCATGCTACTCATCTCAAATTTGGAATGCATGAGGTCAGCAAACCTCTTGCACAATCTGGGATCAGTAGACCCAAAGATAATGTCATCCACATATATTTGTACTAACAATATTTGATCCTTATGATGTCTAGTGAAAAGGGTTTTATCTATGGTTCCTCTTATAAATTTATGCTCTAAAAGAAAGCTAGCTAGGGTCTCATACCAAGCTCTTGGAGCTTGCTTTAAACCATAGAGAGCTTTATGCAATTTGTAAACATAAGAGAGTTGAGTTAGAGAGATAAAACCTGGAGGTTGTTCTACATAAATCTCTTCTTGAAGTACACCATTCAGAAAGGCACTCTTAACATCCATCTGGAATACTTTGAACATTTTGTAGGCTGCATAGGCTAGGAATATTCTGATGGCCTCCAACCTTGCAACAGGGGCAAAGGTTTGGTCATAGTCTATTCCTTCCTCTTGCTTATAGCCTTGAGCAACAAGTCTAGCCTTGTTTCTTACTATGTTCCCTTATGCATCCAATTTGTTCCTATAGACACATTTGGTTCCAATAACTGGGTAGTTATGGGGTCTTGGAACTAAATCCCAAACTCTACATCTCTCAAATTGATTTAGTTCCTCTTGCATTGCAAGAATCCAGTGGGGATCTTGCTCAGCTTCATAGATGGTGAGAGGTTCAATTTGAGAGAGAAAACAGGCATGCATCAAGTCTTGATTGAGCTGATGTCTTGTCTGTACACCAACTGAAATGTCTCCAATCACTTGAGATCTGGGGTGATCTCTAAGTGTGACAAGATCAGTTGGTGGAGTTGGTTGAGTAACAGCTTCTGTAAATAATTCCTCTTGAGGAATGGTACTGGCTGTTGATGGAAGTTCAGTTACTTCCTCTTGGACCTCTTCTTCACTATCTTCAGCAGTCTGTGGAGTGGGATGGGTTGGAACCTCTTGGGTAAGATTTAGTCCATCCATAGACTCACACAGTGGTGAAACCTGCAAAAAACTATTGGTAGAAATGTCTTTCTCCTTATAAGACATGTTAGCTTCATCAAAAGACACATGAACAGATTCTTCAATTTTAAGGGATGATTTGTTGAAAACCCTATAGACCTTGCTTACTTGGGAATATCCTAGAAAAATACCTTCTTCAGCCTTAGCCTCAAATTTTCTAATGTATCTTTTGTTATTAGTGTGGATGTAACATATGCAACCAAAAACTTTAAAGTAAGTGATTTTAGGTTTCTTTTCTTTAAGTAATTCATAGGGGGTCTTATGTTTTATTTTATGTATAAGACATCTGTTCAGGACATAGTTAGATGTGTTTACAGCTTCTGCCCAAAAGGATAGAGCCATGTAAGCATCTGCTAACAATGTACCTGCAGCTTCAATGAGTGTCCGATTTTTCCTTTCAGCAACCCCATTTTGTTGGGGAGTTCTAGGAGCTGAGAAGCACTGCCTGATACCTTCCTTCTCACAGAACTCATGCATAAGAAAAGACTCAAACTCTGTGCCATGATCACTTCTGATCAATGCAACATGAGTAGAGAACTCAATCTGTATGGTCCTGAGAAAATCTGTAAGAACTTTGAATGTATCTGACTTAGCTCTCACAAAGGCTACCCAACTGAATCTGGAGAAATCATCAACAATGACTAAGGTGTAAGACTTCTCTCCTAGGCTTTGTACTGCAATGGGTCCAAAAAGATCCACATGAAGCAGATAAAATATCCTAGGTGAATCACTTTTATTAATGGATTTGAAACTAGTTTTAGTTTGCTTGCCTGGTTGACAAGCCCTGCATAGGCTTTCCTTCTTGTAGGGACCAGAAGGTAAACCTCTAACAAGGTTGTCTTTAGATAACCTAGATATGTTCTTAAGGTTTACATGTCCTAGCCTTTTGTACCATAACTCATTTTGGTTACTAGTGATTTTGAGTAAACAAATATCAGTTGTGGCAGAAATGAAATCTACTAAATATATGTTTCCTTGTCTAAGTTCAATTAAAACAGTTTGGTTTTTATCATTTATAATAGAGCAAGAGGTAGAGTTGAAATGTACCTGATAACCTTCATCACATAATTGACTTATGGATATAAGGTTATGTTTAAGTCCTCTTACATATGTCATCTTTTTGAAGGTCACTGCTCCAATGCTTACTCTTCCATATCCTTCTGACTGACCACTCTTTGAGTCTCCAAATATCACCTTTGGTCCTAGCTTGGACTTATAGCTGGAGAGATTTGCTTTGCTGCCAGTCATGTGCTTGGAGCAGCCACTGTCCAGGTACCAGGTCTGACTTAACCTTGGACAGCTCTTCACCTGTACCTGCATTAAAAAATAAAGCTCAATTGTTCTTGACCCAGGTTACCTTGGGTCCTTGGTTTGGCTGAAAAGTAAAATTAGAAATGACTGATAAGGCAGGTTGAGACTTATACCCTAGATGGTGATATCTCCTAGGTGGGATTATCCAATCAGCTACTGGATTAAATGTCTTATTAATTGTTTTAAAATTTCTATAGGAGAAATGATTTATATTTGGTCGTTCTGGGATCGACGAATTATTGTGAGTTCGTCGACCAGAGTTCAACGAATGGGGATGAGATCGTCGACCTCCACTCAGATAATGACCATGGTCATTTTCTGCATCCCACATTCGTCGACCTCTTCTCGACGAACCATGCACAGTTCGTCGATCACAGTTGGACGAATAATTATTTCTGAAGTTTGCGTTCAGCGTTCGTCGAGCGGGGTTCGACGAACTTGCAGGATTTCGTCGATCTGAGTTCGACGAATTCTGCTGAACTTGGTTTTTAACAGCTTTCTTTTATTTTTTGTTTCTATTGTCTAGGGGATTTGACTTATTTTCTGACATGGGTTTTTCAGTTAGTTTCTTTTTACCCTTAGCAGTGATAAACTTTATGGGAGTAGAAAGTATATTCTTCTTTATTATGGGGGGTAAACTTGATGAAGCACCCAAGCCTAGCCTGCCATTTAATCTGGCATTTACTGTGCTTCTGATATCCATCAGCTTGAGGCTTCTCCAATTGAGAGATTGCTCAAGTTGTTTTGCCTCACATAATTCAAATTTTAACTTGATTATCTGTTCATTAACTAGAGTCAATTGATCAGTTAGTTTTCTATTTTCTGTGCTGACAGATTCAAGGTTTTCTAGTCTAGTCCTCAAGGTTTTTATTTCTTTCTCTGAGTTTATTAGATCCATGCACATAGTTTTAAATTTTACTTTCAATAAGTCAGAATTGAAATCAAAACTAGAAATCACCTGATCAGCCTCTGAGTCTGAGGCACCTTCATCTTCAGAATCCTCTTCTGATCTACAGTTGCTTCTGGAGGCATCTATTGCCATTAGGCACACCTCCTTGGATCTGGATTCTTCCTCTTCTTCACTGGAGCTGGAGGAGGATGTTTCCTCTTCTGTGTCACTTCAGGACTCAGCAATAAATCCTTTGTCTTTCCTTTTATATTTGTTAGAGGAGGGTCTGCTGCTTTGTTTTCTTCTGGAATCTGATGAATTGTAAATATACGTATTTTTGTGCACATTAATTTAGTCATTTTCATTTATTTTCGTCGTTTTTACTTATTTTTATTCAATAAAATGTTCCTATTCTTGTAAATTTGCTTCTAACTTGTTTTATTTTATTTTTCAGAAAAAGTTCAAAATCTGCCAAAATTGGGCAGTACACGCCCGTGACATATTTGTCACGCCCGTGACCAAGGCGTGACGCTCAAATTCCGTGAACTGGCAGATTTCTGAAGTAAAAAGCTCGACACGCCTGGCGACACGCCCGTGTCACCCGACACGGGGCGTGACCCAAGCCCGTGTCCTCTCCTCTCGACGAATTCCGCTCGACGATCGTCGAGTGTCGACACCAATAGTCACGCCCAGCGTCACGCCCGTGACCTGGGGCGTGACTCAATTTCCGCTCGACGATTTTGACTCGACACTTTTCGCTCGACATTCGTCGAGTGTCGACACCAACTGACACGCCCAGCGTCACGCCCGTGACCTGGGGCGTGACCTTTCCAGCTGGCCCGACAAGATGCTGACAAAGACTTTCGACGCAACCAGCGCCCGGTTCTACCTCCCCGACACGCCCAGAGTCACGCCCGTGACCTGGGGCGTGACTGCTGCGAACTCAGCCCGAAGTCAACTTTCCTGTCCAATCGCCGGCCGTCTTCATGAATAGTACTGTCATGCCCCCCCTAAACGCCCGTGACCGAGGGCGTGTACTTAGAATTTTTTGCCTATAAATTGCCCAGTTCTGTAAGGTCCAAGGGTTCAGATTTTTGGGCCAATTTAGTGTCTTTTTGTGGGCTTAATCCGTGGATACTAGTGCTATGTAAGGAGATTTCTCCCTTCTTATTTCATGTTTTATTTTGCTTTATCTTCTAGCTTTGTAATAGTTTGATAATTTTAATAAAAATGTTAGATTTTCTCTCTCTATATAGCATGAAAATTCATTTGGATGGCTCACTTCTTCTCCCTTTTTTATCCTTGGTTTCATCCTTGTTCTTCATTTATGAAATGTGTGTGTGTGTGTGTATGAGTGTAATTTACTTTACTTTACATGTCTTTAACTTGTCTTCATGCTTAGAATTTTGATTTCATTCTCATGAATTTATAAAAGAGATTCAAAAAGTGATTTTGTTCCCTTTTTTACTTAGTTTTCTTTTAGGATTGTAAAACCTCTTTTTGTTCTTTTCATCTTCTTTTTCACCTTTTTTATCACTTTCATAAAGTCATAAGAATGAAAATGTTGGCATTTTAATTTTCCAAAAAATTTGGTTTTTAATTTGTTTTGAAAAACTTTTGTCTTCTAAAATTGAAATTTCCTCTTTTTATTTGTTTTTGGCAAAATGTAAGCATGAAAAAGTTAAAATTTTAATGTTTAGGTAACTTTCATTTTGCTTTTTATTTGTGTGTGTGAGTGTATGAGCCTAAATTTCCTTTTGTTCTTCTTAATCTTCATGAAGTGTGTGTGAGTGTAGGTGTATAACTTTTATGCTTTGATTCAAATTGTGTAGAGTGTGTGAGTGTAGGTGTTAAATCTTTTATGCTTTCTTTTAATTGCTTTCTTTTAATGCTTTGTTCAAATTGTGTAGAGTGTGTGAGTGTAGGTGTTAGCTTTATTACTTTTTTGAATTTCTTATGGAGTGTGTGTGTCTGTGTGTGTTTATTTCCGCCTACTCGTTAAGAGTTAAATGGCGCACTGTTTTCATTTTCAGTCCTACTCGTTCGAGTAGGACTTGTAATTTTTCTTTCTTTATTTTTCCGCCTACTCACTTGAGTTTAAATGGTCGGACTTTATTTCCCGCCTACTCGTTTGAGTAGGATTTGTAATTTTTCTTTCTTTATTTTTTCGCCTACTCACTTGAGTTAAATGGCCGGA
This sequence comes from Platanthera guangdongensis, assembly GCA_039583875.1. NCBI lineage: Eukaryota > Viridiplantae > Streptophyta > Magnoliopsida > Asparagales > Orchidaceae > Platanthera > Platanthera guangdongensis. Next base: position 60,568,513 of record CM077167.1, on the reverse strand, counting down.
CTTTATAGCCCTGTAATCGCATTTATTTTCTCCTACTCATTTGAGTAGGACTCGCTTTTATTTCAGTCCTACTCGTTTGAGTAGGACTTGCAATTTTCAGCTTTTATTTACCGCCCCCACTCGTTTGAGTGGGACTCGCAAATTTTGAATATGCAAATTTCTTTCATGTGTAACTTAGATCCTTTTTAATTTATAATTTGGAGTGTGCGTGAGTTCTTGTTTTAGCTAGTTTTTCAATTTTCTAAATGTTGTTATTTTTCTTGTGTCTCCTTTTTATAAACGTTTAGTGTTTAATTTCGAACTCGCGCCTCACTAAATTATAAGCCGTCCCCATATCGATGTGTGGCTAATCGCTATTAGCCTCGGCATCGAAGAGCATTGGGACATTTAAAATGATTTATAATAATTGAAGCTCTTTATTTTCATTTTAATTTAAGCACTTAGGGTTTACCCCGGGTTTACGACGCGTAGGACCATATATCGATGTGTGGGCCCTATTTCCGTAGTTCATATGCTAGCTAGCCGAGAGGTCGTGCATATGGACCGATCACCCCTGGGTAAATAGAGTTGCGTGCATACCCTCGAGAGAGGACAAGCGTAATTCTACCGGATTGGGTTCCCCACCCAATAGCGGGGTTCTTAGCGTAAAGCGGGCGTTAAGAGGAATCCTTCGTCGGACTAACGTTCGGTCGAATAGTCTTAACGTTTAGGTGAGCGATATCCCTATAGCTAGGTGAGCTCACATTTGTGGAACCTCCACGGCCAAGTTGCCTTATTATTAATTTGAAAACTAAGTCTTTTTATTATTAAAAATTGTTTTAGTCTTAATCTGATTCGATGCCGAGCGTTAACCCTTCATCGATTATTTTCTAAATCATTTTTTTTCGCTCCTTTGCTTTTCCGTCTTTTATTAAGTAAAAAAATCCACCTTACTTTCAGTAAAATAATAGTCCTCCCGGAGGAGTAAGAATAGTCAACACGACCCCGAGAACAATACGACCTCGGTATTCCCCCGAATATCGAGTACTACTTGCGATAGGTGCACTTGCCTACCCGAGCGAGCCCGCGGCGATCGACTCACCGAACCAACCACAGTAAGAGTCTGTTCGCGGGCCCATCAAGTTTTTGGCGCCGTTGCTGGGGAGTCTCTTTTCGAGTTGCTATTTCGAATTCCGGAGTCTATTAATTTTACTTATTTTCTATAAAAAAAAACTAACTAAAAACTTTATTTTAAAACAAAAAAAGAAGTTTATTTTGTTTTATTTTTGTTTGGGTGTATGACCCGTGGACAACCCTCAGAGTCTGAAGATTTTGACTTCGACCCTGAGATCGAACGCTCTCTTGCGCGTATTCGATCTCAACGCCGAAATCCTTCTTTAGATCCCGAGGAATCTATCGGAGAACCCACTGTTGTAGTTATGGCCGCGCCTAACCCTCCCCCGGCGGCCGAGCGTACTATGTCCTATTACGCCCGGCCTAACCTGGATGATTCTGGGTCGAGTATTGTTCGCCCTGCGGTGGCGAATAATAATTTCGAAATAAAGTCGAGTGTCATTCAAATGGTCCAAAACGCCGTGCAGTTCGATGGACTGCCGGATGAGGACCCGAATGTCCACTTGTCCAATTTCTTGGAGATATGCGACACCTTCAAGATTAATGGCGTCACTGATGACGCCATTCGTTTGCGCTTATTTCCTTTTTCCCTTAAGTCCAAAGCCAAGGCGTGGTTGAATGCCCTCCCGCGAGGATGTATCACCACATGGGCTGAGTTGACGGAACGGTTCCTAACGAAGTACTTTCCGCCCGCAAAAACTGCAAAGTTGCGGGCGGACATTTCTTCGTTTGTGCAGAACGATCCTGAGTCTCTATACGAGATTTGGGAACGGTTTAAGGAATTCCTCCGTCGTTGCCCGCACCATGCGCTGCCAACGTGGTTGCAAGTTCAAATTTTTTATAATGGGCTGAATTTTCAGACGCGTCAAATGATTGACGCGGCTGTCGGGGGTACTCTGAACAACAAAACCCCCGAGGCCGCCCAGGCTTTATTCGAAGAGATGGCTATGAACGCCTATCAATGGAACGTCCCGCGGGGACGGCCAAAGCCGGCGGCTGGTCTTTTTGAAGTGGATGTCACTGCTCTCTTGACCCTTCAAGTTGAAAGGTTAACAAAGTAGGTGGCGGAGATGTCTGCTGCCTCCTCCACTCCACCTTGTTTTATTCCCTCTAATGTCTGCGTAGCTGAAGAGTTCGTGGACTTCATGGGAAATTCGGGTCGTCCTCCCTTCAACCCCAACAACAACCCTTATAGTAATAACTATAACCCGGGTTGGAGGAATCACCCCAACTTCTCGTGGAGCAACCCGAATAATGCTCAGCGTCCCCCTATTTCTTTTACGCCCGGATTTCTTCCTCCTCCTCTTCCGAAACCCTCCCCGATGGAGGAAAATTTTTCGAAGTATATTGCGTCCAACGAGTCAAATATCCGGAACATCACGGGATCGCTAAAAACACTCGAACAACAGGTTGGACAGCTGGCGAGGATGATGTCCGAGCGCGCGCTCGGGGCACTGCCGGGAAACACGGAGCCCAATCCGCGGGAGAACGCCAACGCTATAACCCTCCGTAGCGGAAAGGAGGTGGTCGATCCAAAACGGACCGACCCTCAGGTACATATTTCACCTCCGACCCCTCTTCCCCTTTCTTCCCTTACGCCGCCTTTACCTATTATAAAAGAAAAAATTATTTTAAACAAGGCTCTTCCGTATCCGCATAAATTAGATAACGAGCGTAAGGACGCGCAATATGAAAAATTTATTTTATTATTAAAACAAATTCACATTAATGTTCCTTTTTGCGAGCCTATCTCGCAAATGCCCAAATATGCGAAATTTTTAAAAGAACTACTTTCTAATAAACGCAAATTAGAGGATATTTCGCATGTATCTCTCAACGCTGTCTGCTCGGCGGCCCTTACTAATAAATTGCCCACAAAACAAAATGATCCGGGACGGTTTTCCATCCCGTGCCTTTTTGGCGATATATTAGTAAAGTACGTCTTAGCTGATTTAGGGGCTAGCATTAATCTGATGCCGTTCTCGCTCTTTTCGCGTTTAGGTTTGGGTACTCCTAGTCCTACGAATATGCGCATCCAATTAGCGGATCGCTCGGTTAAGTTCCTTATCGGGGTAGTGGAGGACGTCCTTGTCCGAGTCGACAAGTTTACCTTCCCGGTAGACTTCGTCATCTTAGATATCGAGGAGGACGCCGAGGTACCAATAATACTCAGTCGCCCTTTTCTCGCCACCTCCCGCGCACTAATAGATGTTAGTAATGGTAGTCTTCTCCTCCGAGTAGGCGATGACCAAGTAACTTTCTCTATTAATCCCTCGATGGACAATTTGTCATCGAGCGACGATTTCTGCTACTCTTTAGATACCTTTTTCGGAGATCGTTCTTCTCCCATTTTCGAGTCCGTATTTTTAAACGACGATATTTATGCGCTCGAAAATTTCAACTGCGATGAGGATACGTCTATCGACTTGCCTTTCGAACCAATTGGTAAGAAATACATAGGAATTAAGACCTCCCTAGAAGAACCGCCCATCCTAGACCTCAAACCCTTACCCGCTTCGCTCAAATACGCTTTTTTGGGAAAAGGCGATACGCTTCTCGTTATCATTTCTTCGGACTTGAGTGAGTCGGAGACTTCCGATTTATTGGAAGTTTTATTTAAACATCGCCACGCAATTGCGTGGCAAATCTCTGACTTAAAGGGGATTAGCCCCTCCTTTTGCACCCATAAGATTTTTCTTAGTGATAATTGCCGCAAAACGATTCAGCCGCAGCGTCGTCTTAACCCAAACATGAAAGACGTCGTTAAAGCCGAAATCATTAAGTTATTAGATGCGGGAATTATCTACCCTATTTCGGACAGTGCATGGGTTAGTCCCGTGCATGTCGTGCCCAAGAAGGGCGGTCTTACCGTAGTGGCGAATGAGCATAACGAGCTTGTCCCAACTCGTACTGTTACGGGTTGGCGAGTGTGCATCGACTATAGGAAACTTAATGACGCCACCCGCAAGGACCATTTCCCTCTGCCATTTTCGGACCAAATTTTAGAGCGTTTATCCGGTCATCCGTATTATTGTTTTCTTGATGGTTTATCGGGGTTTTTCCAAATCCCCATTTCCCCCGATGATCAAGAGAAAACAACTTTTACTTGCCCGTTTGGCACCTTCGCATATCGAAGAATGCCATTTGGACTCTGCAACGCGCCAGCTACATTCCAAAGATGTATGCTAGCGATCTTTGGCGAGCTAGTAGAAGACATTATGGAAGTCTTTATGGATGACTTTTCTGTTTTCGGACGCTCTTTTCCCGATTGCCTTCAAAATTTAGATCGTGTCCTTCAACGGTGCGAGGACACAAGCCTTGTTTTAAATTGGGAAAAATGCAACTTTATGGTTCGAGGAGGTTTGGTCCTCGGCCATATGATTTCGTCTAAGGGGATAGAGGTGGATAAGGCCAAGATAGAAATTATAGAAAAACTTCCGCATCCAACAAACGTAAAATCTATTAGGAGTTTCTTAGGCCATGCGGGCTTTTATCGACGCTTCATTCAAGACTTTTCAAAAATAACAAAGCCGCTAACTCACCTCTTAGAAAAGGAATCACGTTTCATCTTTAGTAGCGAATGCGAGTCCGCCTTTAATTTTATAAAACAAAAACTTATCTCTTCACCAATTTTAGTGGCCCCTAATTGGTCCCTTCCGTTCGAAATAATGTGCGACGCTAGTGATATTGCCTTAGGTGCCGTTCTTGGCCAACGCGTAGAAAAAACATTTTCATCCTATTTATTACGCTAGCAAGACGCTCACTTCCGCACAAGTAAATTACACGACAACGGAAAAGGAACTCTTAGCCGTCGTTTTCGCTTTCGATAAGTTTCGCTTGTATATAACGCTATCTAAAGTTATCGTTTTTACCGATCACTCCGCGCTTAAATATTTATTAGCTAAAAATGATGCGAAGCCCCGCCTTATTCGATGGATTATCCTCCTACAAGAGTTTGATTTGGAGATCCGAGATAAGCGGGGAGCGGAAAATCTAGCGGCGGACCACCTCTCCCGTTTAGAAAATCCGGGTGCGGAAGCGCTCGTCGAATCTGAAATAAATGACAGATTCCCCGAGGAACGCCTTCTTGCCATTAATAATTCTTCGTCATCTTCGCCTTGGTTCGCAGATTTTGCAAATTTCTTAGTGGCGCGGGTCCTTCCAAAAGAGTTTTCCAGTCATCAAAAGAAGAAATTCTTTTCTGACTTGAAAAATTTCTTTTGGGAGGACCCATTTCTTTTTCGTATCTGCGCGGACCAAGCGGTCTGAAGATGCGTTGCGGGTGTGGAGTGCTTACAAATTCTTAAGCACTGCCACGAGGGTCCAGCCGGTGGGCATTATCAAGCCAACCGGACCGCTCGGAAGGCGCTCGAGGCGGGCTACTTTTGGCCCACTCTCTTCAAAGACGCGCATAATTTTGTGCGCGCATGCGATAGCTGTCAGCGGTCGGGTAACATCTCTCGTCGCGACGAGATGCCCCAAAACATGTTTTTAGAGTGCGAAGTCTTCGATTTGTGGGGCATAGATTTTGTTGGCCCCCTACCTCCGTCTTTCAAAAATATGTATATTTTAGTGGCGGTCGACTACGTATCGAGGTGGGCGGAAGCGCAAGCTCTCCCCACCAACGATGCGCGAGTCGTCGTTATATTTCTTAAAAAATTATTTTCTCGCTTCGGCACGCCTCGCGCAATTGTTAGTGATAGGGGAACACATTTCTGTAACGCTCTTATGGCTAAGACGTTAGCTAAATACGGAGTCACGCACAAGCTTGCCACCCCCTACCACCCGCAAACAAGTGGCCAAGTCGAGGTAGTAAATCGAGAGATTAAGCGAATTTTAGAAAAAACCGTTTCGCTAAATAGGAAAGATTGGTCCGTTAAACTCGACGACGCGTTGTGGGCGTATCGGACGGCATACAAAACCGCAATTGGTGGTACGCCGTTCCGGTTAGTCCACTGCAAAGCGTGCCATTTACCCGTAGAATTAGAGCATCGCGCACTTTGGGCTTTAAAACTCTTAAACCTCGACTCCAACTTAGCCGCTCAGAATCGAAAACTGCAACTAAACGAGCTCGATGAATGGTGTGCGAACGCTTACGAGAGCAATAAATTCTATAAGGAGCGCTCTAAGTTATATCACGATCGAAAAATCAAGTCCCAAAAATTATTTTCTCCGGGCGATCTTGTCCTTCTTTATAATTCACGTCTTAGGCTTTTTCCAGGTAAATTAAAATCTAGATGGTCCGGTCCCTTCCTTGTTGAAGAAGTTTTTCCATATGGAACCGTACTCATCTCCCACCCGGACAAAGGCTCTTTTAAAGTAAACGGTCATCGGTTAAAGTCTTATATAGCAGGCGACCCAGTGATCGGTTTTAGCGAAACCATAACTTTCCTCCAAATTATAAACCTGCCAAAATAGTCAAGCTACACGACTCTAAACAAAGCGCTCCTGGGAGGCACCCCTCGCTTATCTTTTTCACTCTTTCCTTATTACCTTTGCTGTTTTTTTCTAATAAACGCAGGGTTTCTGATCGGCCTCCCCCTACGCGTTTCAGGGAAGCTTCTACCCCCTTCCCTTTCTTTTCTTTGTATATATTGTCTTTCCTTTCTGTTCCGCATACTTACGATACAACATTGGGGACAATGTTGGACTTAAGTATGGGGGTATTTTCGTGCTTTACTTTCTGCACTTCATTTTTTTCTGCATTTCAAAAAAAAAATACAAAAAAATACATATAACAACAAAACAAAAAACAACAAAAAATTAAAAAAAAACATCTTAAAATGAAACAAAAAAAAATTAAATGAAAAAATCCAAAAAAATACAACAAAAATACATATAACAACAAAACAAAAAACAAAAAAAATTAAAAAAAACATCTTAAAATGAAACAAAAAAAAAATTTTAATGAAAAAATCCAAAAAGAAATTTTTTGTTTTGTTCGCTTTCTTTCTTTTTTCCAAAAAACTTAAAAACAATTAAAAAAAAACAAAAAAAAATATATTTAGTTTCACTTTGTAAATATTTTTTGTACATACTCTTTTCTCTCTCCCCTTCCTCATTCTTGTACAAACCTTTTTATTCCCTTATTTTTGTACATATTATGAAAATTCTCTTAAAACAAAAATTCAAAAAAATTGAGAAAAACAAAAATACAAAAAAAGATAATAAATGAAAAACAAAAAAATGATAACAAAAACTATAAAAATAAATAAAAAAAATGTTTTGAAACAAATAAATTAAATATTTCATACTTAACTTTTCTGCTATCCAAAAATTCAGTTTTGAGTTTATTTATATGCGAATTTGCTTAATTCTTTGTTCACTACCCGTTTATTAATTATTGATTGAAAATTTTAAATAGTCGGGGTTAAGTTTTAAAGAATTCTTTATGCTTTGTTAAAACTAGCGAACTCGTTTTAGGCACTACTTCTAATTTTTCATTAATAGGAGCACGTATATTATGTTAGGAAATAACGACTATATAATTCAATTATACTTACTTTTAGCTTTCTGAAACATTGGAACGTACAAATTATTAAGGTTGCTCTCAAAAATTTTTAGGATTACAATCTAGTTTTCCTTTCTCCCCTTACTTTTCATGACCTACTTGCCATGAAAAAAAAATTATCCTTAAAAGATCCTATGTCAATGGGAATAAGATTTCGTTCCGTAAACATAGGCACCCAATAATTTAAAAAGATTATATATGGAGTAAGAGGATAAAATTCATTACTTCTACAAATATACATTGGGTTAATTTTATTATTATGAAGTTGAAAAATAAAATCATATTAGGAAAATAAGATTTCATTTTCCTAATAATCCAAAAGAAAAAAAAATGGAGGTTCGAGAAAAAATTACCTCACCTCAAATATCAAAACCCTCTTCATAAACCCACTACCCCCTTAGCCAATTACACGATTCTAGAATTAATTCAAAAATCTTTTTGAGAGCATAATTAGTAAATTGTATTATTTCCAGTAGCACTCGTATAAGCTAGAGTTCTTATAATTCCAAACTATTTTCGTTAATCTAACCATTACAAATGTTGCCTTCTATGTGATTACATCAAGAAGTCTTTTGGCCAAAACTTTTGCGCTATTTAAATCATCTACATAATTTTAGGACTTAACTCTTACACCCCGTATATTTATTTCGATCTCTCTTATAATTAATTAAGCGATAGCTAAAACTTAGAGTTTTTTTTATTCTATATAGATTCATCTCAAACTTTTGCTCTGGAATAGCAAAAGCCTAAGTATGGGGGTATTTGATGAATTGTAAATATACGTATTTTTGTGCACATTAATTTAGTCATTTTCATTTATTTTCATCGTTTTTACTTATTTTTGTTCAATAAAATGTTCCTATTCTTGTAAATTTGCTTCTAACTTGTTTTATTTTATTTTTCAGAAAAAGTTCAAAATCTGCCAAAATTGGGCAGTACACGCCCGTGACATATTTGTCACGCCTGTGACCAAGGCGTGACGCTCAAATTCCGTGAACTGGCATATTTCTGAAGTAAAAAGCTCGACACGCCTGGCGACACGCCCGTGTCACCCGACACGGGGCGTGACCCAAGCCCGTGTCCTCTCCTCTCGACAAATTCCGCTCGACGATCGTCGAGTGTCGACACCAACAATCACGCCCAGCGTCACGCCCGTGACCTGGGGCGTGACTCAATTTCCGCTCGACGATTTCGACTCGACACTTTCCGCTCGACATTCGTCGAGTGTCGACACCAACTGACAAGCCCAGCGTCACGCCCGTGACCTGGGGCGTGACCTTTCCAGCTGGCCCGACAAGATACTGACAAAGACTTTCGACGCAACCCACGCCCGGTTCTACCTCCCCGACACGCCCAGAGTCACGCCCGTGACCTGGGGCGTGACTGCTGCGAACTCAGCCCGAAGTCAACTTTCCTGTCCAATCGTCGGCCGCCTTCATGAATAGTACTGTCACGCCCCCCCCCCCCCCCCCCCCTACACGCCCATGACCGAGGGCGTGTACTTAGAATTTTTTGCCTATAAATTGCCCAGTTCTGTAAGGTCCAAGGGTTCAGATTTTTGGGTCAATTTAGTATCTTTTGGTGGGCTTAATCCGTGGATACTAGTGCTATGTAAGGAGATTTCTCCCTTCTTATTTCATGTTTTATTTTGCTTTATCTTCTAGCTTTGTAATAGTTTGATAATTTCAATAAAAATGTTAGATTTTCTCTCTCTATATAGCATGAAAATTCATTTGGATGGCTCACTTCTTCTCCCTTTTTTATCCTTGGTTTCATCCTTGTTCTTCATTTATGAAATGTGTGTGTGTGTGTGTATGAGTGTAATTTACTTTACTTTACATGTCTTTAACTTGTCTTCATGCTTAGAATTTTGATTTCATTCTCATGAATTTATAAAAGAGATTCAAAAAGTGATTTTGTTCCCTTTTTTACATAGTTTTCTTTTAGGATTGTAAAACCTTTTTTTGTTCTTTTCATCTTCTTTTTCACCTTTTTTATCACTTTCATAAAGTCATAAGAATGAAAATGTTGGCATTTTAATTTTCCAAAAAATTTGGTTTTTAATTTGTTTTGAAAAACTTTTGTCTTCTAAAATTGAAATTTCCTCTTTTTATTTGTTTTTGGCAAAATGTAAGCATGAAAAAGTTAAAATTTTAATGTTTAGGTAACTTTCATTTTGCTTTTTATTTGTGTGTGTGAGTGTATGAGCCTAAATTTCCTTTTGTTCTTCTTAATCTTCATGAAGTGTGTGTGAGTGTAGGTGTATAACTTTTATGCTTTGATTCAAATTGTGTAGAGTGTGTGAGTGTAGGTGTTAAATCTTTTATGCTTTCTTTTAATTGCTTTCTTTTAATGCTTTGTTCAAATTGTGTAGAGTGTGTGAGTGTAGGTGTTAGCTTTATTACTTTTTTGAATTTCTTATGGAGTGTGTGTGTCTGTGTGTGTTTATTTCCGCCTACTCGTTAAGAGTTAAATGGCGCACCGTTTTCATTTTCAGTCCTACTCGTTCGAGTAGGACTTATAATTTTTCTTTCTTTATTTTTCCGCCTACTCACTTGAGTTTAAATGGCCGGACTTTATTTCCCGCCTACTCGTTTGAGTAGGATTTGTAATTTTTCTTTCTTTATTTTTCCGCCTACTCACTTGAGTTAAATGGCCGGACTTTATAGCCCTGTAATCGCATTTATTTTCTCCTACTCATTTGAGTAGGACTCGCTTTCATTTCAGTCCTACTCGTTTGAGTAGGACTTGCAATTTTCAGCTTTTATTTACCGCCCCCACTCGTTTGAGTGGGACTCGCAAATTTTGAATATGCAAATTTCTTTCATGTGTAACTTAGATCCTTTTTAATTTATAATTTGGAGTGTGCGTGAGTTCTTGTTTTAGCTAGTTTTTCAGTTTTCTAAATGTTGTTATTTTTCTTGTGTCTCCTTCTTATAAACGTTTAGTGTTTAATTTCGAACTCGCGTCTCACTAAATTATAAGCCGTCCCCATACCGATGTGTGGCTAATCGCTATTAGCCTCGGCATCGAAGAGCATTGGGACATTTAAAATGATTTATAATAATTGAAGCTCTTTATTTTCATTTTAATTTAAGCACTTAGGGTTTACCCCGGGTTTACGACGCGTAGGACCACATATCGATGTGTGGGCCCTATTTCCGTAGTCCATATGCTAGCTAGCCGAGAGGTCGTGCATATGGACCGATCACCCCTTGGTAAATAGAGTTGCGTGCATACCCTCGAGAGAGGACAAGCGTAATTCTACCGGATTGGGTTCCCCACCCAATAGCGGGGTTCTTAGCGTAAAGCGGGCGTTAAGAGGAATCCTTCGTCGGACTAATGTTCGGTCGAATAGTCTTAACGTTTAGGTGAGCGATATCCCTATAGCTAGGTGAGCTCACATTTGTGGAACCTCCACGGCCAAGTTGCCTTATTATTAATTTGAAAACTAAGTCTTTTTATTATTAAAAATTGTTTTAGTCTTAATCCGATTCGATGCCGAGCGTTAACCCTTCATCGATTATTTTCTAAATCATTTTTTTCGCTCCTTTGCTTTTCCGTCTTTTATTAAGTAAAAAAATCCACCTTACTTTCAGTAAAATAATAGTCCTCCCAGAGGAGTAAGAATAGTCAACACGACCCCGAGAACAATACGACCTCGGTATTCCCCCGAATATCGAGTACTACTTGCGATAGGTGCACTTGCCTACCCGAGCGAGCCCGCGGCGATCGACTCACCGAACCAACCACAGTAAGAGTCTGTTCGCGGGCCCATCAGAATCTTTGTCCCTGCCCTTGTCCTTTTTCTGATTCTCTGGGCATTCTGAAATATAGTGCCCAGGCTTTCTGCATCCAAAACACACAATCTCCTTAGTTGGTGTCTTGTCATATTTGGGGTTATCATCCTGCCTGGATGATTTTCTTCTAAAGTCCTTTCTTGCCATTTTGTAGAATCTTTTGGCAAAAAGACACATTAACTTTTCATTGGATGTAGATATTTCATTGTCTTCAGAAGCTTTGAAGGCCAAGCTGTGCTCCTTCCTAACTGGGGTAGTTGCCTTCTGTTCTGCTGCCTCTCTTGATTTGACAAGCTGCTCATATGACTTCAGCTTGCCTAACAGAGATTCTGTTGAAATCTTATTGAGGCTTCTGGCTTCCTTGATTGGCCAGATTCTGGAATCCCATGAACTGGGGAAACACATTAGTATCTTGTCATTCACCTCAGTTAAGGTGATGTCCTTGTCAAGAGTCTTGAGTTCACTGATGATTGAACTTAATCTATTGTACATCTCAGCCACAGATTCTGTCTCATCCTTTTTGAAATTCTCATAGAGAGAAATGAGACTGGATCTCCTATCCTTTCTTTCATCAGCTGAGCCTGCTACCATTTGGTTGAGAGAGTCCCAAATGGCCTTGGCTGAGGTGCACTCAGCCACCTTCTGAAATATGTCATCTGACATTGTTTGGGCCAGAATATTCATAGCCTTTACATCAGCCATCTTGGCTTTCTTATAGGCTTCAGTATTGTATGGAGGTGGTACTGCACTCAGATTAGTTGATGTGCTGGCAAAAGTTTCAGGAGCTGGAGGAACACCTGTTGAAATGACAGAAAAAATATCCTCATCAATGGAGTTCATATATAATATAATTCTTGCCTTCCAGATGGCAAACTTATTAAGATTGCACACTGGAGGTCTGATGCTTGTATAATCCTTGTTTTGGGCCATGTCTGTGAGAAGGATAAGTCCAATAACAGAATAAAAACAAACAGATCTAACTAAGGGATCTTTGGGTTCAGGTGTTAGCCTGTACAACCAATCAGGTATGGTAATATAACCAGCCTGCAAGGTCTGGTAATTTAACCAACCTCCCTCTGATACCAATTGAAAGTTCAGGAGATATGCTTGACACCACCTGAAGGTGTTAGTTAGATCAGATATACTCTAGAGGGGGGGTGAATAGAGTATGTTGGTGATTTTAAAACTTTTACAACTGTTGTTGTATTTTAGGTGTGTGTGTGCAGGGAAGCAAATACAATAGACCAAGATGCAACAACTATCTAATCACAGCACATTCACAGAGCAAGGCCAGAAAACAAAAAGAAAAGAAAGCAACCACACGACACAAGAATTTTATAGTGGTTCCCCAAATCTGGGTAGTCCACTCTTCTACCACCCTGGTAGTAATCCACTGCAGGAAGGGGTTGATCAGGTGTCCTGGCACCAATAGGGTTTTGATCAGGTTCCCAAAAACCAAACCCTCAAGTCTTTTGGAGGGAGACTTGCAACCAGAATAATTTTGAAGGGAATTAAAACCCTGTACATAGGTGGAGTGAGAGGGTGATGAGGTCTTCTCTTTCTCAAGTCAAATGAGAAGACTTCTGGATTGTTGTTTCGCAGCTTTGCTCCCCCTGAGATGTAGAATGAATCAGGAAGAATGCTGGAGCACTGCTTCAGGGTGATAGGTCTTCAAAGACCTAGATTTCCTAGTCCAGAGAAAGTCTCCAGGAACTTCATATGACTGATATGAATGTATTGTCTTTGAAGTTATCCTGAGTGAAAACAGATGAAGAAGACTCTTGATATTGATGTAGTGTTCTTCTTCTTCTTCTTCTTGATCAGTTCCTCTCTGGGCCAAGAATGAATTCCTTTTTTTCTGTGTTGTCTGAATCACTGTTTGTCTTTTTGTTGTATATCACTGTATATCTCACTCTTTCTGTATGTCTCGATGTCTCATAAGAAACATTCGAATTTTGAATATAGAGCAGTAATGGCAGACAGCCTGGAAATGAAGCAGCAATCAATTATTTCCCCAACTGTTTCCATGGGAAAATGGCATGTAATAATCCAGGATTAACTTCGCATTCTAACGGTAGTATTCTGTGAAGAACTGCCATTAAATGTTCAGGAATCAGCGCCATGGAATGAGACGGGAACAGAAGAAGACCTAGTCTGGAATCGTCGACCGAAGAACATAATTCGTCGAACTGAGTTTTGAGTTCGTCGAGCTGAACCTGAGTTCGTCGAGCTAAGCTGAGTTCGTCGAGCCGAGCTGAGTTCGTCGAGCTGACAGACTTCATTCGTTGAATAGACAATCTTCAATATCAGACAAACATTATTCGTTGAGCAGAGAACTAAATTTGTCGAGCTGAGAATCAAATTCGTCGACCTGAGAAAAGTTCTGGACTAAGACAAAATACTCTGCATCTGCTGAAATGCTGTGTCGACACAAATTGGTGTCGACAGATTGATCTTGGTGTCGACACAAATCCTCTGGTGTCGACATAAGCTGGTGTCGACTGAAATCCTGGTGTCGACATAAGTTGGTGTCGACTGAAATCCTGGTGTCAACATAAGCTGGTGTCGACTGAAATCCTGGTGTCGACACAAATCGTCTGGTGTCTACACAAACCCTAAGTGTCGACACAGATTCTCTGAGTACAAAAAACGTCGAGTAGAGATTAGCATTCGTCGACCTGAGAAGCTGTGAACTTGAGGTCCAAGTTCGTCGAGCTCAGAAAGTAATTCGTCGACCGAAGCATGAAGCTGGACTTAGAGAAATTCTGAAGTAGTCCTTATAATGCTTGAAGTAGAATCCCGGTGTTCGTCGAACAAAGAACATAGTTCGTCGAGCTCAGCACTACGAATTGTCTCACGATCGTCGAGCGCAGAACTCCCTTCGTCGAGCTGAGTTCGACGAACGTCGAACTCATTTCACTTAGTCTGAAAAACTGATAGATCTGGAGTTCCTGATGGTATTGAGGAAGGCTGGTCCATCTGAAGTTGAGATAGAGGACTTTCCTAGACTCTAAGACATAAACTTGACCCAGACTATACATGATGGGTCACATCCTAAGTCAGTGGACCTAGCCCAAATCAAATAGGGATCCAACAGAATATGTATTCAGATAATCAAATTTATCTACCAGTTCTACAGCTACTACAATCACAGAATTCCCAGAAATACACACAGTCACAGATTACACACAATTTTATAGCGGTTCGCCAAGGTTTGTGTACATCCACTTTCCCCCTTTGCCTATCTAGTAGTGTGCTAGACTACGCCTAACTTCTTATCTTCACCTCAGATCCGCAGATCTTACAGCTCAGAACCCACATAAGGCTCCTACAACTCAGAGTGAGTCCACACTCCTACAGCTCAGGCAATCTGCCCAACCTCAGCCTTCAACAAGGCCTACACCTCAGAGAAACAATCTCCTACAACTCAGGCTCACAGCCCTACCTCATCCTTCAACTAGGCCTACCACTCAGAGAAAATAATCTCCTACAACTCAGCCATTATAAACACAGGCTTACAACTCAGATCTTATAAAGATCATACAGAAAATATATTTAAGTTTGTAATATACCACTACCCTAGTAGAGAGAGAAAGGATCGATGGTTTCTTGATCAGTTCTTGGAAGAATCTGATGGCATAGAACAACCACTCTTAGCTTTCTTCAAAGCTTCTTGAATCTGAACTCAGTAGGGTTGAACTCCTTTGAAGTTGATCTTCAATCAGCTTCTTTCTTGAAATTCACATCTCAATCTGAATCCTTCTTGGCAGACTCGTTCAGAATCTACACTTGAGGGACTTGTTGATATAAGTCCCTTTATTTTCATCAATAGATGGAGCTCTCTCTCTCCAAATTCTTATTTTTCATGTATTCAGTATTAGTGTGTAACCTTTTTTTCTGTTGATAGAGAATGTCTTTATATAGACTTTCTCCATGATAACCGGCTGATCCGGTTTCTAACAAACTTCTGCCAGCACTGACAGTTGCAGTAGACCTGTTGGTTACGGCAGCTGTCAAGTCTTCCAGTCACTTCTTGAAACTCTGTCTCTGTCAGCAAAATGTCGAGACTGAACTTCATCTTGTGTCGACACAAGTAGACTAAGTGTCGACATAATCCTTGATGGTGTCGACACAGCTCCCTTGGTGTAGACACTGCTTCTCGACACAGCTTGAAAGTGCAAGTTAGATCTGATATACTCTAGAAGGGGGTGAATAGAGTATGGTGCTTGCTAAAACCTTTTTACAACTCTTGTTGTATTCCTAAGTGAATAGGGAAGCAAATGAACTACAACAACTATCTAATCAAAAAGCAATCACAAACCACAGCCAGAAAACAAAAGAAAATAAGCAACCAGAAGATACAAGGAGCTATAGTGGTTCCCCAATCAATCTGGGTACATCCACTCTTCTACCACCCTAGGTTGGAATCCACTGCAGGATGAGTTGATCAGGTGTCCTGGGCACCAATGAGCTTTTGATAAGGTGCTCAAAAATCAAACCAGATTTTTTGATCAGGTGTCTTGCCACCACTGAGTTTTGACAAGGTCTCAGAAACCAACACAAACTTTTGAAGGGAGTTTGATAAACCCTTTACAGTAGAGAGAGAGAGAGGGATGAGATGATATTCTCTGTCAACAATCAGAGAGAAGATAGTGGATGTTGTCAAAGCTCCCCCTGAGTTCTTGAGTTGTTCAAGAAGTGATGCTTTGCAGTAGGGTGATAGGCCTTCAGAAGATTTGATCTCCAGCAAAAGATGATTTCAGCAACAGCTGAAATGTGTGGTGTCTGGAGTCTTGAATGATGATGGCCTTTGAACACTAGAATCAAGAGGGATCTGAAAATTTCAGTATGTTGATCTCCTTTTGGGATGGTGTTCTTGTATGAATTCTAAGACTGAGAATATTTGCAACTCTTTCTCTTTCTGTTGTTGTGATTGTTGTAAGAGTTGTTGTTGATGATGTGCAGCAGAAATTAAAACCATTGATCTTTTATTCCTTAGATCTGAATAGAATATTTCTCTATCCAAGATAGTCGTTAGTCTGTCATAAATGACTTCCTTAACGGCATTTTGTCTTCTGGAGGACAGTCCAATAAAACATTCCTTTGAAAATCCCTTGAAACTTGCTCCAGATTAATTAAAAACGGCTACAAGATCCTTGACATAAATGTTGAGAATAATTTCATAACTGTCTGAATTTGAATCTTGAAAAACGTCGATCTCTTCAGAAAAATGTCGACCTGAGCTCCACTATTGTTGAACTGAGCTCAGAGAATGGACTTAGACTGAAACAGAGATCGTCGATCTGAGCTCAACTATCGTCGAACTAAGCTCAGAGATAGAAAAACAAACTAGAGACAAGAACGTCGATCTGAGCTCGAAGATCGTCGAATGGAGTTCGACGACTCGTTGAAGTTGAGCTCAGAGATCGTCGAATGGAGTTCGACGATTTATCGAAGTGAGCACAGTGATCGTCGAATGGAGTTCGACGATTCGTCGTCCTGAGCTCGACGAAGTGACTTAGTCTCCAGAACTAAAATATTTGGTCTTGAGGGCAGCTTCCAAACCTAAATACTAACCCTTAGACTCAATTCTAATTGACCTTTAGATCTATACAAGGAGGTCAAAACAGATTTCCTAAAAGACATAGTGATCCTTGCCCAAATCAGCAATAGGGTGTTCCAACACAGCTTCTGTAGAATGTATCGACACTAGTTCTGTGTGTCGACACAGTCACTTCTTCCCTTCACAATAATTAACTTTATTGAAACTTTACTATGTGTCGACACAAGTCATGTGTGTCGACAAAGTTGATGTTGATAAAGACTTCTGTGTGTCGACACAATCCCTTCGTCGCTTTACAGAAATATTAACTTTGTTGAAACTCTGCTGTGTGTCGACACAGTTGATGTCGACAAAGTTTCTGTGTGTCGACACTACCTCTGCGTGTCGAAACAGTTGATGTCGACAAAGTCTTCTGTGTGTCGACACTGCCTCTGTATGTCGACACAGTTGATGTCGACTAAACTTCTCTGTGTGTCGACACAGCCTCTGTGTGTCGACATAATTGATGTAGACTAAACTTTTTTGTGTGTCGACACAGCTTTTGTGTGTCGACACAATTTCTTCTGGTGTCGACACAGCCTTTCCAAGTGTCGACGCAGCTGACCCCAGGTGTCTACACAGCTGACTCTAGGTGTCGATACAAGCCTTCATAAGTGTCGACACAGCTTCCTCTGGTGTCGACACATGGACTTAGAAACTTTTTCCTGCATTCTTGCACTTTCTTAACCTGCACATATAAACTCAAAACAACATCAAATACACCTTGATGCATATCATTGAGTAAGGTGAGAATTCTTCAAATCTGGTACACATTTTCCAATGTACCCAACAACATTGCATAAAAAGCTTCAACGGCCGTCATCTGCAAACTCTCCTAATAGCTGTTATTGTACGTGAACCCCATCAGTCTAAGGCTTTTATCCCAAGCCCCACCATAGTCCAGAATATAGCATCTAATCATATAATCCAAGATCTGAATCACTCTCTCCGTCTGACCATTTGTCTGAGGATGATATCAGTGGAGCTTAGTGGTCTACACGATGTATTCCATATATCGATGCTACGGAAGGCGGTGCAAGAGCCTTCGCATGTGATCGCGGTGGATCAAGTGCCGTTGTATAATGGGTTGACGACGAAGGTCAAGACCATTCGTATTGAGGACTCGGAAGTCAAGCGGCTACGCAACAAAGAGATCAGAATGGTCAAGGTCCGTTGGGACAATTGCGGTCGGGAAGAGCTTTCTTGGGAGCGAGAGCAGACCATGCTTGAGGAGTACCCGGAGTTACTCCACTCAGGTATTGTTTAAGTTTTGTTTTATCTTTCCTTTATGTAATTTCGGGGACGAAATTCTTTTAAGAGGGAGAGAGTTGTAACACTCCGAAACTTAAAAGAGCGACGGGAGGCATTTTGAGCCAAGTTTGGAAATTGTCAGGGGGCACACGACCTGGGACACAGGCGTGTCCCAGGGCGTGTCGTGCTTGGGGGGACGATCTGGCCATGAGGTCGATGAGTTTTGGAGTCGACGATCGTCAAGCAGCGAACATGGCCTGGGACACGGGTGTGTCACAGGCCGTGTCCTTCTCAGGTGGTTGGCCAGTTTTTTTTCAAGGGTGAAACACGGCGTGGAAGTCCAGGCATGTTTGGTGGTGACATGGGTGTGTCAAATGGGACACAGGCGTGTCCAAGACCCATATTCTTCTCGGGTTGGTGTTGGTCCTATGTTGATGGAGTAACACGGCTCAGTACACGGCCGTGTTCTGGATGACACGGGCGCGTCAAGTTTGACAGGGGCGTGTTGGTTACCCGTGTTCTTTCGGGACGGGTGTGTTTCGACAGAGAATGGGGAACACGGCCCTGGATACGGACGTTTCACAAGCCGTGTTCGGCCCAGATTTTGTATTTCAGCTCCGAATCTTGGCCGTTCGTTTCATTATTTTGGGATCCGACGGCTGGGGGTTGTTCCTGGTGAGATATACCCAGGAATAGGGTTGGGAATCCTTCATTTCAACCTACCATTTATATTTCTAAAGATCTAGAGAGAGGGGCGAGCAAGGAAGAAGGAGGCTAGATTCGGTCACCGGCGAAGCTTCGGGGCTCCAAATCGCGAGCCGACTTCGGATCTACGGAGGCAAAGAGAATGCGATGCTTTTCATCTGCATACATTTCCATGGCGCCAAGGAAAAATGCTCGGGTAACGATTCTCGTCCTAGGACATGTGAAGTCCTCTTTTCCTTTGCATAGGAAGCCCGCTCTCGCGAGTTTGCAGTGAGTTGAGGCGTTCCTTCGGCTAGATATGAATAGTCCCCGTTGTGTACATGTAGAGTCCGTAATCGAGAACGGATATAGGAATGATGTGTGAAGCCTACCCGGACAAGTTGGTCTGGATCTGTGATATTGCATTGCATGAATGGTTGGAGAAGACTCCGCACGAATGTTTGTTTTTCGGGTTTTCTACGTGGTAGATTGCAACAGGGAGCCTTGGGGATTAACTCCAAGGTGCACCCGAAAAACTGGCCAGATACGTGATTCTGCCAACATGGTGTCCTGGGAGCCAACTTGAACATAACCGGGTTATGTGAACTGTGTGATGGGAACGGGACTCGGGGAAGCTTGACCCGCGCAGACGGCTTAAGTTGACGTTGCGGTGTGAGCAACGGGTTAGGCGGAACCGTACCCGATCTATGTGGTTCGGTTAGAGAGACCTAAAGTACGTGGTACTCACCGTTAGTATAGATGGAGGGTCTTAGGCCGTGGCCAGAAAGACCAAATGCTCACGAGATATTGTCGTCTAAGGGGCGGTGGTGAGTCAGTGGACTTTGACCGTGTTCACCAAGAATGTTTCCTGAGTGCGCGGGGTGTGTGGCCATGCATGCCCACACCTATGATGAAGTGTTTATTCACTATGCTGTTTAGTTATGCTAACAAAGTGTATGGAAAGAGCATCGTCGCCCCGATTATGGCGGCAGGATCGTTATAATTTGGTCTGCATAGCTCATCGTTGCTTTTGTTTACCACCGTTGTGGTGGTTTGTGCTTGCAGGTGCTGCGGAGCCGAGCGGTAAATAGCGGTCTAAAGCTCAAGTTGCTGAGCCGGCCCTCAAAGGCCAAATTTTGAGTGTTTACTTGTTTATTCATGTGTGACCGGCCTGCGTGCCGTGGTATGGAAGACACGTTTTATTTGAGTAAATAATTGTAAGGCCTTAAGGCCATTGTACTTGTGTATTGTACTTCATTCCTATTGGGTTTTGTAGTGGATAGTCATACTTGTGACTGAGTTCTTTAATTTGTAAGTTTTAATAATTTCTTTCGCTAGAATGACTCTGTGTAGGATATTGGTTATTAGTTGGATGGTTTCCATTGAGTAACCACCTGGTCTGTCTGTGGTATATGACGTCGAGCCCCGGCCGGACCTACTGCTACATGCTATGTGACGAATAGGGGGTGTTACAATTTGATATCAGACTACTGGTTCTGGTCATACTTAAAATGAATTTGTGGATGAATTCTTTTTAAGGGGTGGTGAGCACATGTGTGTGCGTCATCGTTATAACATCAAAAGAACCCATGAATGTCCACTTAGGAATGAAAATACACGTGTTTGAGGAACCTACGTGTTCCTATAATTGCATTTTGCAATTTTGTTTGGTCGCTTAACGGTTTTTTGTACAACTATAGGTGACCAGAAGCGGTGCAGGGTCATCAGAATGTCCAGTTTCTGAGGCTAGTAGTGCACCAAATGATGCTCCTACAACACTTCCCTCGGCTGAAACTATATGATTGGTTGTCGAAGCAGTGTTTTCCATGATCAATGCGCAGCCTGCCAGGCAAATGCAGCAGCTCGCCCCTACGATGGTGCAGGTACCGCTTCAAAGGGATGAATCGAGAAGAGTGGAGCAGGTAGTGGTGGAGCCTTTGGTGCCGAGGAGAGCAACTGAAAGGCAGCTCAAGCACATTATGAGCTTTAATCCTCCGGTTTTCTCGGGGTTGGGAACCCCATCTCAATATGAATACGGGCTCTCCCGAGTGAAGAGAGTCCTGATAGCTACTGAAATGGAGGAGTGGCAGATGACCACTATAGCTACGTTCCTTCTGGAAGGTGATGCTAGGTTGTGGTGGATGGCTTGAAGCTACATCACTTGAGGGGTAGGCAAATTACAGACGTCTCGATGGAGGAGTTCTCGAGACTGTTCTTGGCAAGGTACATCCCTTCGGCTCAGAGGATAGCATTGGAGAATGAGTTCCTGAAATTGGTGCAAGGAGAGAGTAGCGTGGATGAGTATCTCCACGAGTTTACTCGTTTGGGTCGGTACGCTAGCTCCACATTTACGGATGAGGAGCGCAAGATGAACCGTTTCTACAAAGGTCTGAGAGATGACTTGAGGTTACTGCTCTCGGGACCAATAATGCAGGGATTCTTGACCCTGGTCAACACGGCCCGGTCTTTGGATAAGGACTTGAAGAATGTACAAGTGAAGAAAAGCTTTGCTGACAAGAAGACAGAGTTCAAAGTTCTGGCTAATGCAAAGTTTGGGTATCGCAAGTTCAATAAGAAGGCTAGGACTTCGGGTCTAGCCCCTTCTTCTGGTGCTTCAGGGGCGACTACGGGTCGAACCCTGGGCGCATGTTTTACCTGTGGGAAGTTGGGGCACTTTGCCCGTAACTGCTGGAGTGGACGTCCCAAGTCCGAGAGGAAGTCGGGAGTGACTTATGAAGAGAAGGGCAAGACGATGGAGTCAACCGCGTCCCATTATGCTCCGGCTCAACCGAGAGTTTATAATTTTGGCCAACAGGAGGCCATCAAGCAAGCGGATGTGGTGACAGGTACGGTTTAAATTTATAGCAAGTTAATCTTGAAGTTCTTGTTATGCGTGTACTACCTTACCACTGCTTGTATAGGATTTGTTTTGATCTGTGAGAATCCGACGAGAGCACACTTTGATATGGGATCTTCACACTCCTTTTTGTCCGAAGGATTCATATCGCGCATCGGAGTACCTTCTTCGATGGCGAAGGACAAACTGGATGTGTTGTTGCCCAATGGGTTTTCGATGCGTGCGGATAGAATCTGTGGCGTTAAGATTCATATCAGGAGTCAAGAGTTCCATTTGCAAGCATCGTTACTACCCCTGGTGGAGTTCGACATAATATTTGGCATGGACTGGCTCTCGGAGCAGCAAGCTTATATCGATTGCGATCGTAAGGAAGTCAAGTTGGGAACAAGTCGTGAGACCATTTTTACGGGATTGAAAGGGTCGAGCAAGATGTTGATGTCTGCTCTTCAGGTGGTGAAGGCGGTTCGTGCTGGTGCAGAGCTGTTCTTTACGCTAGTGGAGGTTGCAAAGCCTAAGCCTATGTTGGACAGTATTTTAGTGGTAGTTGAGTACCCTGATGTGTTCCCTGCTGATCTTCCTGGAGCCCCGCCTCAATGGGAGATAGATTTCACGATTGATCTAGTGCCAGGTGCGAAACCTGTGTCACGATCTCCATATCGGCTAGCGCCTAAGGAAATGGCAGAGCTGAAGGTGTAACTGCAAGAGTTGTTGGAGCAAGGGAATATGCGTCCAAGTTCATCGCATTTGAGTGCACCGGCCCTAATTGTAAAGAAGAAGGATGGAAGCCTGAGACTTTGTATTGATTATCGGGAGTTGAACAAGCTAACGGAGAAGAACAAGTATCTGATCTCAAGGATTGATGATCTATTTGATCAGTTAGTCGGGTTGACGGTGTACTCAAAGTTGGATCTTAAGTCTGGTTACTATCAGCTGAGAATAAGGGAGAGTGATATCCCTAAGACAGCGTTCAGTACGAGATACGGGCATTACAAGTTTACGGTCATGTCGTTTGGGCTGACTAATGCTCCGTCGGTGTTCATGGATTTGATGAACGGGACTTTTCGAGAGTACTTGGACCATTTTGAGATCGTCTTCATCGACGATATATTGGTGTACTCGTAATGTTAGGAGGATCACTTCAAGCGTCTTCATTTTGTGTTGGAGACGCTGAGGAGGAATCAATTGTATGTCAAGTTCTCCAAATGCGAGTTTTGGCTGTCTTCAGTGGCATTCCTTGGTCATATAGTGAGTGGAGAGGGCATTGCGGTGGATTCGGCAAAGATTGTTGCGATACGAGAGTGGCATGTGCTTTTTATGGTAGCGGAAGTCCGGAGCTTTCTGGGCTTGCCGGCTATTACAGGCACTTCGTGGAGAACTTCTCGCGGATAGCATTACCCCTCACTACTTTGACGAGGAAGGAACAGAAGTTCGTTTGGACGCCGGAGTGCGCACGAGCTTTTGAGGAGTTGAAGTGTCGGTTGACCACGGCTCCTGTGCTGAGTTCGCCTAGTGGGACCGAAGGTTTTGAGAACTATAGCGATGCTTCGGGCAGTGGCTTGGGTTGTGTGCTGCTGCAGCATGGAAGTGTGATAGCGTATGGCTCGCGACAGCTGAAAGTGCACGAGAGGAATTATCCGGTCCATGACTTGGAGTTCGCGGCCGTGATTTTTTCCTTGAAGTTGTGGAGGCACTACTTGTATGGAGTGAAGGTCGATATCTATACTGACCAAAAAAGGCTGAAATATTTGTTGGATCAGAAAGATCTAAACATGCGACAGAGGAGATGGATGGAGTTCCTGGGGGACTACACGTTCAAGATCCATTATGTGCCTGGGAAAGGTAATGCGGTGGCGGTCGCGTTGAGTCGTCGGGCCCCAGCTCAAGCCAATTGGCTGTCGGTCCATGACGAGTGATTGGTTCGGGAGTTGGAGGCGTTGGAGATCTCTTGCATAGATAAGCAGTCGAGTGCTGAAGCGTTATTGAACTGGACGGAAGTTCAGTATGACCTGGCTGATCGGATTCGGTAGGCTTTGGATGTGGATAGCAGCTTGAAGCAGCTCATGATAGAGGGTTTGGATGGGTCAAATTCCCAATATAAGGTAGTGGATGGATTGCTTTGGAAAGACGGTCGTCTGTGCATCCCAAATGTGGGCACTTTGTGGGTGGAATTGTTGTATGTGGCGCATAATACCAAGTACACGATTCACCCGGGGAGCACGAAGATGTACCACGATGTGAACAAATTGTTCTGGTGGCCAGGACTGAAGAAGGATGTGGCATTGTACGTGGCGAAGTGTCAGACGTGCGCCTTGGTGAAGGCGGAATGCCAAAAGCCGGGAGGATTCTTGAAGTCCTTGCCTATTCCGGAGTGGAAGTTTGATGACATTACTATGGACTTTGTGCACGGGCTGCCAAGGTCGCAAAATGGGAACGACGCCATTTGGGTGGTCGTAGATCGTCTAATGAAGGTGTCGCACTTCATTCCGCATAGGAAGGATGATCCCGTGGAGAAACTAGCGAAGTTATATGTGGAAAACATAGTACGGCTTCACGGTGTGCCCCGAAGAATCGTAAGTGACCGAGATGGGCGGTTCACGTCCAATGATTGGAGGCTGGTGCAGCAGATGTTGGGAACAAAGCTGAGTTTCAGCACAGCCTTTCATCCGCAGACGGACGGGCAGACCGCGAGGGTTAATAGGACAATGGAAGACATGCTTCGCATGTGTGTCCTGGACTTCGGGAAGCAGTGGGAAGATCACCTATATTTGGTGGAGTTCGCGTACAACAATAGCTACCAGGAGAGCATTCAAATGGCGCCCTTTGAGGCCCTTTATGGTAGAAGATTCCGCACGCTGTTGTCTTGGTTAGAAATGGGCGAATCAAAGTTGTACAAGCGACAAGAGGTGGAAGATGCTACCTCGTTGGTGCAAACCATTCGGGACAGGTTGCTAATCGCTCAGGACCGTCAGGATAAGTACTATAATGCCAAGCACAGGAACGTGGAGTTCGCTATTGGTCACTGGGTGTACTTGAAGATCAATCCATTCAAGGGTGTCTCGCAGGTGCGGCAATTGAAGAAGCTAAGCCTGAGGTACCTTGAACCGTTTGAGCTGGAGCGGATTGGTGAAGCAGCTTATCGGTTGAAGCTATCAGTGGAGCTTAGTGGTCTTCACGATGTATTCCATATATCAGTGCTACGGAAGGCGGTGCAAGAGCCTTCGCATGTGATTGTGGTGGATCAAGTGCCGGTGGATAATGGGTTGACAACGAAGGTCAAGCTTGTTCGTATTGAGGACTCGGAAGTCAAGCGGCTACGCAACAAAGAGATCAGGATGGTCAAGGTCTGTTGGGACAATTGCGGTCGGGAAGAGCTCTCTTGGGAGCGAGAGCAGACCATGCTTGAGGAGTACCCGGAGTAATTCCACTCAGGTACCGTTTAAGTTTTGTTTTATCTTTCCTTTATGTAATTTTGGGGATGAAATTCTTTTAAGAGGGAGAGAGTTGTAACGCCCCGAAACTTAAAAGAGTGACGGGAGGCGTTTTGAGCCAAGTTTGGAAATTGCCAGGGGGCACACGACCTGGGACACGGGCGTGTCCCAGGGCGTGACGTGATTGGGTCGACGATCTGGCCGTGAGGTCGACGAATTTTGGAGTCGACGATCGTCGATCAGCGAACAAGGCCTGGTATACGGGCATGTCACAGGCCATGTCTTTCTCGGGTGGTTGGCCGATTTTATTCAAGGGTGAAACACGGCCTGGAAGCCCAGGCATGTTCGGTGGTGACACGGGTGTGTCAAATGGGACACGGGCGTGTCCAAGACCCGTGTGCTTCTCGGGTTGGTGTTGGTCCTGTGTCGATAGAGTAACACGGCTTAGTATACGGCCGTGTTCTGGATGACACGGGCGTGTCAAGTTTGACATGGGCGTGTTGGTTGCCCGTGTTCTTTCGGGACGCGTCGGTTTCGACGGCGAATGGGGAATATGTCCCTGGACACGGGCATGTCACAAGCCGTGTTCAGCCCAGATTTTGCATTTCAACTCCGAATATTGGCCGTTCGTTTCATTATTTTGGGATCCGACGGCTAGGGGTTGTTCCTGGTGAGATATACCCAGGAATATGGTTGGAAATCCTTCATTTCAACCTACCATTCTCTTTCTAAAGATCTAGAGAGTGCGGAGAGTAAGGAAGAAGAAGGAGGCTAGATCCGGTCACTGGCGGAGCTTCGGGGCTCCAAATCGCGACCCGACTTTGGATCTACGAAGGCAAAGAGATTGCGGTGCTTTTCATCTGCATACATTTCCATGGCGCCGAGGAAAAATGCTAGGGTAATGATTCTCATCCTAGGACATGTGAAGTCCTCTTTTCCTTTACATAGGAAGCCCGCTCTCGTGATTTTGCGGTGAGTTGAGGCATTCCTTTGGGTAGACATGAATAGTCCACATTGTGTACATGTAGAGTCCGTAATCGAGAATGGATATAGGCATGATGTGTGAAGCCTACTCGGACAAGTTGGTCTGGATCGGTGATGTTTCATTGCATGAATGGCCGGAGAAGACTCCGCGCGAATGTTTGTTTTTCGGGTTTTCTATGTGGTAGATTGCAACAGGGAGCCTTGGGGATTAACTCCAAGGTGCACCCGGAAAACTGGGCAGATATGTGATTCTGCCAACATGGTGGCCTAGGAGCCAACTTGAACATAACTGGGATATGTGAAGTATGTGATGAGAACGGGACTCGGGGAAGCTTGACCCGCGCAGACGGCTTAAGTTGACGTTGCGGTGTGAGCAACGGGTTAGGCGGAACCGTACCCGATCTATGTGGTTCGGTTAGAGAGGCCTAAAGTATATGGTACTCGCCGTTGGCATAGATGGAGGGTCTTAGGCAATGGCCATAAATACCAAATGCTCACGAGATATTGTCGTCCAAGGGGCGGTGGTGAGTCAGCGGACTTTAACCATGTTCACCAAGAATGTGCCCTGAGTGCATGGGGTGTGTGGCCGTGCGTGCCCACACCTATGATGAACTGTTTATTCACTATACTGTTTGGTTATGCTAACAAAATGCATGGAAAGAGCATCGCCGCCCCGATTATGGGGGCGGGATCGTTATAATTTGGTCATCATAGCTGACCATTGCTTTTGTTTACCACCATTGCGGTGGTTTGTGCTTGCAGGTGCTACATAGCTGAGCGATAAATAGCGGGCTAAAGCCCAAGTTGCTGAGCCGGCCCTCGAAGGCCAAATTTTGAGTGTTTACGTGTTTATTCATGTGTGACCGGCATGCGTGCCGTGGTATGGAAGACACGTTTTATTTGAGTAAACAATTATAAGGCCTTAAGGCCATTGCACTTGTGTATTGTACTTCATTCCTATTGGGTTTTGCAATGGACATTCATACTTGTGGCTGGGTTCTTTAATTTGCAACTTTTAATAATTGCTTCCGCTAGAATGACTCTGTGTAGGACATTGGTTATTAGTTGGATGGTTTCCATTGAGTAACCACCCGGTCTATCTGTGGTATATGGCGTCGGGCCCCGGCCGGACCTACTGCTATATGCTATGTGACGGATAGGGGGTGTTACAAAAATCAATTTGTGTATAGTAGTTAGTCGTATCCCTCGGCTTAGTGGCTCATCTAGTCCATGAAGAAAGTACTTATACGCTGCGGAAAATACTTCTTTTATGAGATTAAACTTCCTACATGAGCATAGAGGTCCCCAGAGGACACCTCAAGGTATTCAAGTTCTAAATTTATAATAACAATAAGAGTAGATTTTTTTTACAGTCGCTAAATATAGTGATTTAACATTTTGAAAACGTGCAATGCATGAGGTAATAATAGTAGTTTTTATACTTGAAAATAACTACCATGCAATCCTAACATAAAACGTCCCAGAGAGAAAGTAATCCACATCCACAGAAAGAACACTAAGCAGCTAGCAAGTATCCAAAAAGAACAACAGTCATGTGGGCGTCAACAAACTAACACGAACCCACATAAATCCAAGTATGTCTGAACTAGTAAAGCAAAATAATCAACAATCTACCTCGCTATGGCGAGGCAACAACCACGGCCAACACTACAGCTCAAGCACTCCAAAACCAGCACCGAACTCAGATACAACTCCAAACCTGATGCATTCCAAAGACAGAACACCTCAGCAAGAAGGTACAAATGATGGCAGAAAGTAATCAAATTCAAGGGGTACCAACCCAACACCAAAGGAAAAATACTTAATTAAGGTACAACAGTAAGGTACAAAAGTAAAAAGGGAACACTTACGGGAAGTGTCATGTAAAACAACAGCACACCAAATGCACAAGACCATAAGGGGAAAGAGGTCAATATTAAATCATCAGGAAGAGGAACAAACCCGTACTAGCCACATATGGTCAACTCCACCCAAAAATCAAAATGGGCGGGGTGGCCAACCCCAAAGACAATTCATCCGTCTAAAAGCGGGGGAGACTGGATACTCCACCATACACCGCAAATGCAAAAAAACCCGGTAGAGCCCCACAAAGTGCTAATAGGGAGATCAAACGTTGCGGCGCTGGATTCACCCACTAATAACACACGCAACAAAGAAAAACCTGGAAGGAACACCCTGTAACGATTCGGGTTTAGAGATCAGAGGCAAACCACAACCCAATCAGGGCCTGGTGGCTTGTCTCGCCCCACGGCATTGCCACGAAGAAAAACCATGATAGAAAAACTCAAGTCAACATTGGCACATCGGATTCTACTTAAACAAGTCTAGAATTGAATCGGTTGATCAACCTTAGGAAGAATTTATAATCCTAAACAACTCTAACGCATGCAACATGAAAGTTACGAAATGGTAAGAATAGTGATATTTAATCTCATCATTAAAACATATGGCACTTTCAATGTTAGGTAACCAACATTAAGAATAGGAAATTAAAATGGAAATGAACAAAGATCTTATCAACACTGAAACCAGCAAGATAAATATTAGTCGTGATAGCAAGAAGTTATAAACCTTTACAAATCTGGATAGAGAGGGGAAGGGGAAGAGAAAAACCATCACTTGTCTTGATTTTGCCGGAAAAATTCTCCAAATCACTCCATGAAGCAGATCGGGACGAAAGAAGACGAGGGAAGTCGAAATCTAACAAGATTGGACGAAAATAAGGGTTTGGGCCGAAAAACCTAGCGAGAAAATCTCAAGCAAAGGGGAAGCTTTTACCACGATGGCGTAGCTCTCACTGAGAGCTTTCCGGATCTAAAATTGGTTTAAGATTTCGAGCGCCGGAGCACCGTCGGCGGCCACCGGAAGAATGGCAGAAATACTTTCTCTCTTGCTCACGCTGCTCTGGTTCGGGAAGAACAGTAGGTCGGTCCAAAGTGAAGGAGGAAAAAAAGTAGGTATTTATAAACCTGGGGTAAAATCAGGATTTCTCGGGTGGGAGAACATGTTTCTCGATTACAGGAAAGGTCTTCTCGAGAACAAAAGCGTTGTTCTCGAGTACAAACTGATCTTCTCGAGAACGGAAAGGATGTTCCCAAGTACAAAATGGTCTTCTTGAGAACATAAGGGCTATTCTCGAAAACAAAATGATCTTCTCGAGAACAGAAGGGTTGTTCTCGAGTATAAATAAAACCTTCTCGAGAACAGAAGAGCTGTTCTCAAGTACAGAAAATTCTTCTCGAGAACAAGGTCTGTTCTCGAGTACAGAAAAATCTTCTCGAGAACAAGGGGGTCTATTCTTGAGTACAAGAAAGATCTTCTCGAGAACAAAAAAGTCTGTTCTCGAGAACAAAGCCAACCTCCAAAAAAATAATGACGAAGAATAATCCTGATCGCCGAACTCAGTTCGAAAAATTCGTCGAACGCCAAGGGAGAAACCTGCCCGACGAAGTCAGTTCGAAATTCGTCGAACGCAAGGCCCGTTCGACGAAGTCAGGTCCAAGTTTGTCGAACGCAAGGCCCGCTCGACACATCGCCGAGCCCAACTCAACGTTCGTCGAGCTACAATCGACGATCGTCGACCACTAAACGACGCAGTGCCCAACACCAGGTCGACGAAAACCTAACCTAAGGAGGGCCTTCCCGTGAATCAAAGCAGCACTAGGCTAAAATTAACTAGAATAATTTATCATATTCTGAGTAGTTTGACAAGGAAAAATAAGAGTTCAAAACAAAGCCCAAACGCGCGTTGAATTTAAACGAATTTAACAACGAAGACAACCCTAGAATCCGACGTGCCATTATTGAGACACTATCATCAAAAGCTTACACAAGCAAAAGAAATCACCACAAGGGTCCAAACACGCGCCAAGACTCCACAATGCTTGGATCACAACAAAACTGGATAAGACCAAAGTCTCAAAGACTTCATCCTTAAATCAAGGAAAAACATTTAATCCCAATAGAATTCCCAAAATCTGGTCAAACAGACCCAACAGATGCAAAACGCACAATCGGTGCAGTGCCGACATCAAAACAAAGAAGTGTAACCCCCTGACGTCATAATTATAATGTCGACAAACCAAATAATAACATTGGAAAAAATCGAGGGTGTTACAGTCACACCCCCTAAAAAGAAGTTTCGTCCTGAAACTTATCACAACTTTAAAACCAAACTCAATCCAAAACCCAATTACTATTAAAATCCTGAAGACATACCTGATCTAAGAGAAAAGATGTGGATGAGATTCTCTTATCGCTGACTCCAATTCCCATGTCGTGCTCTCAATATCTTGATTTTGCCAGAGAACCTAAACCATAGGGATGGTCTTTCTTCGTAACACTCGAACTTGAGAATCCAGAATACGAACAGGTTTTTCCACATACGTAAGGTTGGGCTGAATCTGGGGCACCAAGTCGAGGACTTGACGATCATTACGAAGACACTTCCGCAACTCCGCAACTATCTCACATGGAACACATTATGGACACCAGGGAAGGTGCAGGCAACTCCAGCCTATACGCTGAAACTCCGACACGTTCAAGAATCTGAAAAGGTCTCACGTATCGGGGGTCTAACTTGTGGTTCCTTCCAAACCTTTTAACACCAGACATCGGAGAAACTTTCAGAAAAACCAAGTCACCAACAGCGAACTCCAGATCAACCCTTCGTTGATTAGCGTATTTCTCATAGCATTCTTGTGCAACACGAAGCTTTTCTCGAATATGAGTCACGACACAATTCATCTCTTCAAAGGCTTCCGGACCAAGCAACAGTCTCTCACCAACCTCAGCCCAAAACAAGGGAGTCCTACAATGCCTCCCATATAAGGCCTCAAACGGGGCCATCTGCAGACTCTCTTGATAACTATTATTGTATGCAAACTCCATGAGCCTGAGACGCTTGTCCCAAGCGCCACCATGATCAAAAATATAACACCTGTTCATATCTTCTACGATCTGATTTACTTTTTCCGTTTGACCATTCGTCTGCGGATGATAGGCGGTCGAATACCTCAAGTTGGTACCCAACCCCTCCTGTAAACTCTTCCAAAAATGAGACGTAAATCTAGAGTCTCGGTCTGATACGATACTGACAGGCACTCCATGCAATCTGATAACCTCATTAAGGTACAATTCAGCTATCTTCTTCATAGAATATCCAATCTTGAAAGGCACAAAGGGAGCACATTTAGTCAATCGATCAATTATCGCCCAAACAGAGTGGTGCCCACGGGGAGACCTTGGTAAACCAGTGATGGAATCCATTGAAATACTCTCCCTTTTCCAACTTGGAATATCAAGCGGTGTTAATTTACCACCAGGCCTTCTATGGCCAGCCTTGACACGCTGACACGTATAACATTCCAACACAAACTTTGATATATCATTCTTCATTCCTGGCCACCAAATAATTTGCTTTAGATCCCTGTACATCTTAGTGGAACCAGGATGGTAGGCTACACTGGAACCATGAGCTTCAGCACAGATCTTAGCTTGAATGTCACCAAAGGCGGGGACGCAAAATCTACCCCGATACTTCATGGTATCCAACTCATCCAAGGAGAAATCAGGTAGCTCTCCCTTCTCAGTTCTATTCCGGAGGTGTAACAAATCAGGATCATCCTTCTGATGTGCTCTAGTTAGGGAAATCTAAGAGGTCTCTTCTGCTTCTAAACTAACTGGCACAGTACTACTCCCAACCTCAATGTCCATCAACGGGAATTCTTCCACTAAGGACTGTACAGTCAAATTGAAAATTTTGGCGGTTTTCTACTCAAAGCATCGGCTACTACGTTAGCCTTTCCTGGGTGATAAAGGATTTCCACATCATAATCGGCCACACATTCTAACCACCGATGCTGGCACAGATTTAGTTCCTTCTGAGTGAAGACGTGCTTCAAACTCTTATGGTCCGTATAGATCTTGCACAGCGCGCCATACAATAAGTGTCTACAAAGTTTTAACTCATAAATCACAGCGGCAAACTCCAAATCGTGCGTAGGATAGTTTCTTTCATGAATCTTCAATTACCTTGATCCATACGCGATCACCTTCCCATATTACATCAAAACACAGCCAACTCCGATGTGTGATGCATCCACATACACAGCATACTCAACTCCTTCAGTAGGTAAGGTTAAAACTGGAGCAGTACATAATCTCTTCTTCAACTTTTGGAAGGCTTCTTCACACTTATCGCTCCAAATGAATACATTATTCTTCTGATTAAGTCTAGTTAGAGGGGCTGACAATACTGAAAATCCTTCCACGAATCTTCTATAATAGCCGGTCAGGCCTAAGAAGCGCCTAATCTCTTTAGGTGTAGAAGGTCTCTCCCATTCCAGTACAGCAGAAATCTTGGTCGAGTCCACGGAAATACCGTCCTTGCTTATAACATGACCCAGAAAGGACACCTGAGGTAGCCAGAACTCACACTTGCACAACTTCACATATAACTTATGCTCCCTCAGGGTCGACAAAACCAAACGCAAATGCTGAGTATGCTCCTCAACATTATGGGAATACACCAAGACATCATCTATAAACACAATAACAAATTGGTCCAATAAGTCCTTAAACACCCTATTCATCAAATCCATGAAAGCGGAGGGTGCATTGGTCAAACCGAAAGACATTACCAAAAACTCATAATGTTCATGCCGCGAATGAAAAGCGGTTCGTGGAATATCTGCCTCACGAATTCTCAACTGGTGGTAGCCTGAATGAAGGTCGATCTTTGAAAATACTGAACTACCATGCAACTGATCGAACAGATCATCGATCCTCAGTAAGGGATATTTATTTTTAATGGTCACCTTGTTCAATTCTCTATAATCGATGCAAAGCCTCATCGATCCATCTTTATTCTTTACGAACAATACAGAAGCACCACACGGGGAAGAACTTGGCCTAATAAATATACACTACAACAATTAATCAAGCTGAGTACGCAACTCATCCCACTCACGCGGAGCCATACTGTATGGTGCTTTGGCAATGGGACGAGTACCTGGCTCTAGGTCTATCACAA
Organism: Platanthera guangdongensis; assembly: GCA_039583875.1. Lineage (NCBI taxonomy): Eukaryota > Viridiplantae > Streptophyta > Magnoliopsida > Asparagales > Orchidaceae > Platanthera > Platanthera guangdongensis. The sequence continues at coordinate 60,535,229 of CM077167.1, read as the reverse complement.
ACTCTATCTCCCTCACCGGAGGACGTCCTAGAAGACTATCAGGAAAAAAATTTGGAAACTCTCTCACGACCGAGGCATCCTCAAGACGTGGTGTAACAAAAGCAGTTTCCAAAGCAGAAATAGGGACCAAAAATGCCTCACAACAAGACTCGATAGCATGACAAGCACGTACCACAGAAATGATAGGGGAAACCCTATCCTGAAATCCATAGACGCTCATAGGTTGTCCATTGTCCATCCTGAAGTCCGGTCGCTTTGCCTTGCACTGGATGACTGCATCATACTTGGACAGCCAGTCGATGCCCAAAATCACATCAAAGTCTATCATATCCAACACCATCAGATCCACAAAGGCTAGCAAATCGCATAGATAAATAGGGCATTTCATAACTCCTCGATTAGATATCACCGAATCACCGAAGGGAAGCTTGACGTTGAAGGACTCTCCTGATTGATACGCTCTCAAACGATGTTTATCTACAAATCTTCGGGCCACAAAGGAATGGGTGGCACCCGAATCGAAATGAATGTGCGCCCACCTATTCTGCACCTTAAACTCCCCTAAAACTGTAGCATACCTAACTAAACGAACGATAACGAGGGCAACAACAAGAAATAATAAAGATAATCAAACTGGTGCAAACTTGATATAACTTGCGTAGAGGTTTTAGCTTGCTCTCTGTTCATAACATTCAGCTTTCCTTTTCCTTTGTCCTGGTTTGGTGATGGCGGCAGAGCCCGAAGCTGAGTAGGCTGCAGTGGAGTCTGAGCCTGGGGGCATGAAAACTTCAGGTGCCCCTTCTGCCCGCACTGGAAACAATCCTTATCCTTCAACCAGCAACGACTCACGGCATGACCCTTCTTTGCACAGATCGAGCACACCAGATCACCTTTGGGTGTACCTTGGATGGCAAGCACCTGCTGCTGTTTTAGGGTGGCAGTCCTCTTGAAACACCTTTCGAAAGGGTGGCCAGGCCGACCACGAAAACTACATACCTATTTACTTCTCTTCTTCGAAGAAGGGCCAGATGCCCTGGAGCTTCCATCCTCCTCACCTTTTCTCTTTTCCTTTCTCTCTGTAGCACCTCGATTCTTGGCATTCTCGATCACCTCGACCTTCAAAGCGGCTTCCACTGCTTCAGCATAGCTTCCAACTCGATAAGCGCATGCCAATTGCTGGACATCGCTTCTTAATCCTCCGAGGAAACACTTCACTCTCCGTTCCTCTAAAGCTACCAAATCAAGAGCAAATCTGCTCAGTTTACTAAACTCAATCTCATATTCGCTCACAGTGAGCTGTCTCTACTTCAAATATAGGAAATTGTTCATCAATCGGTCCTGCTCGACTGAGTGTAAGAACTTCTTCAGCAGCATCTTATTGAAGGACTCCCAAGAACATCCTTTCGCAAAACTTTCCTTTTCTCGAATCCACCAGGTATTTGCCAGGCCTTTTAGCTGGTAGGCCGCAAGCATCACCTTCTGGGCTACAATCCCCAAATACGTAAACATCTCATCCATTGAGATAATCCTCCAATCATCCAAAACCATGAAATCGGCACTCCCGTCATAAGTGGGAGGTCTCAATCGCTGGAAATGTGATATAAGGTTCATCTCCGGCGATAGCATCACTGGGGGCACCAGAGGAGCAGGATCAGCAGGTATGGCCTGACCCGTGGCAGAATCTTGCGCTACGGGTTGCTGCGCGGGAGCGGCAGACAACAACGACTGAATCTGCGACTGCATCACAACTAACTTCCTCGACAGAGCTTCATTGCTCTGACGTAATCTCTCGATCAATGCCTCACTCTGAGCACCTAATGACTCACCCTCTGACTGGGGAGTCGACCTCATTGCAGGGCGCTTTGGCGGCATTTCTAAAAAGTAATGAACGGCTCGTCAAAAATCCTAGATTACAACTGGGTCACACAACTAGTTTAGACCATACTCAAGACGCTTGCTTATGCTGCAACTTGTTCTAGGATTTTATAATGATGTTATGTCCTACTTAGGATTTTATCATCTCATCCTATTTACTCATGTTCCTAGGATATGAATGCATGAATTCTTCATTCTTCTTTAAAATCATGTGTGTACATATGACATCATGTAAATCTTAACTTAGCACGTGTGCAATGCGATGATATGTTATGTATGCAGTGATATGCATTCTATAAAGGCCTTAACGCATGCATGAGTGGCGTACACAGGAAATGTTATGCATCTCATACTACATAACATTGCATACAACGAAAAACAAAATGTGTTAATGGGCACTCATATGATGATGGTTATGCATCCCATACTACATAACTGTCACTTGTTGCCTCCTATGGTGGATCCATATACAAACACACATTATGCATCTCATACTACATTATATGACTCATATACTTCTTATCATGCTATGAGTGTAGTGACTATACTTCGGTTAAGATGTACTGATGACACATCGGTGTGTATAAGCAAATGAATGAAGGAAAATAACTAAACGAGATTGGCTGGTTCGACCAACTTGTCAAACAAACCTCCACATGATAACAACTATCACAACCCGCATTTTTCATAGCCAAAAAGGTATATCAGAGTAAGGGAAAAATGCACGTCATGATGGCACGCCAGCAGGGGATAACTGCGGACGCTCAGGAAAAACTCCTTCTTAACCATGAAGACAAGTTCTTTAAGTTATTTAGAGTTAAAATCAATTTGTGTATAGTAGTTAGCTGTACCTCTCGGCTTAGTGGCTCATCTAGTCCATGAAGAAAGTAGTTATATGCTGCGGAAAATACTTCTTTTATGAGATTAAACTTCCTACATGAGCTTAGAGGTCCCCAAAGGACACCTCAAGGTATGCAAGTTCTATATTTATAATAGCATCGCCACGAAGAAAAACCATGATAGAAAAACTCAAGTCAATATTGGCACATCGGATTCTACTTAGATAATTCTGGAACTGAATCGGTTGTGTTGAAGCCAAAAATGACCTCAACGGGAGTTCAAAACAGGGGTGCAGCCGACACCTACTTCTCTCGAGCCTCGACCCTCGACTAGATTCAAAGGACCTAAGACTGACCCAAAGCCTCAACAGGGAGGTCCCACCTCACACCCGGAAGATCTCTGAGAGCTTCCCCTCCAAAGCCAAAAGCTGGGCTAGGAGCTCCTCAGAAAGCACTAGAAGTTGGGAGGTAATGACAGCTTGCTTTCTAAGGAGCCCTTATGGGTCTATTTATAGCATCTTGCTCTCCTGAGATTACTGAAATGCCCCTAGTTGATCTGTCAATAGCTGAATCCCGTTGTTTATCCTAAGGGTATATGGGTAATTTCGCCTGAGGGCAATTTGGTCATTTTACCCAAGGCCCTGGGCCCCACTCGGCGAGAGCTCTGAGCCGAGAACCTTCTGATCTAGAGGCCGGCGCAAGCATTCTCTCCTGCTTATAGGAGAGAGCCCCTTTGAGATTGGAGCTTGGCGTAAGCGCAAGCGTTCTCGTGTTGGCTGCGTTCGACAATCTTGGCCTGTTGATTTTCGTTCGACGATTTGGTTGCGCTCGCCGATCTGGGTACGACGATTTGGCGCGAACGTTCCCGCCAACTTGGACGAGATCTCCTTTAGGGAGGGAACTCCTTTGGCTAGCCTAATTGTGACCATTGCGCCTCCTAGTCTGACTCAGCGAATATGGGGTTGTACACAATCCCCGCTCTTTTTGAGCTAGCTCCGCGCTCGAAAAGACACTTCCAACCCATAAATATTTGCTGAGCTCGTGTAAACATCAGGGAATCTTTTGGTGGGCCGTACCGTGGCTATAAATACATGTGCTGACAGACGATCATAATTCTGCCCTTGAATCGTCATTCTTCGTGTGAGCTCTCGCCTCCTCTCGCGATGCCTTCCAAATGCGCCGACAAACCGCTCCCGTAGGATCTTCAAGACCGCATCAATGCGACACAGGCGTGAGCCAAGGCTAACAGCGCCCTGGTTGCCCCATGGTTGGCGAGACAGTCGTCAGTCGCTGAGCCTTCTCAGCCCAAGAAGAAAAAGAAGAAGGCGAAGGTGGTCTAGCGGGACCTGCCCCGCGAGAATAGGAGCCCGCCTACCCCGACACCAAGCCGTGCGGATGATCCCTTTTCGCAGAAGGTATGTCCGACCCACTGATCATTGAAACTACTAGTTATTTATGCAGGAGAATTTGCAGCTGACGCGATACTTCTCGCAGGAAACAGTTCCTGACGTCGCCGGGTCTCCGCGGGAACCCTTGGATCCATCTTCTCGTCCCCTTGAGGACCGACTGTGGATCTCGGAGGTGGCTCCTCCGCCTGACCCGAGAACTGCAGGTAACTGTTCCGCTCTCGCTCTTAACTTCAATATCAGAATGTTGAATTGTCTTCCCGCAGCGCCAGCTTCCGCCCAGCCGGGTCTCGCTACCCGAGAGAACGAAGCAAGGGTCGTAATTCAGCCTGCCCTCGCGGTTGGTTCCTCCCTACCAGCGGGAGGAATGACTGTCGAATCTTCCGCAGCTCCATTAGATGCCAGCCATCCCGAGGGAGAGGAGACCTACCCCCCCCCCCCCCCCCCCCCCCCGCTTCCGGCCAAGCCGGGATCACCACTCGCAAAATCTACGCCCCGTGGAAAGGAAAGCCGATCCACCTACTCTTTGGAACTGAGGGCGTGGCTGAGCCTTCTCGCCTGCCGTCGACCGGGGGTTCTCGCCATGCTGCAGGTATGCGGTATGTTCATAATGGTTGTCGCTTAGCTCTCACCATAATCTTGGAAATCTTTATCAGGGGATCCGGGCTTGCGGTCTGGAGCTGGCGTAGAGGAAGAAGAAGAAGACAGAGAGGGGGAAGATGGCGAGAGCTCCCCCTTCCCTTCATCTGACGAGATGGAGGAGATCTTGACCAGTGCTGGGAGCGCTAGAAGACGGGGGAAGAAGGTTGTCGCCGTCCTATTGAACCTTATCCAGCGGGAGCGGGCCCATGACTTCGCGGCGAGAGAGTTTCGCCAATAAGTGGAGAAGAGGCTGGAGGCTCTGGAGCGAGACTACCTCATCGGCGAGATGGATCGGCCAGGTGGGCCTACCGCCGGGTCTTCTCCTGAGAGGTGCATCGCGCGGATCCTGGATCTGTCTCGCCGGATCAACCTAGGGTGCACCATCATGTCGTCCTACTACAACCCGCAGGCGCCACCAAGGACTAGGCAGCGGGAGCGAGGACGATGGTGGTGGGTGCCCTACTAATTCGCAAGATCTCGCCCTTCCTTGCCCCCGGCCTTCCCCTTCTCCAGTGTACCCTGTTAATTGTCTTAACTGAATTGTTAACACTATTACTTTCTACTCAGCTCTCGCTTGGCGGGAGTAATAACATTGTTGTTATTATTATTATTCTTTTCTAAGCTCTCGCTCGGCGGGAGTAACTCTACTTCCGCATATTTTATTTGTCGTGTGCCAACTTGTGATGCTTGCGCTAATCCTCTGTCAGTCACTATCAAACTCGGGCGGGAAAATGAAGCGACGCTGACTTAGGGCGTGACGGCTGTACCCCCGCCACCTTTTTTGAAAAATCATGATGATCATGGTTTTCTATAAATAGGGAAGTACACCTACCATATTCATTTCTCCGACCCAAACCCACTCTTTTCCCTTGTTGCTTTCGCAGCTTGCCGAAAGCTCTCACTTGCTTTCGCCTCCGCTTCCCATTCTCGCACAATTCTCGCTCTCGCCTCCCTCCTAAAGACCTCTCCTACAACCTCAACACGATGTCGGGCGGAAGCGAGGGTCGTTCAAATTACGCGGAAGCCTTCCAGAAGCACCTGTTTCCTTCCTGCACCCTTACCATGGACGAGTTCAACATTACCCAGGCTCGCTACGTTCCCGCCGGCTCACTGCGCGGAACCCCGGCAACCACGATAAGGTAAACAGCGTGGGGGAGGGGGAGCTCGCCATCCCCCTTGAGCACTTTGAGGTGGGCTTCCGCCTCCCGCTGTGGCCCGATATGCATCAGGACCTCCGGTATTACGGAGTGGTTCCCCCGCAACTGAATCCAAATTCGATTGCGATCCTGGTGGCTTTAATTTTCTACATGCGATCCGAGAAGATCGAGTTCATCCTTCCAATCTTCTGGAAGTTGTTCACCTTCCGCGTCAAAGGAGGGGTTGTCTTCTTTTCAGGGCAGCTGCTCAAGACCACCGGTCTCGCCAACAAACACCACCACTGGGGAGAGAGGTTCATCTTTGTTTCTGGCAACTTCGGGAACGTGCCTCTCACACCCATTTAATATGGGGACGCCGCCTACAAGCCTCCCGCCTTGGGCTCCCGCGAGAGCGCCCTCCTTGAGTTCTTCGGAGCCAAGGACTTCGACGTCCAATTCCTCTGGCGGGACGTCGACTCACTCCTCCCCGTGCCTCCGGGCAAATGTAAGGTCTCGCCTTTGTCTCGCTCTTCCCCTTTTTAAGGTTAGAACTAAGTGCTGTCGCTTTTGCAGGAGAGCGCGAGATCCCTCTACACCAACCCTTCGACGAGGCTCGCGCCACCAAGAGCCAACCTGCGAGAGATCCACTGGCTCTCGCGAAAGCCGTGGCCCAAGCCTGCCGGGATGAGCCGGCCCCGCATCCCTCGACCGGCGCCTGGAAGCGAAAACCCGGTGCCCCTCTGCCCCCACCGATCAAGAGGCCCAAGATAACTGCTGCCGAGAAGGGCAAAGCTGCAGTGGTGCCGCCCTCCCAGCCTCCCACTACAGGCCGCTCTTTTGAGGAGCTCTTGCAGGGCGCCAGCGAGATCGCGGCTGCAAGGGCTGGCACTGAGACGCCTGTCGAGAACCCTCTGGTTCCCAGTGGAGAAGATGGTGTGGGTGCTGCCGCCGAGACCTCCTCCCCGCCTCCGCCTGGAGAGGTGACGCGGGGTCACCGCAATTTCGGTCTAGGCATGAAGTGCCTGGACGCGGAAAACAAGCCCCTGCTCCAGTGGGACCCTGACATCAATAGGGTCTCAATCTCGTCTCTTCTGCCCAGCTGGTCGGAGCGAGGCGAGGTCACCAGCGAGGCCTTCTCCTTGGGCTATAGCCTCTACAGCCGGGAGGATGCCAGCGTCTACGACAAGATGTCCACAAGGCTCCTGGCCTATGACTCTGCCCGGGCTCTGATGCGCGGGATGGAGCTTGCGCACATGTGTGCTCACCAGAGCATCACCATCGACCGCAATTTCCAGGATATGCTCAAGGCCATGGAGGACGCAGTGGCTCAGGCGGCCACTTTGACGAAAGAGCCGGCAGACGCCAACCAACAACTGTCTTCGCTCCAGGCGGAAGAGGTAAGCGAAATCTTTCACGACACTTGCTCTCGCTACTGCGGATTTCAACTTCTTTCCCTTTCATGCTAACCTCTCGCTGTTCAGGATTCCGCTTAAGCCGCGCTTCGCGCGGAACTGGCACAGGCGCGATACAAGAATGTCCTGTTGAGGGAGCAGATTGCGCGCTTGGAGGCGAATGCCCCCCTCCCCCCCCCCCCCCCCCCCCCCCCCGCCGCTGGACGAGAGGTTGAAGAGCCGCTACTACTCAGTCTATGACATCGACAAGCTTCTCCAGGCCAACGCGCAAGCTACAGTCAGGATGACCCTGGAGACGCTGCGAGATGTCGACTGCTGGGATGGGAGGGGCAAAAACATTATCGCTCAACAGCTCGTCCCCTGGCTCTTCGAGCCTATCCCGAAGCCCCTGGGCACGCCCGATACCCCACCCTCGGATGTCCCAAAATCTCCCGTCGTGGGTGGCGAGACATCCGGGGAGAGCTCAGGCGAGATCTCTAGCAGGAGTTCGAGCGGGAGCTCTGAGGGGTATAGTTTGTCTCCCTGAGGGGGCCTCCCCCCCCCCCCCTCCCCTTTTTTGTTTCTTTTCCTTTTCATGTATTGAGCGAGAACGCTCTTGATCACTAACCATATATATATAATACACTGTAAATGTTTCATTGTAAGTGCTATGTATTGTCCCCCTCTTTTTTTATTACAAATGCGCTTGACATAATTGTTCCGGCCGAGTGCTTCTCAAGCACGCTTCCACCGCGGTTCTTGGTCTCCCTAGGGTAGCTTCCCTTAGTGACGGATAGGCGGGAACCTGCCGAAAGAGTCCAGACCCTAGATGTTTCGCTTCCGCGCTCTGCCAAATACCGTCTGTCGGGAACATTGCTCGTGGGCCCTTCGAGTCCGTCCCTCTTTAGCTTGCGCGAACCGTCAATGCTTTCGCATAACGCTTTTCCCTGTCTAAGGATATTATGAGCCTCCCTGCCGAGAACCTCCTTCGGTAAGATCTCCTTGACGGGGGCCTTCCTGCCGAGATCTATTATGGCCGAGACATCTCCTGTCTTTACCTCTTTCCATTTCGTGTTCCGGGTGTGTTTCCTGCCTTGCTCAAACCAAACATATCCCCCACAGGCGAGCCTTCGGACCTGCCAGTTAGATGAGAGCATGCGCAGCGGGTCTACCTGGGGCCGAGCCGAGCTTGGGGTGCCGACGAAGTTTCCACAAACCAAACCTATCCCCCACACGCGAGCCTTCGGACCTGCCAGCTAGATGAGAGCCTGTGCAGCGGGTCTACCTGGGGCCGAGCCGAGCTCTGGGTGTCGATGTCGTTTCCTCAAACCAAACCTATCCCCCACAGGCGAGCCTTCGGACCTGCCAGCTAGATGAGAGCCTGTGCAGCGGGTCTACCTGGGGCCGAGCCGAGCTCGGGGTGCCGATGACGTTTCCTCAAACCAAACTTATCCCCCACAGGCGAGCCTTCGGACCTGCCGGCTAGATGAGAGCCTGCGCAGCGGGTCTACCTGGGGCCGAGCCGAGCTCGGGGTGCCGATGACGTTTCCTCAAACCAAACCTATCCCCCACAGGCGAGCCTTCGGACCTGCCAGCTAGATGAGAGCCTGTGCAGCGGGTCTACCTGGGGTCGAGCCGAGCTCGGGGTGCCGATGATGTTTCCTCGAACCAAACCTATCCCCCACAGGCGAGCCTTCGGACCTGTCAGCTAGATGAGAGCCTGTGCAGCGGGTCTACCTGGGGCCGAGCCGATCTCGGGGTGCCGATGACATTTCCTCAAACCGAACTTATCCCCTAAAGACGAGCCTTTGGACCTGCCAGCTAGATGAGAGCCTGCGCAGCGGGTCTACCTGGGGCCGAGCTGAGCTCGGGGTGCCGATGACGTTTCCTCAAACCAAACCTATCCCCCACAGGCGAGCCTTCGAACCTGCCAGTTAGATGAGAGCCTACGCAGTGGGTCTACCTGGGGCCGAGCCGAGCTCGGGGTGCCGATGACGTTTCCTTGAACCAAACCTATCCCCAACAGGCGAGCCTTCGGACCTGCCAGCTAGATGAGAGCCTGCGCAGCTGGTCTAACTGGGGCCGAGCCGAGCTCGGGGTGCCGATGACGTTTCGTCAAACCGAAAATATCCCCCACAGGCGAGCCTTCGGACCTGCCAGCTAGATGAGAGCCTGCGCAGCGGGTCTACCTGGGGCCGAGCCGAGCTCGGGGTGCCGATGACGTTTCCTCAAACCGAACCTATCCCCCACAGGCGAGCCTTCGGACCTGCCAGCTAGATGCGAGCCTGCGCAGCGGGTCTACCTGGGGTAGAGCCGAGCTCGGGGTGCCGATGACGTTTCCTCGAACTGAAACTATCCCCCACATGCGAGCCTTCGGACCTGCCAGCTAGATGAGAGCCTGCGCAGCAGATCTACCTGGGGCCGAGCCGAGCTCGGGGTGCCGATGACGTTTCCATCTTCCTGCCATTAGAACTTCACAATAGACAATAAACAGGAAGTAGTTTGAGAAATATATTATATTGATCATGCTTTGAGTACACATCTTCTGCTCTCCCTTCTCATGGGTAGAAGCGTTTTAAGTCATCCCCACTCCAGGAGTGGCTCAAGGTCCTACCCTCCGCATCCTTGAGGTAGTAACCTCCTGCTCTCAGTACTCTCTCCACAATATAGGGCCCCTCCCAGTTTGGATTGAGCTTTCCCATCGGGGCAGACCTCCCCACCGCATCAACTTTCCTTAATACCAGATCTCCCTCCGCGAATTGCTTTATTCTGATATTCTTGTTGAAGTGCTTTGCCATTTGACGCTTGATCTCTTCTTGTCTGATGGTTGTCATGTCTCGCAGCTCCTCTGCCAGGTCTAGCGAGAGGCGTAAGCTTTCTTCATTTTCCATCCTCCAAGCCTCGTCTCCATCACCTGCAGCCGCAACTCATGGGGACCGGACCTCGAATTCCACGGGCAGGACCGCCTCACATCCATGGGAAAGCTTGAAGGGAGTCTCGCTGGTGGCCGTGCTCGGGGTCGTTCTCAAGGCCCACAAGACTGAGGGGAGCTGTTCTACCCAACTCCCCCTCAAATTATCCACCTTATTTTTGAGCAGGTTTACGATAATCTTGTTTGCCGCCTCTACTTGACCGTTGCTCCTGGGGTGGTGGACGGAGGCAAACCTAAGGTCGATGCCCAGCTGAGTGCAGAAGCTGATGAACTCTTCACTAGCAAACTGGGGACCGTTATCCGTGACAATGGCCTGAGGCAGCCCGTGCCTGCAGATGATCTCCCCCCAGAAGAAGTTCCTAATGACTTGGGAGGTCACCTTTGCTAGCGCCTTAACCTTCAGCCATTTGGAGAAGTAATCTATCATAACCAGGAGGAACCTTCTTTGCCCACTATATGGAGGGAAAGGCCTGACTAAATCCAACCCCCAGATGGCGAAAGGAAAAGGTGTTGTGATACTTCGGAGCCTTTGAGCCGGCAAGAGCTGGAGGGGGCGTAGAGCTGGCATTTTCGGCACTTCCTCGCAAACTCTGATGTGTCCTTCCTCAGGGTAGGCCAGAAGTACCCCTGCCTGGCCACCCTTGCTTCCAATGTCCTCCCTTCGGAATGACTACCACATTCCCCGGAGTGCACCTCCTCCAAAACATGTTGGGTATCCTCCTCCGCCACACATCGAGCTAGGAGGCCCGAAAGCATCTTCCGGTGCAATCTTCCTTCATGCATGAGATAATGAGCTGCCTTATGCCTAAGGTTTTTTTCCTCCTTGATCCCCTCAGGGAGGGTTCCTGTCATGAAGAAGGTAACGAAGGGATCTACCCACGAGGGTCTCCGATCCACCTTCATTAGCTCCCCCTCTTCGATTGCCGGATAGAATAAATCAGTCAAGGTACCCCCTCCCCGAGGTTCGAACTTAGCCAATAGGTCGGCAGCAGCACTCTCTCTTCTCGGGACGTGTTGAATGGAGAACGTCCGGAACCCTCCGATGATTGCCCTCACCTTGGACAAATACTTCACAAGGGTGGGCTCCCTAGCTTCGAACTCTCCTCGAATTTGGGATGCCACCACCAATGAATCCGTCAAAACCTCAACGTCCTTGATCTCGAGCTCCTTTGCCAAACGAAGGTCGGCTATCACCGCCTCGTATTCTGCTTGGTTGTTGGTCGCGGGGAAATGCAAAAGGACAGCTTGTTCTATGGTCACCCCTTGAGGACTTGTCAATACCACCCCCGCTCCGAGGGAGTGCTTTCCCGAGGCCCCATCAACTGTCATCTTCCATGCTTCCTGTGGCCACGACTCCTCGGCCCCGACTTCTACAACGTAGTCTGCCAAGAAGTCGACCACCACCTGTGTCTTAATGGAGAGCCTTGGCACGAACGAAATATTAAATTCACTCAACTCGATAGACCACTTGGCCAGCCTACCTGAGTGCTCCACTCCTTCGAAAATCTTACGGAGAGGATGGTCCGTCACCACTCTAATCGAATGCGCTTGGAAATATGGCTGGAGCTTCCTGGCCGAAACGATCAAGGTGTATGTCAGCTTTTCTAGGATAGGGTAACGAAGCTCCGCCTTCTTTAGGATCCTGCTAACGTAATAAATGCGCAGCTGCTTTCTCCCCTCTTCTCTGACCAGGACAGAACTCACCGCCTTTGCTCCTACCCCTAGGTACAAGGTTAGATCCTCCCCCTCCTTTGGGCTTTGAAGCAGAGGAGCCAGGGAGAGCTGCTCCTTCAGTTTTTGGAAAGCTTCTTCACACTCCGCGGTCCACCCAAACCTTTGGTTCCCTCGTAGCACTTTGAAGAAAGGCGCGCACCTCTCCCCTGACCTGGAGAGGAATCTGCTAAGGCCGTCCAGCTTCCCTGTCAAGCGCTGCACCTCCTTAGCGTTTTGCGGTGATTCTAGTTCTAGGATGGCTTTTACTTTTTCTATATTAGTTTCTACCCCTGCTGGGGTCAAAAGGTGTCCAAGGAACTTCCCACGGCTTGCCCCGAAAACACATTTCAAGGGGTTCAGCCTCATTTTTAACTTCCTCAAGTTGGCGAACGTCTCCTCCAGATCCCGGAGATGCGAGTTCACTGCCTTGCTCTTTACCATGAGGTCATCAACGTAGACCTCTAGGCTCCGGCCCCTCTGGCCTTGGAAAACTCGATCCATCATCCGTTGGTAGGTAGCCCCTGCATTTTTTAACCCAAAGGGCATCATGTTATAGCTAAAGCACCCCTCCCTCATGATGAAGGATACATCCTTGACGTCGGGAGGGTGCATTCGGATCTGATGGTAACCTGAAAAAGTATCCAAAAAACTCATAATAAAAAAACCGACGGCTGAATCAACCAGCGCGTCGATCCGAGGCAGGGGGTAGTAATCCTTAGGGCACGATTTATTTAAGTAAAAGAAGTCAATACACATTCGCCATTTTCCACCTCCCTTCTTCACCATTACCACATTGGAGATCCAGCCTGGATACTGGATCTCTGAGATGAAGCCAGCCTCTAGGAGCTTCTTGACCTCCTCGCGTATTGGCTCCTCTAGCTTTGTCGCGATGGTCCTCATCTTCTGCTATATGGGGCACGTCCGGGGGTCCAGATTCAGGCAGTGGCAGGACACGTCCACATCGATGCCTGGCATGTCTGCCGCACTCCAAGCTAAGATGTCGATGTTGAATTGAATGCAGGCCTGCACTCGCTCCTGGTCCTCGGGACTCAAGCCCCCGCTGATTTGCACCCTCTGCACCTGCCTGGCGCTGGTGAAGACTTCCATCTCCACCACCTCCTCCGCCGGCTCCAGCCGTGACTGTTCCCAGTCGGCCCGGTCTTCCTCTTCGCGCCCAAACTCTTCCTCTCCTCCTGCTCCCTCAACTTCCATCGCCTCACCCTGCATCTGCTCAATCTTCATGCCTCTCTGGGCTTCCTCCTCAGTTCCTTCTCCTTCCACTTCCTCCTGTCGTTTCTCCTGTGGCTCCGACTCTCCGTCCCTCCGGACCTCTTGCACATCTCCTCCCCTCTGCTTTTCCTCAATCTCCATTGCCCCCTCCGGGCTCTCCTACTGCTGCTCGACCTTTGCACCACCCTGGGCCTCCCTCTCGGCTTCTCCCTGCTCCTCTGCTATCTCCTTCCTCACCTCTCCCAGGCTCATCTCATTTTCCCTGACAACTTCTTCGCGCGCCACCATCTCCTTCTCCAACTCCTCCGCCTCTGCCATCCAAGATATGGTGTTGACCATCGAAACGTAGCACTACCTTGCCACCTTTGGGTCCCCTCTGACCCTGACCTGCACCCCTCCGTTGTTGAACTTGATACATTGATGAAAAGAGGAGGGGACGCAGCGAAAGGCACTGATGAGGGGACTCCCAAAGATGGCGATGTAGCTGCTCGGGGAGTCCACGATCACGAACCTGCAGTTCCGTGACACGCCCCCTAACCTCACGTGCAACCCTACTCCCTCTTCCACTTCTTTCCTCTCTCCGGAGAACCCGAATAACGGTCCATCCGAGGCCAAGATCCTTTTGGTCTCCACCTGCATCTCATAGAAGGCCCTCTTGAAGATCACGTTTACGGATCTCCCATTATCCACCAGGATCTTGGAGACCGTAAAATTTTCCACCGCCGTCTGGATCACCAGGGCATTGCAGAACGGATCCTCATAATCTGGCATATCCTCTGAAGAGAAGGTAATTTTTTCTTTTGGGGCGGAGCCTGGGAGGCAAGGGCTACCCCCCTTCGGAACATGGTCTGGAGGCTCCCCTTTCGGGTGGCCTCGATCCTAATCCCCCCATGGATTGCACCGATTCCTCCCCGGGTTCCTACATCCACCCGGTCCTCGAACCTATCCTCCGTCTCCCCATGTTGCACTTATACGATCCTTACTGGCGGGTCTTGCCTCAATCCTCTGGCCTCTCTCATCTCCAAGAACTCTGGGCAGGTGGTCGTTGCGTGACCCTCCTCCTGATGGAAATCACAGAAAGGCAAAGCCACTCTGCCCCTTCTTCCTTCTCCATCCTCTCTTCTTCCAGCTCTTCCTCAAGCTCCTCTCCTTCCTCCTTTGCCTTGACCAATCCCCATTGCCTCCTGCTAATGCTGAAAACGATCCCTCGCCCCCTGTCTCCATGCCGGCTGATCAAACCTCCTTGGCTCACGGAAGTTATCCCTTCCCTGGAAACCTCCTCCTAACTCCTGGGGGCGACCCTCCTGAGGCCTCCAACCTATCTGGTAGTTCATCTCTCGGGCCCCCCGATGATGCTGTCCTTGCTGCCCCTGACCTTGGGGTTCCTCTCTTCTTCTCTCTTCTCTCTGCTCCCTTTGCTCCCTCTACTTTTCCGCTCCTGACTCCTTCACATCGTCCTCCTCCAACCTAGCCAACTTCTTCGCAAACGCCGGATTGGCCATCTCAAAATCTGTCTCCTTTGCCGCCCTCTCCATGAGCTCCTCAAAAGATAGGGGAGTACCCTTTTCACCTCCATACTAAAGAAGCATGGCCTCAGTCCCAGGGTAAACGCAAGCATCAGTGTATATCCAGGGACCTCCTGGACCAGGAGGATATCCTCCTGAAACCGATCCACGTAGTGTCCCAACGTCTCATCCTGCCTCTGCTTCACCTAAAACAGGCACTCCGCCTCCTTCTTAAGCTTCTTCGATGTTGATAACCTCAATAAGAAACCCCTCCGTAGATCCTCAAAACAGTAGATTGATCTCGCCGGCAACTGGTGGAACCTGTCCCGCGCCTTCTCCTTCAAGATGATGGCGAACAGCCGACACTTGAAGGCATCCGTCATCTGCCTTATCAAAACCACGTCTTCAAACCACTGTACGTGTTGTACAGGGTCATCCTTTCCCGAGTAGTATGTCATGTCCGGCTCCCGGAACCCCTCCGGTACCGGAGCTGAGATGATGAGCTCACTGAACGGGCTCTCGCCTCCGGCCTGGCGAGAGGCCACGTCCCACAGCCTCGGATGGCTGGATCGATCCGCGAGACTGTGCCTGGGGAAAAGCTCTCGCACTGGTGCCTCCTTCTCGCCCAAGTCTGTCAAAGCCTCCTTTCCTGGGCACTGGCGCTGGCTTGGGAAGTGCTCCCGCGCTGCCACGTCTCTCTCGCCAGCCTCCGCCGGGACCTCATTTCTCGGGCGCTATCCAAGGGCGTTCTCGCCCAAGAGCGGGACCTCCTCTATCGGAACCTGAGGTGTGGCCCACTCGCTTCTGGCCGAGAAGGCCAAGCTGATAGTCTGCAGGACTTCTCGCATGAATTCATCCAGCATCCTCTTCGTCGCTTCCTCTCCCTGGGTGGGGGAGCCTCCAGAACCGGACCCTTCTCCTTCACCTCCAGCCATAGACAAACCTTAAGGCTTTCTTGTATCGGCTGCTTTCCACGCTCACCGCACCAGAACTGTTGAAGCCAAAAATGACCTCAACGGGAGCTCAAAACAGGGGTGCAACCGACACCTACTTCTCTCGAGCCTCGACCCTCGACTAGATTCAAAGGACCTAAGACTGACCCAAAGCCTCGGCAGGGAGGTCCCACCTCACACCCGGAAGATCTCTAAGAGCTTCCCCACCAAAGCCAAAAGCTGGGCTAAGAGCTCCTCAGAAAGCACTAGAAGTTGGGAGGTAATGACAGCTTGCTTTCTAAGGAGCCCTTATGGGTCTATTTATAGCATCTTGCTGACCTGAGATTACTGAAATGCCCCTAGTTGATCTGCAAATAGCCGAATCCCGTTGTTTATCCTGCGGGTATAGTGGTAATTTCGCCTGAGGGCAATTTGGTCACTTTACCCAAGGCCCTGGGCCCCACTCGGCGAGAGCTCTGAGCCGAGAACCTTCTGATCTAGAGGCCGGCGCAAGCGTTCTCGCCTGCTTATAGGCGAGAGCCCCTTTGAGATTGGAGCTTGGCGCAAGCGCAAGCGTTCCCGCATTGGCTGCGTTCGACGATCTTGGCCTATTGATTTCCGTTCGACGATTTGGTTGCGCTCGCCGATCTGGATTCGACGATTTGGCGCAAGCGTTCCCGCTAACTTGGACGAGATCTCCTTTAGGGAGGGAACTCCTTTGGCTAGCCTAATTGTGACCATTGCGCCTCCTAGTCTGACTCAGTGAATATGGGGTTGTACAGGTTGATCAACCTTTAGGAAGAATTTACAATCCTAAACAACTCTAACACGTGCTACATGAAAGTTACAGAATGGTAAGAAGAGTGATATTTAATCTCATCATTAAAATATGTGGCACTTTCAATGTTAGGTAACCAACATTAAGAACAGGAAATTAAAATGGAAATGAACAAAGATCTTATCAACACTGAAACTAGAAAGTTAAATATTAGTCGTGATAGCAATAAGTTAGAAACTTCTACAAATCTGGATAGAGAAGGGAAGGGGAAGAGAAAAATCATCACTTGCCTTGATTTTTCCAAAAAAAAATCTCCAAATCACTCCTTGGCGTAGATCGGGATGAAAGAAGATGAGGGAGGTCGAAATCTAACAAGATTGGACGAAAATAAGGGTTAGGGCCGAAACACCTAGCGAGAAAATCTCAATGAAAGGGGAAGATTTTACCACGATGGCGTAGCTCTCGCTGAGAGCTTTCCAGATCTAAAATTGGTTTAAGATTTCGAGCACCGGAGCACCGTCGGCGGCCACCGGAAGAATGGCGGAAAAACTATCTCTCTTGCACACGCTGCTCTGGTTTGAGAAGAAGAACAGTATGTCTGTCCAAAGTGAAGGACGAAATAGGAAGTAGGTATTTATAAACCTAGGGTAAAATCAGGTTAACCGCACTCAAAAAAAGAACCGGGTTTGGCTGAACCGGTCATCCCGAGAAGAAGGCCAGAGTGTTAAATTTTCTCAACGTGGTCAGCAAGATAGCCCAAACGCCAAATTAATATCTTCGGCACTACCCAGTTCGCACGTTGAACCAGCGGAAACCAAGGACTAGAGGTACAAAGGTAAATCCCAACAAACAATGGAGGCACAAGCAGGTCTATTATTCATTTACTTCTTTACAATGCGAGGCATACATAGCGAGACATGATTTCGCTAGTATAACAGCTGAAAACAGAAGCACCAAAAAACAAGCCGTGCGGACAGCACCCGAGTCCGCCGAGACCGCGAGGTCGCCGAGGTCGCCGAGTCCGCTGAGCTCGCCCAAGCTATGCTGCAATCCGCCGAATAGACACGGAGTCTGCCGAAGCCGCGAGGCCGTGCGGACACACCGTTATTCGCCTCCTACTGAACTTGAACCGAAGAACACCCCTACCCGCCTGAAGCCGGCGGACAGGTTATTGAAGCTGGCAAAGATGAAACAGAACTGACAAGCCGCAGAGCGACCTCCTGCTGAGTCCGCAGAGACCGCACACTTCCAAGCACTTGACCGAAGTCACAGCCAAACTCCTGGCTCCTTGAAGCTATCCGCGCGACCTGCACACAGCAAACCGTCAGCCTGAAACAATCCGCGCGGACTGACAAACACAGACCGCAGCTCCTTGCACACCCCAACTTACTGTTCACTCTCGTTATTTAGGTTATGCCAGGGGGGTCCTATTTATAGGCAAGGTGAGGAGTGTGGTCACCGCCCAAGAGATAGCGTCACCACCCCAGCCCGCGCGATAGCAAAAACACCGTCCGCCGAGTCCGCATGGACTTAGCCGGATACCAAGGAAAACCGCCAGGAGCAAGGCAAACATTGGCGAACCCTCTCCAGTCCGCCCAAGCAATGCGGACAAGGCATCAGCCCGCAAAGCTCCAACCACTGCGAGACAGCAACCCCCTTCAATGGCAGTCCGCACCAACCCGAGGCAGTCCGCAAGACTCACACCTCAATCCGCCACAAGTCCACGACCAAAGGAAGACATCAACAGTCCGCCCGGTCACAGCGGACTTGGCGGATACCGCGGACACCATGGCCTTGGCACAAAGTGTGACCAAGTCCAAAACCAACAAGGGCCAATGCGAGCATGGCGGACACAAACTCCCGTCCGCCAAACACCCTAGCACAGACCGCCATGAGTCCGCGAGCTCCTCGCACTTCTGTCCAATGCAGCAGCCAACCCCGGACTCCAAAACACAGTCCGCCAATCGATCTCCATAGCAAATCGCCTGCTGTGCCACCAGAGCTCGACAAGGCCTCAGCCAAGCTCTAAGCTCAGTCCGCAACAGCCCACACCGCGGACTCACCAGTCCGCAAGCTACCCGCGGACACGAGCCAAACCGTCTATCAGCACAAACTTGCACCCGCGGCCACTGAGCAATGCACCAGTCCGCAAGCCTCCATTCGATCAGGCCGCTCCTTGGCAAAGCCAATCAGCAAACACCCTATCCGCAGAAACCAGGCCGCATAGTCCGCGGACTACATGCAACAAGCCGCTCAGAAGACAGCCGGCTTTCCACTAGACCTTCCACCAGGCCGCACATCTCAGTCCTCCCAGTCCGCCTAGTCCGCCAAAACTGTCCGCCTAGTCCGCCAAAAGTACACTGAATACAAAAACAAAAGAAAAATACAGTTCTTGAATATTACAAATCTTACATTCATCCATACAATCTATGTTATGTAAGTTGGCTCGATGTATGTAATTTTATGAATATGTCTTTTAATACCACATTTCTAGTGTACACTCCTTCGTGCTCCTCCAATGTACCATTTTTAACCATCACTTTGGTGCTATTTGCGGAAACTCCTCTTGACAATGCCACGTATAGTTGTCCATGCCTAAAAACATCATTTGGTAAATAAACTCTAACATTTGAAATTGTTTGGCCCTGTGATTTGTTGATGGTTAGAGCATAGCTCAATCGTATTGGGAATTGCTTTCGGGTGAGCTTGAAGGGCATCTTAACATCCTCTGCGCTCTTCAAGGGAATTCGTAGTAGAAATATTTTGTGCCTTTTAAACTCCCTACTCAATATATCAGCTTCAATAACATTTCTTGAAAAGTTTACACATATAATACTTGTTCTGTTGCACAACCCAATTTTTGGATCAATATTTCTAAGAAGCATTATCGGTGAACCTTTCTTGAGATTGAGCTCGTGAGGTGGTAGATTCCTCAAATTTATTGAATTTAAGAATTCTGGTAAATATAAATTATGAGTGTCATCCACTACTGAGTCAAAAGAATAGTAAGTTTTGCATTCTCCCAGAAATATTTCAAGACATTTTTCATTTATTTTGTTGACATCTTCATTCAAAGGCGTTATTATGGCTATGCTTTCCATGTAATTGATATCTGTTGGGGAACCAAGCTCATGGAATGTTGCATCGATCACTATATTTATAGAGCGTTCATCTACCAAAGGTATGACCATGAAGGTTGGAATCTGAATCATATCATTTAGAACGGCTGGCTCATCACTGTTACCCACGCGCAGTAAGAACTCCGAGAAATGTGGATCGTCGTGAGCTCTCATGTTCATTGTTAAGCTAAGAATGCGAACATTCGTCCATAAATATGCTTGCGCTAATAATTTGAGATTTTGTTCCATTTACGACGACCGGTGTCAGCTGACGGAAATCGCCACCAAAGATCATAACCTTACCGTTGAAGGGCTCATTGACGTCAAGGACATCCTTGAAAGATCGATCCACAACTTCGAATGCCTTTTTATGAATCATTGGGGCCTCATCCCAAATAATTGCCCCGGCTTGTTGTATCAATTCACGCAAATCAGACTGCTTATTAAATCTACAGGTCAACATTATTTTATATTTGATAGGTATTTTGAACTTTGAGTGTGCAGTCCTCCCACCCGAGAGTAGGTTTGATGCGATCCCCGATGAAGCTGTTGCTAGTATAATGAACTTTTCCTTTCTGAAAGTTTCTAGCAATGCCCGATAAAGGTACATTTTTCCCGTACCTCCTGGACCATCCAACAAGAATATTGCATTTTGTCGTTTTCGTATAGTTGCACTGATGATGTTGAATGCTGACAGCTGTCTTGGATTAAATGAGTTTACTGAATTTAAGTCATCATCAGATATTGAGAATGAACATTCATGTTCTATTAGGCTGGAGAAGATGTGCAAATTCTCAAAACCTTCACTTATGGCTGGCAAACCAAAATCTTTTACTGTTTTCTTATGCTGTTGTAGAATGTCATCTAGATCATGAAGTAACTTATCTTTTTTATAAGTGTTATTTGAAGTGCCGGTTGAACTGTAATCTCCATTCATACTGTCAAAGTTTTCATCCCACAGATCTTGTATAGAGGTCAGTTCACAGTATAACAAAATCGTTGCAAAAAGCCTTCTCAACGAAATTGGCATTTTAAAACATCTTGCTTCAGCCAAGCAATCTCGAATGCTATTGTCCTCGTCAAGAAGTCTGTGTTGCTCTGCAGCCTGTTTAAAGGTTGTACATTGAACAATGCCCATACACTTTAGATCCTCAAATGATTTTTGACCCTTAACATGATTAAGTAGCAGTCGTAAGTAAAACCTTTCACCTTCAATTGGGTTGACTGCATATATTCTACCAATAACCTTTAGATTTGATACTCTCGATATCCACTTGCGCTCGGCAGGTAGATATCTGTAGTATTTTGGAAAATCTTTACATAAGTATTTCTCGCGCTCTTGGTCGTCATTATACACACGAAAAAATTCAGTCAACATCGATTTGGAGTTCCTCTCATTTGCGAAGACAATTGAAATCGTTTCCTCAGTACCGAAGTGAACCTGATGTTGATTTGGTAAATGAATTTGCAGTCTCAAAATAGAAAGATACATCCTCGTCATCTCAAACTTAAATATTTTCCACAATGCCTCTGGTGCACAAACCCAGCGACCGTCAACGTACTTGCTCACCTCATCATAATTAGGGGCAGGGCGAACTTCAAACGACACACAATCGTGTCCCTTGTAGACATACTTATACAAATACTTAATACTTTTAATACTGATACATATCTCCACATTGATGTGGCAATCATACCTTAAGAGTAACCACGGGTTGTATGGAACGACCCATCTATTATCCACCACAACATCACGACCAACTGTAATAGTTCTACTATTGTCAATCTGACGTCAATAAACAGGATATGAGTCATTACCTTGAACATTATACTCTGCAAAAGGCTTAGGATATCCCTTACTGCACCCAAAATTTTTCATGCATTGTGCATTCGGTTTGAAGTGACCACATGGTCCATATATCATATGTTTTAGAATTGCATCATATAAAGGGTGATCCGTCTCTTGCTTGGGTATCTCAGTGCTAACCAAAGAATCGTACTCATTTGGAGTATTTAATTTATCTTTGGCATCAAAAATAACCAACATGTATACGTGTGGTAGACCTCTCTTTTGAAACTCAATAATGTGAACGTGTGCAACCACCTTTCCATGGATACCTTTGTTGAAGATATCATCCTTTAAGTTTTCATATTTAGCTTGGAAGATTCTCGTAAGTAGATCTGGACGATCATACGGAAGTTATCCTGGATAAAATTCATTTTTTATTTCACTCCAGTTAGGATTGCACGTCATTGTTAAAAATATATCTAGTTTGTCGTAGTGTTGCACGATTGACATTGCATCTTGATACCTCTGATACATATCTCTAGGGCTTCCAATAAAGGAAGATGGAAGGAAGGTTTGTCGCCCAATGTTTCCTAAGCAAAATAATTAAGAAAGAATAACAGGAAAGACGCTAATCAACAACTGCACATATCTCAACAGTTTGAGAAGCATGAATAAGCAAGTAAATATACCTGCATCATTTTCACCAGCATTTAAGCAATCTTGTAATCCTTGATATAGCTCCGCGCGAATTTTATTTTGATTCAGGCTAATCCATCTTAGTTTTTGAGTCTCGATCTTGATGCAGTTATCCACAATATATTATTGAAGCAGTCGTCCTCTGTGAAGAAGTATTGATGAATTATTCATGCGTATCTGTATTAGGCCACAAACTATACGAAATTAGGAAATTAAAAATTTATTACATGAGGCTCTTAATCAATAGTCATGAAATCTATAACCTGGAGCAAGCATGCGTAGTAGTCACAACAACTAACATGTAACCCCTGATCCGTATGAAAATCTAAATCCCAACCAAAAGTACCTTGCGAGAGTAGGAGTGGGTACTATAGTGGATCATAAAAACCTGTGTACTCCTTGATTGTCGTCAAATGCCCACATGTAGAATGAATTTTGATGTCCCTATCGGTAGACTCGGTGAAATCTTCAACTCCCACCAACACTACAGCTACCTGAGATGCGGTAGGAAGCATGTATTGTCGGTCAGTAGACGGTCATTCACGAATAAGTAGTTGACATGACTGTAACTGCTGGTGTTGAGTAATTTGTCTAAAGTTTACGACATATGGGTTGTGTGTATCAAGGATATCTTTGATCTCATTCAATATTTCCATATCGAGTCCATTATTTTCCGCCAAACGGTGTGATGTCTCATGTTCGGTGTCGTAGATGAACATTTGTAAAAATCGTGGTCTGTCCCCTGGAGTAGAAAGAAGAGATCCAATCTTGTGATATATAGCTCCATGTGCTCTGAAAGTGTACAAACTTGGTTGAAAGATGGAAGTGTTTCGTCAAGTGTAACACCCATGGATGTGAAAGAGAATACGTGGTTATATGCACGTATATTTTGCCTGAAATGGCGCCCTTTTGTGGTCTGATCGGTGTAAAGAGCCAACAACTGTAGGGGGACAGGAATGACGGGTAAAATTACTTTGCCAAGTTTACAGCATAAATTTTTTGTTTCTTTGTGGAATAATCGAGCTGCACAGTGAGGGCAAATGGTTGGTTGTGGGAGTTGGAATACGCGGACATTGTCGGAGGAACAGTAATTTCTTGCAATATTACAACGTCCTGTCCGCGAAGTGGGAGCAGAACTATCATCTTCAATTTCACTTGGTTGATTTGGAGGTTCTGGATGTGTTGGTTGGACTTCCACGGCCGATGGTAAAGTCAACGTTGAGCGCGATTGTCTTCGCCTTGCATTCAGTGCACTCCGTTGTTCTGCAGTCAATGACCGTATCCAATTACTAACACACACTTGAGTTGACTCTCGAGTATGCTCAGTTGGTGTTGTCGAAGTTGAAGGCCTCCCTCTTTTATGTTGGAGTGGTCCACCCTGGTTTGGCAATGACGACTCACCTTCAGTTTGATGTTGGTCTGCCTCAGACTGATTTTGATCTGCAATCTGCGAAGTTCCGGCAGAAGGATTAACATCAATTTCATTCGGTTGATTTGGAGCTTCTGGATCGTTGACGACAATCAAGGACACTTTAATCCTTCAAATCATAAGTTAAAATGAATAGAAAACAGATTTTTTTTAAATTAATTGGCCGTATCGCTCGGCTCAGTGGATCAGATAGTCCACGGTTTGAAAACTATTTTTATACGTAGCGGAAAAAATACTTCATTTAAGCTAACATCCTAAAAGAGCGCATAAGTGTCCTAAGAGGACAACTTACACTATGCAAGACCCTAGATTTCAATTTATAATATTTATAAAGAAAACAATCTTTTTACGCATTTGGAAAATAATGATTGAGCTTATAAAACATGCTGATCATGCAATACATATAGTAATTTTTATAGGTTTCAAGGTAACTAGCAACCTAGCATAAAACATTCCCAGAGAGCAAGTGAAACTACCACAAAACAGGTAAACTAGCAGCTAAGCAAAGACTTAATATCACAAAGGAAAATCACCAACGAGCGTCAACAACCTGACACGAACTCGCTGGCGAGCATGTATGTCTGTACTACTACAAGGCTAAAGAACTACCTCAACAAGTGAGGAAAACACTGCCACAACGCAGTCCACAGGGAAACTCCTGAAACTAGCCGCACAGCCGCTACAGACCTGAACCTGAGGCATTCAAAAGAAGAACACCTCAGCAAGAAATAATGAAACAGGAGGCAAAGAAACATCAGATAATAATCGAATGAAAGAGCAGAAAGAAAAAGGGTTACCAACCCTGCAAGAAAAATGCTGAAAATCTCAGCTAAAGAATCCAAAAAGGGACAAAATGTAAGTAAAACAGTCAGTAAAGTGAGAGAAATGCAACAAGTACTATAACGTACCAAACTCCGCTCAAGCCTGCAGAGACAAAAAAAGAAACCAATATGCATCAAATGAACAGTATGAAAGGAACTAACAGTCCTAAACTTGTAAATCATTAGCACTGGCACAAATCCCAAACCTGTGTTGGAGACTAAGAACAGTCACAACCGAACAACCAGGTCCAGGTGTCTCAGGAGTACTAAAGGGGCCGTCACATGGTCCACACACGTAGAGTTCCAACCTCTTACAGGAACCCAAAATGTCCAAAGGAGGGAATGGTGGTGGCCACGGCTCGAACTCCCCCGGTATCATACTCCCTCAGAAACCTAGCTACCACATGCTAAGGATCCACGATTCGGCGTCAAAACTAGCCGACAACACCACTTAAAAACTACCAAGTTCTACAACCAAAACCCGCCGAATTATTTTCCCCTACCCGCCGAATTATTTCCCCCTACCCGCCGAATTATTTCCCCCTACCCGCCGAATTATACTTAAAATAAATTCCGATAACTTCCTAGTTTAGGCCGATCACAAGCCCTAAACTAGGAATATTCCTATCTCACCTATTCTACGACAAGGAGAAAAGAAAATAAAGCAAAAAATACAACTCATGGAGGCGCGCAAGAGGGGAGAAACCCACTTGCCTCAAATCGATCTTGAAAACGTCCTACCAAAATACTCCAACACGTAGATCCGTCCAAAAGGGGCACGCGGAGACGAGATCTACGAAAAAAAACGGTCAACCGGGGTTAGGGCCGAAAAATCTAAGGCGAAACGGTCACCGAAACGGGAAAAACTTACCGCGATCTCGAAGCTCTCGCCGAGAGCTTTCCAACGCCGCGATCGGATCGAAATTCCGTCCACCGGATCGGCGGTGGCGGCCGCCGGAAGATTCGCGAACGGATCCGCACTCGTCAAAAAAATCGCACAGGGGAAGCTGCTGGTCGGAGGAAGAAGGACTTTTCTTCTTTAACTTATATAATAATAATAATAATATAATATTAATAATAATATATTAATCATATATTAATTATATGAATTATAAAAACTTAAAAAAAAAAGGGGGGGGTGTTCGGTGAGAATGATTCTCACCGAACACATGATTCGGTGAGAATCATTCTCACCGAACCATAAGCATTCGGTGAGA
The DNA here is from genome assembly GCA_039583875.1 of Platanthera guangdongensis. NCBI lineage: Eukaryota > Viridiplantae > Streptophyta > Magnoliopsida > Asparagales > Orchidaceae > Platanthera > Platanthera guangdongensis. The sequence continues at coordinate 60,509,779 of CM077167.1, read as the reverse complement.
TGATTCTCACCGAATTCCTGCTTCTTATTATATATATTTTTGTTTTATTTATTTAATTAATTCTTTTATAATTAGAATAATAATATGTATAACAATTATATTATTATCGCTACGGAGGGCCAAACGCGCGCCGAATCGAACGAAATTCGCACCGTAGGCGAATGACGACGCTACGAATCCAACGGCGAAGTCGAAATCGAATTCCGACGCACCGTTTTCGAGATAATAATTTCTAAAGTTAACGGCGTACGCGAAAACATACAAACTTCAATCGCGCGCCGAGGCTCCAAAAATGCTCGGAACGCGACGAAACTTGACGAGCAAGTCTAAAATTAGCCGATCTAATTTCCTAATATAAAATTTTACACTCCCGACGCAAATCCCAAAATTTGGCCGGTCAAACCTAACGAACGCAAAACGCGCTAACGACAAAGTCGGTAACAAAATCCGACGAACAAAACTCGGGCAAAAACTCCCGAAGCCAAAACACAAGCATTCCCCAAGAGGCTCCACCGAGTCACCAAACAAACTCCGGCTCGCTAGGGAATCTTGCTACCAGGCATCACCAAGCCACGCAGGGAACCTAAAGAGCTAAAAGCACGCTCTAACAACGTCACATGACCAACACGCGCTAACATAACGCTCTGACGTCATAATACGTCAAATAAGAGATTAAATAAATCACTGGAAAATCGGGGGCGTTACAGTCACTCCCCCTAAAAGAAAGTTTCGTACCGAAACTTTACGCATAGAACACTGCTACCAAAGAAGGAAAAGAAAATAACCAAGGGTTATATAATGCTTACCGAGCACAGCTAGGAGAACAAATGAGGATGCGCCTCCCTCATAGCTGACTCCAACTCCCAAGTCGCGCTCTCCACGTCTTGGTTTCTCCACAGAATCTTTACCATCGGTATTGTCTTTCTCCGCAACACTCGATCTTGCACATCCAAAACACGAATAGGAACTTCCACGTAGGAAAGGTTAGGCTCCAACTGGGGCACTGCATACAGAACTTGTCTGTCACTTAGCACGCACCTCCGCAGTTGGCTCACGTGAAAAACATTGTGCACGCCAGGAAAATTTGCCGGCAATTTCAACTTGTAGGCTGACACACGCTCCACAATTTCAAATGGTCCCACATACCTCGGGTCCAACTTATGGTTCTTACCGAACCTCTTCACTCCAACCATCGGGGAAACCTTAAGGAATACCATGTCTCCCACAGAAAATTCCAAAACGAACCTACGCCGATTGGCGTTCTTCTCGTATCGCTCTTGGGCTATCCGAAGCTTCTCTCGAATAAGCTTTATAGAGACTTCCATTTCTTCTAAGGCATCTGGACCTAACATCGGCCTCTCACCAACCTCAGCCCAAAATAGAGGAGTTCTACATCGTCTTCCATATAACGCTTCGAAAGGAGACATTTGCAGACTCTCTTGATAACTGTTATTGTATGCGAACTCCATCAACCTCAAGCGTTCATCCCACGCTCCTCCGTGGTCTAATATATAACAACGGATCATATCTTCCACAATCTGATTAACACGCTCTGTTTGACCATTGGTCTGTGGATGATATGCGGTAGAATATCTCAAGTCAGTTCTCAATCCTTCTTGAAGGCTCTTTCAGAAATGAGACGTAAACCTGGAGTCTCGATCTGATACTATACTTACGGGTACTCCATGTAACCTGATAACTTCATTCAAATATAGCTCTGCTATCTTTTTCATCGAGTAACCAATCTGAAAGGGTACGAAGTGCGCACACTTTGTTAATCTATCAACAATCACCCAAACAGAGTCATGCCCTCGGGGAGATCTCGGCAAACCAGTAATGAAATCCATTGAGATACTCTCCCACTTCCAAGTTGGAATCTCTAAAGGCGCTAACTTTCCACCAGGCCTTCCATGATCAGCCTTAACTTTTTTGCACGTAAAACATTCTGACACAAACCTTGCGATGTCACCCTTCATCCCAATCCACCAGGCAATCTGTTTCAAGTCCTTATACATTTTTGTAGACCCTGGATGGTAGGCCACACTTGAACCGTGTGCCTCACTGCACAGCTTAACTCGAATATCTCGAAAATTGGGGACGCAAAATCTACCGCGGTACTTTATAGTACCCGCATCATCGATCGAAAAGTCAGGCAGCTCCCCCTTCTCAGTTCTATTATGAAGGTGCAGTAGATCAGGATCGTCCTTTTGATGAAGCCTCGTAAGAGAAATCCATGAAGGCTCAGACACTTCCAAACTGCTTGGCGAGTCATATCTACCAACTGAAATATCCATTAAAAGGAACTCTTCTACTAACAACTCAGTGGAGAGATTGAAAATTTTCCCTGTCTTCCTGCTTAAGGCGTCGGCTACCACGTTAGCCTTACCCGGATGATATAGAATCTTCACTTCATAATCAGCCACATACTCTAACCATCTGCGCTGGCGCAAGTTCAACTCCTTTTGAGTGAAGACGTACTTCAAACTCTTATGATCTGTATAAATCTTGCACTGCGCGCCATACAACAAGTGTCTCCATAATTTCAATGCATAAATAACTGCTGCGAATTCCAAGTCATGCGTAGGGTAGTTCCTTTCATGAATCTTAAGCTGTCTTGACCCATACGCAATCACTTTTCCTTCTTGCATCAGCACAAAACCAAGACCCACGTGGGATGCGTCCACATAAACGGCATAGTCTAATCCTTCCGTAGGCAATGTCAATATCGGAGCAGTGCACAGTCTATTCTTTAGCTCTTGGAACGCTTCTTCGCACTTATCGCTCCACACAAATGCTGCATTCTTCTGCGTCAATTTGGTCAATGGCGCAGATAACGTAGAGAAACCCTCTACAAATCTTCTATAGTAGCCAGCCAACCCTAGGAAGCTTCTTATTTCTTTGGGTGTGGCAGGCCTCGTCCATTCCATAACTGCGGCTATCTTTTCTGGGTCGACAGAGATTCCGTCCTTGTTAACCACATGACCCAGGAAAGAAACCTGAGGCAACCAGAACTCGCATTTACTTAGCTTGGCGAACAACCTATGGTCCCTCAAGGCAGATAAAACTAGACGCAAATGTTGGTCATGCTCCTCAACATTGCGTGAATACACCAACACATCGTCTATAAATACGACTACAAAATTGTCCAGAAAGTCCTTGAAAACCCTGTTCATCATGCCCATGAAAGCAGAAGGTGTGTTGGTCAAGCCAAACGACATCACCAAAAATTCAAAATGTCCATGTCTGGAACGGAAGGCAGTCCGCGGGATATCTGATTCACGGATCCTTAACTGGTGGTAGCCCGAACGAAGGTCAATCTTATAGAACACGGCGCTGCCTCGCAGTTGATCAAACAAATCATCTATCCTCGGCAACGGATACCTATTCTTGATCGTTACCTTATTTAGCTCTCTATAATCGATGCACAACCTCATCGATCCATCTTTTTTCTTGACGAACAAAACGGGAGCACCCCAAGGCGAAGAACTCGGCCTTATAAATCCGTTCTCAAGCAACTCGTCTAACTGGATACGCAACTCCTCCAGTTCGCGTGGGGCCATCCGGTAAGGCGCCTTGGCAATAGGACGCATACCCGGCTCCAAATCTATAACAAACTCCACGTCTCGATCAGGCGGGAGACCAGGAAGATTAGCTGGAAAGACATCAGAAAAATCACGAACCACCGGGATCTCCTCCAAACGTGGCAAACTAACCTTGGTTTCTAAAACCGAAACCAAACAAGCAAAACATCAGGAACCTACAAGCTTCCGAGCACATACCGCCGATATAGTCGGAGAATCCTGGCGCGGATAACCGTAAACACTCCCGGGCTGACCGTTGTCCATCCTGAAGTCCAAGCGTTTACCCTTGCATTGGATCACAGCATCATATCTGGACAACCAGTCCATGCCTAGGATCACATCGAAGTCTTCCAGATCCAACAGCTTCAAATCAGCAATCGCGAGAAAATCGCCTAGTAAAATCGGACAACTCTGAATACCCTAATCCGAAACTACAGATTCTCCTGAAGGAAACTTGACACAGAACACATCACCAACACGATCGAGATCCAAACGGTAACGCTCCACGAAGGCCCTAGCCACAAATGAGTGGGTAGCGCCGGAATCGAACAGAACACGCGCCCAGCGGTTCTTTACCTTAAATCGTCCTATAAAATTGCACACGCGACTAAGGAAGCGAACGCTCAAAACTATAACTATGAGCTAAACATTAAAACTAGGGGAGAATCTAACCTGATATCACTTGCGTGGACGCCTGAGCTTCCTCCATAGAGACCACGTTCAACTTTCCTTTTCCCTTGTCCACTCGCTGCGGCGGCGGCAAGGCCTGAAGAGGAACTGGCTGCAGAGTAAGCTGAGCTTGCGGGCACTGATACTTGAGATGACCCTCTTGACCGCACAAGAAACAACTCCTCGTCTTCTTCCAGCAATGGGCAGCATCGTGCCCCGGCTTCTTGCATACCGAACAAAACAAGTCTTTCTTTGGGATACCTTGGATCGCATGAATCTGCTCTTTCTTCTGAGCTCCTAATCTTTGATAGCACATTTCAAATGGATGGCCCGGTCGGCCACAGAAACTGCATACCTCTTTGTTTCTCTTCCTCGGAGCAGCGTCAGGGACCTGAGTACTTTTACCCTCATCAGACTTTCTTTTCTCTTTTCTCAGTTGTTGACCTCGATTCTTGGCGTTATCAATTACCTCTACCTTTAAGGCAGCTTCCACCATACCAGCATAACTTGAGGTCGCATAGGCACTTGCTAATTGCTGGACGTCACTCCTTAGCCCAGCCAGAAATCGTTTGCTTCTATTTTCATCGGAACTCACCAAGTCTGGGGCAAATCGGCTTAGCTTACTAAACTCGATTTCGTACTCACTAACCGTGAGCTGCCTCTGCTTTAAGTGCAGGAAATCATTCATCAGACGGTCCCTCTCGACCGATGGCAGAAACTTGCTCAGAAGTAGCTCCTTAAAGGACTCCCAGGAACACCCGTCCTTCAGACCTTCTTTCTCCCTCAGCCACCAGCCCTTTGCCAATCCTTTTAGCTGATATGCGGCTAACATCACTTTCTGATCATCAGTGATCCCGGAGTATGAGAACATCTCCTCGATTGATATCATCCAATCGTCCAAGACCATGTAATCTGCCTTGTCATCATACGTCGGAGGCCTAAGTCGCTGAAACTGAGAAATAAAGGTCATCTCTGGTGGCACCACGACCGAAGGCACCAGAGGAGCGGGGGGAACAGGGACAGCTTGACCCACAACAGGGTCCTGAACTCTCGGAATCTGCCCTGCCACAACTGCTAACAAGGACTGGACCTGAGACTGCAAATCCACTACTTGCTTTGACAAGGCTTCATTGCTTTGTCGCAGACCTTCTATCATTGCGCTGCTCTGCGCACCTGAAGATTCTCCCTCCGATTGGGGAGTCAACCTTGTCGAAGGACGCCTCGACATTCTAATGGAACAACAAAACACTAATTAGACACCTAGCCCACCCACTAGAACCAAACAACATAGTACAAACAATACATACTTAAGTACTTGCTCATGCTGCTAGCTTGCTCTGGGATTTTCAATAATGATGATATGCTTATCCTACGATGATTCACTATCATCACACTAACTCTTGTGCCTAGATCGGGAATGCATGAATTTATATTCTTTTTGACTCAAAAATTATGTGTGTACACATGTCATCCTGCAAATCTTTAGCTTGGCACGTTGTGCTTATGCAATGTTATGGTATGCATGATTGTGCTATGCATTCTAAAAAAGGACCTAATGCATGTTATGAGCGGCGTACACATGAAAATGTTATGCATCCCATACTACATAACATTTCCATGCAACGAAAAAGAAAACGTGTTAGCCGCATTCATGTGGTGAGGTTATGCATCCCATACTACATAACCCTCACATGTTGCCTCCTATGGTGGATCCATATACAAACACATAGTATGCATCCCATACTACATAATATGCCTTGTATACTTCATGTCATGCTATGAGTGTAGTGTTCGTGCTTCAGCCAAGACGTGCTGATGACATATCGGTGTGTGTATGATATGACTCTAAACACCTAACACTTACAGGGACAGGTTGCCCGACAATTTGTCAAGCAACCTCCCTCTGATACCAACTGTCACAACCCGCATTTTCTCATTTATAAATGAATCAGAGCACGAGATAACTACGAACTGTGATGCCACGTCAAGCAGGGGATAACTGCTGACGCTTAGACGACACTCTAATCCTTCAAATCATAAGTTAAAATGAATAGAAAATAGATTTTTTTAAATTAATTGGCTGTATCGCTCGGCTCAGTGGATCAGATAGTCCACGGTTTGAAAACTATTTTTATACGTAGCGGAAAAAATACTTCATTTAAGCTAACATCCTAAAAGAGCGCATAAGTGTCCTAAGAGGACAACTTTCACTATGCAAGACCCTAGATTTCAATTTATAATATTTATAAAGAAAACAATCTTTTTACGCATTTGGAAAATAATGATTGAGCTTATAAAACATGCTGATCATGCAATACATATAGTAATTTTTATAGGTTTCAAGGTAACTAGCAACCTAGCATAAAACATTCCCAGAGAGCAAGTGAAACTACCACAAAACAGGTAAACTAGCAGCTAAGCAAAGACTTAATATCACAAAGGAAAATCACCAACGAGCGTCAACAACCTGACACGAACTCGCTGGCGAGCATGTATTCTGTACTACTACAAGGCTAAAGAACTACCTCAACAAGTGAGGAAAACACTGCCACAACGCAGTCCACAGGGAAACTCCTGAAACTAGCCGCACAGCCGGCTACAGACCTGAACCTGAGGCATTCAAAAGAAGAACACCTCAGCAAGAAATAATGAAACAGGAGGCAAAGAAACATCAGATAATAATCGAATGAAAGAGCAGAAAGAAAAAGGGTTACCAACCGTGCAAGAGAAATGCTGAATATCTCAGCTAAAGAATCCAAAAAGGGACAAAATGTAAGTAAAACAGTCAGTAAAGTGAGAGAAATGCAACAAGTACTATAACGTACCAAACTCCGCTCAAGCCTGCAGAGACAAAAAAAGAAACCAATATGCATCAAATAAACAGTATGAAAGGAACTAACAGTCCTAAACTTGTAAATCATTAGCACTGGCACAAATCCCAAACCTGTGTCGGAGACTAAGAACAGTCACAACCGAACAACCAGGTCCAGGTGTCTCAAGAGTACTAAAGGGGCCGCCACAGGGTCCACACACGTAGAGTTCCAACCTCTTACAGGAACCCAAAATGTCCAAAGGAGGGAATGGTGGTGGCCACGGCTCGAACTCCCCCGGTACCATACTCCCTCAGAAACCCAGCTACCACATGCTAAGGATCCACGATTCGGCGCCAAAACTAGCCGACAACACCACTTAAAAACTACCAAGTTCTACAACCAAAACCCGCCGAATTATTTCCCCCTACCCGCCGAATTATTTCCCCCTACCCGCCGAATTATTTCCCCCTACCCGCCGAATTATACTTAAAATAAATTCCGATAACTTCCTAGTGTAGGCCGATCACAAGCCCTAAACTAGGAATATTCCTATCTCACCTATTCTACGACAAGGAGAAAAGAAAATAAAGCAAAAAATACAACTCATGGAGGCGCGCAAGAGGGGAGAAACCCACTTGCCTCAAATCGATCTTGAAAACGTCCTACCAAAATACTCCAACACGTAGATCCGTCCAAAAGGGGCACGCGGAGACGAGATCTACGAAAAAAACGGTCAACCGGGGTTAGGGCCGAAAAATCTAAGGCGAAACGGTCACCGAAACGGGAAAAACTTACCGCGATCTCGAAGCTCTCGCCGAGAGCTTTCCAACGCCGCGATCGGATCGAAATTCCGTCCACCGGATCGGCGGTGGCGGCCGCCGGAAGATTCGCGAACGGATCCGCACTCGTCAAAAAAATCGCACAGGGGAAGCTGCTGGTCGGAGGAAGAAGAAGGACTTTTCTTCTTTAACTTATATAATAATAATAATAATATAATATTAATAATAATATATTAATCATATATTAATTATATGAATTATAAAAACTTAAAAAAAAAGGGGGGGGGGGTGTTCGGTGAGAATGATTCTCACCGAACACATGATTCGGTGAGAATCATTCTCACCGAACCATAAGCATTCGGTGAGATGATTCTCACCGAATTCCTGCTTCTTATTATATATATTTTTGTTTTATTTATTTAATTAATTCTTTTATAATTAGAATAACAATATGTATAACAATTATATTATTATCGCTACGGAGGGCCAAACGTGCGACGAATCGAACGAAATTCGCACCGTAGGCGAATGACGACGCTACGAATCCAACGGCGAAGTCGAAATCGAATTCCGACGCACCGTTTTTGAGATAATAATTTCTAAAGTTAACGGCGTACGCGAAAACATACAAACTTCAATCGCGCGCCGAGGCTCCAAAAATGCTCGGAACGCGACGAAACTTGACGAACAAGTCTAAAATTAGCCGATCTAATTTCCTAATGTAAAATTTTACACTCCCGGCGCAAATCCCAAAATTTGGCCTGTCAAACCTAACGAACGCAAAACGCGCTAACGACAAAGTCGGTAACAAAATCCGACGAACAAAACTCGGGCAAAAACTCCCGAAGCCAAAACACAAGCATTCCCCAAGAGGCTCCACCGAGTCACCAAACAGACTCCGGCTCGCTAGGGAATCTTGCTACCAGGCATCACCAAGCCACGCAGGGAACCTAAAGAGCTAAGAGCACGCTCTAACAACGTCACATGACCAACACGCGCTAACATAACGCTCTGACGTCATAATACGTCAAATAAGAGATTAAATAAATCACTGGAAAATCGGGGGCGTTACAGTCCACCCTGGTTTGGCAATGACGACTCACCTTCAGTTTGATGTTGGTCTGCCTCAGACTGATTTTGATCTGCAATCTGCGAAGTTCCGGCAGAAGGATTAACATCAATTTCATTCGGTTGATTTGGAGCTTCTGGATCGTTGGGTTGGACTTCCACGACCGATGGTAAAGTCAACGAAGAGCACAATTGTGTTCACCATGTATTCAGTACTCTCCGTTATTTTGCAGTCAATGATCGCCTCCAATTACTAACACGTACTCGGGTTGACTCTCGAGTTTGCTCAGCGGTTACCGCCGAAGTTGAAGGTCTCCCTCTTTTACGTTGGACTGGCCCACCCTGATTTGGCAACGACGACGACGCCTCAGCATGATTTTGGTTGGCCATCTGCAACTGTCTGCGTTACGATTGATGAGATTAGATTAGTCAGCAGGACGCGTGTGTGTGGGACCGCATATTTGGGCTTTCCCCATCGCGTTCCAGGTCTGGGTGTTGACCCCGGTGGGCCCCCTTGTGTGGCGGAATATCCCTACGGTCCTGTGGTTGGGGTTAATCCCACACCGCCTGCAGACTTCTCCCCTTTGTGTTCATGTACCCCGCCACCCTTCATCTCAATACCTGGGTTTTGAGATGAACTAATGGGTTGGCGGGTTCTAACTTGGTATCAGAGTAGGTTGTCCTACTGCGGGGGTGTGTTGAGATTATATTAGCCAGCAGGACACGTGTGTGTGGGACCGCATGTTTGGGCTTTCCCCATCGCGTTCCAGGTCTGGGTGTTGACCCCGGTGGGCCCCCTTGTGTGGCGGAATATCCCCGCGGTCCTGTGGTTGGGGTTAATCCCACATCGCCCGCAGACTTCTCCACTTTGTGTTCATGTACCCCGTCACCCTTCATCTCAACACCTGGGTTTTGAGATGAACTAATGGGTTGGCGGGTTCTAACTTGGTATCAGAGCGGGTTGTCCTGCTGCGGGGGTGTGTTGAGATTATATTAGCCAGCAGGACGCGTGTGTGTGGGACCGCATGTTTGGGCTTTCCCCATCGCGTTCCAGGTCTGGGTGTTGACCCCGGTGGGCCCCCTTGTGTGGCGGAATATCCCTGCGGTCCTGTGGTTGGGGTTAATCTCACACCGCCTGCAGACTTCTCCCCTTTGTGTTCATGTACCCCGCCACCCTTCATCTCAATACCTGGGTTTTGAGATGAACTAATGGGTTGGCGGGTTCTAACTACGATGTAATAAATTCATGAATTATCTGTTTTATTCCAGACATGTAATCGTTTTTTATGTTTGATGAAGTACTACTTGGTTAAAAGTAAACTATTTTATTTGCATAGACGGGTATACGGGGCAACGCCCCTACGGCCAAGTGCGACCGTACCAGGCCCGCGAGGGAAATTACTAACCTATATTTGTCTTATTTTATGCTGACCTCTAACTTAAAAGCCTCAAAGATACCCAAATCCTCCTTGCTAAATCATAAGCAAAGATACTAAATTATATCTTGAATTAAATGTAGTGTGAAATTGTGTCAGCAGGAATTCATGTATTAATGATGGTGAAGTAAATAGAGAAATCAAATTTGTAATCTGAACCAAAAATGCTTCAAACCATACCTTGAATTCATGAATATAAATTTTTACTCTCTTGCTTAAAAGATCATACCCAACCATACCTTAAATTAACTTTATTCATTTATGGTAGGATTATATAAAATTTTATAACATAAATAAATCAAACAAATCCAATAGTGTTGATTTCAACATTCTCTCCTCTAAAAGTTCGAATAGTGTGTGGTGAACATCACTTTGTCGTTGAAAACTGAACCCAGAGCCAAGAAACAAAAGGCAGAAAGTCAAAAACGTCCACAAAAATAAAGGCAAAAGCTCAGAAATCACTGCAGAATTATAACTTTAGGCTTAGAAATTGATAATTTCAAGCGAAGAAAGAATGCATTATAAGACTTCAAAAGTCAGAGATTTAATCAGGGTTACGCTATATCCATCATTCTCTTATTAGAGTTTTGTAGATCTCTAAAAAGCCAATAATAAAAAATATTTAAAAAAAGATAAACCAGGAAAAGCATGAAGTAAATATGAAATAGAGGAACCATTTGTTGATAAAATCTGAAATTTCCCAGGAAAACCTCAAATATCCAACAGATTAGCTAGGGGGTTGAAAGAATTGGTTCCTAAATACCTAAAGGGGGGGTGAATAGGTTCAATTCTTTTTCCTTCTAAGGCAGAATATTAATTCAGTTAATTAATAGAAACATATAGTTCTACAGCTATCACAACACATAAATAACAATACCACACACAATTACAGATGTCACACTGATTTATAGTGGTTCCTCAAGGTCTGGGTATATCCACTTTCCCCCCTTCGCCTATCTAGCAGTGTGCTAGATTCGGCCTAACTTCTTTCCTTATCCTTAGATCCGCAGATCTTACAGCTCAGAACCCAAACAAGGCTCCTATAACTCAGAGTGAGTCCACACTCCTACAGCTCAGGCAATCTGCCCTACCTCAGCCTTCAATAAGGCCTACAACTCAGAGATGAAAATCTCCTACAACTCAGGCTCTCAGCCCTACCTCAGCCTTCAACAAGGCCTACCACTCAGAGAACTTAATATCCTACAACTCAGCCTTTATAAATCAGGCTTACAACTCAGATTTTAAAAAGATCCTACTGAAAATAGATGTAAATTTGAAATTAACCACCACCCTAGTTGAGAGAGACAGGATGAAAGGTTTCTTGATCAGTTCTTGAAAGAATCTGATGTTAGAGATCAATAAGTCTTAGTTTTCTTCAAAGCTTCTTGAATTTGAACACAATAGGGTTGATTTCCTTTGAAGTTGATCTTCAATCAGCTTCTTTCTTGAAATTCAGAAATCAATCTGAATTCTTCTTGGCAGACTGGTTCAGAATCTGCACTTAAGAGACTTGTTGATGTAAGTTCATTTCTTCACTTGAATATATGAAGCTCTCTCTCTCCAAATTCTTCTGAAGATTCTTCTGAATTCTTCTTTGAATTCTCTTTACAAACTCTGAGTAGATCACCACTTAAGAATGTCTTCTTAGATCTTCTGTTGAAAATCTTCTTCTGTTTTTCGTGTTTACTCTTTTTTTATCTCATCTATATACTTCTTCTGTTGATAGAGAATGTCTTTATATAGACTTCCTTCATGGTAACCGGCTGATCCGGTTTCTAACGAACTTCTGACGGCTCTGACAGCTTCAGTAAACTTGTTGAATATCACAGCTGTCAAGTCTTCAGTCACTTCTTGAAACTCTGTCTATATCAGCAAAGTGTCGAGACTGAACTTCATCATGTGTCGACACAAGTAGACTAAGTGTCTACACAAGCCTTGGTGGTGTCGACATAGCTCCCTTGGTGTTGACACTGCTTCTCGACACAACTTCTGTAGAATGTGTCGACACTAGTTCTGTGTGTCGACACAGTCACTTCTTCTCTTCACAAAAAAATCAACTTTGTTGAAACTCTACTATGTGTCGACACAAGCCCTGTGTGTCGACACAGTTGATGTCGACAAATTCTTCTGTGTGTCGACACTGCCTTTGTGTGTCGACACAGTTGATGTCGACTAAGCTTTTTTATGTGTCGACTCTGCCTCTGTGTGTCGACACAGTTTATTCTGGTGTCGACACAACCTTTCCAAGTATCGACATAATTGACTCCAGGTGTCGATACAGCTTTTCTCTAGTGTCGACACAGCTTCTTTTGGTGTCGACTCATGGACTTAGAAACTTTTCCTGCATTTCTGCATTTTCTTAACCTGCACATATAAACTCAAAACAATATAAAATACACCTTAATGCATATCATTGAGTAAGGTGAGGCTTCTTCAAATCTGGTATACATTTTCCAATGTACCCAACAATCTCCTCATATTTGGAGAAGTCATAACCTTTAGTCAATGATATACACCATTTATAATAAACACACATTATGATGTATAAAAACATTACATGACAGGGTAACTTATAAACAAAACATTATAAAATGTCATCACAGAATAATGATGCAAACATAATGAGCATTAATCATTGTTTTGTTTAAACTTTCAAAAGTTTTTTAACAATAGTTTATATAGATTTTAAAAACTAAAGATTACATTGTTGTAAAATTTAGTTAATCTATTCTAAGGCTGATCAGGCTCCTTGAGGACTATGTCTTTTCCTGATTTGATCTGAGCCTGCACAGTAGGTTCAGCATCATCAACAGGTTTCTTTCCTTTCAAAACTTTCTGTTTCTGTTCTTCAGCCTTTATCCTTTGCCTTTCAAAATAGTGAAAAGGCTTTGGGAAGTACTAATTCTAAAGAAATATCTTCTTTTTCAACATGATCTCTAAGAAAATGGTATCATATTTCTATATGCTTTGTTCTATTATAAGAAACAGGATTATGAGCAATAGAAATAGCATTAGTAGAATCACATAATAATGGAGTTCTACTTACCTGAATACCATAATCTTCTAACTGATGTTGTATCCACAACAGCTGTGCACAGCAACTTCCTGCAATAACATACTCAGACTCAGCTGTGGAAATTGTCACACTAGTCTGCTTCTTACAGCTCCATGACACCAATCTTCCTCCTAGAAATTGACAGTTGCATGTTGTGATTTTCCTATCTACTTTGCATCCTGCAATGTCTGCATCTGAATAACCTATTAGTAGAAAATCTCTATTCCTAGGATACCAAAGGCCTCGATTAGATGTGCCCTTAAGATATCTGAAAATCCTTTTGACAGCAGTATAATGAGATTCTTTAGGGCAGGATTGGTACCTAGCACAAACACATGTATCATACATGATGTCAGGTCTACTAGCAGTCAGATAAAGGATGGAGCCAACTATCCCTCTATACAAAGATTCATCTACAGGTTTTCCTGTATCATCTTTGCTTAAAGGCATATTTGTCCCCATTGGAGTTCTCATGATATTGGATGACTCCATACCATACTTCTTAATTAACTCCTGGGTGAACTTATACTGGGATATGGACAGACCATCTTCAGTCTGTCTTACTTGGAGTCCCAAGAAGAACTTAAGTTCTCCCATACTGCTCATCTCAAACTTCTCTTGCATAAGTTTTGCAAACTTTATACAAAGGTTATTTTTAGTAGAACCAAATATTATGTCATCATCATATATTTGGACTAGGATGATCTTTCCTTTGGATTCTCTAAGGAATAGAGTCTTGTCTATTTTCCCCCTTGAGAATTTGTTCTCAATGAGGAAAGTAGACAGGGTTTCATACCAAGCCCTTGCGGCTTGTTTCAACCCATATAAAGCTTTTCTAAGTTTATAAACATAATTAGGATTGAGTAGATCAACAAAACCTGAGGGTTGTTCCACATAGACCTTCTCTTTTAAGTCTCCATTTAAGAATGCTGACTTAACATCCATTTGAAACACTTTAAAACCTTGATATGCTGCATAGGCAAGGAATAGCCTTATTGCTTCCAACCTTGCCACTTGAGCAAAAGTCTGATCAAAGCCTATGCCCTCTTCCTGCATGTATCCTTTGGCAACTAGTCTTGCCTTGTTCTTCACTATAATCCCACTCTTATCAAGCTTGTTTCTATAAATCCACTTTGTCCCTATGACATTGTGGCCCTTTGGTTTTGGAACCAACTCCCAGACCTTGCACCTTTTGAATTGATTTAACTCCTCCTGCATAGCATCAATCCAGTGTGGGTCTTGAATAGCTTCTTCAAATCTCTTGGGTTCTAGTTGAGATAAGAAGCTTGAGCAAAGAACTGTGTTTAAGTTCCTGCTTCTTGTTTGTACTCCATGTCTTGGATCACCAATGATCTGGTGTGCAGGATAATCCTTTAAATGTCTAACTGCTGGAGGTAATCTATCAACAGTTTGACCTTCTTCAATCTCTTCATTATGCTGCACCTCATGGTCTTCATTAGCCTCTTGAGTGTCTTGTACTCTCCCTGGACATCAACTACCATTTTCCTCATCCTGCTTTGCAGTTGGATCTTCTCTGATAGTAAGCTGGTCCATCTTCTGTTGTATACCTATAGAGCTACAAGAACTACTAGGCAACTCACTATTAATAAGTCTAGATTCATCAAATATGACATGAACAGACTCTTCTACAACTTGAGTAGCCAAATTGTAGACCCTATAAGCCTTACTATTGTCGTTGTACCCAACAAATATCTCATCTTGGGATTTGGCAGCAAACTTAGTTAGGTGATACTTGTCATTGTTAAGCATATAGCACTTGCAACCAAAGATCCTAAAATAGGATAAGTTTGGTTTTTTGCCTTTCATAACCTCATAGGGTGTCTTTTTATGGCTTTTGGTGATGGAAGCCCTATTGAGCACATGACATGCAGTGTTTACTGCCTCAGCTCAAAAATATTTTGGGAGAGTAGTGTCACTCAATAGTGTTCTTTCAGCCTCAATCAATGTCCTATTCTTTCTTTCAGCAATGCTATTTTGCTGAGGTGTTCTAGGTGAGGAGAATTCCTGATGAATCTCACATTCTTCACACAACCTTGTCATACTTTCAGATTGGAATTCAGTTCCATGGTCACTTCTGATTTTGACCACTGAACTATCTAATTCATTCTGAATTTATTTGACAAAATTGCAGAAGACATTTAGGGTTTCAGATTTCTGCCTCAGAAAAAATACCCATGAAAATCTAGAATAGTCATCTACAACCACAAAAGTGTAGATCTTCCTACCTAGACTATGAACTGGCATAGGACCAAATAAATCCATATGCAAGAGGTATAAGCACCTCACTGATGGTTTCTAGGCTATGAAAGGAGGATCTGGTCTGCTTGCCTTTTTGACAAGCTGAGCATATTCCATCCTTAAAGCACTTAACTTGAGGACCATTTCTCACTAACTCTTTACTAAAGAGTTGGCCAATAGTCTTGTAGTTAAGATGAGTTAGCCTCTTGTGTCATTTGACCCAATGAGAGGCTTTCTCATCAGCCACAAGATAGATAGGAGAATTTTTATTCTCACTCTCAAAGTTTAGGCAATACACATTTCTTTTTCTATAGCCAGTCAATATAACTTTTTGATAACTTGACCTCTTGATATGACACTCATTCTTGATAAATGAAATGTCATATCCAAGATCACTCAGTTGGCTTATTCTTATTAGGTTGTGTTTCAAACCCTTCATGTAAGCCACTGAGTGATGGTGATTAAGTTGTTAGAAATATTACTAAACCCTTTGATGACTCCTTTTTCAGAACCACCAAAGATTACTTTAAGCTCATTCAATATTGGTGAGTAGTCCTTCAGCAATCCTCTTGTTCCAATCATGTGCCTGGAGCATGTAACGTCCCGAATCGCTCTAGGCCCCTAGTGTGTGTGTTTTGAGTCAGGAGGGTTGACTTGAGTCCTGAGAGTGCAGGGAATTGGACTGCACTTGTGGAGAAGTGGAGAATCAGTGTAAAAAGGAGGTGACACGGGTAGGGACACGGCCGTGTGCCTACCCGTGTGCGTCGAGTTGAGCTCGACGACCCGTGTCGAGATCGTCGAGCTGTGTCGACACCAGGTGACATGGGTAGAGACACGGCCGTGTCCCTACCCGTGTGCGTCGAGTTGAGCTCGACGACCCGTGTCGAGATCGTCGAGCTGTGTCGACACCAAGTGACACGGGTAGAGACACGGCCGTGTCCCTACCCGTGTGCGTCGAGTTGAGCTCGACGAGAAGTGTCGAGAGGCAACCCGAGAAGTACACGGCCAAGGACACGGCCATGCACACGGCCGTGTCATGTGGACACGGGTCGGGACACGGGCGTGTCCCAACCCGTGTCAAGTATTGAACCGACATGGAAACTGTCGTTGCCGCTTCGCCAGGCAGGACACGGGTAAGGACACGGCCGTGTCCCTACCCGTGTCACATTTTATATATATAGGGGACAGAAAACCCTAGCCGTTTTCATGCTCTTTCATCCCCTAATTCCTGTGAGAACTCCTGTGAGAGGGAAAACTGCAGAAGCAAGTTTTACCAAAGGAGATCCGCCATCGCCGTGAAAGAGAAGATGCCGCCAAGGAGAACTACGAGATCCATGGCTAGAAATGGTGGTACCGCTGGAGCCAATGTGAGTTTCCTACCCTCTCCCTTGGTGCTAGATCTATAGTTATTTTCCTAGGAGAGACATCGACTCAAGAGAGTCTTGATGGTGAGGAGGAGTTTTCTAGGAAAGGTCATGCTAAGACTTGTGTCTTAGGTTTTAGATCTCTTCAACCACGCCCTTTTTCAATGGATGATAAGGGATGGTTTCGTGAAGGGTTTTGGCCTCTTGAGGGTGAATAAGGGAGGAGGTTTTCTGGAATGATTTTGGAAGATCGCCTTGAGGAGGAAGATGAACCGATGCCGTTCATTCCGCCTTAAGATGCGTGCAGAATCTGTATTCTGCGCGCAGCGAACTTCGTGACCATTTTTAAGTGTGTTATGGTCAAACCTGGGCTTTTGACTAAACACGAAAGTTGAAGCCCTTGAAAATACCTTTCCAACGAGTGGTTGCATGACTTCCGGTGAAGTCTGTAGCCACGGGAAAATCCAAACGAAAATGGTGTTTAATAAATCCTGCATGCAGAAACTGTGTTCTGTACGCAGTGGACTTCAAGTCCGATTTCAAATAGGATAATGTCAAATCTGGGTTGAGCTCTGAATATGAAAGATGTAGTCCATGGAAATACCTTTCCATCGAGGGGTTACACGACTTCACCGGATTCCTGCAGCCTCGGGAATCTCCGGTCTAAGTTGCTGACCAGATTCAACCTGCGCCTAAATTCTGGGCTTAATGGAAAAATGGATTTTGATTCGGTGAAATTATTAATGCAAGATACTTGCCTTGGATGAACCCTTATGATTAATCATTTGTTGTGTGATTGAAGTATCTTATTAATCATATTTCATATTACCAAATTGTGAAACAAACTTGTTTAAAAGAATTGAACTGGTAGGAATTGAAAGATTGAATATGGTGCACTTCATGTTTAAGTTATGATATTACTAAAAAGGAAAATGTGATAGATCTTATATGCGCATTACGTTATTTTACATTATCATCATTTGGGAAGTCATATAGATGATTAGATCATGGCCATGGATATGTTTGATTAATGAAATGAGTCTAGTGGACCAATACTTAGAGCGTTGTCTCCCTACGGGTAGTATTGTGAAGGGATGTAAGTGCGGGGTTGACCGCCACTTGTTTTGGTTGTGTTGAGATAGGGTGCGGATGGATGGTTGGGCTGTACCCTCATGTTTACTTCCGAGGCCCCTTCCATGTTGTGTTGATATGGTGTTTGCATGTGGTGTAAGTCGACACGCGGTGTCGTAATCCCGGGTTAAGGATAGTGTGGCAGGTCTACGGGCTCGCCAGTCGTCACACCGACGGGAGTTGGCAGTTAGACTTGGTCGGTTTGGGCTGTGTCCTCGGTGTTCACGTCCCGAGGCCCCTCCGGCCATGTGAACGGTTGGGCTGTGTCCTCGTGCTTTCTTCCGAGGCCCCTTCCGGGTCACGCAAGGCCAGTTCGGGTTGTGTTCTTGGTGCACATCTACCCAAGACCCCGCTGGGCCATAGTACGCAGGGGCTCCGCTGTTGTGTTCTTAGCGTTGAGGCGTACGGAGGCCTAGGTGAAGTAGTGTGATACCCGCCTAGTAGTAGAAGTGCCCGTTCTACTGTCACCGCCTGGCCACGGCGGCTGATGCCTGAGAGGTTAGCTACCTGCTCGAAAAGTGGGAACTACAGTCTGTGTCGACATAGCAATTGCATGGGTGTGCATGGGTGAGTCATTGCATAGCATTCATAGCATTTCATATCATTGCACAACAAGATCCTCATCGTATAAGTTTGTATGGGCACTCTTATACGATGAGTTACTTTTATGTAACCCGATCCTTAATTTATAAGTTTGTATGGGCATTCTTATAAGTTAAGTTACTTCCTGCTCTTACTTATACTTGCTAGTTTACTTGTAGCTCTTATATAAATGCTGATAGTGATACTGTTTCTCTTACTCTACTGCCACCTGTTTGTACCTGTCATACACTTATAAATATTGTACCCTTGTTTCTCTTTCTCCGCCCGGTGCCGAGGAGTCGCCGGGGGAGCGGATGTGAAACCACTTAGTCGTTTCGACTAACGATTGCTACGTCTTCCTTTTTAGGAGGTCACGCCGCAGGTAGAGCAGCCGCAGACTACGCAGCAGGACAGCCAGGCCAGGACGACAGGGCCTGATGTGACGGTGCCGTCGATACCGTCTGTTACTGATGTTAGTATTTTTATTACTCTGATGTAGCCCGTTTGGGCAATGATTAGCTGTGCTCTGATATTTTGTAGAAGCATGTTTTAGCTTCTCATTATTGATGTTTTGGACCTTATATACTTAGTGTGGATTTTGACTTCTCTGTTTATTTATTTGGTTGGGTTGGCATGATATATTGATATGGTTTCAGCCGGCGGAATAGGCGTCTTGTGGTACAGGTTAGCCCGTGTGCTAATGCTACCGCAAGGCGGCTGTTCCGGGCATAAGACTCCCCCTTTGTGCCGTGTTTTGGGATCCGGGGAGGGGGGTCTTACAAATGGTATCAGAGGTGCCACGATCCTCAACTAAGAAGTCATTCAACAATGGTGCCACCCCCATTTGGTTAGTCAGTTTCGGGACAAACTGACTTAGCGGAAGCAGTGGTGTGCCCATATGTAATTCACAATAAGTTTGTCCAACTTTGACCTCAAGTTTAGCCAACCTGACCACAAATTTGTCGTGTATGTGTAGGTTCCACTGCATGTTGAGCCGATGGGGGGTACTCCTACCCCTCCCATACCCACTCAGTTCGAACAGTCTGAGTTGGGGCAGACGCTCACCACCATTCTTGATGCTTTTAAGGCACAGCAGGCTCCGGTGCAACAACAGGCCCCGAGCTCCAACTGGCTGAGCACCTTCCGGGCTCTCTCCCCTCCCATCTACCTTGGGACGGAGTCAGCCGTACGTACAGAGGAATGGCTAGACACGATACAGGAGTTGTTGGCCGGTATCCGTTGCCCAGCCAACATGGCAGTGACATTGGCAGTGTCTGTCTTGGACTTACATGCGAAGAGGTGGTGGAAGTCCCTCATGGGCTCTACCTTCCAAGGCCGGATCTACACAGAGATAAGTTGGAATGAATTCTCTGGTGTTTTCTTGGAGCACTTTATCCCTACATCGGCCCAAGATGAGCTTGAGCAGAGGTTCCTTCTACTAAAGCAGGGATAAAAGTCGGTTACAGAATACCAGCGGGAATTCCAGCATCTCGCAAGGTTTGCGGACTCTTATGAGTTGGATGACAGAGGTTATGCCAAGCGCTTCTATAAAGGGCTGCGAGATCCCCTAAGGCAGTCCCTTTTGTTTATAGCGGATGGTAGCTTGGCGGAGATCATTGATATGGCGAAAAGATTGGAGGCGGACCACATGGGGTGTAGTAAGAGGCCTGCGGAGGACGTGATGGAAGCCGGCCCAAGTAATAGAAGGAGATGGGACTTCAGAGGAGGACGAGGTTATCAAAGAGGTGGCGGGCGTGTCCACCGAAACTATAGGGTGGAGCATCCAGTTCCGCAGCCGCCTGCGTTGCCTCCACCCCCACAGCATCAGCAATTTCAACAACCTGAAGGGCGTCGTGGTCTGGTGTGCTTCGAATGCAACCAGCCGGGCCACATCCGGCGTTTTTGCCCGCAGCTATATGGGAACGCCCCTCCTGCCCTCCCTCCTGCTCTCCCTCCTGCTCTCCCTCCAGCAGCTCCACGAGGGCGGGGATATATGCGTGGTCGAGGACGAGGACCGCCAAGAGGAAACCCCGGACCGGTCCGGGATCAGGTGTACGCGCTTGACATGGCGCAGGAAAGGAACCCACAAGATGTGATTGCAGGTATGATTTAATTAATTTACATATTTGCATGATCTAGCTTGAATTGATTAGAACTTACTAGCCACTAGCAATAAGTTTTGGTTGTTGGTACTTAGGCACCGTGATTATTGGCGGGAAGACAGCCTATGCGCTGTTCGATACCGGTGCCTCACACTCCTTTGTGTTCGAGGATTTCATAAAAGGCATGGGGGATGTACAGTACTTCACTGGCATAGCCCGACGTGTACGCCTTCCGGACGGCTCAGAGATGATCGCAACCGCCAAGTGCGAGTTGAAGTTATTTATTGATGGGAAGGCCTTTGATACGCCGGCCACGGTTCTGAGAATGCCGGAGTTTGACATCATTTTGGGCATGGCATGGCTGGACTGGCACTTCGCGAGGATCGACTGCGCGGAGAAACGGATCTATTTGAGGCATGGAGACTCTGACGTCATCTTCCAAGGTATTGGCTTCGCGCCACGTATGATATTATCTTCTATTCAGGCTGTAAAGGCTCATATGAAGGGGGATGAGGTCTTCATGATCTGGTTCGAGTTGAAGGAAGCAGCGTTGGAATTAAAGGACGTACGGGTAGTGCGGGATTTTCCTGAGGTATTTCCTGAGAAGCTACCAGGATTACCTCCGCATAGAGAGGTTGACTTCCAGATCAATCTAGTACCAGGTGCCAAGCCTGTATCCAAGGCTCCGTACAGAATGGCTCCGAAAGAACTCGCGGAGTTTAGAGTTCAATTGCAAGAACTGGTGGATTCAGGGTTCGTTCGCCCCAGTTCATCACCATGGGGAGCCCCTGTGCTGTTCGTGAAGAAGAAGGATGGAACACTGCGATTGTGTATAGATTATCGGGAACTCAATCGGTTGACGGTGCGGAACACTTATCCGCTACCGTGGATCGATGAGTTGTTCGATCAACTAGTGGGAGCACATTGGTTTTCTAAATTGGATTTGCGCTCCGGATACTATCAGTTGAGGATACATGAGGGGGATATTCAGAAAACAGCATTCAGTTCGAGATATGGTTTGTATGAGTTCACAGTAATGTCGTTTGGGCTCACAAATGCCCCTTCGGCCTTCATGAGTTTGATGAACAAGGTGTTTGAACCGTATTTGGACATCTTCGTCATTGTTTTCATCGACGACATCTTGGTCTACTCAAAGACGGAGGAGGAGCATGTCGAGCACCTGACCTTGGTTTTGAAGAAATTGAAGGAGCACGCCTTGTATGCCAAGTTTAGCAAGTGTGAATTCTGGCTTAAGGAGGTTGCCTTCTTGGGGCATGTGATCAGTGGAGCAGGATTAGCTGTGGATCCAGCTAAGGTGCGGGCCGTGAAGGAGTGGTCGCCCTTGAAGTCGGCGGCCGATGTACGAAGCTTTCTTGGACTTGCTGGCTACTACCGCAAGTTCGTGAAAGGATTTTCCAAGATTGCCCTTCCTCTTACCTCCTTGACGAAGAAGGGTGTGCCATTTGAGTGGATGCCTCAATGTGAAGCAGCATTTCAAGAGTTGAAGGATAGGCTTACCTCCGCCCCCATCCTTGCACTTCCGTCGGGGAAGGAAGGATTTCAGGTTTACACGGACGCATCATATCAAGGGATGGGTGCGGTGCTGATGCAGCACGGGCATGTGATCGCTTATGCTTCAAGGCAGTTAAAGAAACATGAAATCAATTACCCGGTTCATGATTTGGAGTTGGGAGCAGTGGTGTTCGCTTTGAAAATCTGGAGGCATTATTTATATGGCGTGCACTGCGAGATCTTTTCCGATCACAAAAACTTGAAGTATGTTCACACTCAGAAGGAGTTGAACCTGAGACAACGGCGGTGGTTGGAATTTCTATGCGACTACGAGTTCACCATGAACTACCACCCCGGGAAAGCGAACTCGGTAGCCGATACCTTGAGTAGAAAAGTGCCAGGCTCTAGCCCAGAGTCTCGGCTGATGAGCATGGAGTTGGCTCGGATGATCGAGGAGATGGAACTTACTCTAGTATTCAAGGATCCTTCGGCAGAGTATGCGGAGTATTTGGCCAACATGAGCATAGTTTGTGATATCCGAGACCGGATTCGGGTGGAGCAAGGAATGGATGCGGCCTTGGCCCCGGCAATCAAGACAATTGAAGATGGGACCACCGATGAGTACACACTCAAAGACGGCCTCATTTATTTTCGTGGCCGACTCTATATTCCCAAGGGCGGCAAAATTCGGGAGGATATCTTGAGAGAGGCACATTCCTCTCAATATTCAGTGCACCCTAGTATTGCTAAGATGTACGCCGGATTGCGGAAGACCATGTGTTGGCCGGGAATGAAGAAGGATGTTCGCTACTATGTTACACATTGCGAAGCTTGCCAAAGAGTGAAGGCTGAATGCAGGAGTCCCGGTGGTTTGTTGCAGTCATTGCCCATCCCCGAATGGAAGTTCGAGGATATCTCCATGGACTTTGTTCATGGGTTACCTCGTTCCCGCTCCGGGAATGATTCAGTATGGGTTATTGTGGATCGACTGACAAAGGTGGCCCGGTTCATTCCAATGAAGAAGGAAGCACACGTGGATGTTTTGGTACGCCTTTTTGTGGAGCAATTTGTACGGTATCATGGCGTGCCCAAGACAATTGTTTCGGATCGGGATGGTCGGTTTACATCCAATGAGTGGAAGGCGGTACAGGCGTATTTGGGCTCACGCCTAACCTTTAGTACCGCATTTCATCCTCAGACGGACGGGCAGTCAGAGCGGACCATCAGAACACTGGAGGATTTATTGAGGTTATGTGTGTTGGACAGGGGAGAGCCATGGGAAAGGCTCTTGCCCCTGGTGGAATTCTCTTACAACAATAGTCATCAAGCGAGCATCGGTATGGCGCCCCATGAAGCCCTTTACGGAAGAAGGTGCAGGACTCCCTTGTCTTGGGTGCAAGATGAAGATCCGAAGGCATTGTGAAACGAATACATAGATGATACTGATGCGGCGGTCAGATTGATACGGGATCGCATGTTGGAGGCTCAAAGTCGACAGGCGAAATATTACAATAAAAAGCACCGGATGGTGGAGTTCCAAGTGGGCGAAAAAGTGTTCCTTAAGATTCGGCCGATGCATGGAGTGTCACGGGTGCGGGGAGTGAAAAAGCTCAGCCCAAGGTATGTTGGGCCTTATACTATACTAGAAAGGATCGGCCCGTTGGCCTATCGGTTGGAGTTACCACCAGAACTAGAAAATCTCCATGACGTGTTCCATGTGTCGTCGCTTCGAAAAGCACTGTTGCGGCCCGACCAGTATATTCCCACTACTGATGGTGCAGTGGCATCAGATAGATCTGTACGACTAGAGCCGGTGCGGATTGTTGACAGCGAGACAAGGACTTTGCGCCGCAAAAGTGTACCCTTGGTGAAGGTACTATGGTCGAATCATGGGAAAGAAGAGTACACGTGGGAGCCAATGGATTTAATGCAGCAACGCTACCCGGAGTTGTTTGCTCAATGTAATCTTATTTAAAAGCATATGTTAAATTTCCTGTTATGCTCTTCTCCCCATAGCCTAAGCCTGATTTCGGGGACGAAATCTTTTATTTTGTTTATAGGATTTGTAACGTCCCGAATCGCTCTAGGCCCCTAGTGTGTGTGTTTTGAGTCAGGAGGGTTGACTTGAGTCCTGAGAGTGCAGGGAATTGGACTGCACTTGTGGAGAAGTGGAGAATCAGTGTAAAAAGGAGGTGACACGGGTAGGGACACGGCCGTGTGCCTACCCGTGTGCGTCGAGTTGAGCTCGACGACCCGTGTCGAGATCGTCGAGCTGTGTCGACACCAGGTGACACGGGTAGAGACACGGCCGTGTCCCTACCCGTGTGCGTCGAGTTGAGCTCGACGACCCGTGTCGAGATCGTCGAGCTGTGTCGACACCAAGTGACACGGGTAGAGACACGGCCGTGTCCCTACCCGTGTGCGTCGAGTTGAGCTCGACGAGAAGTGTCGAAGGCAACCCGAGAAGTACACGGCCAAGGACACGGCCATGCACACGGCCGTGTCATGTGGACACGGGTCGGGACACGGGCGTGTCCCAACCCGTGTCAAGTATTGAACCGACATGGAAACTGTCGTTGCCGCTTCGCCAGGCAGGACACGGGTAAGGACACGGCCGTGTCCCTACCTGTGTCACATTTTATATATATAGGGGACAGAAAACCCTAGCCGTTTTCATGCTCTTTCATCCCCTAATTCCTGTGAGAACTCCTGTGAGAGGGAAAACTGCAGAAGCAAGTTTTACCAAAGGAGATCCGCCATCGCCGTGAAAGAGAAGATGCCGCCAAGGAGAACTACGAGATCCATGGCTAGAAATGGTGGTACCGCTGGAGCCAATGTGAGTTTCCTACCCTCTCCCTTGGTGCTAGATCTATAGTTATTTTCCTAGGAGAGACATCGACTCAAGAGAGTCTTGATGGTGAGGAGGAGTTTTCTAGGAAAGGTCATGCTAAGACTTGTGTCTTAGGTTTTAGATCTCTTCAACCACGCCCTTTTTCAATGGATGATAAGGGATGGTTTCGTGAAGGGTTTTGGCCTCTTGAGTGTGAATAAGGGAGGAGGTTTTCTGGAATGATTTTGGAAGATCGCCTTGAGGAGGAAGATGAACCGATGCCGTTCATTCCGCCTTAAGATGCGTGCAGAATCTGTATTCTGCGCGCAGCGAACTTCGTGACCATTTTTAAGTGTGTTATGGTCAAACCTGGGCTTTTGACTAAACACGAAAGTTGAAGCCCTTGAAAATACCTTTCCAACGAGTGGTTGCACGACTTCCGGTGAAGTCTGTAGCCACGGGAAAATCCAAACGAAAATGGTGTTTAATAAATCCTGCATGCAGAAACTGTGTTCTGTACGCAGTGGACTTCAAGTCCGATTTCAAATAGGATAATGTCAAATCTGGGTTGAGCTCTGAATATGAAAGATGTAGTCCATGGAAATACCTTTCCATCGAGGGGTTACACGACTTCACCGGATTCCTGCAGCCTCGGGAATCTCCGGTCGAAGTTGCTGACCAGATTCAACCTGCGCCTAAATTCTGGGCTTAATGGAAAAATGGATTTTGATTCGGTGAAATTATTAATGCAAGATACTTGCCTTGGATGAACCCTTATGATTAATCATTTGTTGTGTGATTGAAGTATCTTATTAATCATATTTCATATTACCAAATTGTGAAACAAACTTGTTTAAAAGAATTGAACTGGTAGGAATTGAAAGATTGAATATGGTGCACTTCATGTTTAAGTTATGATATTACTAAAAAGGAAAATGTGATAGATCTTATATGCGCATTACGTTATTTTACATTGTAATCATTTGGGAAGTCATATAGATGATTAGATCATGGCCATGGATATGTTTGATTAATGAAATGAGTCTAGTGGACCAATACTTAGAGCGTTGTCTCCCTACGGGTAGTATTGTGAAGGGATGTAAGTGCGGGGTTGACCGCCACTTGTTTTGGTTGTGTTGAGATAGGGTGCGGATGGATGGTTGGGCTGTACCCTCGTGTTTACTTCCGAGGCCCCTTCCATGTTGTGTTGATATGGTGTTTGCATGTGGTGTGAGTCGACACGCGGTGTCGTAATCCCGGGTTAAGGATAGTGTGGCAGGTCTACGGGCTCGCCAGTCGTCACACCGACGGGAGTTGGCAGTTAGACTTGGTCGGTTTGGGCTGTGTCCTCGGTGTTCACGTCCTGAGGCCCCTCCGGCCATGTGAACGGTTGGGCTGTGTCCTCGTGCTTTCTTCCGAGGCCCCTTCCGGGTCACGCAAGGCCAGTTCGGGCTGTGTTCTTGGTGCACATCTACCCAAGACCCCGCTGGGCCATAGTACGCAGGGGCTCCGCTGTTGTGTTCTTAGCGTTGAGGCGTACGGAGGCCTAGGTGAAGTAGTGTGATACCCGCCTAGTAGTAGAAGTGCCCGTTCTACTGTCACCGCCTGGCCACGGCGGCTGATGCCTGAGAGGTTAGCTACCTGCTCGAAAAGTGGGAACTACAGTCTGTGTCGACATAGCAATTGCATGGGTGTGCATGGGTGAGTCATTGCATAGCATTCATAGCATTTCATATCATTGCACAACAAGATCCTCATCGTATAAGTTTGTATGGGCACTCTTATACGATGAATTACTTTTATGTAACCCGATCCTTAACTTATAAGTTTGTATGAGCATTCTTATAAGTTAAGTTACTTCCTGCTCTTACTTATACTTGCTAGTTTACTTGTAGCTCTTATATAAATGCAGATAGTGATACTGTTTCTCTTACTCTACTGCCACCTGTTTGTACCTGTCATACACTTATAAATATTGTACCCTTGTTTCTCTTTCTCCGCCCGGTGCCGAGGAGTCGCCGGGGGAGCGGATGTGAAACCACTTAGTCGTTTCGACTAACGGTTGCTACGTCTTCCTTTTTAGGAGGTCACGCCGCAGGTAGAGCAGCCGCAGACTACGCAGCAGGACAGCCAGGCCAGGACGACAGGGCCTGATGTGACGGTGCCGTCGATACCGTCTGTTACTGATGTTAGTATTTTTATTACTCTGATGTAGCCCGTTTGGGCAATGATTAGCTGTGCTCTGATATTTTGTAGAAGCATGTTTTAGCTTCTCATTATTGATGTTTTGGACCTTATATACTTAGTGTGGATTTTGACTTCTCTGTTTATTTATTTGGTTGGGTTGGCATGATATATTGATATGGTTTCAGCCGGCGGAATAGGCGTCTTGTGGTACAGGTTAGCTCGTGTGCTAATGCTACCGCAAGGCGGCTGTTCCGGGCATAAGACTCCCCCTTCGTGCCGTGTTTTGGGATCCGGGGAGGGGGGTCTTACAGAGCATCCACTGTCCAAGTACCATATAGGGGCATGACAACTTGGACTCACCTGCAACAAATATTACTTAACCTTAAAACTCAAATAACTTTTAGGTCCTTTGTTCAAGTTAGCCTGAAACTTGACAAATCTGCCTGCAGCTCTTCTAACAGGTAGACTGCTATTCTTCCCGACACTGGTGTTGTGCCAACAGTCTAAGGCATAATGGCCTATCTTGCCACAGCACCAGCACTCATACTTATTATAACTCTTTTTATGTACAATCTTAGATGTATTGTTTGCAGTAGATCTTTTGTTTTGTGCTGGGTCTTTGCCTTTATTATTGGACTGGGCCGCCCATGCAGTTCCCTTAAAGCCTAATCCTGCCTTACCCTTTTGAGACACAAAGTCATCAATTAAGGGTAGGAAAGATTTTAGCTTAGAAAAACTAGCCACTTTTTCCTTCTCTTTCTGAAGTCTGTCTTCCAGACTTTTGATCTGATCATTTTTGAATGTGATTGTACCCAACTGAATAACAGTTATGTTTTTCAGCTTGACAATCTCATTCATCTTCTGATCCAACAGCTTTTCTGAATCAGATGCAGCCAACTTAAGAGCTGCAATTTCATTAGCCTGATTTTTGGCCAGGTTTTTGCTTCTCTTGAGTGTCTGCAACAAATCCTCATATTCATCTATAAGCTGATGAATATCTCCTTCAGATTCAGACCCATCCACATCTCTTGATGCAGATGCATCTGATTCTGACCCAGTGTAGTAATCAGAATCTAAAAATAAACTTTTTACCTTACTGGGACCAGGTTGATCCTGACACTGGTCTTCTTCAGACACAGCCATCAGTCCTTTGCACTGATGGTCATCTTGCTCATTGATAGAGTCCAGTAATTTCAAGAACTCATCCTCTTCTTCTGTTGCAAACAAACCAATATAGGCCTCAGCCTCAGATTCAGACTCTGAAGCTGATTGATCTGTCCAACTTTTCTTTTTCTTAGCTACCAAGGATTTCTCCTTCTTGTTCTTGTACTGAGACTTCTTTTTATCAGCAGACTCCTTCCTTTTGTCTGAACAGTCAGCCACAACATGTCCAGGGCTGTTGCAGCAATAGTAAATAATCTTTGATGTAGTTGACTTGCTAGGCTTTGTCCCACTCCTGTCCTTCCTAGATGATTTCCTCTTCTGATAATAGTGATCCTTAGACTGAGATGAGGATGGCTTAGATTTCCACTACTTCTTCTTTAAGAATCTCTGAAACTACCTTGTGAAAGCAGCAAAGTCTTCATCAGAATTACTGCTGTCTGAATTATGATTATCAGAATTTTCCGAGATCACTTCTGCAGCTTTTTTAGGAGAAGATGGAGACATCCTCCTATTCTTCCTTGTGGCTTCTACCTTGAAGGCCACTGACTTTTCTCTATAGTCAACCTTTGTATTTTTCTCTTCCTCCTTTCTGGCCAACAGCTGCATCTCATAAGACAACAATTTGTCAAACAGTGTTGGAGGTGAAATTTCTACTAGTCTGGCCACTTCCCTTATGGCACAGATCTTTGTATCTCAATCCTTAGTCAAAGACCTAAGGAATTTGTCATTCAGCGCATATGTACTTGAAAGAATTGGTTCCTAAATCACCTAGAGGGGGTGAATAGGTGCAATTCCTTTTTCTTCTAAGGCAAAACTTGTAATTCAGTTAATTAACTAAAACATATATTTCTACAGCTATCACAACACAGAATTAATAATACCACACACAAACATAGAATGCACGCTGATTTATAGTGGTTTCTCAAGATCTGGTTACATCCACTTTCCCCCTTCCCCTATCTAATAGTGTGTTAGATTCGGCGTAACTTCTTTCCTTCTCCTCAGATCCTCAGATCTTACAGCTCAGAACACAAACAAGGTTCCTACAACTCAGAGTGAGTGCACACTCCTACAGCTCAGGCAATCTACCCTACCTCAGCCTTCAACAAGGCCTAAAACTCAGAGATAATAATCTCCTACAACTCAGGCTCACAGCTCTATCTTAGCCTTCAACTAGGCCTACCACTCAGAGAACTTATCTCCTACAACTCAGCCTTTATAAATCAGGCTTACAACTCAGATCTTAATAAGATCTTATAGCAAATAGATGTAAATCTAAAATATAACCACCACCCTGGTTGAGAGAGAAAGGATGGAAGGTTTCTTGATTAGTTCTTGGAAGAATCTGATGATAGAGATCGACCTGACTTAGTTTTCTTCAAAGCTTCTTGAATCTGAACACAGTAGGGTTGATCTCCTTTGAAGTTGATCTTCAATCAGCTTCTTTCTTGAAATTCAGAAATCAATCTGAATCCTTCTTGGCAGACTGGTTCAAACTCTGCACTTGAGAGATTGTTGATGCAAGTCCCCTTCTTCACTTGATTAGATGGAGCTCTCTCTCTCCAATTTCTTCTGAATTCTTCTTTGAATTCTCTTGACTAAACTGAGTAGATCACCACTTCAGAATGTCTTCTTAGATCTTCTGTTGAAAATCTTCTTCTGGTTTTTCATTTATCTTATGTGTGTAATAATTCTTATCATCTGTATGTTACTCATCTTTTTGTTGTTAGAGAATGTCTTTATATAGACTTTCTTCATGGTAACCGGCTGATCTGGTTTCTAACAAACTTCTGATAGCTCTGACAGTTGCAGTAGACCTGTTGGTTATGACAGTTGTCAAGTCTTTCAGTCACTTCTTGAAACTCTGTCTCTGTCAGCAAAGTGTCGAGACTGAACTTCATCTTGTGTCGACACAAGTAGACTAAGTGTCGACACAAGCCTTGATGGTGTCGACACAACTCCCTTGGTGTTGACACTGCTTCTTGACACAGCTTCTGTAGAATGTGTCGATACACAGAACTAGTGTCGATACAGTCACTTCTTCTCTTCACAAAAACTAACTTTGTTGAAACTCTGCTATGTGTCGACACAAGTCCTGTCTGTCGACACAGTTGATGTGGACAAAGTCTTCTGTGTGACGACACTGCCTCTATGTGTCGACACAGTTGATGTCGACTAAGTCTTCTGTGTGTCGACACTGCCTCTGTGTGTCGACACAGTTGATGTCGACAAAGCTTTCTCTGTATGTCAACACTGCCTTTGTGTGTCGACACAGTTTCTTCTGGTGTCGACACAGCCTTTCCAAGTGTCGACACAGTTGTCTCCAAGTGTCGACACAGCTTTTCTCCAGTGTCGACACAAGCCTGCATAAGTGTCGACACAACTTTTCTGGTGTCGACTCATGGAATTATAAATTTTTTCATGCATTCTTGCATTTTCTTAACCTGCACATATAAACTCAAAATAACATCAAATACACCTTGATGCATATCATTGAGTAAGGTGAGGCTTCTTCAAATCAGGTACACATTTTCCAATGTACCCAACAGTACTAAAGATTCTTCCATAAGAAATTAGTTCATTTACAATTCTGTAGAACTTCTTATAACATTCAGTTATGTTATCAGACTTGGCTTGTCTGAAACTCTCATATTCTTGATTAAGCATAGACTTTCTATCTTGCCTAACCTCTTCAGAACCCTCCATGTAGACAACCAATGTGTCCCACATCTCCTTGAAGATTTTGCAATGAATCAGATTCTAGAATGTTGAGTCATCTATGACACTCACTATAATATTTTGTGCTCTTTTATCCATTGTAGTCAAGATGATCTCATCCTTAGTCATTTCTGAAAAATCTTTAGGAATCCTTTGATTAGCATCAAGAACAAAAATCTTCATTGGAATTTATGGTTCTTCCTTAACTGTTATATAAATTCTAAGATCATATGCCTCCATAAATAGTCTGACTCTTTCCTTCCATATTCCAAAGATTTCCTTCCTGCAGATAGACAACTTCATTGAACCAAGTTCTTTATGGTTTTCTCCTGAACCCATCTTCTTTAACTTACTTCTGCCTTACAGATCTTACTCAGACTGTTAAGTCTTTCATTGAGAAACCTGACTTTGATACCACTTGAAAGAATTGGTTCCTAAACACCTAGAGGGGGGGGGGGGTGAATAGGCTCAATTCTTTTTTTATCTAAGGCAGAATATTAATTCAGTTAATTAATGGAAACATATAGTTCTTCAGCTATCATATCACAAAAATAACAATACCACACAACCACGGATGGCATACTGATTTATAGTGGTTCCCCAAGGTCTGGGTACATCCACTTTCCCCCCTTCGCCTATCTAGCAGTGTGCTAGATTCGGCCTAACTTCTTTCCTTCTCCTCAGATCCGCAGATCTTACAGCTTAGAACCCAAACAAGGCTCCTACAACTCAAAGTGAGTCCACACTCCTACAGCTCAGACAATCTGCCCTACCTCAGCCTTCAATAAGGCCTACACTCAGAGATGAAAATCTCCTACAACTCGGACTCTCAGCCCTACCTCAGCCTTCAACAAGGCCTACCACTCAGAGAACTTAATCTCCTACAACTCAGCTTTTATAAATCAGGCTTACAACTCAGATTTTAAAAAGATCATACTGAAAATAGATGTAAATTTGAAATTTACCACCGCCCTAGTTGAGAGAGAAAGGATGGAAGATTTCTTGATCAGTTCTTGAAAGAATCTGATGTTAGAGTTCAACCTGTCTTAGCTTTCTTCAAAGCTTCTTGAATCTGAACACAGTAGGGTTGATCTCCTTTGAAGTTGATCTTCAATCAGCTTCTTTCTTGAAATTCAGAAATCAATCTGAATTCTTTTTGGCAGACTGGTTCAGAATCTGCACTTAAGAGACTTGTTGATGTAAGTCCATTTCTTCACTTGAATAGATGGAGCTCTCTCTCTCCAAATTATTCTGAAGATTCTTCTGAATTCTTCTTTGAATTGTCTTTACAAACTCTGAGTAGATCACCACTTAATAATGTCTTCTTAAATCTTCTGTTGAAAATCTTCTTCTGTTTTTCGTGTTTATTTTTTTATCTCATCTATATTTCTTCTAATGATTGTTATTTGGAAAACTTCAATAATCTCATTATTACCATACACACAAATAAACAGATCTAGCAACAAAATAGCTTGCAAATTTGGAAAAAAAATCTGATTATTAGTAACAATTAGTATAACTTTAATTTTGAACAAAATATATAGCTTGCATTATAGTCGGATAGCGCTTACAACATGTACAGGAAGAAACGCAATAATGCAGGTTGAAATTGCTATAATGTGGGCAAAAATCGAAGGTATAAATAGGTCATCTAGGAAGAAATTGGGGACATGCAAATCAGACTTCCAAATATTATATTTTGATTTCCAAAAACAAATCAGCAGAAGTGAAAAAAGTGGAATTAGCCACTAATATTTTAAAAGTTTGACAATGAATGTAAGTCATGACAATTTTTAAATGTTTTTCCACTGATTCATTTCTCTACTTGGTAAGGAGAATGAAGTGATAACAAATGAGGTTTTAAAAGTTGCAGTTTCCTTATGCTCAGATATTTCTATAAAAAATTTCTACGCAAGAAACAAATATGTCATGGAGAATACATTAGTCGGAATTTCATCAAGCACCTTAGCTGCATGAAAGAATGAAATGGATGATTAGTCATGAAAATGGATGATTAGCCATGAAATGGATGATCATAAAGTACCTTAACTGCATGAAGTAATGAAAGTACTACACAACTAATTAAGTGTTTTAAAACAACCAACTATAACTTACAGAAGATGAACAAAAATCAAGTTATAAAGAGATATTGATAAAGAGAATGAAGAAAAACCGAGAAAAAATTATGAGAAAAACTAAGCAAAAAAGAATTAGAGAAACCTAGTGTAAGGTCGGCTAATAATTACCTGTACTGTGAGAAGAGATACGGAGTTGGTGGTGGCAAAGAAAGTATGGAGTAGGACGTTTGTAAAAGAAATAAGCGAAAAAGGTGTGGAGTAGGATGTCTGTAAAAGAAAGAAGAGGAAATTACATGAAAAGAACTGTAAGGAAGCCTAAAAATCTGAAGGAACTTGCAGGAGGAACTAGTGAGGAAGTATGAAGCAAGAAGTATGAAGTCAAGCAGTAAAAATTTCGCATCCTGTGAATGAACCGACAGTAAAAATCTTTAGATGAACAAATTACCGCTAAATGAGTAAATTTCTGGATGAGTAACCGTGGAGGAGCGACGGAATGTTTTCGACGTGAAGAAGCTCTGTTGAAGCATTACCAGTAAAAATCTTTAGATGAGTAAAATACCGGTAGATGAGTAAAAATCTTTAGATGCACAAATTACCGGAGGAGCGCTGTTGAGGCAGCGTAGAGAAGCTCTATTAAGGCACCGGGGAGGACCGCCGTGGAGGAGATTTGAGGTTTCCAGCCTGCTGTGGAGAAGGAACAAAATGGCACTGTGGAGAGGGGGTAGGGTTATAATTATGTGGAGAAGGAGTGACGGGATGCGATGGGATGCGACGGGATGTGAATGTGTCGGGACGATGGTGGCGTGTCGAGGGGAGCAAGAAGGACAACGCAGAGAAGCTTTCAGCAGGAAGGCTAGCGGGAGGTGCTTTCGGCGTGATATTGACCGAGTGGACAAAAATGTAATAAGTTAAATCCCATAGTCAAAGTCCATAAACATTTTTCTCTAACCTAATTCACTATGGGAAAGACCATAATACCCTCAACTTAAAGCCCAAAAACATATATAATGAGGGCATTTTTGTATTAAAATGTTACACCATGTTACACCACCCCTAATTAGGTCCTTGCTTATAGTATAAAGATACAAAATAAAGATTTAAAAAGCAAGTAATTGAAAAAATAAAATAAAGGAAATAAAAATAAAGGGAATTGTTCAAAGCACCGCACTTTTGGCTAATCGCACCGCATTTAGGTCTTTTACCACTTAAAATTTGTCTCTCTAAAAATATACCCGCACCGCACTGCTCCTTACTCGCACCGCGGCCCTAAAATCCCGATCTTCTCCTCACGCCTCCTGACGCCGCTGGCTCCTCCCGCCTCCTCCAGCCCCCTCAAGCCTTTTCCGTCGCTAACACCGGCAGATATCAGCGTCGCCGCTGCCTCTCCTCACACCTCCGACGCCGCCACTACTCTCACCTCCTGATGTCGCTAGCTACTCCTCCCGTCTCGGGGGATCGGAAAACTTCTATAGAAGCTTCTCTCCTGCTCTGCAAACACAGTTGAAGGTTTGAGAAGCTCACTCTGTCTCCTGCAAGCACAGTTGTTGTCTTTGATTCTATCCCGTCTCATTTTGTTTTTGAGAAGCTTCTCTCTTGCAAGCACACTTTGTATCTCTTGATGTTTCTTTCAAATGATTCTGAAAGAGAAGGATAGATCTAAAACTGAAACTAATTAGAGTAAAATCACAGTACAGAATAAATAAAGAAGATCAAGCAACCAGAAGAGACATAAGGATTTTATAGTGGTTCCCCAAATCTGGGTAGTCCACTCTTCTACCACCCTGGTAGGAATCCACTACAGGATGAGTTGATCAGGTGTCCTGGGCACCAATGAGCTTTTGATAAGGTGCTCAAAAACCAAACCCTCATGTCTTTTGGAAGGAAACTTGCAACCAGGAATCACTTTTGAAGGGAGATGATAACCCTTTATACAGGAGTGGGAAGAGAGTGATGGAAGTCTTCTCTTTCTCAATATCAACTGAGAAGACTATGTGGATATTGATGTTAGCAGATAGCTCCCCCTGAGATATTGAATGTATCAGGAAAACTGGAGCACTGCTTCAGGGTGATAGGCCTTCAGTCTTCAGGCCTGGACCAGAGTATCCTTCAGGAACTTCTGACAGATAGATTTGTTGTCCTTGAAGTTATCCTGTAGAGATGAAGGAAGAATAAGACTCTTGATATAAATGGATGTTCTTCTTCTTCTTATGATTGCTGTCTCCTCTGGTCTAGGGCTGCTAGTTGCTTCAGTGATATTGCCCTTTCTGTATATGTTCTTCACTTTCTGTATATGTTCTTTTCTTTCTGTGTTCTGTTCACTGTTCACTTCTGGGTTGTCTGTGACTCTGTTCAAAACTCTGTATTTGAATTCCTTTAACTTGATGGCGGAAGGAACATTCCCGAGAGTAGGAGATGCTTTGGAAATTGATCCTCACTTAACTCCTCTGTAACTGTCTGTTTGAACGACTATTTTATTGGAAATGTTTACTCTAATTAATCCCCAATTAATTCTGTCAACTGTTACTGATTCCACAGAAATCGTCGACCTGAGCATTCGTCGAGTTCATCAATCGTCGACCTGAGTTCGACATTCATCGAACTCAACTAGATTCATCGAGCTGAATATCTTGCCTACGTTCGTCGACCAGAGCTAGCAATTCGTCGAGCTCAGTTTCTATTTCGTCGAGCTGAGAAACTGACTTGCTGATTTCGTCGAGTTGAGCAAGTGCTGTCCACCAATCGTCGACCTGAGTTCGACGTTCGTCGAACTCAGCTTCTGTCATCATTCGTCAACCTGAGCTTTCGTCGTTCGTCGAACTGCGTTCGACGATCGTCGAGTTGACTCTCTGACTTTGTCTTATCTGCATTCCTTGGACTTCTTTCAGCAATTCTGGAAAGTTCTTCTGAATGGCCTGTCCTAGAAATAATCCTATGACCCATGACTATACATGTTGGGTCAAACTAATATTCATAATAGTGTTCTTTACCCAAATCAGAAATAGGGTTCCAACAATCTCCCCCTATTTGGGTAAGAACACTATTTACATAAATATAAGTAAAATACAAGGCAATTAAATACAATCTCCCCCTAAATCTGGATCAAGAACTACTACTGATGCTGTTGCTGCTGATACAGCTGCTGTTGATCCTTGCCCAACTCTGCAGCATTATAATCTGTTGTTGTTGTTGCTGCTAGAATTTCTGTAGCTTCAATTATAGGCATCTCCCCCTATATGCATAGCCTTGCACAAATTATTCAGCCACTGATATAACAAACAATCTCCCCTATTTACATTTCCTTGCCCAAATCCAACAACCACTGATATAGTCTGTATATTTGCTGGACTGAATTGTTTTCCTGCAAGGAGATGTGAAAGTCCACCTAGTGTCAACTATCTTCACCTATGGGGGGGGGGGAATAGGTGACGTGCAGCGTTTTTGCGGAATTTAAATTGTACCTGCACACGAAAATAAAACAACACAGCACAAAAGAGTACACAAGCTATTTATAGTGGTTCCCCGACTTGGGTACATCCACTTTCCCCCTTCGACCTATCTCCCAACCAGGGACGACTCGGTCACTTCTCCAACAGGATTGAAATCCAATCCTTGCACTATCGGAAGGAACCCTTCCACACGTAGGAGTCAACACTCCCACAAACCGGGTTGCACCCAACCCTTACAACTAGGAACCAACGTTCCTTTACAACAAAAATAAAATAGAATGTACAAGAAATACAAACTACGTTTGGAGACTACGGTGTCCCTCTTCGTTGACGACGTGTTCTTGAAGTCTACGAAGAGTCCACAACCCTAGATCTCTCTTGGAGAGAATCTCCCCGGAACCGGCGGCGGCAAGATGGGCGGCGGCTAGGTTCACGGGATCGGCGGCGACAACGATGTGCGGCTGCTGTTCTTTGGAGATCCAAACTTCGTAGCGAAGCTAGCTAGGTCTACCAACGGTCACACTAGGATCAATCGTCTCGATCGATTCGGATGCGGAAGATTTTTCCCGATCTACAAATCAAGAGACAAGAGTTCTCCGGTTAGACACGTGAGACGCTAAGCTTAGCTAGGCTTCTGTCGCAGGAGGATCTGGGCGAAACCACGATCAAACGGCGAACAACTCGGCGCGAGCGGCGACGGCGGCGGCGGAGCGGAAGACAGCGAACTAGGTCACGTCGCGGCTCGTCCTTTTTGAAACTTCTTCGCTACTTTACTGTTCAAATATACGCATGTATTTATACAGTGAAAATAATCCTTTATGACCGTTATGGGTCCCACAAGTAGAAAACCCTAGTTCCGGTTCAACACAGTGCCAGCGGCAGAATCCGGTCCAGCTGTTTCCAGAAAAATTGCCAAGTCAAAATCGGCGAGAATCGAAGGTGATTCTCGACGAATCGGCGAGAATCAGTTAGTGATTCTCGACGATTCGTCGAGAATCACTAGTGATTCTCGCCGAATCACTTGATGATTCTCGCCGAATCACTTGTTGATTCTCGACGAATATTACTTAGCCATGATCTGCTCAACGATGGGTTCGGCGAGAATCACTAGTGATTCTCGCCGAATCTTACTTGGCACCGTTTTGAGGTAGCCGGATAAAGTCGGTGA
The DNA here is from genome assembly GCA_039583875.1 of Platanthera guangdongensis. Classification (NCBI taxonomy): domain Eukaryota; kingdom Viridiplantae; phylum Streptophyta; class Magnoliopsida; order Asparagales; family Orchidaceae; genus Platanthera; species Platanthera guangdongensis. The sequence continues at coordinate 60,471,837 of CM077167.1, read as the reverse complement.
GAATCACTTGGTGATTCTCGTCGAATTATACTTGGACGAATTTTCGTCTTTTCACCCAAGAGCTGCTCCTTGACCCATCCTTGCTCCTTGTCTGCTCTTGCAAGATCACAGCCCTGTACTTGAAAGTAAGTGCACTCCAATAGAGAGAGTACACGTAGGCCAACACACTGATCTGCTCCACGAGGGATTACGTCGTGCAGACCCGTGTATATTGACCTACTGCACCCTGACATTGGTGTGCACTTAGCGTGGAAAAACTGCAAGCACAACTTGAAATAATTTGTCAAAAACAATGCCTATTTACCTTAGCTTGATCAGGGGCTTCTTCAAATCAGGTACGTTGTGGATACAATACCCAACAATCTCCCCCTATTTGAAGAAGCATAAACCCTACAAGCTAAGGTGAATAAAGCGTATAAGAATGAAAATCATAAACTTGAAATTGAGTTGAGTGAGTTATTCATTACCAATACCAATTCCTTGGGAGCAAGCTTGGAGCCACCTTAGCCTTGGCCGAGAGGATAATCTCCCCCTTTTCGGCTTCTGCAAATCGGGGTCTGTAGCATTTGACCCCTTGCTCCCCCTCAGTTCTTGCACGAGCCTGAAGCTTCTGTAGGCTTCATTCCTCATAATTTAGCATCCCCAATTCAGTTTTGAAAAGATTGAACTTGGCCTCGTCTAAGGGCTTTGTGAATATATCCGCAATCTGCTTGTCCGTGGGGACATAACAGAGAGAGATGTCCTTGTTCTCCACGTGCTCCCTATTGAAGTGGTATCGCACTTCAATATGCTTCGTTCTGCTGTGCGATACCGGGTTGTTGGCAATTGCAATCGCACTGGAGGAGTCGCAGTACATTGGAACTTCCTTGAACTGAAGGTCGTAGTCGGCTAACTGGTTTCTGATCCATAGGAGTTGTGCGCAACAGCTGCCTGCCGAGATGTACTCAGACTCTGCTGTGGAGGTTGCAACACAATTCTGTTTCTTGCTATTCCATGAGATAAGCCTTCGTCCGAGGAATTGACACGTCCCAGAGGTGCTTTTCCTGTCATCCCTCTAGAGAACTTGGTCTCAAGAAGAAAACTGGATAAAGTCTCTGTAGATTTCTCGGACTCCCCCTCCACAGTTGCACCGATGTTCTCAGGAACGATCTCAGGTGCGTGCTTGTCAGATTGAGCTTCAATGATATCCTGAGTCTCCAGTGCTTCCTGTCCCCCATTGCCTTCTTCCTCACCTTCATCATCCATGAGATCATTCTCATCAGTATCATCCTCTAACCCTTCGTCAGCAGTCTCCTCTACAGCTTCACTTTCTTCTTGTATATCCGCCACAACATCTCTGGCTATCTGGGAGATGTCAGATACGATATTAGCATCAGTGGGTAGAGGCTCCCCCTCAATTCCTGCAGTCGGTGCATCAGGAATTTCACTGGGGATAACTATAGAATCAGCCACAGCACCGTCCTCGGTTGGAGATGCTTCTTGTTGTTCTGCCACGGCAGCCTGCCCAATACGCCTCTCCCATCTGTCAAAAACACTGAGTCCATTTTTTTAAGTAATGTAGAGGAACACCTTTACTCATGTCATACTTATCTCCGTTCAGCTGATTGAGATACAGACTGATAATTCGGCCAAAGCTAGGAGATCTAAGGGTGTCCTTTATCTTCTCAAAGAGCAGTGCCCCCCAGTTGAATCCTTTTCTTCCCAACTATGTCTGACAGAAGTTTCCCTTCTTCATTCATATCCTTTCGCTTTATCGACCGAGTTCCTCGAGGGAGACCACAGAATAATAGAGTCCGGGTTTTGTCTTCTTCCTCAAGATAATCCTCATGCTCCGAGCTAGAGAGCTGCAGGAAGCGGGTCAGCTTGCTGGCAGACATCTTGATCTTTGCCCCGGCTACCTTGCTTTTGATAAGAGAGTCGTCATTCCGGAGTTTTGCGGTTGCAAAGAACTCCAACACTTCCTTGTCCAGGATTTTACAGGGATGCTCTAGTACGAATGAGAGTCCAGCCTCCTCTAGCATAAGGATGATGTTCCTGAATTCATCTAAGGCATGAGAGAACCCTGTGCGAACCAGCTCGCATCCAGTGACCAGCCCAGCGGTTGTCCTTGGAGCCATAGTAAATGTAGATATCACATCTGGTATTCCAGACGCTTGTTCCAATTTAGTCTTGAGCCATCTACTGTCTAGTTCCCATCATATTTACGGGAACCTAGACTACCCTGCAAGAAAGAGTTACTTTACCTTAGGAACCCAATACATATTGGGTCCTAGGTTCTTGTTAGTATAAACACTCGACTGCCTTCCTTCAGAAATTCTGACAGGAAGACTACCTCTGCCCTGGAGATGTGGATAGGCCCTTGCCCTTGACACAGAGGGGTTGTGCCAACAGTCTATGGCAAAGTGTCCCACCTTGCCACAGCACCAACACTCGTGAATGTTGTATCGCCGTTTTTGACCTGATCTTGTGACTGAGGTAGTCATGAGCCTAGGTCCAAACGGGATAGATCTGGATCTGCTCCCAGAACTGCCTCTTCCACCGTGACATGTGGAAGGGTGGAATGAATGCATGCAGCGAGCGTCACGAGGTCTGGGAAGTGGAGCCTTCCGTTCAGATAGCCCCCTTCCTGAGACCCCATGAGAACTTACAGCATGACTTCTAACCCCCCTTTCCTGTGGCCTTGGGTGGAGAGAAGATTTCTGAGAGCTGATACTAGCCGATTCATGCCGAGTATGGGCTGTGGCCGAGAATACAAAGGGCTCAGAAGGAGCCTTAGGTATTCTCTCACGGGTGGCCATGACGGCCCTTGCACTATGGGTGTCTCCACATGAGGACAGATCACCCTTGCAGTGATCACGATTATTCCTGTGATCATACCTGAAGGCATGATGAGTAGCCTTCCTACTTGGAGGGGGGGGGTCTGAATACCGTTTCCCCATTTCTCCATGAATTGATAATCCGTGAGATCCACCCATTTTCTTGCTTTCTCTTTATAGCATCAACCTTGGAAAAGTTTGATACTATCCTTTTCTCAGTCTCTAGACTACTCTCTAGATCAGAGATTTTAGAGTCCTTGACCTTGTTGGACGCCAATTGGAGAACCAACAAGATCTTCAGCCGTGCAATCTCCTGAGCTTGTTCTTCAACAAGCAGGTTGCATTTCTGAAGAGCTCTCTGCAGGGAATCAGAATTTTCTGAAGGGACACAGTTCCTGTCTTCAAAAACTTCAAGAGAGACGGGGCAGGATGAAAAAGTTACCTGCTCATCAGTGTTATTGCCATTAGAGCCAGTGACCGTTGTGTCATCCTCATCAGAGCTGCTTTCCTCACTGGCCTCTTCAGTCTCTGACACTAATACTGGAGCTCTGATGCTGTCCGATAGATCCCTGCCTTCATCTTCAGAGGCGAGGACCCCCACATAGGCTTCATCCTCTGGTTGACAACAGATTCCAGCTTTCTCTGACCCCCCCATCAGCTCTGAGATCATCACCCACATAGATTTAGCCGACCCACATTTTTCCAATCGAGAGCGAGAAGCTCCAGACCAGATATCCATGATAATTTAACGAATCCTCTTGTCCAAATGAAATAATGAAAGTTCCGTCTCCGACATCTCAGCAACGCACTTGGGCACTTGGATCTTCCCAGAGTCGGAGGTCTTCATAGGAATAAAAGGACCCTCTTCCAGGATGAAAGATGCTCGAGGATCGATAGCATCCAAGTAATACGACACTCTCATCCTCCAGACGGGATAAAACTCCTTTGTGCATGTGGGGAGTCTTAGAGGCGATATCTCATGATCCAACTCCATGCTTCTGACACTGGTGGCAGGATTCTACTCAAGGTGTAAACCTTTTTGATGAGCAACCTGGCTCTGATACCACTTGAAAGTCCACCTAGTGTCAACTATCTTCACCTATGGGGGGGGGGGAATAGGTGACGTGCAGCGTTTTTGCGGAATTTAAATTGTACCTGCACACGAAAATAAAACAACACAGCACAAAAGAGTACACAAGCTATTTATAGTGGTTCCCCGACTTGGGTACATCCACTTTCCCCCTTCGACCTATCTCACAACCAGGGACGACTCGGTCACTTCTCCAACAGGATTGAAATCCAATCCTTGCACTATCGGAAGGAACCCTTCCACACGTAGGAGTCAACACTCCCACAAACCGGGTTGCACCCAACCCTTACAACTAGGAACCAACGTTCCTTTACAACAAAAATAAAATAGAATGTACAAGAAATACAAACTACGTTTGGAGACTACGGTGTCCCTCTTCGTTGACGACGTGTTCTTGAAGTCCACGAAGAGTCCACAACCCTAGATCTCTCTTGGAGAGAATCTCCCCGGAACCGGCGACGGCAAGATGGGCGGCAGCTAGGTTCACGGGATCGGCGACGACAACGATGTGCGGCTGCTGTTCTTTGGAGATCCAAACTTCGTAGCGAAGCTAGCTAGGTCTACCAACGGTCACACTAGGATCAATCGTCTCGATCGATTCAGATGGGGAAGATTTTTCCCGATCTACAAATCAAGAGACAAGAGTTCTCTGGTTAGACACGTGAGACGCTAAGCTTAGCCAGACTTCTGTCGCAGGAGGATCTGGGCGAAACCACGATCAAACGGCGAACAACTCGGCGCGAGCGGCGACGACGGCGGCGGAGCGGAAGACAGCGAACTAGGTCACGTCGCGGCTCGTCCTTTTTGAAACTTCTTCGCTACTTTACTGTTCAAATATACGCCTGTATTTATACAGTGAAAATAATCCTTTATGACCGTTATGGGTCCCACAAGTAGAAAACCCTAGTTCCGGTTCAACACAGTGCCAGCGGCAGAATCCGGTCCAGCTGTTTCCAGAAAAATTGCCAAGTCAAAATCGGCGAGAATCGAAGGTGATTCTCGACGAATCGGCGAGAATCAGTTAGTGATTCTCGACGATTCGTCGAGAATCACTAGTGATTCTCGCCGAATCACTTGATGATTCTCGCCGAATCACTTGTTGATTCTCGACGAATATTACTTGGCCATGATCTGCTCAACGATGGGTTCGACGAGAATCACTAGTGATTCTCGCCGAATCTTACTTGGCACCGTTTTGAGGTAGCCGGATAAAGTCGGCGAGAATCACTAGTGATTCTCGACGATTCGGCGAGAATCACTAGTGATTTCGCCGAATCGTCGAGAATCACTTGGTGATTCTCGACGAATTATACTTGGACGAATTTTCGTCTTTTCACCCAAGAGCTGCTCCTTGACCCATCCTTGCTCCTTGTCTGCTCTTGCAAGATCACAGCCCTGTACTTGAAAGTAAGTGCACTCCAATAGAGAGAGTACACGTAGGCCAACACACTGATCTGCTCCACGAGGGATTACGTCGTGCAGACCCGTGTATATTGACCTACTGCACCCTGACATTGGTGTGCACTTAGCGTGGAAAAACTGCAAGCACAACTTGAAATAATTTGTCAAAAACAATGCCTATTTACCTTAGCTTGATCAGGGGCTTCTTCAAATCAGGTACGTTGTGGATACAATACCCAACAAGATGTTAGGAGTTCTGGACCCAGATAACCTTGGGTCCTGGTTCTCTTTTATAATAATCAGAAATAAAATAATAAAAATCTCTATTTTGAAATTCTGGGTTCGACGAATTAAAGTACTTTCGTCGAGATGAGTTCGACGAATGATATTGAGATCGTCGATCTCTGTTCACAGAATGATAATAATTGTTTTATGGAAACCATTTTCGTCGATCTCTGTTCGACAAATTAAATTTGTTTCATCGAGCACAGAGTCCTGAACAGTTCAAAACAAAATCTTTGTTCAGAGATCGTTGATCTGAGTTCGACGAATAGGATTGATTTCGTCGATCTCCATTCGACGAATTATTTTGAACTAAGATTTTCTGAAGATTTATATCTGATGAAAGATCAAGTGTAGAGATTACCTGATCTTCTTCTTTTGATTCACATTCTGGTTCTTCAGATTCTTCAGCATAGCTGCTGCGAGAAACATCTATTGCCATTAGGTAAAATTCTCTTGCTCTTGCTTCATCTTCATCACTCCAGGATTCAGCTTCAATTATTCCTTCTTTTGCTGATCCAGCAGCCATTGCTGTGATGGAGTCCCACATCTCTTTTGCAGATGAACATTCAGCAAGTTCTTCAAAAATGTCATCAAACATTGATTGTGCCAGAATGATTCAGCAAGTTTTTTGTATCAAATATTTTATCTATTAGGTTTATATTAATGTTGTAATTCAATGAGAATCTATTTTAATTCATAAATTAAGTACGGTGCGTTTATCTTAATTGAGATTCGGATAACAATGTACGGTACTTGTGAGAAAATATGGTGCTTTTAACAACACAATATGATTAGTCAAAAATAAGGTGCTTTTAACCATTCTCTAAATAAATACAAGAAAGCGGACGGAAATATAGCCCGCAGATCTCGGCATCCATTATTCTCCAGTCTTAGAACGGCTATTTACCAAACTTCTCTGAAGGGCTCCGAAGAAGTCTACTGTTTCAGGGGCGGTCGGCATCCTCAACCCAAATTTCGCGGAAAATCTCCATCGACTGGCCAAGAGGAATTGAAGTCAAAATCAAGTATCAAATTCCATAACGATGACCCAATTCGCAATGGTAACCCAAATCCCTATCGTCTTCCCTTATGCATCGCCTGCACTCTTTCTTCCTCAATTCAGGAATTCGGATTTACCGGCTACTATGATTTCACTTTTGCTTTTCGGGGCTTCTGTTTGGTTTATGATTAGAATGTCTAAGGCACATAATGGAATTTATAAAGAACCCTAATCATGTGAAATTGGAGCTCCATGGTTCTAATCTGGTTAATTGCTCTTAATTTGGCCCTCTTTAAAAAGTTCGGTTTTTTCCCTTCAGTTTACTTCCCATAATAAACTTAACATTGCATTCAAAAAAGTAGAGGTTATAAGGAGAGGGTAGGTATATAACATAATTCCTGACAACTTTTATTTGTTTTTTTGGAACTGTGAAGTAGAGCAGACAACGAAGGTGGACTCTAAATATGCAATACACGATCCCATATCCAATTATAAATAGTAATTAGGGGATAAACCACACAGATTGTCACAAGACAGATAAATATAATTTTAAAAGCGAGTGATATGACCTTCTGCGCGGGCACTATGGTTTCGAATGCAAAAACGAATAAGTCCTGTGATGCGTAAGCAAACATGAAACAAGTGTACTAACAAACCAGCTGTCCAGATCATATGGTAGTCCCAATCTATATAATAACTAGATACAAAACACTAAACAACAAATGCTCAAGAAGAGAAGGGTGAAACAAATGCACTAACAAACTAGCAGTCCAGATCATATGGTAGTCCCAATCTATATAATAACTAGATACAAAACACTAAACAACAAATGCTCAAGAAGAGAAGGGTAGCTGTGATGAGGATGTGGAGATCCGGTGGCCGTATTAGTGACGGTGGCGATCCAGAAGGGTAACCGTGTTTGTATTGGACAAAATCAGATCCATATGAGGGTGTTAAGGATGCTTGGGGGTTGCTTTGTGGAGGGGTTGAGTGATGGGGGATTTAGGGTGGAGAGTGGTGGGATGGTTGGAGGGGATTTGGAGGGGTGTTGCAGGATGGCAATGATTGTCTAGGGAGGTGGAAGTGCCGGGCAGTGAGGAGGGGAGGAGTGGGTGCAGCGAGGGATCAACCGAAGGTGGGAGGAAGGAGGTGTGGCGGGCCTTAGAGAGGCGTTGGTTGGGCTCGAATGGAAGGGAAAACATCATGTGCTGTTGTAGGTGGCGGGTTTAATGATGGATGGTAGCTAGGTTGGAGAGGGAGGTGGCTGTAGGAGGTGTTGATAGTGGCAGGTTACAACGGGAGAACAAGGAAGTGAAGGGTAACTCCCAATGAGTCATTAGCTTAAGGTTCTGTGGAGTTGCCACCACAAGAAATCATCATATTCCCGGGGAAAGAGCCTCCAAAATTTGCAATGGAATCTAAAACCAGCCCTTACCCACTTATCTACACTAAAACATTATAGGACACTCATCGTGAACGACAATGATTGACCATACATGATAGGTAGCTGATCTTGCTAAATAATATATAGAAAAAAATGAAAACCACATGATAATGTCCAAATGGCGCTCCTGATGCAACCACTGATTCAGATCATCTTAATGATGACTCGATCAACACCTCCTTTGAGAATAAACACGTGCAAGTACCATTGGGTGATGACCCACATGTGATGGATGACCCCCATCAATTCCACAAATTGAAAAATCTTCAATCCCGATGAATAGAGATGACTGTACTGTCGTCAAAGTTTCGGGGAAAGTCAGTCAAGCTCTGCATATGCTATTCGCATGTCATCTGTGAAGGGGCGATCCCTCCAATGTATCATGTAGTGGCATGAAGGGCCGTCAGTAATGGAGGTGCATTTATGTGTCACAATCTCTGTAATACTCTTAGCACTCAACTCACATGTGGGTGGACCCGGGAGAATCTCGAGTGATGTTGACATAACCACATGGGTTAGACTTTTAGGCATTGTAGGCTTAGAAGGATGTGGCAGGGGATGCTTACACAAGGGATCAATAGGCGGCTTAGAGTGTTATTCAATGATTGGGTCAACATATGGATCGACGTACTCGCTATGTTTGTAGTAAGGTGTTAAGTCCTCAATACTAAATATGGGATGGATATGCACTTTTTGAAATATTAAGCTCATAGGAATTTGTCCCGATCCTTCTTACAACTAACTCTATAAGGACCAAGCTGCTTTGCATTCAATTTTTTGGCAGCCCCTTTGAAGCCTCTCAATGCGGATTCTTACCATTACATGCTCGGCCTCATGAAATTTCTTCTTAGGCCTGCGATTATCTGCATAATTCTTATAAATCTCATTACTTGATTATCTGGTCAACTCATGCAATTCATGCAAATTATGCATAGAATACTCAACAGACTCATTGAGATGAGACTCAATGAGAACAGGAATAAGTTTAATAAGTTTTTTGGGTTCGTAACCTAGAACAATATGAAATGAACTCAACCCTGTAAACCTATATACTGAACTATTATATACAAATTACACTATAGAGAAAATTAAATTCCAACTAAATGCATGTTCACCTACTAAACACCAAAGAAAATTTCCTAGACTCTTGTTAAATATCTCAGTCAGCCATCAGTTTAAGGCTTGTCACGACCAATCTCAACAAAATTCAGAGTGCGCTTCGGGCGGGTCATGATGGCGCAGGCATGGGCGGAAAGAAAATTCATGTTTGTAAGGCGGGAGCAGAGAAACTGATAATTGGTTTTAAAATAATTAATTTGAAATAAAAATAAGTTGTTTTTATAAGGAAGATTTAAAACATGACAGTGAAAATTTAATGCACATGTATTTTAATAAATCCCATGATACAAGTTCAGATACAAATTTTTATGTGAAGACAAACTCAGAGAAATGAACATGTAAACAATATTAAATTCTAGTACATATAATATAGCCTAACAGTTGTCCATAATTTACTGATTATAATTATTACATAAAAAAACGTTTGACAGTAAAAGAAATAAAATGTAAACATAGAACCTGAGGTTTGACGCAGATCGGACTCTTGAAGCAGGCGGCGCGGGCACGAACGCTGAGACAAATTCAAAATAAGAAGGAAAAATCTCAGAACATTAATAACATAAGCAATGTAAAGTACAAAACTAGTAAGAGAAGTAGAAATGTATGTGTACCAGGTTTCATGAAGTAATACTAAAAAGATATGCAAGTAAATGAGTCAAACAGAAACAAGTTAAAATATTAGACTACTCCGTAGTATAACATATAATGGTTCAAGCAATATCTTAAGCTGTAATTGATGAAAAGTGTGTGTTTTTAGTAGGTACATGTGGTTCACACTTAAGTTCAAGTGCAAGTCTTATTAGAAAAAATCCTGCTTGTCGTGTCATGAAAGCAAAGAAATGCACTAATTAAACAATATCTTTCAATGATTGATTAAAATATTATTGAGTTAAATGATTCATATTTTAGTTATTTTAATATGAACAAATTCACTTAAAAGGAAAGATCATATCAAGAATAGACTTTACTAAGATCTTGCAACCAGACAGACATAAGAAAAGATTCGATAACATCAAAAACTAGGAAATGAGTTTGAACTTTGCAGGTTTAAGGGATTAAGTTATCATTAATAAGAAGATTTTTCAAGTAAATCGTAGGGGTAAATTGATATGCATCGATCCTAGGATAACAAATACTCATGTAGATTAAACTATTTTCAGACACAAATATCTTCAAAGTAGAAATGTGTGTACGATACGAGCATGACATAAAACACCAATCATTTAATCGCTAGGGAAGAATCTTAACAGTTATCATTCAAATTAATTAATGTTCGTGCTCAAAAAACTACTAGTCTTTAAATTAATTAAAAATCTACTATTGTTTGAATTATTCATCAAATGAGACAAAATTCATAAAAGTAAGAATCCAATTAGACATTTAAGTTTTTAATTTATTTGCCGAATCATATATTCAAACTTGAAGTCGTACAATCATAAGAACATACATTCATTAAAGTTTAATGAATGCAAGAGAGAGAGATCTGTACTTGCCTTAAGGCTGAAGCTGAATCTGATGGAGGCGGTTGAACAACACACACAAGATTTACAAACCCTAACTGAACCGTTTCAGGAACAATCACAGATGATATCTGATAATTGACATGATAGAGATCCATATGCTAGCAAAAAAATTTTATTTATCGCAAGACTTAAACAAGAGTGAAGTTTAGAGAATTACCTCCCTCAAAAGTGAGGGGAGAAGAGATTATCACGCGGAAACGGAGACTTGACGACGATTGGCTAGGAGAAACCCTAAATTAGAGAGGGCTTTTAGAGATTCCACCAAATTAGGTTGAGTAGGGATGCTGAAAATCACAAACATAACACAGTTAGACGATTACGAGGGGCAAAAACTTGGATCCACAAAATATACGTAAACCAGAGCATAATTTTGCAAAATAAGATCAAGCAAATTTGAATAAAGAGGGGAAACAGAAAAACCTTACCCAAGGAGATCAAATCCGGGCCCAGGGAGGAGATGAGAGGAAACCCTAGGTGATTTTCTTGAAATCCACGGCCAAATCGAAGAAGGATCGAAGGAATAAGGGTTGATGTTGCTGCCCTAGGAGGAGGAAGAAGAATCTCCGGCTCTGGAGATGAGATGAAGCTGCTGTCGGCCCCCTGAGAGGAAGAAGATGGGTTGTCGACCCTTGGACCGGCCATGGGAAGTGAAAGGGAGGGGCATGAAGAGGCGGGGAAGCAAGAAGAGGCGCCGGCTAGAGGAGGAAGAGGGGTAGGAGTGGTCGACAGCGAGCAGGGAGGCGGAATCGGGAGTAGGCGCAGGAGCGGGAGGCGGAATCGGGAGCAGGACATTGACAAGGAGCGGGTTGCGGCGTTCGTGCGAGAAATAAGGGGGGGGGGATGGATGCCCTGGGGCAATAAAAATAAAAACGGGGGGCTCGACGGCAAATTATAATTATGTCATTCCTTTTATAAACTTTAATTTAAACCTTTTTTAATATGTGTTGTTATATTCTCCCCTACATAAGAAGTTTCATCCCGAAACTTTTTGAAAATTCTCTAAATGGGGGTCTCTTAAAACGAAGATTCAGATGTCATACATTCCAACAGAATTTGCAGATCAAGACATGAAAGCTAATTATTAATATACTAAAACAAAAAGGAGAACAAACGCGACGACTTACCAAGATCAAAAGAAAAGTTGCGGATGCTTGCTACGATGTTAGATTCAAGTTCTCAAGCGTATTCCTCAGACTTGTCATGCATCCAAAGCACTCTAGTCATATGAATGACTCTCTTTCGAAACATGCGTACTTGATATAACACAATCTTAGAGGGTTCGATTGGATACAAAAGATTGTCTTTAGGGATCATATGAATTTCTTCGATTAACTAGGAATTGAGAAGCAAGACTCGAGAATTCGAGAGGAGGAAAGATCTTTGCACGAAGAGAAGATTGAACATCAAAGAGGAAAAAAAGACGAATGACGATTTAGTATCGACAGAAGTAAGTCACTCTGGTGATGAAAGTGCACAAAACAACGCTGAAGGAATTCAGCAGAGCAATTTACAAGAAGAACCTCATTTCACTCTTACACAACTAGAAAAAAAATATGTCTAGAATTGCATTGCTTGCGACGCTGATGCTTAGGAGCTAGCTAGAAAGGGATAAAAGAGGACCAGACAAGATTGATAGTCAGACAGGACAGAAAGGACTGAATACGAATATTGAGGACTTAAGAGAAAAGATTCTAACATGTTTCCTACTGTCAGGTACATAAATCATGTAATAATTACAGTATTTTCATTGAACAACTCTAGGTAATGATCATGCAAATGCAAGAATGAGATTATGTGCAAATGCAAGAATGAGATTATGTGCTACATTGATGAGATTGTTAAGGAGCCCCAAAAGACTGATCCCTCCTGGAAGCGATGAGACTCAGAAAACTCCCTGGTCGTTTTATGGCTTCTTCACTCTATGTCTCCGAAGGTTTACCGGAGTTACATACTGATGGAATTTGTTTTTGAAATCTGGACCCGTGCCCGGGAGACGTATTCTCAAATTGACAGTTCTACACAGGTTTATGAACTTACTCGCCGCATTTTGGAACTGTGTCAAGACTCTATGACAGTGTCATCCTTTTTTTCAGAGTTCGGGCTGCTATATCAGGAATTGGACTACTTCTAGCACTTCACTCCAGCATGTACTGCAGACGCTGTTCAGCTACAACAACAGGAGGATCGCTTTCGTTTCCATGTCTTCTTGATGGGGCTGAACATGAAGTTCGACATGGTGCGGATGCATATCCTTCACCGCACTCCTCTTCCATCCCTTCGGGAAGCCTTCAACATGGTCCTTGGTGATGAAGACCGCCGGAAGTCTCTTAGTGCTAGTACTCCTTATCGCTCTGCTCTCAGTAGCATTGTCAGTACTCAAGTTTTCAGCACTAGCTCGTCTGCTCGTATTTGTGATTATTGTGGTCGCAAATGCCATACTCAGGAGGTGTGCTACAAGCTTCACCCACATCTTGCCCCTCATGGTCATGGCCTTGGACGAGGGCCCGGATGTGGGAGCCATCGCAAGGGTGGCTCCAGACCTCATGATGCTGCTTACTGTACAAACGTCTACGACGAGACCTCCATTGCTGTTCCCGGGCAGCTTACTGCTCATGAGTTGGATGCTTTCCGCCGTCTGCTGCACTCTCAGCCCGATCAGCCTCCGGGTGCCTCTGCTTCCATTGCCTCTATTGTTATGTTGCGTGCCCATGCAGCCACTGTCTCCTCTGAGTGAGTGATTATTTCTAGTGCCACTCACCACATGACCGGCTCCTCCTCAGGTTTCTTTTCTTACACCCTTTTGTCTGGTAAGGACAGATAATACTGCTAATGTTTTGCTGTCTCCCATTGCTTGCAAAGGTCAGATTTCATGTTCCCCTTTAATCTTTCTGCCATCTGTTCTTCATGTTCCCTTCTTTTCACGCAATTTACTTTCCATCAATAACATTACTCAATCCCTTAATTGCTCTGCAACCTTTTTTTTCTAATTCCTGTGTTTTTCAGGAACTGGGTACAAAGCGGGACATTGACAGTGGTAGGGACAGCAGTGGACTGTATTACTTGGATCTCCCACCTTCTTCCCAGGCTCTCTCCTGCACTCCTGTTACAACTGATGATGTTCGTCGTTGGTACCTGCGGCTTGGACATCCTTCTCCTCTCTATCTTCAGAAATTGTTTCCTGTTTTCTCATCGTTTTTATAAACTTTTGTCTGTGATGTTTGTGATGTCTAAACATGTGAGACATAGTCCATCCCATTTATCTTCTCCATGTAGCACTCCGTTTGATTGATGGAGCCGACTTCCCACGACATGTGGCCAAGGAGCGTCCTCCCTCTGACGATGATGGTGACCCGGTAGATTTGAATGGAGACGTCGGCCCGCAACACTTTGATGACGGCGACAGCATGCTTACGGACGACCCTTGGAAGCGTCGCCACAATAGCCGTCCGGAGCGCAAGCCCAATTATTGGCGTCGCCACAATAGCCGTCCGGAGCGCAAGCCCAATTATTATTTATTAATAATATATATATTAATAAATAATAATTGAGTAATAATATATTTCATTAGTTGTTTTATTTCAAAATTATCATTTTTTATTTCATGTTTAATTTCATGTATTATTTGTAACATGGTTATGTTATAAAACCATGGTGTATGGTTGTGTTTTATTTCATTTTCATGTTGGGCTGCATGTAGCCCTTTTCCCTTGATTGTAAAGCCTATATAAAGACATGTACTCCTTTGTTTTTCGCTAGTGAATGAATGAAAAGAAAACCAATTTCAAAATTGAAATCCCCCTCCTTCTCCAAGGCAAATTTCGGCCCCCTCTATTCCTCTTCTTCTTTGGCCGCCGGCCACCCTCCCCATCCCCTCTCTCGGCCTCCCTTCCCCTCCTTCCTCATATCTACCTTGCCTCCTTGCTACCCGAGCCACCTCCACTCTCACAAGTCCGGCTACCACCAAAACTCCCTCAACCCGAGCAGCCCCCTCCCTCTAAACCGAGCAGATCCTCCTCTCCATAAACCGAGCCCCACCTCTCACCCGAGGCCTCCTCCTCCTCGTCACCAAATCCGACCCCCCACCCTATTCCCCTTCCTAAAAACCTTAAAGATCTTCTACCATATTCATCCCCGTCCTTAAATTCTCTACCTACCATATTTGAAATTATATCATTCCTTAATTATTTCTGAAATCCTGCCACCTTTTCTCTCCAGCCTTATTGGAAATATTATTTCTATATTCAGAAGATTTCACCAGGACTTTCCAAATATAGCGTGATACGAAGAAGGTGACGAATTTCTCTCCCTCCGGCGTATCTCTGGCGGAGCCGTTGAAGAACGATTCTAGTAGAGTGAACCAGATTCATCAAATCCGGTTGGGTAACAAACATTTACACCTTTATGTGTTTCTCTTCTTTAGATAGATCTTGTGGCATTGACAAATTGCGTGGCTTGTGTAACGCTTGAATTTTCGTGACTAATTTCTTTTAGTTATTGTCGTGTTTATTTCTTTCGTCTAAGTTCGTGAGCTGTGACGACTCTCGTTTTATTTTGTTGGGAGAGAACCACCCTTGTCCGAATCTTTTGTTTTCGGTGGATTCTCTTTTGGTACAACAACGCTCGACCGAACCGTGTGGGTTTCTTTCGCTTGGGAGGATCTTGGCCTATCGCCTTGGTACTATCTTGAAGGGCTTTGTGAACCCTCCGTCGTCTATGTTTAATGAATATCCGAGTTGGGTAGTTGCCGCATTTTTGTTGCTTGAGCGTGACGTGAGAGTTATCGGAGAACGCCGTGTTAGTTCCGTCGGCCACCCATAACGCTCGAAAGAGTGAGCCTACATCAATTTAGTATCGGAGGGAGTTTCACGTCAATTTCTTAATTAGCACCCTCGCCCTTTTATTTAGCACGTTAACACGCACTTTGTATGCACGTTCAGAGTCAAAATAATCAAAAAAAATAATTTCTGGTCTGTCAATAGCGGCTTAAATTTCTTATTTTTCAGCAAAAAAATCAAAACAAAATTAATTAATAATCTTCATATTTTATTCTGCAAGAAAATCTATTTTATATTAATATTACCCTAGTGGTTAAACGGGAAAAATTCCGACAAACCTATTTTAATTCGGCCAGAAGCGTTTCTCATTGTATGTGCACAAATTCCGGATCGAGTTTTCTCTCCGGTTATCACAATATGGCCTACGACGTCAATGTTTCCCGAGGAAAATCATTAGGTTCCATTAGGGATGTTAGAAAACCATTCCAATGCCCGGTAGTGGATGAGATTAAGGCATTGATTGACCAATTAAAGGCTAGCCAAGTAGTACCATTTCTCCCAAGGCAACACCCTAGTTATCCTACAGACGACGCTAGTTCCATACCGATCTTTAGGAATGAAGATAAACCAAACGCCCAGGCCAAATGACAAATAACTGATGATTTGGCTACCCTTAAACAAGAGAATTAGTCGGTCTCAGATTATATGCAACTCTTTAAGGATTTGACGGTTAGGAGCGGTGTGAAGGAATCGCCTGAGGTCACCCTTTCCAGGTTTCGTAGGGGGTTGAGCCCCTACATCCAGGGAAAGTTATTGCGATATGGTCACACCGATCTAGACACCACCTTTTGCACGACATTGGAAATTGAGAAGCACCAGATTCCTAGGAGTAAAGTTCCCTCATATCAGACGATTACTATAGGTGAGTCTAGTGGCGAATCTGGTCTTGGCTCTATTGTGCGTCCTACCCTGATTACGCCCGTAGACCATTTTGAGTCTCCCCCTGAGTTGCCTGATTTAGTTGTAGACTCCCCTGATGAGTCTAAGGTCGTGACTAGGACTGTGCCCGTCACTGAGGGCGAGGCTGATTACGTTGGCGATTTGAGTGACGATGAGGAGATTGGTTACCCTAGTGACCTGGACGAGGACTTCTCTGAGGAATCGTCTCCTCTTCCTTTCGGCGATGTTTCTGAGGCGTCTCCCATGATAGTTACAGAGTCTTCTGATGACCCTGAGTCAGAAGACATTCCGGCTGAGTCACCCGATGTTGAGAGCTTACCTGTTACTGATTTAGGTGATGACCTGCTAGAACACGAGTTAGTTCCTTCTAGCTCAGAACATATTGAGGTGCCCATTTATTTAGCTTCCCCGTTAGATCAATCCAGTCGGATAAGTGTGAGTGAGGATCACAATATTATAATGGATGACCCAGAATTAATAGATGTTTCAACGGTATTGTAAGAGTCACCTTGAGATGATCGTTCAATTTGGGATAATTTTAGTGTGATACATCCAGGAGTTAGTTCGTTTACGTTATCAACGACGCTTAAAAGTCAAGTTAATTTTGATACTCCCCGGGATTCGATTTGCCCATCCCTCTATTCTGCTTTAGGCAATGTACCCACCTCATGGGAAGAGCTGGTCAACGAAGGTTGTGAAGCTTTGGTAGATTTACCCTGCGCGGAAGACTTTTCTTTGGAGGGCGGTTGCACTGAGGGTCCGATAGACATTTCATTGATAGCTCCTTTACTTGGGGCCGAAAACTGTTTAGAAATTTTGTCGGATACGATTTTGCCTACCTATGATACGATCACTAATTCTGAATTAAATGAAGTATCGAATGAGTTAGAAGACTTGTCGGCTGAGTTTTCAGTGATGACGAATCCACTGTTTAATTTTTCCTATGATTTTAACGGCCTGCAACCGGAGGCTTGTTATTGGACGAGTAATCCGTGTTTTGACGTTGAGTGTGACTTAACTTCCCTTACGGAATCACCCATGTCGACTCTCCCTCTGATTCATTTAACTCGAGTAGATGATTTGTTAGGACACGAGCTAGTCATTTATAACCCTTATATTTGAAGAAGTTTATTATTACCGCCTCCCCATTATGCTTACTTCGATGGATGTGGGTAAACGTAGTTGGTGACGAACGTTTTCTGCTGGCTATTCATTATGATGTTTTTAAATCAAAATTTAATTCCAAATTTAAAACGAAAACGTTAGACTCCACCGAAATAATTTTTGAATTTAAAGCACCCGTGCCACCTGACATAGTTCCGTTATTTTCTACTATTAATTCTAGTCATGTTGCACATGGGTTCACCCCACATGGTTTTAAGTTAATTAGGCGCATTCTTATCCTTTTAATCCATCAAAATGCGTCCTTTAATTTACTTGCGAGTTTGTGTCAGAAAGTCTCCCACCGTTATGTGATTGATTTGATTTTGGCTTGTCTCGCCCCTGAACGGATGCTCCCGGGCACCTTAGAAATAATAACGAATCATCTAGTCTATTCTTTACGAATTTTACGGAAGTTTGGTGACATGATATTTCTTTTAAAAGTTTCCACTGATTGGGGCATAGCTCCTATTTTCATCGTTACATACTTTACGCTTTATGCTTTTATGCCACTTGAAATGTCTACCTCTCCGTATATATTTTCCACTATACTTTCTATTGGGTTGGGTGATGACAGTTTCCTAGGATCGTTCTCCTTCTCGGTCTCCATCGGAGGTATGTTGGTGGATGTTGTTGAAATTCTTTTTCCTTCTTTGGATAACGCGTATTTGAGATCCCTCCAAGGCCACCTTTTGCCATGCAGGTTCTTCTTCCCCGCCGATGACCTTCCAGGCGAGTACACACAGGTATACTCATCAGTGATGAGTATTTTTAAGAGGGGGAGGATTGATGGAGCCGACTTCCCACGACATGTGGCCAAGGAGCGTCCTCCCTCTGACGATGATGGTGACCCGGTAGATTTGAATGGAGACGTCGGCCTGCAACACTTTGATGACGACGACAACATGCTTACGAACGACCCTTGAAAGCGTCGCCACAATAGCCGTCCGGAGCGCAAGCCCAATTATTGGCGTCGCCACAACAGCCGTCCGGAGCGCAAGCCCAATTATTATTTATTAATAATATATATTAATAAATAATAATTGAGTAATAATATATTTTATTAGTTGTTTTATTTCAAGATTATCATTTTTTATTTCATGTTTAATTTCATGTATTATTTGTAACATGGTTATGTTATAAAACCATGTTGTATGGTTGTGTTTTATTTCATTTTCATATTGGACTGCATGTAACCCTTTTCCCGTGATTGTAAAGCCTATATAAAGGCATGTACTCCTTTGTTTTTTGCTAGTGAATGAATGAAAAAAAACCAATTTCAAGATTGAAATCCCCCTCCTTCTCCAAGGCAAATTTCGGCCCCCTCTATTCCTCTTCTTCTTTGGCCGCCGGCCACCCTCCCCATCCCCTCTCTCTCGGCCTCCCTTCCCCTCCTTCCTCATGTCTACCTTGCCTCCTTGCTACCCGAGGCACCTCTTTTCCCCAACCTCCAAGCCGTCACCTCCACTCTCACAAGTCCGGCTACCACCAAAACTCCCTCAACCCGAGCAGCCCCCTCCCTCTAAACCGAGCAGCTCCTCCTCTCCATAACCCGAGCCCCACCTCTCACCCGAGGCCTCCTCCTCCTCACCAAATCCGACCCCCGCCCTATTCCCCTTCCTAAAAACCTTAAAGATCTTCTACCATATTCATCCCTTATTTACCATATTCAAAATATATCCCCGTCCTTAAATTCTCTACCTACCATATTTGAAATTATATCATTCCTTAATTATTTCTGATATCCTGCCACCTTTTCTCTCCAGCCTTATTGGAAATATTATTTCCATATTCAGAAGATTTCGCCAGGACTTTCCAAATATAGCGTGATACGAAGAAGGCGACGAATTTCTCTCCCTCCGGCGTATCTCTGGCGGAGCCGTTGAAGAACGATTCTAGTAGAGTGAACCAGATTCATCAAATCCGGTTGGGTAACAAACATTTCCACCTTTATGTGTTTCTCTTCTTTAGATAGATCTTGTGGCATTGACAAATTGCGTGGCTTGTGTAACGCTTGAATTTTCGTGGCTAATTTCTTTTAGTTATTGTCGTGTTTATTTCTTTCGTCAAAGTTCGTGAGCCGTGGCGGTACTCGTTTTATTTTGTTGGGAGAGAACCACCCTTGTCCGAATCTTTTGTTTTCGGTGGATTCTCTTTTGGTACAACAACGCTCGACCGAACCGTGTGGGTTTCTTTCGCTTGGGAGGATCTTGACCTATCGCCTTGGTACTATCTTGAAGGGCTTTGTGAACCCTCCGTCGTCTATGTTTAATGAATATCCGAGTTGGGTAGTTGCCGTATTTTTGTTGCTTGAGCGTGACGTGCGAGTTATCGGAGAACGTCGTGTTAGTTCCGTCGGCCACCCATAACGCTCGAAAGAGTGAGCCTACATCATTGATGTTGTCCATTCTGATGTTTAGGGTCCATCCCCCGTTTTATCTACATTTTGTTTTCGTTAGTTTGTCACCTTTATTGATTGTTTTTTTCGCACAACTTGAGTGTATTTGTTAAAAAAGAAAAGTGAAGTTTTCTCTTGTTTTCAGATTTTTCACAAAATGGTTCAGACTTAATTTAAGGGTGTGATTCGTGTCCTGCGCAGTGATAATAAGGGGGGGGGGGAATATGACAATCGGGGAGCATTTGGCTCGTACCTCACTAGTCATGGTATCATCCACCAGAGCACGTGTGTTCACACCTCTACCAAAATGAAGTTGCCAAATGAAAAAACCGGCACATGTTGGATGTCGCCTGTTGTCTTCTGGGTGTTATGTACCTTCCCAACTCCTATTGGGGCGATGTGGTTCTTACCGCTGCCCAGCTTATCAATCGGCTTCCCTCACGTGTGCCTGACTATGCTACTCCCTTAGGTCGACTGTTTACCATGACTGTGATTTATACTGTTGGATCTTGTGACCAACCTTAGGGGGGGGTGAATAAGGTTTTCTGCGTTAACTGGAATTTTAAAATTCTTCGTCCCAGGAAATCGAGTTTTGGAAGCTAACGCGTGGCGTTAAGTCTATGAACTTGTTTTCCTGTGCAAGTTCGTTTGCTAGCCCCACAACACACGCACTCAGTTGACAAAACTAGAACAATCATAAAATCAATCAAGGAGAAACAAGAATTCCATTTCATGAATTAAAATAACAATTGTTCAAGATTACAAAATCGTGATCTCCGTGACGCCGGAGATCGAAGGCGATGAGATATAAATACTTTTTTGGTTTCTATACTGATCCGCTCCACGGATCGGTCGACTCTCTCCTTTTCCGTCCAGGAAAAGTCTTCGAGCCGGCTCTTCACCTCCACACAAGGAAGGGTCTTAGAGCCCGCTAAATCCTCCCGATTTAGACGTCCTTATCCCCAGGACGATTTCCCACGGAGTTCTACCCGGATTCCGACGACCCTTATCGGTCAATTTTTCTCACAACATGATTTAGAAAAAGGAAAGATTACAAGAATAAAAGATGCAAATATTTCAAAGATGAAGTTCTCCCTGTTGACGACTTCTCCGTTGAGCGATCCGCGACCGGTGCTTGAGATCTCTGTTTGCTAGCAACCGGTCTGCTCTTCGTAGTAGATGTAGATCTTGGATTCCCGGAGTCTTTCGATCACGAGCGGGAGGGAGACAAATTTCTTCCTTTTTGATGAAGACAATCAGAACGGATGCACGAAGCCGGCCAAACTCTAGAGTGCAGGAACTTCTGTCTATATTTCGTCTGGTTTCTCTTCTTGATACAAGACACAGAAACCAAGACGGCCTTTTATACGTCTTCATGAAAACAGGCTACCGCCGGCGGTAGGACTAGCGCCCGACAGTTGGTTCGCGCGCTTGTTGTGCTAGCTGTCGTCCAAATCTGGAATAATATTCAAAACGAATATTGGCCGTTTTATCGTTGCTAGCGCCACGCGGTTACAACTACCTCCGCGCGGTAATATAGGACACGACGATTCGGGACAGTCGTGTCGATATTCGTCGAGAGGCTAGCGCGGCGTGGTAACTGCTATCGCCTGCGGTAATTTGGTTACTCGAGAAGTTCGTCTCAATACTCGTCGAGAGACTAGCGCGGCGCGGTAACGACTATCGCCGGGCGGTAGGTCGTTTCTCGAGAAATAATGCATTCGTCGAGAGGCTGGCGCGGCGCGATAGCACTACTGCATGACGGTAATTTCCCGAGAGCCTGGTCAAAATATTCCATTGCGTTAGCGCGGGCGGTAGGGCTAGCGCGGAGCGGTAGTTTCCCGAGAGCTCTGTCCAATTAATTCACGGCTATCGCTCGACGGTAATCTCTACCGCTCGGCATTAGTGCCTATAGGAATCTTCTTCTTCCCTTGCACCTGTCAACCGGCACTCTATCAACAGAAGACGTGATCAAATACAACCTTAGAGTTGATATTCTCAAACACAGGGAATATAAAACATCAGTTCCAACAAACTCCCTTTTTTGATAATATCAACTTCCGTTCATGAAAAATAACAATAAGATAGAGTGCATATAAAGAATAAGAGTTATAGGCTAACATCAGGTTGTAGGTTCTCTATATAGCTCCCCTACACGCACGCTCCCCCTATCTACATGTTCGACATGCTCCCCCTATGTATGTGCACACATTGTTAACGTGCTCCCCCTACATGTGACCTCTCCTAACCCGTGACTCATACTCATGAACATACTCATGAACAATTTATTCTCCCCCTTTGATAATATCAAAAGGACGGGCAAGGCCAACTAGACATGCATGATGAAAAATAGTAGAAATGATTAGCGGTGAGACAAATAGCAGATAGTGCACACACAAAGTAAATTTAGCGATAATAATCATAGAGGTGACTTAAAACGGAATACATATCAGAAAATTGTAAGCACATGGGTCACAAAATGGAGCAAGGTACACAGACAGAGAGATTCAATTTTCAGAGATCAGATGAGTTGGACAACACAGACTAAACTAAGCACACGAGTACGTCTACAATGCTATAAGAGTTAAAAAGTAATCAAGTTGAACAAATATTGAGAACGTCATGAGTGTAAATCGTGTGCTAGTACGTATTGTGCTAAAAAACGATAGTGTTGTTGCAGTCCAATTCTTATGTGCGGAAGTCTTAGATAAGACAATGACATGTGTTTGTGTAGCATCGAAAGCGAGATAACACCAAAGGAAAGATAGCATGTTGTCCATGGATATCTCGATCGTCTCGGAACCTAACACAAGAGAAATAAGGTGAATAATCACCTCACATGTCATTCAATGTCATACATAGACAAAAATTAGGGGCACTAAGCTAAAGATAGAGTCGATTGACAAGATCGAAGTGACTCTTTAACCAAGGTGCTCATCCTCACAATGCTCATGAAGACTTATCAGAAGGAATGAGTAGTGCTTGGGGGAACCGTGACAAGAGATGTGATAGTTTGCATAGTGTTATTTTGTTAGCGTAGATCTATCACTTTGATCGTTTTTCTTTGTAAAATTCACGGAGCCCCGAGTCAATCGAAATCTATCCACCGAGATAGATACACTTTAACTTGTGTACACATGACTTTTGTACTCGGGTTTTGGCCCAAAGTTTCACACCTAGTATAATCACAAGTGTGTCATGACATTGATTATTCAAAGTATTTCTTGCGTGTTAGAATATAATGTCACGAGTTATAACATGTGCGCGTAGCATTTTTCGTCTTGAGTGCACCGGCGAGAGATGTGTGTATCATGTGAAGTCATTCCCCTATCTAAATCCTCACACATACCTAAAGGCATAAACAACAAACACGACCTCGTCTTGTCGCACTCAATAGCTAATCACCTATAGATTCAACCCACTATGACCGGAGGACAATGTTTACATAGATTATGAGACTAAACTCAAATATTGTACGTACGCGTTATGGTCTAAGTCACAATCATGTGAGCCCTAAGCATTATAAATAAACAACAATTTTTTTTGTTTTTTTTGTTATATATATATATATTTGTTTTGTTTTTTGTTAAAAAAACAATGACAAGGAAACTCAAGTAAAAACAAACATCAAATATGCGAAGAAAAAAAACATAGACAGAAACAATAACCACAAACAAAAAGGACACAAGCTAGCATGATAGAATAGTGTGCATGAATATAATGAACATGATAAGTGAAATAATGTTCATGCAGTGGATATGTGAATCCTGTGTATGCCCAGTAATCCAATACCTAAGCTATATGTCTACATCCTAGCCCCGTACTAAGTGATAGATGGGCATGGGAAGCTGCATAAGTGCCGCAGGGTGGGGTGTTAATCCCATGTGCATACAAAAGAACCCGCTCAATCTAACACTCTTTCCCCCCAGCGCCACACAAGGACCTACTGGAACCCTTCCCGGTTAGGGATAAGACGTAGTTTACAGGTTAATATTTCTAAAGCACACACACCTACGCCCCCGCTATTGTGAGATATACATCATGGGTGAATGATCGCAGACATACTAAGACAGCGTGATTTAATTTACTTGGGTTGATAAGCAATAGTATGAAAAACGTTATCACCGGCGTTAAGGTTATCGCTCCGCGGTAGCTTTGGACTATATAAGCCTCAGTTCAGATCTAGATTTGCACAACTGCTTACTTCCTTTTGCTACCAGCGACGTTCTTATTCCTGGCAACACTTCTTCATTGCTTTAAGGTACTCTCTCTCACTCTCCCTCTCTCAAATTTCTTGTAATTTAGATCTCAGATCTAAAGTTTTTGACTCATCGTGTTTTTGAGCACGATCCGTGACGATTTGTGGGTAGAAGGTCCCTCCTTTTTTATTTTTTTTAATTTTTCCTGCTGATTATCGTCGTTTCTCATGGATCCGGCTTGTCTCGGCTCGGATTACGTGTCTTTGGTAATTTCGAATGGCCAATTTACTCAAAAATCCCGTTTTTGATAAGATTCGAACCCGAATTTTCATCCGTGTAGCTCTCCTGGATTTTCCATGTTGGATGAGTTTTTTCTTTTCGAATCTTGGCTACTATCTCTGATCTACTCTTCATACGCATGGATCTATGATTTTTATCGTGTTTGGGAGGGGATTTAAGCCACAAATTGGGGTTTTTGGAACCTATCCGGCGGAAGAGGATGAAGACAGTCTGTCACGCTACCGCCCGACGGTAACAAATTATTGCCCGGCAGTAGGAACCAGAGGCCAGTTTTCAGTTCTGTTTTGTCATTTTTGGTTAACCCCCTTCTTATAGATTTTACTAAACGGTTCCATGGTTTATTTCCAGGATATGTCTTCGTCGAGCTCACAGTCTGCACGCTGCAGTTTTTCAAAGAGGTCCCGGGTGCCTGTATCCACCTACCCAGCCATAGATGATGTTACTGTGAGCATTCCGATGATCATAGATATTGATGATCGATATATTCATATCTATGAGTACTTGGAGGGATCTGGTGTGCTTGCAGTGATCTCATCCGGTTCTCCATTCTCCTCTGCCCTCACCCGAGAATTCTACAATAACCTTCGGGATCCAGCTCAGATGCGCCTCGGTGGGGGTGTCCAATCCTGCATTGGCAAGGAGATAGTCATAATAACCCATGCAGATCTCGACCCTAAATATGTCTGAACCCCCAACTGTCCAGTCCTCGACTTCGTGGAGTCCTTTAGAACTACAAGGGACTGGAGGGAGATGAACGAGGTTCTTCACAGTGTGGAGGGGCGTTCAAATCTCTTCACCTCGGTAGCATCGTCCAAGATATCCTACCTCATTCCCTTATGTTCAAGGCTGGGGACACCAGGAAGGTCACAACCCAGCTGTCGATGGCGATGTATTATATCCTGGCCCAGAAGTCCTTCAGCGTCTCAGATCTCATACTTTCTATGATGCGCTACACTTTTCGCCTGAAATCTCCTTCTTCCTCACGGGCACGGGCAACTTCATCGCAGCCACCGATGCACCGCTCAGGGTCCCTCAGGGAAACCAGCCGGGATATCTACGGCCTGGTGGAGGAGCATGGTCGGGAGATCAAGCAGACAACGAAGGAGGTGAAGGGGATGAAAAAGATGCTCAAAAGGATCATGGTGAAGCTCAATATTTCTCACACCTCTTCAGAGGAGTAGCAACTTATATGTATTGTTCATGTTTTTATCAGTTATAATTTGTTATGTAATAAACATGTGAGCTCTAGACACATTTAATTGTAGTTTATTATGTGATGTGTTCTGTGAAACCACTGTACTCGTTGTGATTTTCTGATATCATGCTTTAATTTATTTGATATTGTCATCTTATCGTGCTAGCTCACAACAAACACCAACAAAAGGAGATACACTGTGTGCTAGACTAAAACATATTTCCAAAAATAATTTAGTGAGCATATCGTGATGTACAAGCAAAAAAAAAGCAAAAACAATAATAAGAATGAAATGAAATAAAAAAATTGAGCATATCGTGATGTAGATTATCGAGTAGTTTTGGTTTGATTATTTTTTACACCACGCAATTCGTGGATACTAATGGATGAGATTTAGGTATCCAAAAGGGACCAGGAGTGGTGGTTCCTTTGGGTACCCAAGCATAACGTGTCACACCTTTGGGAGATGACGGTGAGTGACTCCTTTTGAGCGAAATCGGTGCGCTCATCTGAATGATGGAACTCCATTCATACTTTGCCTTACTATTTTTCTTATGTTGCAAGTTTCCACTTAACCGTCTAGGAGTCCTTACATGATCTCTAGTTGTGCACAATTGCGTTTGTGGTTTAACGGTGTTGAGATTGCCCTTGGAGTTCTGATAACTGTGCATTGTGTAATGACTCATAGCGTAACACTTATTTGAAGGAAACTTGCGTTCATTTGATTTTATGAATGGAGTTGGTTTGTACATGTAAAGATGATTTTTCTGTTTTGTAGTTTCATGTATATCTGCTTGACATTTCCCATTCCCTTTGATTAATTTGGCCTTTGGACGGTGGTTCATATTCAACGTGCTTTCGGGTTTCATGTGCAGCTTAGGAGTTGGTTTCTGTGAGTTTTTGAGCATTATTTCCTTCATCATGTTGATTTTTATAGTTAGCTCTTTGTTTTTCAGTTTGAGGTTATGTCTCGCTTTATTGTATGCGATTGTGCTATTTTTGAGAGTGGAGACTATAGATTCGATATGAGCTTTATAGTCACTTCTAAATTCATAGAATGTCTTGTCCATCTCTTCATTTTCAACTTTATAATTTTTGCATTCAGTACAGTCACTTTTCAATGATGAGTTTTCGAGACATAATTTATCGTTCTGCTCTTTTGTCGAGAGGAGCTTTTTTTCCAAAGATTTATATCTTTCTTCCAGTCCGTTGAGATTTATACACAGTGTAGGAGGGTTATCTAAAGAGCACACCTGATAACTATGCACGACGACAGTGGATCCTACATTAACATTTTCTTTTAACCGGTGATTTTCTAACCGTAGTTTTGAGTTAATACTGTTTAGTTTCTTAATTCTACGTTTAGCATTTTCTAGCATGCGTAATGTAGAGATAGAGTTACGCGCAGTAGAGGATTTTGACTTCCTTACAGTATTTTTTGAGACGACATGATTTGAACACACGGTTCCTTTGTCATCTTACTCTTGACTTGATGTGTCCGAGACACCCTTCTCCAATAGTAAATCTTCATTTCATTCTCCACTTGGATCCATAAGGAATTGATCTGTTTCATAATCTATAAAAGGAGAACTATACGTTAGCTCAAGAAATTTTCAGATATCATATGCAGTAGGAAGCGTATAGATAAATTTGAAAATGTCTTGACCAAGCCCACATAATAGACTATTCATGGCTTTGGCATTCAAATAACATTCGTGCTTATTTAAGTTATTCGGGGGTTTGACACACGTTATGTTCCAAACTTCTATATCTAATAATATAAGGAATTTCCTCATTAGTATTCTCCGTTCGTTATAGTTCAATCCTATGAATAGAGGTGGTGCAAATGAATTTTCATTGTATAATTTTTCATCCCCATTGGTCGATTCAAGGTCAGGGTTGGCCATTATTCCCGGTGGTGAAACCGTTTTGGAATAACCTCCCTCTGATTCCACTTGTTGGGTCTTGTGACCAACCTTAAAGGAGGTGGGGGGGGGGGGGAATAAGGTTTTATGCGTTAACTGGAATTTTAAAATTCTTCGTCCCAAGAAATTGAGTTCTGGAAGCTACCGCGCCGCGTTAGGTATCTAACGCGTGACGTTAAGTTTATGAACTCGTTTTCCTGTGTAAGTTCGTTTGCTAGCCCCACAACACACACACTCACTTGACAAAACTAGAACAATCACAGAATCAATCAAAGGAGAAACAAGAATTCCATTTCATGAATTAAAATAACAATTGTTCAAGATGATTACAAAATCGTGATCTCCGTGACGCCGGAGATCGAAAGCGATGAGATATAAACACTCTTTTGGTTTCTATACCGATTCGCTGCACGGACCGGTTGGCTATCTCCTTTTCCCTCCAGGAAAAGTCTTCGACCCGGCTCTTCACCTCCACACAAGGAAGGGTCTTAGAGCTCCGCTAGATCTTCCCGATCTAGACGTCCTTATCCCCAGGACGATTTCCCACGGAGTCCTACCCGGATTCCGACGACCCTTACCGGTCGATTTTTCTCACCACAAGATTTATAAAAAGAAAAGATTACAATAATAAAAGATGTAAATATTTCAAAGATGAAGTTCTCCCTCTTGACGACTTCTCCGTTGAGCGATCCGCGACCGGTGCTTGAGATCTCTGTTTGCTAGCAACCGGTCTGCTCTTCGTAGTCGATGTAGATCTTGGATCCCCGGAGTCTTTCGATCACGAGAGGGAGGGAGACAACTTTCTTTCTTTTTAGACGAAGACAATCAAAACGGATGCACGGAGACGGCCGAACCCTAGAGTGCAGGAACTTATGTCTATATTTCGTCTGGATTCTCTTCTTGATACAAGGCACAGAAACCAAGGCGGCCTTTTATACGTCTTCATGAAAACGGGCTATCGCCGGCGGTAAGACTAGTGCCCGACGGTAGGTTCACGCGCTTGTTGTGCCAGCTGTCGTCCAAATCTGGAATAATATTCAAAATAAATATTTGCCATTTTATCGTTACTAGCGCCGCGCGGTTACAACTACCGCCGCGCGGTAATATAGGACACGACGATTCGGGACAGTCGTGTTGATATTCGTCGAGAGGCTAGCGCGACGCGGTAACTGCTATCGCCTGCGGTAATTTGGTTACTCAAGAAGTTCGTCTCGATACTCGTCGAGAGACTAGCGTGACACGGTAACGTCTATCTCCTGGTGGTAGGTCGTTTCTCGAGAAATCATGCATTCGTCGAGAGGCTGGTGCGGCGCGGTAGCACTATCTCATGGCGTTAATTTCCCAAGAGCCGAGTCAAAATAATCCATTACGTTAGCGTGGGCGGCAGGACTAGCGCGGAGCGGTAGTTTCCCGAGAGCTCTGTCCAATTAATTCACGGCTACCGCTCGACGGTAACCTCTACCGCTCGACGTTAGTGCCCATAGGAATCTTATTCTTCTTCGCTTGCACCTGCCAACCTGCACACTCTATCAACAGAGGACGTGATTAAATACAACATGAGAGTTGATATTCTCAAACACAGGGAATATGAAACATCAGTTCCAACATATACTTCCCACCCGCCTACTCGTGTCTTTGAATGTGTATGTTTTATGCATATTCATTTGTCCCACCAAGACAAATTGGACCCTCGAGCTATTCGTTGCGCGTTCCTCGGATACTCTTCCACGACGAAAGGGTATCCGTGTTACCACCCTTCCTCTGGGCGTATGTATTGACTATGAATGTTACTTTTCGGGAAGGTGTTGGAACCAAAGTTCGGGCGGTTAGCCGAACAAGTCGCAGCGGCTTATCCTGTCGGCTTTTTGGCGGTTTGGCTCAGCGACCTGTTTGATCAGTGTTCTGGCGGTGTGGTCTTGCGGGCTGTCTGTTCAGCCTTCTGGCGGTTTGGCGCAACGGTCTGTGTAGTAGCTCTCCAGCGGGTTGGTTTGAGCTCGCAGCAGTGCAACGAATGTTAGCGGTCTGATGGCTTGCAGCAGCAGTCTGGTGTGTGGTTATAGCGGTCTGGATAATGCCGCAACAGCGGACATATGCTTTACCGCAACTACGGTCTGGTGGAAACCCGGAGTTGCGATCTGATGGCTTGCAGCAGTTGCAGTCTGATGGTTAGTCGTAACTGCAGTATGGTGGCAACCCGTAGTTACAGTCTGGCGGCCTAGTCTGGCGGTCTTCCCTTGGCTGTCTGGCGGTTTTCCTTAGTTGCCACCAGGTGTACATGAGTTCATTGTGAAGCATGAGGGAGCGAGCAACATCAAGCAAGTGGCGGTTCTTTCGTTCGGGGACCCCGTTTTGTTGCGGGGTGTAGGGACAAGAGGTCTGATGAATAATACCGAAGTTTGCGCAGAGAGTGGCAAACTCGTGGCTAGTGTATTTCCGGGCATTATCAGAGCGGAAAGTTTTAATGGCGGTAGAAAATTGCGTACGAGTTTCTAACACAAAAGCCTGAAAAACACGAGAAGCTCGGAGCGATCATGTAGTAGATACAACCAGGTGGTGCGAGAGTAATCGTCAATAAATGTTATAAAATAACGATAACCAGAAATGCTAGGAACTTTGTACGGTCCCCAAATATCAGAATGTATTAGATCAAAAGGAGCAGAGCTCCGAGTACAATGTGCGGGATAAGAAGCACATGGCTGTTTGCCAAGAATACAGGAATCACATTTAAAAACAGGAAGAGAGATGTCAGGAAGCGCCTTCTGGAGGATAGGTAGAGGGGCATGCCCAAGACGACAATGCCAATCAGTAGAGGAAACAGAGGAAAGTGATGTGGGAGAGACATCGAGGAGGTAGAGCCCGTTCTGCAGTCGACCCCTACCAATGGTAATCCGCGTCTGCCGATCCTGTATCAAAAAACCAGAAGAGGTGAAGGTGATATAACAATTCATATCAGTAGTAATACGACCAACAGAGAGTAAATTAAATGGGGAGGCCAGCACATAAAGAACGGAACGAAGAGAGAGAGAGAGAGGGATGAAGGAAGAGATCAGCACATCCGGAGACCGGAACAATCGCACCATTGGCCACAGTAATAGACTGGGGATGAGGAGCATCAGAGAACCGGGGCGGCTGCATGGAAGTGATGTGGTGGGTGGCTCCCGAGTCCAGGATCCAGCGAGATCCGGAGGAAAGACAGGCAGTACCTGTAGTGGAGGTGGAGACAATACCTGCAGGGGAGGTGGAGGCAATGAAAGCAGATGGAGGGTGGAGGAGCCCCTGAAGGTGTTGCAGCTGAAGGCGAAGAGACTCAAGATCCGTACCAGTCGGAGGAGAGCTATCGGTAACATCAGCAGTAGGCGGGCGAGGAGGGTAGCCATGTTTCTTGTGACATACCGCTTCAGTATGGCCATCCCGGCCGCAGTAGGTGCACTTGGGCCGTCCGCGGCCACCACGGCCCCGCCCACGGGAGCCCGTACGTCCACTCCGAGTAAAAGATGGTTGGGGAAGTAAAGGAGGAAGGGCCTGCTGAAGAAGGGCCGGCGAGGGTGGTGCAGGTGCCTCCGGTGGAGGTGGTACGCGAAGTAACATAGAGCAGACATCGAAGAAGGAAGGGGTAGTTGGTGAAGCCAGAACCTGGGCCCGGATACTGTGAAGGTGCGGCGGGACGCGAGCCATAATCATAGCAATACAAACAGCCTCCTTCTGGGCGCGTTGAGCAGCGAGATCAGTAGTCACGGGCTGGTGCTGAATCCAGGCCTCCGTTAGAGTTTTAGCACGGGCCACGAAGGAGGTCATGTCCAGAGCTTTGCCAACATCCAAAGCTTGAAGATCAGTGATGATGTCAAAAAGGTGCTGAAGGCCGTCCTTGCCCGAGTACAAAGAATGAAGTTCATCCCACATGGCTTTGGCGGTCTCATGATACATGATCATCTGGTACGACTCACCCTCCACCGAGTTCAGGATCCAGGTCTGGACGCGACCGTCATTTCGGAGCCAATCATCAGTAGGAGGAGTCGGGGAGCCCTGGGTAAGGTGACGCGCAAGACCCTTCAGACGGAGTGAACCCAGGGGATGAAGTTGGACTTGCCAGAGAGGGAAAAAGTAGTAATCCGAAGCTCATCGCGGAGTTCGAGAGGAGGAGCCACGTGGTCTGCCGGGGGGTGAGCGGTAGTGGAGTCGCTGGAGGACATGGCGACTTGGAGGAGTAGAGGCGGGTTGAACCAGCGGACTGAGGCACAGCAGACAGCAGGGCGCGGCTAGTACAAACCGCGCGGCAAGCAGCGGGCTAGAGGAGGCCGCGACGAACTGGATGAGGGCGCGACGAGCTGGATGAGGTCGCAGCGAACTGGATGAGGTCGCGGCGAAATGGATGAGGTCGCGACGAACTGGATGAGGTCGCGGCGGTCAGGAGCAGCCCGCGGCAGAGGCGGGCAGGGAGAAGACGCAGCGGGAAGAGTCAAGCCGCGAGAAGAGAGAGGCCGCAGCGGGTGAAGTAGAAGGCAGAGATCGCAGTGGTCTGGAGTAGATCGCAGCGGTCTGAAGCAGATCGCAGCGGACTGGGGCAGGCCGCTGCAAACCCGTGGCGGACTGAAGAGGAGACGGGAGGAGAGCCCGCAGCGGATAGGAGGAGAGCCCGCAGCGGACAGGAGCAGTCCGCAAGAGACTACGGATAGGGAGTAGAGAGGAGCAGTCCGCGAGCAAAGATGCTCGAGCGGAAAGAAGAGCGTGCAGCGGACATGAAGGAAAGCCCGCAGCGGATAGAAGAGGTGGGCCCCACGAGTCAGAGCAGAGGATGGCTATAAGAAGTCTGAGGAGGGTGGAACCACGGAGAGAAAGAAAAGAGAGGCGGATGCAGAGGGGCAGTCCGCAGGAGATCGGAGCGGACAAAAAAGGCAGTCCGCAGGAGATCGGAGCGGACAGAGAAGGCAGTCTGCAGGGAAGGCGGGCTGGGCGAGCTGGGCGGTTTGAAAACAAGAGAAGACCGCAGCTAGAGGGAACCTGGCTCTAATACCATGTTGAGAGAGCCCAAAGCTTGTATGTATTACTCAAGTGTATAATTACATGGAGAGAATACAAATATATAGGAGAGAGGAGAGAAGAATAAATCTTATACAAGATGTGAGACTAAAGAAGGAGGAGAAAGAAGACAAAGAAAGAGGGCCACTAAATGAGCCTTTTACATGGGCTTTTCCAATAAGTCCCATATCGATTGTTGTATTCTCTCATCTCCCCCGTTTTTTATAAATACGGGGGCATACCTATGTAATAGTTATCTTTTTGGAGTAATAAAGTTTGCGGTTTATTTATCTCTTGTCTATTTTCTTGCTTATTTTTCACTTGGTATCAGAGGAAAACCGGTCCTTTGCTCCGTCTTGATAGCGGTTTGTTTTCTGTAACCGCGCGACCTCTTCTCCGACTTCTTTCCCTCCCCTCTTCCAGCTTCTTCCGGCTTGTTCCCTCCCTCCCTTGCTGGTCTCTTTGATTGCGACTTGTTTCTTGCGCGCTTGTCTGTTCGCGCGGTTTCTCTTCTCTGTTTCAGGTTTCGCATTTTTGTTGCAGCATCTTTCCTGCTACTGGTGTGTTGACACCGAGACCGTGCGGTCTCTCTTCTTGTTCGCGCGGTTTGTTTGGTTAACCGTGCGGCTTGCTGTTTTTCTGTATGGATACTTTGTCTTCTTCTGTTACTTTCTCTGCTCCTCTCTTTCTTTCTTCTACTTTTGCTTCTTCTTCTGGTAATTTGGGTACTTCATCCAAGCTTACTGGTCTAAATTACCCGGACTGGAGTGTATCTTTTATTTTCCTTTTACGCTCTCAGCGTAAGCGCTCTCATTTGACCGATGATCCCCCTCCTGTTGGCACGACTTCTTATGATGATTGGGATGCTGCTGATGCCTTGGTTCGCACTTTGTTAGCCAACAGTTTATCCGATGAGTGTCTTCCTGTTATTAGACATGACCAAACGGTCAAGGCTGCGTGAAATCATCTTGCTGCTTTGTATTTCAAGGGAGCTCAAATTTCGCGCATCTATATTTGATATGCGGATCTTTTTGCTCGCCCTGTTATGACTCCTGTTCCTGCCTATCAGGAGGTCCAGAGTTTTGGTGCTGAACTTCTTCAACATCGTCCTTTTTCTGCTGATATTACCGAGCAACAAAAACACTTTCAGGAACTTCTTGTTGTTTGCTACTTGCTTCGTCTTCCTGATTCGTATGATATGATTCGTCAACAGATTCTAGGAGAGGCAGATACTCCAACTCTGGATGCTACTGCTGCTCGCATTTCCGCTGTTACAACTCTGCTTCAACGTCCTTTGCTTCCCTCTCCTTCTCCTGATATTGTTGCCCATCCTGCACGTCATGACAACTCTGGTGGTCGAGGTGGCCGTAATGGTGGCCGTGGTTATTCTATGTTTCTCTGCTCTTATTGTGGCCGAGTTGGTCACTTGGTTGATCGTTGCTGGACCAAACATCCTCACCTCCGTCCTGCTTCTGCTGATTCTGCCAAGAAGTCTACTACTTCCCTTTCTACTTCTGGTGGCGCTCAGTTAGATACTACGGGTAGGTGACTCATTGATTCTGGTGTTACTAATCATATGACGGGGAATTCTCGTCTTTTCTCTTCTCTTGTCAAAAGTAACCGGTTACCTCCGGTTCTTATTGCCGATGGTTCTCCGTCCCCAATTCATGAGTCTAACACAGTGCATGTTAGTCATTCTCTTCAGCTTCAGGACACTCTATGTCCCGAACTTTCAGTGCAATCTTCTTTCTATTACCGCCCTTTGCAAACAGTTGAAATGTGAAACTATTTTACTACTTATACTTGTGCTTTTCAGGTTCCTCAGTACAAGAAAACGATTGCTACGGAGACTGAAAGCGGTGGCTTATTCTATCTTGATACTCCTTATGTTTTTTCTGCCTCCTCTCCTTTACTACAGTGACTTCTTCGTCTTGGACATCCTCCTACTCAGATTCTTTATCAACTTCTGCCTGATTTACCTCGGGGAGACTCCTCTTCATTGTGAGGCATGCCAATTTGACAAACATCACCGATCTACTTTTCCTGCTAAGAATGGACATAGTTCCTTTTCCTGATACTTCGATATCTCCTTTCCCTCACGTGTACCACTGACGCTCCTCCCTTATGCAGGCTATTAAGGGTCAGCCTCTACCAGTGCCCGCTTCCGCCTCAAATTCTGATGATGTAGATTTGCATATCCTGCTTGCTCTGTTGAAAGGTAAGACTACATGTACTAAACATCCTATATCTAACCATGTCGCTTACCACCATCTTACCCCGACCTACCAGGCTTTTGTTGTTTCTCTCTCGACGATTGTTATTCCCAGGACATGGCAGGAAGCGTTGGGTATCCCAGCCTTGACTCAAGCTATGAGAAAGGAGATGTCAGCCTTGGACAAGAACCATACATGGAATGTCTCTTCCCTTCCTCCTGGAAAGAAAGCTATTGGCTCGAGATGGGTGTTTTCAGTCAAACAGAATCAAGAAGGGAAGGTCGAACTGTACAAGGCACGGCTGGTCGCTCAAGGGTACACTTAGACTCAGGGAGTTGACTAGCAGGAGACTTTCGCCCATGTGGCTAAGATGAACTCTATTCAGGTATTGTTGTCCTGCGCGTCTTGCATGGACTGGGATCTTCATCAATTGGATGTTAAAAACGTGTTTCTTCATGGTGAGCTTGATGAAGAAGTATACATGAAATTTCTTCCCGTGTTCATGAAAAAAGAGAGATGGTCTTGTCTGTCGGCTAAGAAGATCCTTATATGGCTTGAAACAGTCCCCCAGAGCATGGTTTGACTGATTCCTCACGAGTATGCTCCAATTTGGGTACAAATCGGCGTAGTCTGATCACACTATATTTATTCAGAGACGTGATCCGGGTATTGTGGTCCTTATTGTCTATGTGGATGACATTATGATCACTGGTAACGATTTGGAAGAGATTGCAAATCTCAAGTCTCTCTTATCTGCAGAGTTTGAGGTGAAAGACTTGAGAAGATTATGCTACTTTCTGGGAGTTGAGGTGACTAGATTGGATCAGAGTATCTTTATATCTCAGCAGAAGTATGTTTTAGATATGTTGCAGGTGACCGGTATGCTTGGTTGTGCTCCTGCAAACACCCCGATGGAAGAAAATCATGAAATCTATGAAAATGGTGACAGTGATCAGACAGATATCACTCGCTACTAGAGATTAGGTGAGAAACTAATATATTTATCTCATACTCGTCTAGACATTATGGTGCAACCTGCGTCGCATCATTTGTCTTATTTTATGTCACACAATTTTATTTCGGTATTTGTAGCACAAGTATTAGCGCACACGTATTTTCTTTCACACATTTTTATTTTGGCATTGTAGCGCATGTGTTAGCGTACGTGTATTTTTATTCCACGTACTCATATGACTTATTGAGGTGATCGTCCAATAAGTTCTTAAATAAAAAGATTCGTCAAATTAGGGGATAAGTTAATTGAGGCAAGCATGTTCAAAATTTAAGATCAAATAAAAGTAAATTTTTTTTAGTTAGAATATATCTCAAGTCCACCCTTGATTGCTGGATAGGTTAAATAGGAATATCCTATATATATATACACGCAAAATATGACATGATATTCCAATTTAGTCTAAATACCTAAAATAAAGAAAATCACTTTATAAAACCCTATCCCCCCTTCCCGTAAAAAGGCAGCTTGGAAAAATTGGGAAACAAAAAATTTCCAGCCCGTACCCTTCCTTCCCGTCTCGTCCCCGTCTTCCTCCCGGCCACAGGCTTGGCATCCGCTACTGTTCCAAAATTTCCAGGCGTCCAACCAGCCGCCGCCAACAAGCAGCAGGAAGTGCGGGAACTGTCGACCTCGAATCTCTTTCGGTGTCCAGGCTCTCCTGCCGGCGTGCGCCCTAGTTCCGCCGGCCTGTGGCTTCTTCTCCCGCCGTCTGTCTCCGTGGACGCCGGCGACCTCCCTCCACATCTCGGTTCAGTTTCGCCAACCCTCCCCCCCCACCGCTCGCTACCTGCGCCTTGCCTGAGAACATCGGGCTGCCATTCATCACGAAGCTGTCTCCCGTCCACTGCCCTAAAGGAGTCCGACCCGGATTGCTATTTATTTTGATTTTCTCCTATCCATTTCAGTGAATGGGCTGTATTTGAGGTCATGGGTATATTTCTTATCATCCTACATCAACTTTGTTACCTTAATTTGACGCCTATATGTTTAATTGATCTGAAATTTGAGAGCATGCTTCCCCTTAATTAACTTTAAACTATTTGTCGTTTATTTTCATATCCACACCTGTTTTGTTTTCCTTTTGTCTATGCTTGTGGAAATTTTATTTCAAGTCGTTGATTATGCTCGAGCGTTAGGCTCATAAATGCGTTTGTAAAGCTAAGTTCGATTGACGCTTTCCGTTTGCTCGAGAACATCTCGCTTGCACTACAAGTTTTAAAGAAAAACTCAATTTTGCTTATTTAAAATCGACTCGAGAAATCCGGTTTACATCACATTACTTATGCAGTTGACATTCTGAGTAGATACATGCATGCTCCCAGGGTCAGACATCAAGAGGCAGTACCGTGTTTTACGGTATTTGAAGAAAGCTTCAGGTCGTGGTCTTCTGTTCTCCAAGAACGACCACTTGAGGATTGAAGTTTTCGCTGATGCTCATTGGGCTGGATGTCGTGATGATCGGAAATCTACAACAGGTTATTGTTTATTTGTTGGAGGAAACTTGGTGACATGACGCAGTAAGAAGCAAAATGTAGTGGTGAGATCGAGCGCTGAGACAGAATACCGTACAATGTCACAAGGCATGTGTGAGGGCCCGTGGCTGCGTACCGTTCTACATGACTTGGGGTTTTCCGTGACGTCTCCCTTCTCCTTGTTTTGCGACAACAAGACAACGATGAACATAGCTCACAATCCAGTTCAACATGACATGACAATGCACGTTGAGGTGGATCGACATTTCATCAAAGATCCCTTGGATAAAAAGACAGTGGTCACACCTTTCGTCCACTCTAAAGATCAACTAGCAGATGTGTTCACTAAAAGTTTGGGAAGTGACTCGTTCATGGATAACATCAAAAGACTTGGAATGAACGACATCTTTCATCCAACTTGAGGGGGAGAGTTGAGAGATATTTACAAGTCGATTATTTCCTGTGTTATTATTATTATTATTGCGTGTAAGTGGGTTTTAGTCCCACATCATGTGTTCTAAGTTTTTGAGTCTATTGTAATAGTATATATATCCCTCTATGGATGAATAATAGGTATGCAATTAATCAATTCCTTCTAATTCAACTAGCATTTTATCGTAAAATTCAAGTATCGAAGGTAAATGATGTTCTAAAGGAGATAAAAACGGAAAGATGGTTCGGTCAGACAGTATACCGATCCAAGTATGAAAATGCCTAAGTAATGAAGAAATTGTGTGACTTGTATGTTTTTTCAATAAGTTACTGAGGTCAAAGAGGATACCAGACCAATGGAGAGAGTATCTTGGTACTTTTGTTTAAGAACAGTGAAGATGTACAAAATTATGTTAATTACATAAAAATTAAATTAATGAGTCATACCATGAAATTATGAAAACGAATAATAAAAAGAAGAGTAAGACGAGAGACTAACATATCGGAGAATCAATTTAGATTCATACCAGGGCGGTTGACCATGGAAGCTATACATCTCTTGAGACTCATTGACAACTTCCAAGGAAGAAAACAAAATTTGCATATGCTGTTTATCGATCTTGAGAAGGCTTATGATAGAGTTTCAAGAGAGATCTTATTGAGAGTCTTAGAAAAGAAAGGTGTAAATGTATCATATATTGACATAATCAAAGATATGTATACAAATTCAGTGACAAGGGTGAGGACATTTGGAGGATTAAGACATGAATTCTCTATCAATGTTGGCTTACATCAAAGTTCAACTTTAAACCCTTATCTCTTTAGCCTTATCTTAGATGAGTTTACCAGATATATCCAACAAGAAATACCTTGGTGTTTAATGTTTGTGGATGATATCGTTTTGTTCGATGAGACGTGCAAGGGTGCAAAGACAAAGCTTGAATCTTGGCGAGACATTTTAGAAAAAAAAGGATTTTAGCTTGAGCAGGGAAAAGACGGAGTATATGGAGCTTAAATTTAGCAGTATAAGAAGGGCTGATGACTTTGTGATGTAGGGGTAGGCTAGTGGTGCTCGGAAGTTAGGACTCTACGTGCACGTGTGAGGGGATATGCGAATGCAATGCTACATGCAATGAACAGTCAGATAACAACGACTAGTAACTTAAGCAATGAAGATTAGCAACACCATGCAGTTAATTCGAAATGAAGAAACAATTAAATAATTTTGGCAATTTGGGCAACGGCTTCCTCCGCGCGGAGGGCCTAAGCAAGCGGCGGCGATTAATTCCACAACAAATATTAGCATATAAGATAACAACTACCAAACTATGATCACAACACGAATATAGATAAACAACCAAGTGCAAATGTCAAATACGAACACAATACCATGAAATACTCACGATGCAGTCGGCTGATCCGAGATGGTGGAGAATCTGGGGGGGGGATGTAAAGCGGGCGATCAGAGATGAACACGGTGGCACGGTGACGTCACAGTGGATGCCCACGGTGGAAAAGAGGGAAAGCGGGCCGGAAACGACGAGATCCGGCCACTAGAGAATGGATCAGAGTATCGGTGGGTAGATCTGCTAATTTTAGGGCGGATCCGGGCTACGGGAGTGGAAATACGTAAGTGGATAATAGATCGAGGGAAGGTAGTGCTAGATCAATTAGATCTAGGGTTTTCAGAGTGTTCGGGGGTGGATCCACGACGGAAGAACGAAGGAAGTGGACGGCTAGGGTTGGTGGGATCCTAGAGTGACCGGTGTGGGTGGAGGGAGGTGGCGGCTTGGCTGGGCTGCTGTAGGGAGGGGCCGGCTAGTGCAGGGGAGGCGGCGGGAAGGGAGTGGAAGGGGCGGCTGGGTGGTGGGGTTTCAAATAGAGGGGCGGTGGCTGCTGTCTTCACAGCAGGTCGGCGGGGGATTGGAGATGGTTTTGGGGGTTTCCGGCGGTGGAAAAGGGGGGAATGGCTGAAAAAATGATGAAGGGGGTTTAGGGTTACCTTGGGGGAGGTTTGACGGCATAGGAGTCGTCACCTAGGGTTCCACGACGTCGGCACCGGGGAGGGATCGCTGGAATCCTAGATTAATCTCCTCCAAATTCTGCAATGGTTTCAAATCAGCCCCTAGCATCCTATTTATAATAAAACACAAGTTAGGGCATCCCCATCAGCGACTACGATTGGCAAGCGAGTTAGTCCTTGAAATACATCAAAATAAACTCAAAAACTATAAAGTAATATAACGTTTTGACTCGCGGCGACGTCCCGGACGCAGTCGCGGAGTCCGATCGGCGATCCGATCAAGTCTTCCTGCGCGAGTACATGTATGTGGGCCCCGCCTTGTGGCGAGCTCCTCCAAGTGCATCCGATGGCTCCCCATCACTTTGTTATGAAGTTGGGTGATCATGGCATTTCCCATAATGAGGGTTTCAAATATCTTGGATCGATAGTTCAAAAAGATGGAGGTATTGATAAAGATGTGACACAGAATCCAAGCGGGTTGATTAAAGTGGAGAGACGCGTCAAGGATCTTATGTGATCGTAAAGCACCATTAAAGCTTAAAGGTAAGTTTTACCGTACTGCAATTAGACCAGCGATGTGCAGTGAATTATGTACATGAGCAAAAAATGGGAGTTGTGGTGACAGCAACAAATGGTTTGGATATATACAAGGGAGACCATTAGAGGCACCTGTTGGGCGTTATGAGAATATAGACACTAGACATGTTAAACGGGGGAGGGGTAGACTAATAAAGAATTGGAATGAAACTATATGAAAGACATGATGTACTTAGACATTAATGAGATTATGACTAAAGATAGAGCACAATGACGATAAAAGATCCATATAGCCGACCCCATTATAGTGGGATAAAGGCTTGAGTGTTGTTGTTTTTGTAGAGAGGGAAAAATCCAACCTTGTATATATGTTCACTTGTGTAAAATACAAAGAATGAGTACAAATATATAGATGAGAGAAAGAGAGAATAAAGTCCTATACATGATGTGGGACTAAAGAAAAGAAAAAAACAATAAATGATACATAATGAGCCTAGATTAAATGGACTTTTCTAACACTCCCCCGCAAGCTGGAGCGTATATGTCATATGCACCCAGCTTGGACAAACACTGATAAAACAAGGTACTTGATAAAGCCTCTGTGAGAATGTCAGCAACTTGATCGGGTGCCCGGAACATGCTTTAATTTAAGTTTCTTCAATTGAACTTTCTCTCGAATAAAGTGACAGTCAACTTCGATATATTTTGTGCGCTTGTGAAACACTGGATTCTTTGCTATATGTATGACGGCTTGACTATCACAGAATAGAACAACAGATGAAAGAAGTTTTACTCCCAGGTCAGTAAGAGACTTTCAAGTCACGTGAGTTCTGAGACAACCGAGGCCATCGATCGGTATTCAATTTCCGCGGAGGAACGAGCGACCACAACTTGTTTCTTACTTTTCCATGTAATGAGATGACCATCAAAATAAGTACAGAACCCACTTGTTGACCTCCGATCATCCAGGGAACCGATATAATCGGCATCAGAATACGCGACCAATGCGGGAGCCGAGTCGGAGGTTTTGTAAACCAGCCCTTGACCCGGAGCTCCCTTATGGTATCAGAGAATCCGTTCAAACCGCCTGGAGATGAGAAACCCGGGGGCATGCATGAACCGACTGACAAGCCCAACTGCAAACGATATATCAGGCCTCGTGACCGTTAGATAGATCAACTTTCCCACAAGGCGTTGATAGTATTCCGGTTTCTGAAGAAGCAAATCATCATCAGAGGCATGAACACAGTTTGTGATTTGCCTCCATCGGGGTACTAGAGGGCTTGCAAACAGACTGACCAGCGTCTTGGAGAAGATCGAGACAATACTTCCGTTGGGAGAGGACCAGCCCGTCCGGCCGTCGTGCGATCTCGAGACCAAGGAAGTAGCGAAGATGCCCCAGGTCTTTGGTCTGAAACACAGTGCTCAGATGCTGTTTGACCTCTTGAATCCTTTGAGTCATCCCCAGTGACGAGTATGTCATCAACAAAACCAATAAGAGGACATTTCCAGTGGCCCAGTGTCGGGTGAATAGAGAGAAATCAGCAGAACTCCGAGTGAACCCCATGTCCCGAACCACCTTGTTGAACTTGTCAAATCACGCCCGAGGGGACTGTTTGAGATCATAGATGGATTTCTTGAGAAGACACACACGAAACTCCCCCGTGGTCTCAAACCCGGGCGGTTGGCGCATGTAGACGGTTTCCTGAAGATCGCCATTCAAAAAGACATTCTTGATATCGAGCTGATGAAGGGGCCAGTGCCGGTGCACCGCCACGGATAGAAGAACACGGACAATGTTGAGCTTAGCCATCAGAGAGAAGGTTTCCTCATAATCGAGGCCCTCCTGTTGAGTGAAGCCACGGGCCACAAAGCGGGCCTTCAGTCGGGCAATAGTGCCATCCGGAGCATGCTTGTTGACGAAAACCCACTTACACCCAACAGGGTGCTGACCGGGAGGTAAGGGAATCAGGACCCAGGTCTGGTTGGCCCAAAGAGCCGTCATTTCTTCGTCCATGACAGCTCGCCAGCCTGGATGTTGAAGCGCCTCCTGCAGAGAGTTAGAGATAGAAACAGAGGATAATGATGTAGCAAAGTGAAGAAGAGGTGATGAAAGACGATGTAGAGAGACCTAATTGCCATCGGATGAGCGGTGGTTGCGGGAGCCGGAGCAGTAGACAGCGAAGCACCAGAGGAAAGGGGGGGGGGGCAGCGGGATGAGGAGAGCGGCGAGAATAGACCCGGATAACTGGTGGCGGTGGACGGACTGGAGGCATGGCAGGAAGAGGAGATGAGGAGGAGTTGGGAGCAGGGATGATAGGACGAACGACAGGGTCTGACCAGGAGCGATATCCAGAGCAGAGAAGAAGGGAAGATATTCGCGGAAAGTGACATCCGCAGAGACAGTAACCTTCCGGGTAGCAGGCGAATAACACACATAACCCTTTTGAGTGCGCGAGTAAACCACAAAGATATATTTGGCTGCACGGGAATCCAACTTGTCTGTAGAGGGACCAAGTTGGTGAACGTAGCAGGTACAACCAAAAATCCGGGGAGGAACAGGAAAAAGGCGGAGTGGAGGGAAAGAGGAGGCCGAAGGGAGTAGCATACT
This sequence comes from Platanthera guangdongensis, assembly GCA_039583875.1. NCBI lineage: Eukaryota > Viridiplantae > Streptophyta > Magnoliopsida > Asparagales > Orchidaceae > Platanthera > Platanthera guangdongensis. The sequence continues at coordinate 60,428,927 of CM077167.1, read as the reverse complement.
GGATGATGGAAGAGGGAAGATGGTTGATGAGAAAACAGGCCGTGGAGAGCGCGAAGTTACAGTATGGTTTGAGAACCTGTATTTGAAGCATAAGGGAACAAGCGACATCAAGAAGGTGACGATTGTTGTGCTCGGCGACACCATTTTGTTGTGGAGTATACAGACACGATGTTTGATGAAGAATGCCGAACTCAGAACATAGGGTCGTGAAGTCATGGCTAGTATACTCGCACGCATTATCAGTACGAATAGTACGAATGAGCGCAGAGAATTGAGTGCGAGTCTCAAGAATGAAGGCCCTGAAGATGCGGGGAAGCTCAGATCGATCCCGTAGGAGATACAACCACGTCATGCGAGAGTAATCATCAATAAAAGTAAAAAAGTACCGGTAGCCAGAAATACTAGTAATTTTGTACGGACCCCATATATCGGAGTGTACCAAAATAAAAGGAGCAGAGCTCCAAATACAATGAGAAGGAAAAGATGAACGTGACTGTTTACAAAAAATACATGTTTCACACTGAAATGCAGGAAGAGAGACATCCGGGAGAGCCTTCTGGAGGACTGGAAGAGGAGCATGACCAAGACGGCGATGCCAATCTGAAGAGGAGATAGATGCGAGGATAGTAGGAGAGTCGTCAAGAAGGTAGAGCCCGTTCTGCAGCGCCCCCTACCAATGATAGTCCGCGTCTGCTGATCCTGTATCAAAAAAGAAGAGTAAGTAAAGGTCACAAAGTAATTAGAATCGGTAGTAAGGCGACCAACAAAAAGTAAAATTGAAAGGAGAGCGGAATGTGAAAAAACCGAGTGCATGAAGAGGAGAGAAGAGGTGAGAGGATATCAGCATATACAGAGACAGGAACAGATGCCCCATTGGCCACAGTAATGTACTTCGGGTGAGGTGAAGACAAGTACTGAGGCGACCGAACAGAGGTATGTGATGAGTAGCACCAGAATCGAGGATCCATCGCGGGCCAGAGGAGAGGCAGGAGATACCTTCAATGGAGATGGAGGCAGCGGAGACAACCGAGGCAGGTGGGCGGCTAAGCTGTCCATGAAGATGCTGGAGCTGAAGACGAACCTCGTCGAGGCCAGTACGAGTGGAAGAAGGGTCGGTGGCCAGCAACAGAGGCCTGCGGACGAGGAGGGCGACCATTTTTGCGATAGCACGTGGCTTCAAGATGCCCGTCTTTGCCGTAGAATGAGAACTTAGGCCGAGACCGTCCACCCCGACCCCGTCCTCGAGAATCAGAGCGGCCTCCACGAGCGGAAGATGGAAGAGGCAATAATGGAGTAGGAGCCTGCTGAACAAGGGCCGGAGAGGGAGGCCCGGGCACATCCAGGTGGGGATACTGGATAGAAGCATTGAGCACACATCAGAGAAAAGACGAGTAACAGTAGTGGAGAGTATGTAAGCCCGTACACTGTGAAGATGATGGGGTACCCGAACCATCATCATGGATGACAATACCAACAGCTTCCTTTTGAGGACGTTGAGGCGCAAGATCCAGAGTAGGAGACTGATGGTGGATCCAAGCCGACCAGAGACCGAGCCTGAGCAACGAAGGACGTCAGATCGGTCGCGCCACTGCGCTATCAAGGGCCTGGAGAGCAGTGATAATGTCATACAGATGGTGGAGACTGTCCTTGCCAGAGTAAAGGGTATGAAGCTCGTCCCACATGCCTTTGGCCGTCTCATGGTACATGGCTAGGCGATAAGATTCGCCATCAAGAGAGTTAAGGAGCCAAGTCTGCACCCGACCATCATTCCGTAACCAATCATCAGTAGGAGTACCGTAAACGGCCTGGGTTAAGTGATGAAGGAACCCCTTGGATTGCAGGACACGACGAACAGAGTGCGCCCACTCCACAAAATTCTTCTTACCGGTCAGAGAGATTGTAGTAATACGAAGTTCATCTCGCACTTCCGGAGAGAGGCCGGGTGGTTAGCAGGAGGACCCCGCCGTGCCAACTGAATCAGCAGAGGAGGCCATGAAAAAGAGAGGCGGCTAGGAGAACAGACCGGTCAACATAGGAGACCGCGCGATCAGAGCAGAGACCGCTCGGTTACGATGGAAGACACCAACTGCGGGAGGAGGCTGCGACCAAAGGCGGAGGCCGGGAGAGAGAGAAGGCCGCAACGGACAGAGAGAAGCCGCGAGGATAGGAAAGAGGAGAAGACCGCGACCAAAATGCGGGAAAACAAGAATCCGCACGGTCTGGCTGAGCACAGCAGCGGTCCGAGAAACAGGAGGCCAGCGACATGCAGAGGGAAGAGACCGCGAGTAGGGAAGACTCAAGAGGAAAGAGAGAAGAGACCGCAACGACCAGGATCAAACCACAGGAGAGGCAGGCCGCACGAGAGGCAGGCCGCAGAAGTGGCAGGCTGCAGAAGAGGCAGGCCGCAGGAGAGGCAGGCCGCAACGTGAAGCCGCAGCGAGCTAGAGCAGGCCTTGAGAGAGGCAGTCCGCAACGAGCTAGATTAGGCAGCTAGAGCAGCAGGCCGCAGCGAGCTGGAACAGGCCGTGAGAGAGACAGGCAACAGAGTGAAAGAACAGGCCGCGAGAGAGAGAGAGCGGTTGAAGGAGAGAGAGAGAAGATGGACCCGACGAGAGAGAGAGAGAGAGAGAGAAGAGAGAGAGAGAGAGAGAGAGAGAGAGAGAGAGAGAGGGAAGGCTATAAAATGCCCGAGGGGAGGGGTGGAACCACGAAGAAGCAGAGGGAGTGGAAGAAGAGGAGCGGAGCGGACAGGAAGACAGGTTGCAGGAGGCTGAGCGCGGTCAGCGGACAGAAGACAGGCCGCGCGTTTCAGAAAAGGTTAGCGTTCAAGCAGAATCGGTGGCTCTGTTACGGGGAGCCAACCTTATAATATGTTCATTGTGTAAAATACAAATAATGAGTACAAATATATCACATGAGAGAAATAGAGAGAATAAACTTATACAACAAAAAAGAGAAGAGAGAACAATAGAGATACATAAGAGCGTAAATTAAATGAGCTTTTCAATAATTGATGAGAAACAATAAAATGAAACATAAAGATACTTATTTTAAAATGTGAAAAGAACATGATAACAGTTTTCTTAAACTAAAAAAT